>VWZS01008902.1:0-602855 GCA_013397075.1 Rhabdornis inornatus
CCGGCCCGGCCCGCCTGCCCCGACCGGCGCCAACGGGCCCGGCTGCAGCCGCTCGGGGGTGCCGGTGGCGGGCGCGCTGAGGGAGGAGCGGGCGAGCTGTCGCCGCTTCCTCCTGCGTGGGGGCCGGAAGGCAGCGCGGCCCGGCAGCGGGAGAGGGCCGGGCCTCGGCGGTAGTGCTGCCGTTGCGGGTCAGCCACCCAGCCTTCCGCAGTGGGGGCGGGCAGGCCGGGGGAAGGGCCGGGCCCCGCCGCCGCGCTGGGCGATGGAGTGAGGGAGCGCTGCGCGGCAGCGGGAAGATGGCCGGTGGCGGCGGCGGCGGCGGTTGCAGAGACAGCTTATTTCTGGAAGGTGCGTGCAGGGCTGCGAGGAGAGAAATGTGGCCCGCCAGCTGCGTTTCCCTTCTGGCGAGTAGTAAAGGGGCACGGCACAAACTGGGGAATGGGGGAGGCGGGCGTGAGTTCATATGGGGTGGGGGTTATGGGTCCCCTTTGGGTGCGACGACAATGAGAGGTAGCTTCGTGGTGGGGGAAGGGTGGCTGCCGTGGTTAGGTCTGGTGAAAAGAGACATGCTTTTGAGGGAGGGCGTAGTGAAGGCGATTTGGTTTATTTTTCTTTTTTCCGTCTTTCTTTCTTTTACTGTTCCGAGGCGTTGGGAGTGCGGTGTTGCTTTCCTTTGTCGGGGCAGCGCCGAGAGCAGCCCGGGCTTGGTGCGGCGGCAGGACTGAGTCGTGGCGCGGCGGGCGGTGGGGCTGGGGGCGCCGGGCAGGGTTAGCGCTGGGTGAGAGGGGAGGCCGGCGCTGGGCTGGGCTGCCCTGCCCTCAGTCCGCTCCCAGGCCCCGGCCTAGCCCGTATTCTTTCGCCCCACCATAAAATGAGTCTTCGCCCGCTCTTGAAAGGCTCTTGTAAAGGTTTGGGACTGAGTTGGGAGAGGGGTAATGCTTAAAATTGTGATACGAAGGGGATGATGAACCTTAGTACCTGCATTTGAAAGAAACCTTTTGCGTTTGTAAACTCCTGATGTTTTTTTTTTTTAATTGTACTATTTTGGTGTCTTGAGGGTTTTGTGTTTCGGGGTTTTTTTTTGTCGCTATGAAGCTTTTAATTACAATGTAAAAAGCCTCCTGAAATCGGAATATTTTTAACTATTAGGTCCTTACAGTTTCATTGGTACATCAAAAAATTTACTACTGTAGTCTTGCAAAATTGCTATAAGCACATGTCCTGATGGCATAGACCAGTAGTCTGGTAAATTCTGCCAAATTACCACGATCATCACAAAGAAAAATTAATGAAATTAAGTACTCCTCATATGCAGAGTTTTTCAAGTCAGGAATAAGTTTAGCGTTGGAGATTTGCAGTACCTGTATTGCACAGAACATAACCTCTTGCAGATATTCTCTTGCTGCAGGATGTAGGATATTGGCTTTTTATTACAAGATGTTCTGGAATAGATGTACTGTGTGAACAAAATACTGCTTGTTGTTTTGAATAATTAATCTGGAATTGTTCAGAAACTCTGGTTAATAACAGTTGCCATGTTACCTCCCTTACACTTTTAAAGGATTTGGTGGTGAAATACAGTTACTCCATTTTTTCCCTGAAGTCTCTGCAGACTATAGTGAGGTTTGTGCAGAGCAGACAGCTAAAAGTGTCAAGGTGATGACTAGTCACTGTCTTTTATGTGCACTTTGAGTACTTGCTGGCTGGACAGGTGGCTTAGAGAAGATTGATTTCATATGCAATATCCACACTTTTTTTGCTTACAAATTCTCTTTCCAACAGCCGGAGCAACACAACACTGGATAGCATCTCCGTTTGAAGCTACAGTGTTCCACGATGGGTGAACTGAGTTGTCAGCTGGTTTTGTGTTTCCCATTGTTTGGGGACACATTCATTTTAGGACTGATGATATGATAGAAACCCTAAGAGTGCAGCCACATGTGAAGAAAATCTAGTGTAGATGGTGGTGAAAAAATTTATGGGGGTGGCCCAAGTCCAAATGGGACAGTCATGCTTGGGCAGATTTAGTAAGAGCTGGTAAAATCTGTACTGATTTGAAGCAAAGGGAAAAGGTTTTCAGGTGTTATTTGATAGGTACTTATTAGAGATATTTATAGAGAAAGTACAGGCGTAGAATATCTATAAATACATATATGTACGTGAGTTTTTTGGCAATCTGCAGTCTGGAAAGGTAGCATATTAGATCAGCCTAATGATACTAGAAGCACCATTAGCCAGAGGCTAGACAAGCAGGAGAGTGCCAGATTTGTGAAACAGGTATAATGGGGCCACAAAAGGGGATGAAAGTGTGCAGAGGAGGAAATATGGCAACTTCTGTTGCTGGATGATGGTTATTTATACATGGACCTAGAGCTGTATCTATAACATATGAGTGTGTATATTTCACTGAGTCCTTTGAAGGCTGTGTAAACAACAACAAAAAATTGTTTACTTAATGTTTTCAAAAGGTGCAGGACTCCTCTGTCCATCCCTGCCTTAAGTGTGCACAATAGAAGAAGTGTGGGTGAAATGGATGTTAGCTCTATCACCACTTAAACTCAGTCTAAGGGACACTCTACTGGTTAAATATGTACCTTCATATGTGTGTGTGTATACATGCATGTACACAGCCATTTTTGGTGTTATCCTGCTTATGCTGACTATCAGTTAGACTTAAGATAAATACACAGCTAAGTGAAATAACTAACATTATGACAGTTGTTCAGAATTTTGGTTTTGATTCCACATGTCCAGTGTGATACTGGTTTTCTTCCATTTAGTGTAACAGATGTTACTGTGAAGAAATATGTCGGTCATTCTACTGTAAAAGTACTTCCCCTTAATATTTTTATTATTTTATTCTCCAGTAAAAACAAAATGGAAGGGTATTCCTTGAATGATTGATTTGTTACCTTTCTGGTAATATCATTCTTGAACATGGTGATTCATACCAGTACATGTTTTTTGTCCAGTTCTGTGTGTCTGGTGTGCATAACTTTTTATGCTGTATTATATAGCCTGTTTAATGGAAACGTGAAAAAGATCCCTAGGACTATAATGAACTCTTTTTGAGGTTGCATTTATTATCATTCTGAAGCAGTGATAATAGTTGATCACATATATGTGGATATACAAGGCCTGCATGATTATTTCACCTGAAGTGTCAAGACTGTTGTAAGTGTGGAAAAGTACTCCATATTTGTTATTTAATCTAGATGCAAGTGAAATCAGTAAAACTGTTCTGAATTTGCATTTTTACAGTGGTGTTTCAAAGTTATGGGGTGAATATGCAGAAATTCGCACTAACAAAGTATTTCTCTTACATGGGAATTCTTTCCTGATGTGGAGGAGGAGAAGTTTAGTGATTAGAAATTCGTGTCTGCAGCAGTTCCTGTGTTTTTTAATTGATAGTCACATTTAAAATATCAAGAATGGTAGGCAAAATCATTTGGATTTAAGGTAGGAAGCCTGTTAAACATGCAGGAATGGAGAGTACTGTTGATCATCACCTTGAAATGAGAAAAATTGTGGGAGCTCTTGTTTTCTTCCTCCTTCACTGTTACTGAATTGCAAGGAAATAGTAATTTCTCTTTTCAAACATGAAATTCAAAGTTTACCTATGTTTATGCAGTAGATAATAGGTGAACTTTAAAATATTTTCCAGAAGAAGGGAGAAATGTATTATTCTTCCCTATTTTCTTATTTCAGTCTCCCCGTGATTACAGTAGTGATGCCGAGAACCAGTATTGAATTTTCTTTTTGAGGATCTCCTTTCTAAGGGGACTTGCCAGTCCCTAGCTTCAGAGCTGCTGAGATATTTCAGTGCATCCTTGGCAGGAATTTGCTCAATTTTCATCCCTATTTCTTGGCTACAGGTTTCTTAATAACAGTAAAGAAAACTGTGGTCTACCTGTTAGCAGCAGTAGTATAAACTTCACTGTTGTCTGCCAGAGGACTCCAGAAGTCAGGTTTGTTCTTCTTTCAGTTCACATATAAAGAATTGTCTTCACCAAAGCAAGAGTTGTAGACTTATGTATTTTCTTCAAAGTAGATGAGATTCTGGGGTGGTACAGAAACATGCAGCTTTTGTGTATTAGTGTAGAGTTACAGACCTACCTTTTGAAGTGGTGGTCAGTCCCTCTTTTTTTTTTTGTTTCTGTTTTTAATCATACTGAGAAATCTCTGACTGGAATAATACAAATTAGGAGGGTAGAATGGAGTTTGTATTCAGGTAGAACACTTGAAACATTTCTACCTGCCAGACCTCTCCCTGCAAGACTCTTCTCTTTATTTTTCTCTTAACAGTGAAATTTAATTCTTAATTGTTGTAATTGTCTCTAATCAGTCTCTGGTGCTTTGTTTGGGATCTAATGGAGATTGTGATTAGCTTGAAAATCTGTGGAAGAGTTGTTTCAGGTATCATTGGTCTTCTGTATCTATCTGAACTCCTGCTTTATCCTGTAGAATTCTTCTCTGGTTTGCATTCTGTCCCATCAATGTCCAGAGAGGTTCTGTTTCTTCTGTTATTCTTGAGTGTTGTGTTTGTTTTGGTTTTTTTTAATGAGGAAGTGTGAAGTTTGTGACTTCCTTGGCTTGTTTATATGTACCAGTCCTTGACCCATTAAGATTTTTTTTCCAGCACTGCACATGTATGTTGTTAGACTTGAAGAATGTTCAGTTGTCCTGTCCAGTAGTTTTAAGAATAGGAAACCTTCTGACTTGGCTAACAGGTTATTTTCTATGAATGGAACTCACTTGTTGAGAACTATTTCTCAACAAAGTCAGATTGAAAACATTTTTATACATGCCAGACTAACTTGGGTGATAGGTGGCATGAAGTATTAAGAAAGACAGGGTGCTTCTTAAAGTATGTAGAAAGATACTAAAAATAAATCTAATTTAGCTATTACTGCTCTATAACATATGTTGCAATATGCTTGGGAGCACATTCTAAGGTAAAAGCCTGTGCCCCAGTCCTCTGCTATGCATCACCTTCTTAATTTTGAGACAGGATTCTAGGTGCCCAGGCTTGTCCTGAGCTTTCTGAAATGTAAAGCATCTGTGCACAATTTTCTGGTTTTCATTGTGGAGGCATTTATTATTTGATATTTTTCCTAAGTAACTGCTGCTCTATTAAGTTTTTGCAAAGTCGGACTTACAAGCTTCTGGTGTAAGAGTAACTGTCTTGTTTGGGATGCCTCATCCACTATTTTCTGGCTCTTGGATTTGGTAGTAAAGTGCTACTCTTTCCTCAGAAAAAGTACTGAATTTTTAGTGTGTTTTAGTGGCAAAAAAATAGTTAAATGAGAATGTTCCTGAAAGAGATCCTTACCTTCTTCTTTATGTAAATATAAATAAAAAAGTAATAAGAAAAGTAGTAACATTAGTATGTGGTTGGATAGCAAACATTAAACCAACAGTTAGCTGTTAGCTTGCACAGATATGAGCCTTTAGATATTACAGTCTTTTTGTTTTATGTACAAGGATAAAACAAAATGGATTATTTATTTTAATGGTTTCAAAAGCAACTTTGGCTTTTATTACTGTTGTTTCTGGAAGACTGTACATGGGTTTTGGTGCAGGCAGAAGACTATCAGACTTAACCTAGTCTATAGTTTTAGATTTGTCTTGTAATTGAGGAGCATCAAGGTGTTTTGTGTTGTAGCAGATCCTATAATGTGAGACTTAACCACCAAACTTGCCACTTTTAAATATTGCTTTGTAAGAATATGAAAGATTTTTGAGTCATCTCTTAATTTTGCCTCCTTCCTCCCCAGTAATCACCTGTTTCCAATCCCCCTGCCATAGGCAGGAACCCCTTCCACTAGACCAGATTGCTCAAGGCCCCATCTAACCTGGCCTTGAACACTTCCAGAATTGGTGTATCCGCAACCCCCCTGGACAGCCTTTGCAAGTGCCTTACCACCCTTAGTGTCCTTGGCTAGTGCTTTGTTGCAAGTAGCATAACTTTCATTTTTCCAAAACTTAAACCCTTTATTTACAGGAGTGTAAAGATCTTAGAGGTAAAAATAAAGAAGTTTCATGAAGCTTGCTCACTCCATTAAGCAGAGGAGTCAAAATTAGTGTCCATGAAGCGAAGGTTTCAGTGTTGCCTGAGCATGGTTCAATTTGCTGCTCACTGGCTTTAGTTCCTTCTGTGGCTGAACAGTCAGGGGTCAGGGCAGCGAGAGGACATGGGGCACAGGACAGCATATGCCTTCATCTGTGTATGTTGTAAAGACAGGAGTGGAAGAGTGTGCAGGATAGCTCAAGATGCTGCAGGAGGCTAAGAAACCAAATTAAAATGGAGCCGTTGTGGTGGAGGATTCTGTAGAGATACCAGGAACAAAGCTGGGTTTGGGAAAGAAGGACAAATGTAATTCTCCTTACCTTGGCTGTTCTAACAGGTGCTTGCATTGGTGGTGAGGGGAGCACATTTGTTAAGTTCCTTTCTTTTGGTCCATGTTTCGGCACTTACTTGGTTTCAGTTTTGAGGTTTTTTTTAAAGTAGCAATATTTTTACATAGGTTAAAAACTGTCTAATGCACTGTACTTACTTTCTATGAAGAAAATTAATGCATTAATAAAATATTACTGTTCTTATTATATAGAATTAAATTTGTCGGCAGCTTTATCTTACACATTTGATTTTTAAAACGTGTTTCTGACTTCCCGTTTCTGTGTTCAGCAGCCTAGCATGCCTAATATTTTCAGGTTAAGCTGACCTTAAGCTGTAATTAAGTCAAAATTGGTTGTCTGATTGTCACGTTAGTGGGTGTGACTCCATTTTGGAAGCAGAGCTGCATGTGCTCTCCACCACCCTGGAGACTTAACCACTTTCTTGCCAAAGAGATTGAGCATGCTCTGTTCTGTCTTGCCAGGTTGGCACTTTGCCAGACTTCTGTTGAATTTGCTTATTGAAGGGTAACTGGTAGCAGGGCAATGGCTCGGATGGAGGAGAGCATACAGCTTCTCTCTACATGTGAGAAGAATAGGACATTTCCTGTTGCATCTCTGCCCGGTGATCTGTTAAGTTGGGCTAAGGCGTAATACGCAGCTTAAACTTTGTAATAGGTATTTCAGTGTAAGAGCAGCTTTATTTTGCTCAAGGAAACACAATTATTTTAAATAGCAGGTTATCTTCTGTGAAGAACAAGGTTATGGTGAAAGCTAGAGACTGGAGGAAGTAAATTAACAGGCTGTGGTTATTTCTTCCCAGGTTGGTCAGCAGGCCTTTAAAAAGTTTTTGTTAACAGACAGAGACTGTAAGCACTGCATGAGGCAAGGAAACGTTTCTGCATGTGTGTCCCAGCAATTCCTATGAAAGAAGAATTTGGAGTGAAAGACTTTGGGTATCTTTCTCTGAGTGATTGTAGATAAAAAGCAGTGATGATTCAAAACTCCGTGCTAAGGTCTCCTAGCTTTTTGTTTGTTTTCAGGCCATATGAGCTGGAGCAGTCTCCCTGCTCATATCTCCCTGAGATTTTGTTTGTTTATTTTTATTGTAGACTTGCCACAACAATGTTTTGGGAATAAAAAATACCAATAATATTCTGCTAGTGTGGTAAAACATATTACTGTATGACATGATTAATAATATGTATGACATGATTAATAATACGTAATCTTAGAAATGTCTGTAAGAAACAGCTGCAAAATATTTATTTTATGAGTATGTTTTTATTCAGTGTCACACAATTGTTTCATTTGTACTAAAATTCATTCTTCTGATGTATTTTTATTAATGTCATAGGATATAATGTTGTATTTGTTTGACATGTCCAATTTTTATGGCTCATTTAGCAAAATATGAATATCCTGCCAATGACAGAATTTAATACGACAGTCTTACAGAAAGATTATTCAAGAGCCCATTAGATGAGAATTTGAACTATGCAGTAGATGTTAGGTTTCATATTTACAATTGCCTTTGTAATTTCTGAGGCTTGCTTCTAAAAACATTTAATAGAGTTTGCTGTAATTTTATTTATACTAAAGCTTACTGCTTAGGAGACAATTTAAGGATCCTTTACAATTGGGAGTAAACTTTCAAAAGTGAACTTCAGGACTACTCTGGCCCTGGTTATTGTGATGGCATATACCTGGCCCTAGGACAGTAAAACTTCAGTGGAAATGTAATAGTTCTGCCATAAGGCAAATATGTTATAGCTGAATCTTTACTTGATAAATCCACAAAAAAATATCTGTCATTGATAAAGTAAAAAGTTCTTTGTCTTGTAGCAAAACCTATGTTAGATGGAAAAGGCACTGCTCATTAGGTGGAAGAAAGACTCTGTGCCCTGTGATAGAAAGAACTTCTAGGTTAAGATAAGCAGCAGTTTCATGTTTCGATGGAAGCAGCTGAAACTGGTTGCAGCATGGTCGCTTAACAAGTTCGATGTTTTTTTGCTTTAGGTGTCTTTTGAGTGCTGTTCCTTGAAAAGTAGTTTTATAACTAGGTTCAGTTAGCAGGCTGGCATTTTATTAAAAATTAGTTGATAGGATTTTTTCATTTTTGTTGCTTTTACGAGTAATTACTGGAAAACATTTGTTTTTCATGGGATGTTAAAGTGATTTTTTAGCGTTTTTAAAAATAAAAGCCTGCTTGGTGGATATTAGTATACTGTGACATAGTTAGCAGTTGTCAGTGTTCCTTAAACTCATTGCTGTTAGGTCTGGAGAAGTTTGGTACTTACATTATAAAGATTTCAGTGCTCTTAATGCATTACTGTAGTTGCAGTATTCACACCTTGCTGCGTTGCTGATGGCTAATTGCAGAGGGAGTTGAAGTATATAGTGTATCTAGTCTGAGCAGAAGGCTGTTGCATTTCTCTAACTTTTTTTTAAGAGACGTAATATGCGTGGATCTTAAGTGTATGTGGATTTGCAGAGTTCTAGGGTGACCCTGTGTATGGGGCCGTACACAAGGAATTGTGCCTGCAATTGACAGCACAGCCAGGCCCGCTGCTGGGTGCTGCTCAGAGGGACAGAGTGCTGCCCCTCCCACAGCCAGTGTGCTCCAGCTGTGCTGCAGTCAGCACTGCCACTTCACTGCCTTCATGGCACGTTCGCTGAAGGAACTCAGTTGACAGGAAGCTAATCCTCGGGGTGGGGAGAAGTGTTGGTGGAGCTAGTCCATTCCTTTTCAGCCGTATCAGAAATCCAGCTCAGCTGACTGCTGCCTTGTATGGGTATGAAAGCCTGCCAGTGTCTCTAAGAATTGGAGAAAACTCCAGGTATTTAGCCTTTACAGAAAGGCAAATGCAAATATTTTTCTTGCCACGTAGTTTAACTAACTGTTTCATCATCCTTTCCCTACTGAAGTTTTTTCTGAAATGTGGTTTTTTCATGTGACCAAATTTTTGAAGTTTTTTTAATTGAGGTTGTTGAGCATTTTCTTTATGTTTCTTTGCTGTCCATTTCATGTGAATTTTGAACAATTGACAGCATCAAAGAGGTGTCTTGCTCTTTATTTTTCTGCTTTAATTACATGTAGAGTTTCTTCTTATGGAAGAAGCATTTCTTGTGGAAGTGATGAGGGCTAGGCTGGATGGGGCTCTGAGCAACGTTGTCTCGTTGAATGTCTCCGCCCTGCTCATGGCAGTGGGACTGGAAATAGATGGTCTTTAAGGTTCCTCCCAACTGAAACCATTCTATGAGTCTGTGATTCTTCTGTCCTGCATGTGCAAGTTAATGTCTTGCAGAGATTGTGGAATCTTTCTGGACTTCTAATTTCTGTATGTTTTTATAAAGGGGGTAGTATCTCTCTGACATCATCTATGAAAATTTACAGAATAAAACCAGAAGTATTAAATAGTACAAATTCTTTTTTTCTTCTTTCTCTTTGGTATGTAGATACAGTGCTTTATTTCAACCTGATGTTCCAATTACTGCAGTAGATGTGGAAACCTTCTTGAAGTGTCAGGTGCCTAATTTCCAGGTAGTTTGGTTAGGTTATTAATCTTACTGTCTGTAACTGCCTTTCAGCACTTTATAAAAATAGATCACTGTTTGTTTGGTGTTGCTGTATTCTCAGTTGCACAAGCTTAGATTTTATATGAAGATGGATCCCATGGTGCATAATGAAGTGTTCAAATCACATGCATGATATACCATACAGTTTCCTGCTGTGTTTTGCTCATCTTCTAAAACTATTCCAGTGTTCAGAATTTGAGATCGTAAGTGATTAATGTCATATTCTGATTTGCCACAGAAATTGTATTCTGGAATTTGTGTTTAACTGTCATCTTCCTTGAAATGGCTTGTTAGCTTTATATATTTTTTCACATTTTGAGAGTGAATTGGCAGTTCAGAAATTGTTCTTAGGCTAGCCTCACCTTTTATCCTCTATTTTTATCTATAAAATAGGAAAATACCTCTGTTAGACTTAACTTTCCTATAAAAACAACAAAACTTTATTCCTAATTTCTGAATTTTTGGTGTATCTCCAGTCTAGCAATAGAGGTCTTAGATAAGTAAATAGCTCATAATGCTAGAGATAAAAAAATTACTTTTGTTTGTCCTTTTTTCCCTGTTTATTGTTGGTTCCTGCTTTTGATGTTATTCAAATTATTTTACTTGTGTGGGAAGTTTGAGTGGGAGTCAGACTTACTCAGAGAGGGAAAAGAAGAAAAGTGACTGAGGTACTCCTTTTTGGAAGTTTTTGTGATGGGGGTGCAGTAGCTTTAGGAGATCTTTGTGCCTATGAATGGTCACTGGTTTTACTTGACAGCTGGTTGGATTCAGATGGGTTGGAACATCCTGTTTAAGCCAAACCCAGTTAGAGCAGGTTGCTCAGGGATTTGTCCAGTCTCTATTGCTTCTCAGGTCAGTGTGGTCCACTCTTGAGCACACAAATGGCAAATGAGTTCTGTCTTTTGCAGACTAGCCTGTAGCTCACCAGATCATCCTTGTTGCCTTTCTTGAAGGGCAGTGATGTTTTTCCAGTCTTTGGGTACAACTGGCTTAAGTGTTCCTTAATCACATCTTACTTGACAATGGGTGATAACTGTGTTCACACATATTCTGCTGATAGAGTTGAGGAACTGTGAGGTCAGAAGACAGGACTTAATGAAATCTGGGGTGACAAAGAAAAGATCAAGTTCTTAATTTTTTTTTCCATGTCTTTTGTCACTAGGTTTCTGTCTCATTGAGCACAAAATGAAGATGAAGAAGCATTAGTTGTCCATTGTGTGGTTATCACTGTTGTCTTACCAGAAAAACTTTCAAAGGCATCATAAAGAAAATGTTTAACATTCTTCGAAGCTCTATCCTTTTATCATCTTATGCTACTCCTTGTTAATACTTAAAAAATGTTAAACAGTTCAGCTAATGATCAAACTTATGCAGTTCTGTGTTCTTCAGTCCTGTCATGAGTGCAATATCCTGCAATGTAAGCAGCCCAGTGTGCATGCAAGCCCTGAAAAAAAACCCAGTCATTTGCCAGAATATGCAGATGATTTCCGTCTTTGAAGTACAGAACTTCCATAAATGCTTTTGCTTTTCAGGAGCATGAACACTTTTGTCCAGGAATGAATGCTCTGTATTTATTGGTTTTCTGTGGACATCAAGTTCTTGGGAGAGTGTGGGTGTTTTTGTTAGCCAGCTGATAAATTGAATTCCTTTCACGTGCAAAGGAATGTCTGTGCTTGATATCCATTACACTGGTATCAAAGAACTTCACTACTGAACTCTCTGCTTCATGTGATATCTCAGCTACTATCAGGTTATGATTACTGCCTGTTACTGGAGGTGCTTTTGACTGGGTTTTTTACCTCTGCAGCTAATTTAGGGAGTGGAAAGTTAAAGCATCTTTTAAGCACTAGATCTTTAAATCTCTACTTGTAGATGTAGATTAGGCTTAAATTCCATGGAAATTTCCTTGGTATCCGTAGTACTTATAATAGTTTCAGTTCCTGGATGGACCTTACCTCTGCTGTGCTGTCACAGCTGCACTGTGTTAGTGCGGTTGAACAGGAGGAGGGAACTGATAGGGTTGAAAAATAACTTCTCCCCTCCCCTGCTCCTCGAGGGGTTCTTTTCAGAATTAGTGTCCTTCTTCGGCTTTTCTGTCAGTGCTGACATACGCAGGGTGCAGGACAGGAACAAGAATCTGCAGGAATCTTAGGAAGGGTGAGGAGCCTGTAAAACTGTTCATGTAGTGCTGCTTCAGAATGTGAAAATACAACCTCACTGTGGTTACACAGTTTATATAGTAGAGCTGATGGTATCAAAGTTGGAAGATAAAAAGCTGTTTTGCATAGAAGCCTGTCTGGAAGAATAATGAAGCAATGGAGAAAGTAAACCAAAAAATATTTCTGTGTCAGAGTTTTATGCGTACTTGTATCCTCTTAACAATATATCTGATGACTCTAAATGAGCAACAGATTAGAAAGCTTAGAAGCATTCTTTTTCATTTATTTAAATATGAGTCTGGATGAAGGCAGTGATTCTGAGTACATTTAAATTAATTTACATTTTCTGTGTGAGCACTGCAGTATCTGGTAAGTTGGTAGCAGTTGTGATGGTGTAAGCATTTGTAAGAGAGGCTTGCAGTGTTTCTTTAGCAGCAGCTGGGGAAAAAGTATGTAAACTTCAAGACTTCCTGAAAAAAGCATCTGGGTCTTGAACCAAAGCTTTGTTTGATCTAGATTGTGTGTTTAGGACAGTTCTTGTACACACAGAAATAGATGAGATCTCAGCAGAGGAGAGACTTACAAAACTTTCTGTGTGTGCAGCAGAAACCTTTAAGTCTCTGCTATTGTATTCCAGGAGGTGGTAGGGAGTTGTTCTGGTAAACTGGTGATAAATATGAAAAGGTACTTTCCTAGAAAAGTCGATCTTTGTGTGTGTGGAAAGTAAATGCATCTGGCTTCTTTGGTGCGTTGATCTTAGAGAATCATAAAATGATTAGGTGTGAAAGTGATCTTAAAGAGCATCTAGTTCCAACACCTTTTCTGCGGACAGGGATACTATTCACTAGATCAGGTTGCTCAGGGCCCCATCCAGCATGGCCTTGAACTCTTTCAGGGGTGGGGCATCCACAGCCTCTCTGGGCAACCTGCCCTCTTTCAGTTTTAAAACTGTTGCCCCTTGTCCCATCACTGTCCAGATAAAAATCTCTATCCTTTTTATAAGACACTTTAGGTACTACAAGACTGCAGTAAGGTCTTTTCAAAGTCTTTTCCATGCTGAACAATTGCAGCTCTCTTAGCCTGTCTTTGTAGGAGAGATGCTCTCACCTTCTGATCATCTTTGTGGTCCTCCTCTGTGGTCCTCCCACTCCCAACAGATCCATGTCTTTCTTGTGTTGAGGACCTCAGAGCAGGATGCAGCACTCCAGCTGGTGTCTCATGAGAGCAGAGTCATTTCCCTCAACTTACTGGCTGCTCAGCTTTTTAGGCAGCCCAGGATACAATTGGCCTTCTGGGCTACCAGTGAGCACTGTTGGTTCATATCCAGCTTTTCATCCACGAGAACACCCAAGTATTCTCCAGAGGGCTTGTCTCAGTGACTTCTTCTCCCAGTCTGTACTCGTGTCTGGGAATGCCCCAACTCAGGTGCAGCACCTTGCTCTTGGACTTGTTGAATTTCAAGGGAAAGCCCACTTCTCAAGTTTGTCCAGGTCCCCCTGGATGGCATCATGTCCTTCTACTGTGTCAGCTGCACCACTCAGCTTGGTGTCATCTACCAGGTTTGGTGAGGATGCACTCGATCTCACCATGTCATTGATGAAGACATGGGAGAGCACCAGTCCAAAGAGTCAGGAGAGACCTGAGGACGTCACTCATCACCACCTACCACTTGGACATACAGACATTGGCTGTAGTTTGCTGGCTGCATCCATCGAGCCAGTTCCTTACCTACTAAATAGTCAATCCATGCGTTTCCAATTTGGAGATACGGACATCATGTGGAACCATATTAAAGGCCTTACAGAAGTGGAGGTAGATGGCATCTGTCAGTCGTCCTGTATTGACCATTGCTGTCATTCCATCATAGAAGGCCACCAGATTGGTCAGGCATAATTTGCCCTTAGTTAAGCTATGCTGACTGCCTTGGGTCACCTTCTTGCTTGTATGTACCTTAGCCTATCTTCTAGGAGGATCTGCTCCATGATACTCGCAGGCACAGAGGTGAGGTGCCCTGATCCCCTGCATCTTCCCACTGCTACCAAAGTCATGCCACACGAACCCAATACAGCATCACATACAAAACAATAAGGCAGTAGGGATGTTTTTCTAGTGAGTTGTAGTATAAATTAATATGGAATGATTTGCCTTAGAGCATGAGGTACAAGACATGCAAAAAACAAGTCTTCCAAGTTTGTCTTTTGCTGGACACTTTACTAAATGCTGTGTATGCCACTTCTCATTTAGTGTTTTAGGCAGAATTTTAAAGGATTCTTTTTTTTTTTTTTTGCAACTGCAAAATATTGCTCTTATTTCATGGATATTCACTATGAACTTTCTTTCCTTCCATTTAGGAATTGCTTAGTGACACTGTTGAATGACAGTAACTATTGCTGAAGGAGTTTACAAAACAGTGTCCACACGCAGTAATTTAAAAGTGTTGATGGGCTTTGTGACATTCTCCTGCAGGCATATTTTGCTTTCTAATCCAAAATGTGATAATTGTATTTTACACAAAAAGACTGTATGGGGTTTTTAAAAGTCTGGCTTCAGGGTGTGGTTAATAATGACATAAATATCCTAATAAAACACACTATTTTTTCAGGAATTTTTAAAATTGGCTAGTTAGAGATTACGTGTAACTGTTGTTTAAAAAACAAAGGTTGTTTAAAAAAGCAGTGAAATGTGTCAGCGACACCTGTGTAAATTGTCTAGTTAAATTCCAGGTACTTACTTGGGCTCAGAACTGATACCTCTCTTGGTGTAAGAGCACCAAAGGGAATTAATAGGGGGAGGAAAAATGAGAGTGAAATCTGCTCCAGCATGCTGCCTGCCTTGGACAGAGGTACAGTGATTAGTCTCTCTTGACACAACACCTTAGCCAAAAAAGCAGAGCTAACCCTATTTTCACCTCTGGGTATGGATGTGCCTTGCTGATTAAAGAGACCTTGAATAGTGCACATAGTGAAAATTGCATCATAGGGGTTCCAAATATAAATCTTAGTACAAAAGAATCAGCAGCTTAGCCCGTGTAACAGATTACTTGTTATGCCCTTAAAAAAATTAAAAATCCTGTATGGAATCAGATACCAAGTTGCAGTTTAGATTCACGTAACTCAGGTGTGTTGCAGTGCATTATTTTATTTCTGTTTTCCCCACAGTGAATGGTTTCTCCCTAAGTTGTATCCCCGTGTTGATCTCAGTTTTGGTTGCCCCAAACCCCGCCTTTCCCCTATCAGTCAGCCCTAATCCCCTCCCATTTCTCCAGAATGTTCCCCATCCATTACCCTAATCCACTCCCCTACGATTGTCAATCCCTCCTGGCCCTCCCGGACTTCTAGTATGTTCCATGCAATTCATCCCCTCCTCGATGTATTATTTGCTGTGACGTTGTATTCCCCGCCTATGTTTCTCCTCATTGGTTAATTATGTATTCAGTCCCTCCTTATGTTACGCCCCCTAAGTTGTCGCGATTGGTTGCTGAAATGTACCCTCCCTTGGGGGAGGTCCCCTATTTAAATTGCTGTCACCTTTGGATTTTCGCTTTTTGTGGCGTCCTTCACTTTTGTGTTGTTGTCTCTTGTTCCTTCCCGTACCCTCAATAAACCTTTCCCTGGACCCACGAAAGGACTCCTCAGAATCCTTCGCTCTTCCCCGGATGTGCTGTGAGCTCAGAGGGCTCACAGCCCTAACCACATTCCTGGTTTCCTGGGATCCGGGAACTGGCCCACTCTTGGCACCGGTCTCGCCCTGGGAGCTAGCCAGGTGGACCGAGCACAAGTGGGATAAGCGAGCCGCGTCACAGGTGAACGCTCTAGCTAACATGATGGTGTACTTCTAGGTTTACATTTTTGTTAGGACCAAGAGTGCTATAGAGAGTGAAAATTGATCCAGAATTGTATGAGCAGAACTGGGATAAGACATTTTCCATGGATGGCTACACTGATCAGTAGCAGTGCATGGACTGTCCAATACAGAAATGCTTAATTAAAAAAACAATTACAGAAAATACTAAGAAACTTTTTGAACAAAAAAAAAGATGCAGCTGGAGTGTAAAATACTTCTAACGAGCTTGGGAGTTATTTAAAGATACAGGAGGCTTACAGGATGCATGCTACTTGTTTAAGTGGATTTCAAAAGGCTTTCCAAATACTGGCCTGGCTAAACAGCAGAGTAAGATACAATATCTGAAATAAAACATGATAGTTCTTGAATCAGATCTCTTATCTCAGTAATGAAAATAGAGAATAATAAAAAAAGCTGGTGGATTTAACCAGTAATTATAATGAGGTGGGGCAGAAATTGATTAGTAACTCCCAACAGGCTTAAGAATTATTGTTAAGTATTTCTTCAAACTCAGCAGGAAAGTTTAAGGAGTGGCTGGAGGATCAACCCAGACAACCCAGTTGTAAAAGGTGGCTTTGGAGTATGTAGGGTCATAGCTGAATAATGGAATTGCTTGCACTCACTTTGGCAACACTTAGAGAGCTCTTCATGCCAGAATGTTTCTTAATAAGGAATGTGACAGCATGTACGACTCAAAATGAAGCATCAGTGGAAGAAATTGCAATACATTGAGCAAACTGTGAACAAGGCAGCATGATCAAATGGCATTCATCCAGGTGTTGTAAGAGGAACTGGGGAATAAAGGAGCTAATGACTGCAAGTGTGTTGCTTGTGGTTAGCATCATATTTCTGCTACAGGTGAGGAAGGTAGCTAGCATATCATCAGCAATTTAAAAAGGCAGTGGAGGTATTTGAGGGAATTGACATCTGTGAGCTTTGTGACCATGAAACCTGAATTCATGGAAATTATAATGGAGACCAGAATTTATTTCATTGTTCGCTCTGTAAAGTCATTTATCAGAGGCTTAGGGAGAGGCTAAATTATCTCTGAATAAAATGGAAAATTTTACAAGGAACAGTGGGGAAGTGTTAGAAAGAGAGGGCAAAAAAGGTTTGTTTTGTTAATAGGAGTAGCTAATTTAATTGCACAAGGATCTGTAACATTGATGCACAGCTATAAGAAAAAGGGTATGCTAGCTAGGTGACTAAGTTTGTAGATACTTAAACTATGCTTGGGTTAGTATAATGGCTAGCTATTTGAAGAAAGTTGTAAATGCTCAGGTTTTGAATTACATGGATTGAAATCATACATGAAATTCTGTGTGGCTAAATGTCAAGTAATCTAAGTGAATGAAAAGTAAAAAAAGAGCATTTTTGTAGGTAGTGATTGGCTCTGAAGTGCTTCTTAACCAATTATGAGTGAAAGATGGAATTATCTACTACCTAAAGATCAATGAAGTTCTCCTTAGCAATGATAATAGCAAATCCACTGTAAAGATTTACTAGGAAAGGAGCAAAGAGCAGAAACAACGTTCTGCTTTTGTAGAATTTCCTGGGGTGTATGCGTCTTGAGTATTCCTCATAGTGTATCCTCATCTCAGAAGGGGTACAGTAGACTGGAAGAGGTTCAAAGAGATGGTAGGATCAGGAGGGATTTAAAGGCATGAAACAGCTTTCAAGGGAGGAAGAATTAAGCTGACTCAGTTTTTTTCTTGTTCTGTCTGGCAAGGGAAGATCATGAAAGAACACAGGAATCTATGCAATCATGAGGGGATAGGGAAGGGTTACTTGTTACGGTCTTAGAATACGAAGAGCAAAAGGTGCCAGATTGAATCAGAATCAATGAAAGGAGATACTCCTGTAATTAAGCTGAGGTACTTTCTGCTGCAAGATGCTGTTGATTCTATAAAGCAGGCTTGATTAAAAAGCAGGGAGAATAAAAAGGTCGGAAAAGCTGTTAAACACAAAAATATTCACGATGGCTCAGGAAGCCTGCAGTACATGTGAGTAGTTGGAAGGAGAGGTTGAATATGCAGTAAATATTTCTGTGGGCATTGTTTATACTTTATCCTAGACACATGTTGTTGGTTGTGATTTTCTTACTCTTTTCTATCACATTATAGCAGTTTCATTAATTATTTCTAAATGCATTTCCAACAATGTAAAGAAAAATGTAGTAAGCAAAAACACACTTAAACCAAAATCAAAGCAGAATTGTCATAGAGAATTTGTGCAAGACAGTTCTTAATTGTAGTATCTAGGACCCAGGGGGAACAGTGCCTTGCTTTAATGGGTACTGTCTCCATGCTGTGGAACACCACTTAAGAATATCCCATGGCGTGATATTATATGAAAATCTCCATCAGGGTGGATATTGTAGTAGAGAGATCTGAAATTTTATATAGTATGACAGAAAGTTTTTACTTAGTTAATGCTAACTGTTGATGAAATTTCATTGCATACAATTAATTTCATACAATTTGCATTGTATGTTAATTCAGGTCAGATGTTGAATTAAAAGTCCAGCATATTATGTTGAAATTGTACTTTGGACAGTTCAGAACTGTTGCTTTTATATGGAAAAATGCAATATATGTTTGGTTATTAGTCATGTAAATAATACGTTTTAGGGCTTTCTGTTTGTGGCATATAGTTCATGTCAGAGAAACTACCCTTAACTGTATAGGTATCAGTAAAACAGTTGAAGGCAGTTGTTACACAACCTCAGGTTATAATTTTTAATAGCTTGCTAACTTTCTGGTAATAAGATGTTGACAGATACTTTTATTTATTTAGGGAAATAATAATCACCACTGCATTGATGGACTTACTGATCAAATGATACCTGAACATTGTCATCAGTACAATAAATACTGGGGGAAAATACATGCATCTGGTTTACTCCTCTAGTTTATGTTGATTAATAACTTAGCTTGAAATCAAGACTTATCTTAACTTGTTCTCATTTCAGCTTTGGATAGATCACAGTCCAAGAGAGATGGAGGTTTTAAAAGTAATTGGAGCTTTGATCATGCAGAAGACAGTGAAGGAGATGCAGAGAAAGAGTAAGGATGCTTTTATCTAGGCTATTGAAAGTATAAATGTGTATTTATAATTAAATACTTATTTTTTGTAGTTTATGAATAAGAAACAATATATTTTAAACTTTCAGTGATTAAGAAAAATTATTTCAAATAAGTGATTATTTTAAATAGTATTGCCAAATAGCAGTTCATTATAATGTAAGCTTTATTGTGAGGATGGGGCTTACAACAAAGGGCACAGTACATTTCACAAGGGCTGCAGTTATCTTTGGAGCTTCTATGTAAATCTAAGGAATACAGACAAGCAGAATGTGAACATGCAGAATAAGGAAGTTGATAGGTAGGGTATCCAGTCCTATTCAGCTTTTTCTTCCTTTAATAATGATGCTACTCAGTACTTGAGGGTTATGGTTAAAGTACTTCAGTAGCTTTAGGCCTTCATCAAGTTAAACAGAGCCTAAAGATTCTAGGTTTTTCTTCTTTTATGTTTATTTCCCTGAATAGAGTTAAGGCTGGTTTTTTTTCCTTATAATTTAATCCTTTACTTGCTGTGTTTGGATTTTGGCTAAAACTTAAGTCCTGTGTGTATAGTTTGAATGCATACTTTGTCCTTGTGACATTTTATTGTTACTGATGTATTTTCTCGATATTAATGTATTTATTTCCAGAATGACTAATGAATTGCTAGAAGAACAAGTGTCATGCACAAAAAATTCATGTCAGTTTATTTGTTATTTGTAGATATTCGGAGAGTAGGACTTGCAAATCAAAAAGGTATGCTGTGATTCTCTAGTAAGAAGTCACGGAATCCTGTGATTAAGTACAAAAATAATTAATACATGAATTTGTATCATCTATTACTCTGCCAAGTACTACGCATTGGAAGGGAGGTAGGAAAGTAGACATAACCACATAGGCTGCAACAGCAGGCTATGCTGTAATCTTAATAAAACACTAGAAGAATGAGAAGTTTTACTAATTAAAAAATGAGTGCAGGAGTTCATTAAAGTTTGAGGTAAGCATTAAGAGCTCTTGTCAAAACAGAACTGTATGGGAAGTTAAAAGCACTTTTTAAACAGTTCACAAACTAAGGGCTTTTTAGTTTTATAAAATTAACGTCGCGTTGTTCCTTAGCAACTTTACATCCGTTCGTAGTGCACACAAATATGTTTTAAGTATAAGGGCAGTACATACCGTACAGTTACTATTTCCATTTTAGTTGCCTTCAGAAATAAGTCACATTTGAAAACATAGCAGCTTTTTTTCTATTAGTAATTTACTGCTGTTTTCCATCAGTCTCCAGCTGATGTTGACTAAGAACATAGAATGAAAAATGTATAGAGTAACGATGGAAAAAAAAAAAGTTAGAAAAAGTATTATGAAACGTAATCTTTATGTAATTGTATCTGATTTTAAGATTGTATGTCTGGGTAATTTTTCATTCCTTTAAAATATTCTTTACAACAAGCAGTTTTCCCATAGCCGGAATTGAATTTTTATTGCCTACTTAGATCATTTTTGATTTGCTTTTATATCTGTGAATTATGTAGAATCTTATTCTGAAGTATAGATGGAAGAGTAGTTGAAAATTGATTTAAACCAGAGATCTTCTCTTCTTTACTTACGCATTCTCTGATACCATTTGAGGTAATTTCTTATTCCCTCCAAACAGCCACAGGTTTTAAGCTACCCACGTATTTACTTTTGGTAACACCTGGGTTTGTTTATCTTAAAGACATAGCAAGCTTTTAGCATTTTGAAATAATTTGTGTTTTTTGCTTTTCTGATACATTTTTATTTCATATAGCAAAACATTGACAGAAAGGAATTTTTAGAAAACAAATAACAGTAAATGTCTCTTCTTTTTTTTTTTTCTAAATTTCGTTTACCCTTAGTAGAACATTTCAAAGATTAGCAGCTTTAATTCATATAATTGTTCCAGCATAAAGCTTTGTGTCCCTCCCAGTATTTTGAGTGTACTGTGCAGTAAGGAGGTATTTGCTGTGGTGTGCTGATACTGACTACAATATTTGACTCTTACATGGTTTCTTTGTGGAAGAGCTGTGAGTCTGAAGCAAGCAGCTGCATTCATCTCGTGCTGGTTGTGGAGGCACTGGTATTAACAGTGCCTGATTTTATCACAGCTTTTTGCTCTCTTAATGGCAGACACACTATAGGTTTGTTTTGAACTAGCCTAAGAATAACATCTCAGCACTTGAAGGAGTGGCTGTATTCTTGTGTTACCCCATAAGACCTGTGCTAATGATGTTGGTCAGCACTGGATGCCTGCTTGGATGATGTTTTCTTCAGTGAGATGAACACAAAGTATGTGTTAATAACCTCCTACCACCGCAATTTCTGGAATAGGTAGGGTATTTTAAAAGAAGAATGTCATTTAGTTTGGGAAGTAGGTGAGGTGGGTCAGAATGGTTAAGATACCAAGTAATGAACACAAAAAGACTAAACAATATTTGTAAACTAAAGAAAGTTTGTAAAAATAATGATCACCCAACACTATATAAATTTAAACTGATGCTAGAGTTGATACACTCTGCATGGAACAAGAGTTATAGAAATTAAGAATGGTAATTAACAAGTATCTTATCCAAAAGGAAACGCCTACAGATAATACGCAGTCCACTTGAAAGAGTATAAGTAACATTTTTGATGTTCTAAAAAATTTGGTCTACTCCGGATGGTAGCAAGTGGTGTGAGACTTGCCTTGCTTTGTAATTGGAGATCCCGTAAGAGATCTATCTTTATGTAGAACAATAGGAAAAAAGATGAGTTGGTCAGCTGGGCACACTGAAACCTGTGTAGTCCACTGCAGAATAAGTGGTGGAAGTTATCTTGTGTAGTGGAAGATATGAAAAGATGGCAGATCTAAGCAAACATGGCTATAATAATATATTCAAGTGATTCCTGAAGTTAAGATGTTATAAGCTTCTTTCTGGTGTTACAGATGATTCTCTTGAAGTGTCTTGGATAATTTATATTTACCTCCTTTGTAATACCTGTGTAAATGTTTTTGAAGTGTATCAGTATGGTCCACAGTGGTTTTGTAAGTGGATGGGCCCAGATTTCTCTTGGCTGTCATACTGTTTTCTTAATAGTCTAGACTTCTGCCTTTCATTGAGATAACAGTATCCTTATCAAAAACAAAGAGTACAAATAAATGGGTCAAATTTATTTGCACTACAGTGTCTTTACTTAACTACCATTTTCTTTCAAAAAGCTTTATTTTTGCCCCTTCCATTTAGGGGAATAAACTCCTTTTTTCCATGTATTGACAAATAGAAGGGCATTGTACTGTGTTATATATTTACATTAAGCTTTTTTCCACTGCTCGTAAAATTTGTATTACTTGGTCAAAAACCCCTACCATAGTTATATAGATGTTTTATACTTCTTTTGTGAGCCTCTTAGTAGGGCACTGTGGCCTTTAAATTGATGAAAACTTTTTAAATTAAGGCTATTTTTAATGGAATGGCACTGTAAATGAGTTAATAATACTGCTACTTCTCTTGTGCCTCCGATAGTGTGACTTTTTTAGTGTGCTGCCTACCACTAAGTAATTAAAAACAAAGACTGTGCACAGTGTGCTGTGAGGGCAAATACGTCAATCCTACTGGGTTTATATGTAATAGTTTTCAGAAAGAAATTCCAATTATGTTTGAAATGTGACTGGATCAGTTGGTAGTTGATAGAAATGCGCTTGCAGCTTATTAGAGTGTAACCTCAATGGTCAGCAGAGGTTTAAGGTGGTTTGGGTTGCTCGTAGGTAGGTAGTAGTGAAAACATAGCCTGTTAATCTCAGCTGTCTAACTATTGCATAGTTCTTAATGTTTTAAAACATCAAACAAATGGCAAGTGATTAGAGGTAAGTAAACAGAAATTTTTGTTTTCTTGTTCAGTGCCTAAAGTTGAATGTGTAATTATGAGCTCCCCTTAACTCTCGTTTAGGTAAATTACTTATATTTTGTTCCCCTTAATATTAGTAAAGACACAACATTAATTTGTTATAAAATTTTAGGGAATGTATTGAAAAGTTAGAAATTTATGTTCCAATGTGAAAATAACCAGGAAACCCATGCTTCCCCGGTTAAATGAGAATGTGGAGACATCCTCCCAGTAAGACAACTGTGTTTAAATGGGATGTTAAAAATGTTACTGACTGGTATGTTGGGAGAGTGGTACAGTGTTTATTTTGGGTTGGTTTTGGTTTTTTCCTGCCTGTATAAATTGCATCATTGAAGCAGGCAGCAGGAAGCATGTGATACATGAGCAAATAGACATTGCTGGGTTGCTATGTATTCTGCTCTCTGAAAAAACAGCCTTTCTGGTTCTCATGCATATGCTTTGCATTCCTCAAGATCTAAAAGTATTGGTTCATTTAAAACTTCCAATTTGCTAATATTACTCTAGTCATGTTGTGTGATAAGAGTTACTCTTGTTCATTTTGATTTAAGCCTTGGCTAAGTGTTTTGGTAATTTGCAATGTGTTAACCTTCTCTTACCTCCCCCCTCAATTGCCCTTTGTTAAAAGGGTTGCAGTATTGAAGCATGTTGAAATCCTAAAAGTATTGCCACTGTACAAAGGTGTTTTGGAAATAGTAATCATTTTTGTATGAACTGAAGCTAAAGGACGTTTCTAGAGGTGAAATGATCTGACTAGGGCAGCACCATAGGCAAATGCCAGAGCTGCAAGTACTGTAGGTTGCTGCTTATGTCTGTGCTGCAGGGTTTTGTTTATTTTTTACGATGTGGTAAATTTCTGAAATTGTTAAACTCTGTGTCTACTGATGAATGTTTGAGAAGGTTCCATGTGCCTTCCTTGAAAGGATGATTTGTTCTGAAAGAGAATTTTTAAAAAATGTTGCAGGATGTAAAAATTTTAATATCCATGTATAGTCTGTACAGAAGTACAACTGTACTTTTTTGCCTGTTTGAAATTAGTGATGGATCTACTACACTGTTTGTTTTATCATCGAGCACCTAGAATTGTGGTGCTCTGTAAATGAAAGGAAAATACAACAGTGCCACTGGCTATATGTTCACATTTACATCATTCTTCCCGTTTCAAAATCAGCTGTGTGCACAGTCTTATCTCCTGAAGTTTCAAATTCTGTAGGTGTCACCCAGCATTTTTATTTTATTTGCTCTAGGGATATTTGTATTGCGTAAGATGGAAGAATAAATTGTAACATGAAGGGAAATACTGTGGATGGGAAAAGTTGTTAGGAACTTGAGGGATGGGGCACTGAGGGATTAGTTCATTTATATATGAAGAGCTAAAGTCACTGTATGTATTGCAAGCCAGCATGTCAAACTGACACGGCAAAGAAATGCTTGTTTCTCTTGTGTAGCTCTTCCCTTTTAACACCTGGCATAACTACTTCTATTTTAAGGAATCTCTGCCTGAATGGTCTTGATTAAAACTTTTGAGATCATGTGGTTACAAGTTGGCTAAAAGTTGTATTGTTTTGTTGTAGCCAACATAGGATTGATTAGAAGGGATTGTCTACACGTTGCTTCTCCTGGAAGCAAGAATATGTTAGACTAATCTAGCTGCTGTCAGTATGAAATGTGTTATTTGGGTTTCAATTTAAATACTTAAGATTACTTGAGGATAACTGCCTATTACTGAAAATAGTATTTTAGAGTATCATGGAGTGGCTTTCATTTTTTTGGTATTCTTTCCCATTCTAATAGTTGGAGATTACAGATACTGAAAGTGCTAAAGAAGCACATTTTAATAAGCAGTTGAACCAAATTGAATATGTTTTTTTTTACAAAGACATACTTTGGTAATAATTGCTGTGGCGTTAAATGCAGTTACATTAAGTTCTTCTCCAAAAGCACTATGAAGCTTGCAGTTTTAAACTACATACTTGAACGCTGATAGGCATAAACAAAGATCATGTTTTATAGGTTAATGAAGTTTTGGATTCAATTTATGTGGAGAGTATAGAATCTTTTAAAGTGTCAGTAATACTGTTGTAATCGTATTGAAGGTTCAGTAGCATTGACTATTTTGAATTAATCCTTTTAGTTTTGCTTTCTGCAAAATAATTTGATGTACACTCTGAGTTCAGGTTCATATTATGCATCTGATCATTCTGTTGCTCATTTCATGTTCCTTTTGTTTTATGAATATTTATACAGTGTCTATATGATTCATTAAAATGTAGAGGGAAGGGGGGGGAAAAGCCTTTTGCGTTCAAAATGTTTTGTGGGTGCTCTGTTGGATTACAGTGTATGTGCTTTTCTCTCCCACACTTGTCTAGCGAGGCAAATCTGCTCAGTTTAGATGACAGTGATGGACCTTTCAGTCCCAGTGAAGAAAAAAAGGTAAATAATTGGTTTATCTTGTGGTGAAAATGTATCTTTAAAGCTTTTTAGGTTCTTGAACAGTACTGCATAGCCATGTGTGCAGTATAAAGAAAGGAAAGTTTCTGTTGTGTTTTAGGAATATGTGCTCAAGCTGTTTATCTGCCTACCCTTCAAGCTTTTGTTCCTCTCTTGATCTCTATAGTATTCTGAAAAATATGAGCAAGGATAACTAATTCTAGGTTTAGACAATTATCATAAATAGCGTACTAAATATAAAATATATATTGTACTTTGTTTAGTAGGAAGTTGTACTATGGGTGTATATTTTCCATGAAATTTGGTATAAAAGGAGTTTGAGAATGAAAGTGATATTTATATTAATATTTTGCATTCTTTTTCTTCTTCTAACTTCTAAACAATTATACAATTATTTTAACATATGTGAATTGTGTTGTGACAGTCAATTCGTTGTCGACCTGGAACTATCGGCAGCAGCAGCGATGCCATAAAAGCGTATGCAAGACGAGGCAAAGCTGGAGGTTTCAAACTTCTTAAAGGGAACGCAATCGGCCTCAACATGATGGGAAATAGCAAGAAACTGAGGTAATAAATTTAATTTGTGTTTCCTTGATCATTGATACAGATCAATGCATGATAAACAGAACTTATAGTCCATTTACGTTGCGTACTGCGCATTTTAAAGAGCTGTACTGTACTGTGCTTCTGAGTAAAGAGGGAAACCTGGATTGATAGGGTCTTTCCTCTTACAAAATGTTTGACACCACATTAGTAAAGTACCAGAAGACTCTTATAATGGATTTAGACCATTCACTGGCATATTTGTTAGTACCTTACCCATGTTGCCTGCATGTGTTATTGTTCCCTCTATACAGTGATAGCAGGTAGGAAAATATTTTTTACATCCCCATCCAGATTCACTTTTTTCTGTGACTGTAAATTGCCAAGGTTAACTCAGGATAAACTCTGGTTTTGTTACTGCAAGATTGATTTTGGATTCATGGGCTTTTTTTTTTAAAGGACTCAGCAAATAGCCATACTTGTATAGGATAGCTTGAGACTGCCACTTGTGTTTAGAGCTGACAGGAACGGTTTTTAAGCATTCAGTATTGTACTTACTTGTTACTACTGTCCCTAGCTTGTAAGAGATTGATTTCTTTATTTAGTATATTATAAAAAGTGTTATACTTACCTAACTTTCTCAGGGAATGTTTCATATTGCTAAAGTGCAGTCAGTTTGGTAACCTTTGCAGGAAGGTAAAGATCATAAGATACCCAGCTAAAGATGGGCCAGTCATCAAGTATTTAATATATATGTAGCTACAAAGGGGATGTCCTTGTCTTCATTTTTGGTGATTTATCACCAGCTGGAAATTAAACTCGAAATAAGCCATTTCCCTTCTTGCCACCTCTCGTAAGAGAGGGACAAAGGCAGAGACTATGGGTTGAGATAACCATTTACTGAAAGCAAACAGCAGTGGAATAAGAAATGCACACTGACAGCAGCAATATTAATAACAAAAGCATACAAAAATAAAGGAGAATGCTTTATGCACAAAGGGTGTTTGCCACTTTGACTTAGTTCCATGTGGCCAGTGGGAGAAAGACAAGGTGGTGGGCACTCCCCACAGGTGGTTCTCCCCATCCCCCAGCCGAGACAATGGAAAACAGTGACAGACAAAATCCTGGAAGTGAGATCATCTGTGTTGTGCTGCACCGCTGCTCCACTGCACCAGGCTTGGGTAGATGGCTCAGCTCAGCCTCAGTTCTGCTGCTGCTTTGGACCACTCTGCTGGGTTCAGTTCCACACGGCTCTGCTGCTTCTTCAGAGCCGTGTTCGCTGCGTTTCAGAACCACATCCTGGGGTCACATCGGAGGAGTGGGAAGGTGTGGTGAGTGGCAGCAGCAGAGGATGGGGTCTGCAGGGCTGCTCCCAGCAACTCAGCCCAGATGGAGAGAGGGAGACAAAAGTGACGCGCTTCTGGGGATATGGTCCGTACTCTTCTCCCTGACACCACAACACCCAGCCATGATTTGAGAGGTGCAGAATAATAATGTAGCCGTGTCCAGAACGTAGCCCCAAGCTCTGGCCTCTCTCTGCAATCAGGACATGGCTCTTGTGTGCTGTAAGCACTGTTTGTGGGACCATCTTACCATAGTCACTTGAAAAAAAACAAATCCTTAAATTCTATGTGATACATATTCTTTCCTGCTGTTCTGGTCTTTGAGCCTGATGTCTTAAGATAAACTACTGGAGTGTTATGTGAAACTTAAAAAAGTTTTTTTTAAATAAAATGTATTTATTAGTGACAGGGGTTTTTTGTTAGAGGCTATTTTTATATTTACACAAATTAGCATGGTGCTTCATTGTCCTTGATTTATCTACACAAAAAATGTTTTGTCTTCAGATTTTTTTCTTGTATGCACAACAGATTTGTGAGATAATATCCACATTTCTGCCTTGCACATCTTCAAATTCACCAGTTCTTACAGAATCATCTTGGTAATTTCCATTCCTTAGGGTTCTGTTCTTGGACATAGACATAAAGTTAAAAGTAACAATTACAAGTTGGTTAGGGCTCCTCTGCTCTGCTTTCTTACTGAAGAAGCCTGTGCATCTACATTATACTTGTTCTTTGTTTTGAGTACACCTTTAAGATAAGAGTCCTCTAATTCTCTGGTAGCTAGAATTTCCCTTTGTTGGTGGAATTTGTAGTGAAATCCAACTTTACTTTTTTGTTAAAGCAGTCATACCTAACTGTACATGTATGTTTATACGTATTGTACAGGTATGTTTTTATTAAGGTCCAGAAGTGTATGCAGGTTTTGTTTTAAGGTAAATAGTTATTGAGGTTTTTTTAGATGGTCTAAGCACGTAGTTCAGACATTCTGTTACCTGGATTGGAACTGCCTTCCATTGACAAATAATGCAATAAAAATCTGAGACCTGGTAGGATTTTTAAAATTAAACTAAAAGAGTAAAATCTTTTGCATGTAGATGGGCACCCACCTCTTGTCTTGTACTGAGCTACATACTGATAATAAACTGTCATTAACGAAGGACTGTTGTGAATAATGGACGTGTATAGGCTACTGTGACTGCTTCTAACATTTTGGTCACTGCATTTTGTGGTTATGGTCCAAGTGAATATCTCGATTTAATGACTTCATTGGGATATTGTTGTACCTTTTATAATGTGTATCCGTAAAGGTTTGGGATCTAGTCACTTTACTGATGATTGCGGATTTGTTCACTTTGATATGCAGAATGGAAGGTGTTTAATAATTTCAATGTTTAGACTCTTCAGCTAGAGAAGATTCTGAAAGTTGATAATGCAGTTAAGCTTCTAGATTAAATACAAGAATATCAGATACTTCATAGTCTTCATCTGTTCATGGTGATTTTTATGACAATGTTGTAGTCTTTTTTTCCATCTTATCTGCAGAATAGGGACTAAAAATTTCAGATAAATGGGGCTTGACTCAAATGAGCATTATTCTGGTAGAATAGTCCCTAAAAGAAAGAGAGTAAGAGATAGGAGAAAGGGATATGCAAGGAGAAGTATTTGCTGTACTTGTCAGAGAAATTTAAATGAAGCAAAAGGCCATGATCTGTTACCTGGTTAAGCAAATCCAGTACCAAACTCTTAACCTAATTAGTTTTGGTTGTATTTTTTTAATCACGAGGTCTTGAAATAGCTTTATCTTCGCTAGCTTTCAGTAACTTGTATTAAGGCCCTTTTAGGTTTTCTTTGATAATGTTTTGTAAAAAACGTTATTTGATGAACAGCAGAATTAATGTAGTTTGTAGTTGTGTGTTTTTGAAATGTTGTTCTTCCTTCTAGCTCCATCCATTTGCTCAGTGCAAGATTTCTTTTGTTTTGTCTCTTCGATATGTGGTGGTAAGAATTTCGTAGGATCAGCTGATAGCACATGATAGTAAAACCTTGTTTTCGTCGGAGCCTAGGCTTCAAATCATTCTGTGGTTTCTGAGCTAACATTAATGAAACATGGATTGTTAAAATACTGTAAATTCTTTTTAGAACATTTGTTTGTCAAGGAACTTTCTGACCATTACATCATCCTGCTTTTAGTGTGTTACACTAATTTTCAAGAAATTGCGCTGAAGCTTGCAAACTCAGATTTCAGTTCTGTGTGCCTGTTTTGCACCTCGCTAGGACTTTGATTGTATTTTCTGGTGTTTCTGTCTGTGTTGGGTGTGTTCCATTCGGAGAACAAGATTATAGAGCAGACTGTGTTTTACAGCTGTCCTAGTTGGAAACATGTCTGACACCATATGAGCCATTTAAGTGTGCCATCTAGAACAGTCTGCTTTGACTCAAATCTGATCCCTGAGTAGTCTGTGATACTCTGTTCCAGCACCTACTGGAGTTTTCACTACATGAGTGTGAGGCAAAAAGCAAAAGTGCTGCTTAACTGTTTTCTTCTGCTGTGGGGGCGCAAGACAGAGTTTCACAATCATGGCAGTTTGGCAAAGGTCAGATCCAACAAACACAATGGTTAAACAGGAGATACATAGGTTTGCTTGCTTGTTTGAAGTCCTTAGGTCTTAAGCATTTGAGAAGGCATTCCTGCACTCTGCTTCTGTTTTTTTCCTAGTATCTTTTTCAAAGACATGAAATGGGAAGCCAAAGAGGATTTGAGTAGTTCTAAAGTATTTAGGGCAAGTAGATGTCAGCTCTTTATTTCTGAGGTGACAAATTAGACAGAAGATTGATTGTAGATTGATCTGGATGATGACTGATCAGCTGGAGTTGCATAGCCTTGACTTAGAAGTGAGATGAGTGTGTTTACTTTCCGGAGGTGGGTGTTTGCATGAGTGCTGTTAGTTTTCAGGATGTTGGACTGTTAACTCAGATGGTTTATGATGTTTTTAAATTTAATATTCTAGAAAAGAGAATTTAACCCTTTAGGTTTGTTAAATCTTGTTCTGTTATGTTCGTGGTTATGTTAGGGGCAGTCAGAAATGCTCTGAAAGCATCTAATCTTGACTTACCTAGGGCTACCAAAAGGGTTTGTAACACTACACTGAAAATTAAAAAGCAAACTAACAGTTTACTCATTGTCTTCTTTTGGGGGAATGTAAAGAAAGGATTAGGACTTGTTTGTCAGCTTTTTTTGAGTTGTGGTACTTCGGGTTTCTTTTCATTGTTCATAACAGGACAAATGGCAAGATAATATTTCTGAGAAATACTGTTATTCGGAATGCTTTTTCACATCATTTTCTCTAGTGGAATTAAATTTTCCAAGCAGTTTGAAAAATTTAAGCACTGTATTCCAAGCAATTTGAAGAGCACAATTTAAACACTGTTCTGTAATTTGAAACAGTTTGCATCATCAACATGCTGTCTGTTAAAAGTTCTGTGATTTTTGATCATTTCAAGCATAGTATTGTGTGTCCTGTCACAGCAGCATGCAAGATAATTCTTAGGGTTTAGTGATCTCTGAGGGAGCACTACATTATGGATCTACTGTATCTTAATGTCAGCTTTTACTAGGGAGGGTAATGACAAGAAATCTTCTCTCCATAATTGCTGGTTTTACATAATAACGGATAAAAGTCAAAAGGTAACAAAGGAAGAAACCCAAGAAATGCTAAGATACACTGGTGAATAACAGTCTTGTTGAGATATGAGTACCTGAGAATGTTTCATTTTTTCTTTTTTGAAAGGTGTTGGATTTTTTTTAATTACAACTCACCTTGCATCCACAAATTTGCTGTGTTTACTTTTTTTTTATGAGGGATATTCCTGAATTCAGTCTGTACACATTATGCACATTTGAGTAATATTAAAGAAGTTAACATTGTGCCTTAATAAAATGAGAGATGAAAGTATAAAATTAGTTATAAATGGTTACAAGTAATGAAAAAAGGCAGTGTCTTTTTGCGGTACAGGGTTGAGTAAAAAAAATCTTTACCTTTTCTTCTAGGAAAAAAAAAAAAGTGTATATTCTTATATGCCCATTTTATTATAAGGCTGAATGTTTTTATGCCTGTAAAAGGATCCTAACAACATGTGTTATTGGGTCAGAAATAGTTTAATACTTAGTGTTGTGTGGCTGGTCTTGTAAAACTAGTACACCACATGTTTTACCTAAGACTGTACAAACTCACCAGAGTCTTCTCTTAAATATTTCTCTGTATGTTTGCAGTGAAAATGCTCAGAATATATCTGGTCCTGTTACTGTGGTACATGGCAGACGCTTTCACCACGCACACGCACAAACAACCGTAGTAAAAACAGCAGCCCAAAGGTAAGACTAATTAAATTTGTTTTTTCCAGATGTTTCAATTGTAAAAATCATCTGTGGTTTTGTATAATGGTTTTCCTTATGCTATGAAGTGTTTTAAAGAAAACGTAAGTAATCACATGGGTGTTTGGTTATGAGCTTTGGCCTTAATTACTAAAGTTTCATAAAACCATTTAGTAATTACTATCATATAATACTAGAATTTTGTAATTTTGAAGAACACTGGCAGGTGGTAGGAGGGCACCTGCTAATATAAATATTTTGAGAAAATAGCTTGAAATAGACAAACATAGTTTGCAGTAGAAATTTACATAACTGACAACATGATCAGCAAATACTTAGTCACAGCAACTCCAACTCGTGTAAGACCCATGTAAACATTAAATTAGATCTGAAGATTGTATATGGTCTGTAAATATAGTGTAAAACATGTAAATTGGAACATGTAACAGAAGCAAGGTTTTGCATCTTACGTAAATGATTTTTAAAAAGGATGACTGAAAACTAGGGAATCTTACTGAACTGTGCTGAATTGAACTTCATTGGTTTGAAACTTAAAACCCTGTCAAACTTCTGTAAATTGCAGGGTTGGTTCTAGGTGTTTTTTACACCGAGTGTGTTTCACAAACATATGAGATAGCAACTGTTCTAAGGAATTTTCTTTCAAAGTTTATCCATTCAGAGCTCTTGTTGTTTATGAATTCTGTGGATTTCCACCATCCCTCATGAGAGCTTTATCCTGTCTGCATTTTGGAATTTACTTCTGCCTCCTCTTTTCTTCTCTGTTTTTTAGTATAGATTTTTTAGGGTGGTGGGATCATATACAGGCATTATCCTTTTTTTTTCATCCTACTTCCCTCAGTTGGATTTGCTGACTTCAGAAAAAGAAAGCCCATATACTATTGTGAATAAATTATGTGATCCAAACAGGTATTAGAGTAATCTGGCATTGAATAAACAGACAAAAAAGGAATTTTGCAATCACAAAATAATAGACTCATAGAACAGTTTGGGCTGGAAGGGGCTTTAAAGGCCTACTAGTCCAACCCCCTGCCATAAGCAGGGTTATCTTCAACTAGATGAGGCTGCTCAGATCCCCATTCCGCCTGACCCTTTTGCAGGGGTGGGGCAGCTACCACTTCTCCCAGCAGCCTGTTTCAGTGTTTCACTGCCTCATTGTATAACACTTCTTTCTTCTGTCTAGACTGAATCCACCCTCTTAGTTTTGAACCATTACCCCTTGTCCTGTTGCAACAGGCCCTGCTAAAGTGTTTGTCCCCATCTGTCTTTTAGGCCACCTTCGAGTACTGAAGGCCACAAGGTCTCCCCTGAGCCTTCAATTCTCCAGGCTGAACAACCCCAGCTCTTGCAGCCTTTCCTCGCAGGAGAGTTGCTGTCTTATCATGTCCTAGAGGACTTAGGCTGTTGCTTCTTTCTGTTTCCATCAGTACTGTAGTCTGTAAATAGTATATAGGTGTATATATATGGTATATAGGATGGACATTTCCTTCCGCTTAGTAATAGCAGATGCAGTAGTAGGTATCTCTCTTTCAGTTCTTTACATTTATTGTCATCAGTGCGAGGCTGAGGACTAAAAAGGATTGGCAAGTTTTACCGTGAGTTAAGCTGAAAGATGGGCTTTATGTTATCACTGTAGTTTAGGCTGAATCAGCTGTGCTTTTTCTTGCATGAAGTCCTTTTTAGAATATTTTTGTTCAGTGTTGCATTGAGGAAAATGTGGGGCATCTCTAAGCATTCACACTCTTACCTTTCTGGTGGGTTTTGTTTGTTTGTGTGTATTTATGCTTGCTTTTGTTTATTTGGGGGGGTCTTTTTGGAGGAGTTGTTTATTTGTGGGTTTTTTTGTAATTCTGAAGGATAAAATTTTGATATGCAGTGCTAATGAAAATGATTTGAAGTAAACAAAATCGTGCAAGACTTCTCTGAGTGTTGACTTGATAGTACTTGTGTACTAGATTGAGCTTTGCTGTGAAATGGTTCTTCAGACAGCCAGTCAAAATGGATTCATCTTACCAAGTTCAATGCCATAGGTTTCTTCAACCTGCTCCACAGATTTGTAATCTTCAGGGGAGGTTAGATTTGCCTGCTTGCCTTTCTTGCCTGTGGGATTTACTTTTTTATAAGCCTACAATATAATGTGAAGAAAAAAGGGTGTGACATGCAGAAAGAAAACTAATGCATAACATAGGCAGCTGAATATTGTGTGAAGTAATTGGATAGTAGTCATCTTGAGTGTTCTAAATATGTTTTCTTTTAGGATTGTTATTGTAGTTCATTTACCTTAGCAACAGACAATTAACTCTTAAGCTAGGAATATTTTTGGAGTTTTAAAGGCAGGAAATAGTCATAACAATCCCGAACAGCCTGTTTGTTACTGGAGGATGTCAGAACCAGCATGATCTAATTGACTGAGGGTGAGCTTTACATAGGAACTTGGCAAATGTTTAATTCCAGTAGCTTCTGACTCAACTGATACTTTTTAAAAGCTTCTAAATCTGTTTCTGGGTTAGTGGATTGAAAATTAATAAAATGTGAATTCCTGACAGACTTTTTTTTTTTTTTTTTTTTTTTAATAAATAAGAGAGATTTCAGGGCTACTTGATATTGAAAACACAGGTTTCTGAGTGAGAAGGCAATAGTCAGAAAAATGCCAATTAAAATAAGGCTTTTTAAAACTGACCATAATATGAAATTCCAGACCATATAAAGTAGGTAATATATTTTGGTCATATATTTTTACTTGTGTAGGATTTTTTTTATATCCTTTTTTGGCTAGTCTTTACTGACACTAGGCAATAGTTGAGTTTAAAAGTAAATGCTGGTGGTGATTCCTCAGAAAGGACTATTTGCAGAAAATGTGAGTGGCAAACCAAGAATAAAGTTCTAGGTATATATCAAGACGGAAAAGCTGATAGCATGGAAATTGAGCTCCAGATTGTTGGGTCTTGTTTTCCTGTGCTAATTTGCAGGTGACACAAAGTTGTGTTCTGTTAATTTTTTGCATTTTCGGATTGTTTTATGGTGCGGTGATCATTAACAACATGGGGAAAATAATTTTATCTAACCTAATATATTGTACTTAAATCAACGGTAGGTTCTTGAAAGGATAACCAAAAATAAAAACATTATTAAATGAGTTGGGCAGTTTTAGTCTGTGGCACTGACATACAGATTCTGTTAATTACACTCGGTTCTTTGGGTGGGGATGGTGTCACATGGACCAAGCTGATGATGAACTCGGTTATAATCTCTATCAAGTTGAATTTGTGTATGATTTGTACTGCATTTCTTATCTCCTGCAATTTTTTTTGCGCATGCATGTTAATTTAAAGTCTGTCTGAGTATCTGTTGCTCTCATATGCAAAATGAAAATTTCTAGCACTACAAAATTTGGTATTTCAAAATAATATTATGATAAGTATTAATTTTTTTTCCAGTGGAAAAAAATTTAATTTAATCTGGGGATTAAATTAAAATTCGTTGATGTCTGATGGAACAGGTTTTCAGATACAGCTTGCCCTAGTGTTGTAGTTGGTTCACACTGTTTTGCTTCGTTTAATGGATGCATAGTTTTGTCTTATGCTTTTGACTGACTGTTCTTCCAGGCTTGGCATTGAAAGAGCATGTATGTACCGCATGTTTAACAAATCTTATGCATGAGCTGCATGAAGCAGTTGGTAGGGACAGTGATCAATCTAGAATTCTCATCTCTTAATCTTCCTGAGGTACAAAAGCAAGAATTTCTTTAAGTGCATTGTATTGGTGAGGAATTTTAAAACAAACAAATAAGACATCTAATGTAATGACAGTGCATGGTATTGTGCATTCTGGAAATTTTTTTCCTTCCTTTAAGTTAGCATTAGGTATGTGTTCCTTAACAGGGTGACTCTTTAAAGCACCTGTAAACAAGCTATATACAATTCAAGTTACATAAGAACTGTGCTAAGGATGCAAAGATACAGGATATGTCTATCCAGACATGGTTTGGATCTGACTGCATTGATAAACTGGCATGTGACCTGCACAAAAGCAGTGTTTATTGTCAGTAAAGCCTAGCTCCAGCTAGGAGCAATTCTTCTCCACCTTCGCACAGCACTGGCTCATTACCTCCTACCTCAGTTTTAAGTTGCCACGGTCACATTTAGTTTTGCAGTCCTTTTACTCTCTTCCCAGAGCAATATGGAGATGGAATGTACTTTTTTCATACTGCACTCTGTAGGATTATCAGGACTACATTCTTACCTGATTTGCTTCCGTTCCTGCTGTTTTCTGAGTAACAAGATAATTAGTTTCTATTCTTGTGTGTGTACTGTTTGTGAAAAGGAAAGGAAGATGAGTTTTTTATTACTGAGTAATATCATTACTCTGAGTTTGGCTGAAGTAAAACAGGAAACAATTTGAATTTGTTCTGTTTTAGGATACATTTAATGTAATGCATGTATGTTAGGCTTTTAATTTGTTAGGCTTTTGATGTTGGGGAGGAACAGTCACATAGATTAAAAGCTTACAGCATTCCATATTGCAGATTTTGAAAAGACAGAAGACATGTAGATGCAATTTTCAAGTTGTCTGTGTGCTAAGCTTAGATTTACTTTTTTATCAGTCTTGGTATACAAAGGATCAGAATTGTGAGCATCAGCTACATTCATTTCTATGTTAACTAATGTTAATGGAGGTGCTTGTAAAAGTAGTGGCCCTAGTTCCTAGGTTCTTTTGGGAGATTTTTTTTTTTGGCCTAAATCTCAGAAGGAGGTTTCCATTTAGCCTTCTCTAGCCTTTCCATGTGGTTTCTTAAATATTTAAGGACGGCTGCTGAAATTTGTTCCTCAGTTTAACACTTATATATTTTTTAATAGTTGGAAATAAGTTCTTACGTATTTTTTTTCTCTTTTGCATGGCTGTCAGGGATTGTTTTAGTGGTTGACCTCTGTCTTAGAAGTCCTTTCCAACCTTAATGGTTCTGTGATTGGAAATAAGGCTTGATAATAATTTGTGTATTAAGACTCTATGTTTACTGGCTTCTGCATTGCAAGTGAATTGAGATGCCCAGGTTAAGCTCAGAGTTAATCAAATTTTTACTTATTGGAAAAGAGTCAAGTCAATGTATTTAGACTACTGACTGTTGCCGTCTGTGAAGTAGTGTTTGTGCATTTTTAATTACTTTGGCAAAAATGTGGTGAAAAATTATAATTCTTGTTTGAAAATTAGACTGGTGAGTGAAAGACAATGAAACAGTTATAATTTATATTTAATAACTTTTGCATTTAGAGATGTGCAACACATGTGGGGCTTTACATCTTATGTGTTTTTTTCTTTTTTCATATTTTAAGCAATCTGGACCGAAAGGAAAGGTAAGCTTACTGTTGATCAAATGAGCATGGCAATAAGCATTAAGAAAATTAACAGATTGAGTGCTGTATTAATGCTAGCTAAAGAATATTCAATCCAGTCAATCATATCTGCTCATATGTGATAGGGGTTGATTGTTTTTAGTTTTGTTTTTGTGGTTCACTTACTTGCTTTTATTGAAAAAGGACCTTTACATCCATCTCTAAGTAATGCTTTGTTACTGTGAATTTTGGGTAATTTTCCACCAGAAATTTATTTATATATCCAATGCAAAATTGCATAAACATTTTCTGGATTTTAAGAATTAAGTGGTAATTCTTTTTATAGAGCAGTGAACTTTGTGTAATAGAATAGTTCTGAAGCATCTTAGTAAAATTATTCTGAAGCTCTTAGTAGGTTGTTTAATGACTTTCACTCTGTCACCTCAGCTTGGTTTGAATTGCATGAAAGGTTTTCATTGCATTACTGTGTATATTTTGTTCATGAAGTGTATATGTTAAAGCAGTTAACAGAAAATTAACTGACACACTGGCTTGTTATTGTTCATTTCAGGCTAATTTCTCACTTGTTTTGAATCTGATTTACTGCTGTTAATATTTTGTTAGCAGTTTGAAATATCATGCGTTTATTTTTCTTCATACATAGCTTAAATTTATATGTTAGTGGAAATGTTTTCTTGACAGTAACGAACTCACTGAGTTTTTGTAAATATCCTGTCTGTGTAGGTGGCTGTTGGCAGTATGAGCTTGATACCAGCTTGAATTGTTTAAAAGTATATATAATATTTAACTAATAATGGTATAAATAGCGCAAGTTCTTCGTGAATTCAGGATTTTCTAGATTTATTTCAAATTCAGAAAATCAGGCCTTTCTGTTTTACTGCCTTTAGTTAATTCTTCAAAGATCTATCAAATAGATACTCATCGGCCAGTTAGTGTTACTGGATGGCATAGAAGAAAAGGTTGGAGTTCCAGGCTGGTGTGGTCTCTAATTTTCTCATGGGGACACCTGCTCATTCTTCATCCAGTAGTACTGGATGTGTTCCTTTTTCTTTGCCTGCTTTTTGTTGTTGTCCTAGCAGGGGAAGATTATGTAGGCAGGAGCTGCTAAATTTAGCTTTAATCATTACTGTCATGATAAGTGCAGCAGCAGCTCCTGACTTTCTGGGCCAAATGGGGTTGCTGACCTGTGTTCTGAAAACTGTGTTCCCTGTGCTGCTGCTTCTCTTTTCAGCTTTCAGTTTTTGTACTCTGCTCTTCCTCTAACACATGCTGAAGGTAAATCTCACCTCAGCAGCTTTGTGCTTCAATCTTATTGTGCTTTACTGTCTTCTTGTGTAATGATGTAGAAACCAACAGCCTGCCTGCAGTGATACATCTCCAAATAATGCATAGAGAAGCAGAGGAAAGGGTGAATAAGGCAGCCTCTCAAAGAGCCAGGCTGTGCATTAAACACAGCTCTTGTGTAAGCCTTCACCTCAACAAAATTAGGAGTTAGTGCAGCCTTTTTATCGTGGCTTGTACCAAATCGTAGGTAGCACTCCCTCCCAAATTCCCAGATCCAGATGTTTCTTCATGTTCATTTGCTTTTTGGCATAGACAGAAATTGTGGGCCTGCCCCTTCCCCTCATTCCCCCACCACATTTCTGTTTTTTTGTTTTCCTAGAGTAGGATTTTTAAGTGAAAGTGTCACTTTGTCTAGCGAGTTTCATTAAAGGTCTGTCTATGAGGCCAATGTGAAAATACTGAGGTCCAATTCCATCAGCAGGAGAATACAGCAGTAATAATTAATGTTTGCTGAAAATACAAAATCAATGTCACCATTCTGTCTGGGCCAAACATGCTTACTTAAGAAGATTGTAGCATTTAGCAGTTAAATATGTCAAAAGTTCATGATGCTGCACAGTCCAGACTGCCTTAGTATTTCAGTCCTGTGTGTTGCAGAAAAAGCTTGATTTCTCTTGTTCTTGTAGTCAGTGTTTTGCTGTTTGATGCTTTACTACTTCCTGAGATTGCTTTTTATCAAATACTTGTCTACTTCCTTTGTACTTAAAGTTGCTAAAAGTGCGTACAATCTAGGAGCTAAACAAGATGCCTAAAATTGTTTCACCTCTGAGCATTGTATTTTTTAACTGTTGCATGCAGTATAATGGTAATCTTGCATCTTGATCAGCTCAACTGTTTGATCCCTCAGTTATTCCTGTTGAAATGGAAGACTTAGCTAGGCCAGGGTTTAACAGCAAGAAGGCATTTTTTTAGGAGTGCTGTACATTCTTAAATCTGTTCTAAGATTTTTTTTTTTCTTTTCTGGATAGTCTTTTTAAAGGTTGATATAATGTTTGATTTAAAAAACAGCCAGTTTCCCTTCTGTCTCTGCACTCACACACAATTAAATGGCTCAGTGTACTAAGTATTGTACTGGAGAAGGTATTAATGGATCTGCAGCTGTTCAGGCAGCAACAAACACTGTCAGAAGGGCAACTTTGTTTTCTAGTCTGTAAAAACTTCATGGTGGTGTGCTCCACTTACTCTTTGTGGGCTTTTTAGATAAGGAAAGTAGTAGAAGGTGCCCAAAGTTGCTGCCTTCGTGTGGAATGGCTGTCACTGTCTCCAATAAAGCATAATTTTTAATTTTTTTTTTAGCTTAAATCTAAATAGTCTTTAAAGTTGTTTGTCTTCACTTTTCTTTCTAATTCAAAGCAAGCTTGACCTTGAATTGCTAACCACACTAAAGTGTGTTGGGAAGCCTCAGTTGCCTTGGAGCTAGTTTTTGTGACTTGGGTTTGGGTGTTACTGGTTCATTGTGAGTGTATGCGTTCTGCATTGTGGGAGAAGAAAGATACACTTTTTTTTGCTACTGCTTCTGTATTCTTGCGAGTGTTTGGCTGTTTAATAGCTATAAATACGAGTCTATACTGCTAACATAAAATTCACATGGGGTAGATAATGCTAGTGTATTCTGATTTATTGTAAAAGGATTATTTAGCCTTATATGATAAATGCTGAATTTCTCATCTCAATAAGATTAATCTATTTTTCTTATTAAAAATGTAATACAAATGTATGATTCTTAGAAGAAAAATTGTAAGTTAGACATGTCAAGAGACCTTAAATTGACAACTAGATTTTAAAAGAAATTTTAGTACTCTAAATCTGCTATATCATTTGCTTTGTTTGCTTTCAGTTAAATGACAAATAGTTTCAATATTGTTTCTCTTAAATATCACTTAAGTCTTATATATTTTAGACATCTTATTGAAAATAATTTTTCTAGAAGTAATTATGTTCAAAACAAGACACTGTTGTGAAATACTAGTGAAAGGTAATTATGACATACGGCACAACAGCTTGTGCACCCTTACTGCAGTGTTAATATTTTTCTAATATAAGATGATGTTGTAAGGTTTTTTTACCCTTTAGAATGTCATGAGATTGGTTTTGATAGTACAGCTTCTCATGATGATGAGTTTGAGCTCTGCCTTTTGTTTCCACTAATTCTGCCTTAGACTAATTCCACGTGATTTGAATTTTTAAGGAAAGCTATCTAAAAAATAATGTGTTAAATTTATGAATGAATATTCATACTGAGTTTCCAATTTTGGTTCAGTTTTTGTGTGTGCAGGTATTAAAAATTTTTCTGAGGGAGCAGGATTGTTTCAGAAACACATTTGACACAATCAGTAACAGATAAATTACCTAATCTGTCATGTGTGATGTTTGCTAGCAGTCATGATAAAGTGCTATGACATCTCTACATTCTGAGTAGCTGTGCTTGTTTCTCAATCCTTCTTTCTGCCAGAATTTTCTTTAAAGCTGCAGCCCATCAATACAGTCAAATGTGTTTGGTATTTGGTAAGAAGTGTCCCAAAGGGCATTGTAGATTAATCTTGTTCCAGAAATATTAGTTAATAATGTTACCTAGAAATGCAGAAAATTCAAAGGTTTTATAATTTGATGCATTAGGAAATGCTGTGGTGAAAGAAATAAAATCTTATATCTTGAGCTAAAGTCTACTTCAGTCATAGCCAAATTTTTGTCAGATGGGTCCTCAAAATTTAGCTGTTAGTGGAGATGTTACTGCTTGCAGCTGTTTGCTTTGCCCTCCTGATGTTGATTAATGTCCTTGTAATCAGAGGTAGCAGTATGGGACATGTGTGACCCATTTGCAGCCCAATGCTTAACTTTCCAATAAAACAAGTTTCTGGTGAGTTTGTTGGTAAGGCTTCCTGTGTTTCAGATGTGTGCCATCCTCTGTTATTAGAAGAATAGTAATCTGTAGCTGCAGGACTGAGTAAGCACTGAGAAAGAAAAGTGCTACAAACAGTAGCCCACATGCACTGCGCTTCAGGAATCTTAATTTGCTATTAGTATGATTTGACACACGTGTGTAAACTGAAAACATCTTTCAGGAGACTCAAATCTTGCTATAATGCCATATATTGCATTAACTTGCATAGAAATATGTTATATCTATATTACTCAAGTAATACCAACAAAAGACTTATTAACCAGTAATTTGTCTATATTACAATATTTTAAAAACAAGTATATAGGAACCATGTCTGCTGTGTTACTCTTTCTGGTTTTTGGCCACAGCAGTTCTTGACATCAGATCTCTTTCCTCTGTTCTGCATCTTCTCTTACTGTTTTTTAAGTAGTGGAACTTATGGAATCTACTTCAATATTAAAATAGTAGTTGTTTCTATTCTTGGCTTTTAAAAGTATCTGCCTTGGATTTCATTAATGAGGAGGAGCAGAAGATGCAGGCTTCAGTATTTGGAAACTTGGGTCTAAAAGTGACAGACTCCAGAACTATTGATTATTATAGTGGAGATATAGATCAGAAACACTTCCAAGACGTTTACTGTGGATGTTTCTGTTGTTCTGGTAATACTTTTTTATGTGTACAAATAGCATGTAATAGGAGAAGCTTATTTGTAACTTTCAGATGTGTTCAGGTTTGTTTTGTTCATGTATAATTGTGACTAAGTTATAATGGTGTCTGTTAAAAGAACAACCATACGTCTAATTCATTTTCCAGAAAAGAATACCCACCTCAGCTTCAGAAAGTGGAGGCAGACCACATTAAATTACCACGATCTCAAGGAGTGGGTAAGTTATGTTTAGAGTTCTTATTTCTTGTAAGCAGAATAATTTTTTTAATACCTGATTTGGGTAGGTGTGTTGCCAAATCTTATATAACCTTTAGTATATCTACTTACAGCCTTAGATCATGTTATTCTAGTTTTGTACAAGTTTGCGCATGAAGGGACGATTTTGCCCTTCTTGACAGATTTCTGCAACTAGTTGAGTCATGTAATAATTTTAAATTAGGCTTCAGTTATTTTAAGAGCAACAGAAATAGGGGAAACTTAGGATCATAAAATTGGAGATGGAGGAGACCTCTGGAGTTAACTAGTCTGAGCCCAAACCCTCAGTTTGTTTGTGAATTACTGATGAGGAATTTCTGTAGCAGTGTACAAGAAAAATGCAGTGTAGTAGTCAGCACTTGGTATGAAGTGTATTCATACACTGAGCGAGTTAATAAAAGAACCAGCATCAGCTCTGCTCCTCAGCTGGAACATGCTCTTACATTGTTGTTAGGGAACGCTGATGGAGGTGCAGTAGAAAAAATACAGTTTGGTTTCAGGTATGGAAATTGTGAAATTGGAAAAGAAAATACCTGGTGTTTTGTGAAGCTTTGTTAGTATAGATACAGTCTGTAAACCTGCTGTTCAGCTGCATAGTCACCTGCACTGGCAAGTAGTTATGCTGTGCCATTTTAGGTTAATGTTAAGTAGATCTTCAGCAGTACTACTCTAAAGTAAGTTAACTTAGGAAAAAACCCAACCTATTATTAATTCTTTTTTGAAAATGATCCATTCTTTAGTTTTGCGATGTCTTCTCATAGTGGGATGTTCGTGAGACTCTCAGTATGTATACTGAAAAAGTGTTCATATCTATTAAAAAAATGCAGTCTTAAAAAAAGTTCCAATAGGGAGACTGCAATTACGGGAATATAAATAGCTCTTTTACATGAAAACAGTTAAGGCACTCTTGTAGAACACATTCCATTTCTTAAAATGCACAGTGAGATTTAAACCATGAGTTTCCGTGTTCCTGTACTCTGACAGCGTTTAAATAAATGTCCCAATATAAACCAGGATATGACAGTATAATTCATTACTACTGTGTCTTGTGCTGAAGGAGTAAATCTGGTGGTTGACACTTGGCAGTGTTCCCAGGTGGCTGAGAAGGCCACTGGCATCCTGGCCTATATCAGCACTAGTGTGGCCAGCAGGACCAGGGCAGGGATTGTCCCCATGTGTTCAGCACTGGTGAAGGCCATGCTTCAAGTGCTGTGTCCTATGTTGGGCCCCTCAATTTGGAAAGCACATGAGTGTGTTCACAGAAGGATAGTGGAGCTGGTGAAGAGTCTGGAGCACAAGTTTTATAATGAGCAGCTGAGGGAGCTGGGGGCATTTAGCCTGGAGAAAAGGAGGCTCAGAGGAGACCTTACTGCTCTCTAGAGCTACCTGAAAGAAAACATGTAACCAGGTGAGGGTCCATCTCTTCTTCCATGTCTTAGGTGAGAGTTAAAAGTTGCGCCAGGGGAGGTTCAGATTAGAAAGCAGAAAAAATCTTTTCACTGAAAGAGTGTTTAGGCGTTGGAATAAGTTGCCCATGGTGGTGACAGGGTCACCGTCTCTGGAATTGTTCAAGAGGCTTCTGGATGTGGCACTTGAATATGGTTGAGAGGTGATTATGGTGGTGTGAGGTTAATTGTTGGACTAGATGACTTTGAAAGTCTCTTTCAACCTTGATGATTATATGAAATCCTAATTACACAGAAAATTTCCAATTACTCCAAATGCATTCACAGGTAGTTCTGTAGTGAAGGTTTTCATCAGCATTGTCTAACACCCCCCCCTATTTTTGGCAGCAGACCCTCCACTTGATTTGCAGTGAAGTTAGCATAGATTTGCAAATCCAAAGCCTCTTGCAAAGATAAAAGATAAAAATTGTCAGTGAGAGGCCTTGCAATAGTATTACTAAAACTACATTTTTGAAGTTATTTTGGGGAATTTTTTTTTATGCATGCAACGGATCATGAGATATTTGAAACAGTGTAGGTTTTTTGAGGTTTAAAAATGTGTTTATGTTTAGTTCAAGTTAGTGTATGTAAAGAAGTAGGTTGATCATAATTATAACAGTATATGAGTGGATATTCCTTGTTAATGTTTTTGCATCTTTTCCCTCCTAGACAGTGTAATGGAGAATACAGACGAGTCCGAATCAGAATCTGACATTAAGAGAAAGGTGCGACAGAAAAGTCATTGCAATTCATACCAATCTGACTTGAGTCTGTCTTCTGCAACAAAAAAATGCTTAACTCAGTCAAAGGTGGGTTGTATTTTAAAAATGTGTAAATTCTTGTTGAACTTTAAAAGTTGTTGCATGTTTTAAAAATACGCATTCTGGAGTAGAACAGGTTGGTGTTTTGAAAATCCATAGAGTTGGGAGGAAGACTTAGGTAATTTGAAAAAAAGAGTGGTAGAGATATTTAAGTACTAATATTGCTACTAGCTATGAAATACTTCTTTTCTGGTTTGAATAGACAGAAGCTGCACTAAAAAGAAAAGGAAGCTGTGATTTAGTTGAATAGCTTACTGATAAACCAGAGATTGATAATTTTAATTTGCTGAAATAGAGGAACAATATTTTGCTCTTTGACAGTTTTTTTTTGTTGTTGTTGTTGTTGTTGTTTTTTTTTTTGGTGTCATGATTTTCTGTACTCAAAACAGTAAAGATAACAGTACTGCAAAGGTGCAAGTACTTTTTATTAAGTTGCTCACTTTTTCAGTGAGAGTAGTTCCTTAGGTATCCAAATGGCATTTTCTGGTCTACATGCAGCCAACCAGGATGTTTTTGTCAGGAACTTGTTTGAATATCAGATGTGAGATACTTTGGAAATTGCTGGAAGGCTCTCTGTATTTTTTACCAGCTTCCTAGGCTACTATGGAAGTTTCATAATGCTCACATACAGGTACCACTGTTTGACTTTCGAAGCAAAACTTCCTGTAAGAAGATCTTTGTTTAAAAAAAAAAATGGTTGAGCTGTGATTTTTATATATGCTTAGCTTTTGTTTGAAACATCTGGTATTGATCTTTGGCATTTCCATTGCTTATTTAGTTAATATGATGTTAATAAAAAACTGGTTTAAAATTTTTGGCATGTGTTTTGAAGTAGAGGGGTGCAATTACTCTATACTTAAGATCCTCCAGGTACTCTGGGTGCCTTCTTTTGAATATTTTTAATGTCTGATTGAAATTCTTCAGTGTGATAAGCAGTATCTTTCTAAGAACTACATCCTGTAACAGCACTGAGGCGCAACACCGGTTTTCATGTCACTTGCTATCTCATCCTACAATTCTGATTTTAAGGGTCTGATATATTTTATACACTTGGGGGGTTTTGTTTCTGTTTCTCTGTGGTATATGTAGCTTTGTTAAATTGCACAAATTTTGTGAAAATAAAATGTTCTCATTGTATGATTTTCGTCTTTAAATTTGGGGTTTGAAATGACTTCCCACACCTGTGGAAGTCCTCTTTTGGAGACGTGTTCATGGCTGGGAGTGGGGAGAGGTGCAAATTGTGAAAGCTGTGTTTCAAAAGTTGACTCTGAAAGTTTTTGGTGGGATGTAGGTATTTGTTGCCTTCAGTAGTCCACAGTACAGTGGTTGTGCCATTTGAGTTCAGTGCTTCAGGAGATAATAGCATGCACTAAATTTTCATCTATAGAGATGTTCTGAATTCACTTTGGTACTTGTTCTGTAGTTTATATGTTAATACTAAATCCCTCAGATTTAGAAGTCCAAGTTTTACACTTGTAATACAAAATTAATTAGGACGTAATAAATGTGAGAAAAACAAAAGACAACTATCTTTGCAGTGATAGGATACGTTTTCCCTTGTACCCCCTGTGTGCTTCTTGGAAGTTTGGGGAACTGTTATTCCTGAAGTCCTACTTTCTTCTCTGTGAGTGACAGGCGACTCTAGAGTAATAGATGTTGTTTTTGTTGTTGTTTCCTTTTCTTCGTCTCCCTTGAGGAGTGAATTTTCCTGGATGCCTTGCCAGGCTGTTAGAAGGTATCTTGGAAGGACAAAAAAATTTGACTTACAAGATTTCTTCAAATCCTCTCCAGCGTTGCGCTATAGGTCGTTAGGTTACTTTATTTTCCTCTGATGGGTCTGTTTTTACGGAAATGGTGTAACTGGACCATCTTGCTGATGGATATATGTATCTGAACAGTGTTTCGTTTATGGAAAAAAATACGAGAAGGAAAATCTGAATGGCCCAACATTAATCGCTTTTAAAAAATTGCCACAAATGATATTTGCTCCTTTTAGAACATTTTCCATTTTCTTAAATGAAATAAAAAAATAAACTGTATTTTAATGTTTTCTTTCTCTGCTTACTGTAATTGCTACTGTAGTGTTGTCAATCTCCACTGAATATTATGAAAAATTTTTTCACCAAAAGGGTTTTCAAGCATTGGGAGAGGATGCCCAGGGATGTGATTGAGTCACCATCCCCTGAGATATTTAAAACACATGTAGAGGTGCCACCTGGGGATATGGTTTAGTGATGACTTGACAGTTCTATATTTATGGTTGGACTTGATGATATTAAAGGCCAGCCTAAGTGATTGTATGATTCATTCTGAACAGAAATTAGGTGCAAGGGAATTGTCTTTCTACTTAAAATTGCTGATTGTGTGTTTGTTTCTCCTTTAGCTTTTGGAACAGATTGATTATTCTACTGAATGCCCAAATTGTGGGAGGGCAAATGAAAATCAGACCAAATGCCGACATTGTGAAAGTGCTTCTCTAAAGGATTTGCAAAGAGTCTCCAGACAACAAACTGTGACGTTAAGTGAATCTGTGGGACCTTTATCGCGTTCTTCAATACATCAGAACTCAGCAGGGCAAAAATCTTCAGGTACAGGGTTCAGCACAAAGAAGTTTTATAGTTCTGCTGTTGGAAAAGGTCCAGCAGATATTCTACTGAGTAATGAGGTTGTAGGACATTCTATGTTACGACAGAATGGAAAAGTTGGTCTTATAACTGGGACAAAAAATCCTAAAATTACAGGAAGCTTAAGACAGAGGAGTACAAGACCATCTGAACTAAACGATCCAAGTAAGTACCTTTTTATGAATACAGCCATTAGTTGGAAACCCAGAATACTGTATAGTGAAGGAACTGTTTTGTGCAGGTTTACATAACTGATGTTGCATGGAATTTTTTTGTGTGTGGGTTCTTGGGGAAGAGAGACAGAACTTTAAATAATTTCATTTTCATATGCAGACGTACTCTTCAAGAAAGATGAACATTGGGGAAACAAATTATTTTGTGACTTTTTTTTTCTTTTTTTTGTTTGTTTTAAAAATATTTATGTTTGGGGTATTGGAAAAAACAGTATTCTTAGCAGAATTCCATTATACATTCTCCCAGGAGGAAAGACAGTATTTGATTTTTATTTTGTGTTTTCTCTCCTCTTTGCTTCTGAGCTATTAATCTATTTAAATTTCGTAATTGGTAAAATGTTGATTTTTTGTGTTTCTCTGGGTAAACTCAATAAGCAGGAAGGATGGAGTAAAGGAAATTATGTTTCTGGTTCTGTGCTCAGTTTATTAGACCATGTTGTCCTACTGGTTTGAATGATTTCAGTCATAATTTCTCTTGTCAGTATTTAAATTGTATTATTTCCTGTCAATTCTTGACTGAAGCAAGAAAAGTTCACTTCTACCTAGAGGTGGAATAACGATACCCATTTTTTGTATTAGTTATAAGAAATCAAAAGCAAGGCAGAGAGTGTTTTCAACCAGATTTCAAATAAACATTAGTAAAAGCATAGTATAATGATACATGTGGACTTTCTTTGGCTCTGCAGGACAACATCACACTTGCAAGAAAACCAAGAATGAAAAAAATAAATTTCTGTTACAGAAAAATGTAGTGGTTGAGAATGTAATATTTTCTGTTTAGTTGTTTTGTCTAGTGATGATGATGAGGACGAGAATAGCGGCAGCACTAGGAGCATGGAAAGCATTTCACCTCGTCCTGCAGATTCAGCCCGCTCCTCCCCAGCTCCTTCTACAGGAAAGGTGGAAACAGTGTTAAAGGAAAACAGTTGTGGAATAGAGCAGAGAATAGGTAGTATAACAACAGATACAGAAATTGCAGTCACACTTCCAAGAAAAGCAAGAATGAAAGATCAGGTACTATTTAATGCTTTGTTTAAAGAAAACAGAATCAAATAATAAATGGAATATGTAAAGGCTTGTTTTGTATTGTGAGATGTTAACTATATATGATTGTTATTCAGCAGCTCATCAAGTAGTCTCTCTGCATACTTAATAGTGGAAACGTAAGAAAATGTGTTAATTACATTTTTACAAGCATTCATAATGATCTGAATTATGCTGTTAACATAAATGCTTCTGTGTTGAATGTTTACTCTTTGAGACTGGACAGGGATTCTCTGTGAAGCTCAAGGTCTTAGTTTGCAGCAGAATGTTGGTACCAGCTGTTGCCTGTTGAGACTTTAAGAAGTTAAACAAGAAAAGAGACACTGGGATCAGGAATGGCCCTTTCAAATTAAAATGCTTTGACAACTGTCCCAATTAATTGCACTTGCTTTAGGACTTTTGTGGTGGAGCTCGTGTTTTTTAATTGAGTACTGTGGTAAGAATTGGATAAGCAAAGATAAAAAAATACTCCGCGAGCACACCTTAAGTGTGACCAAAGGGGACACTTATCCCACTGTGTTAAAAGCCATCTCAATGAGTCATTAAGAGGAATAAATTCCATGTGGCAATTGGGAGTGGAATAATAGTGCTGATTGAAACAATTCTTGATTCCCTTGTCCAGTTTCACTATTGTGAGTTTGATTCAACAAGAGAATCCGATCAGATTTCTAGTTCTTTATGAGTTACTACACTAAAGTAGTGATGACAAAACCTTCTTGCTATGTTGAGATTCAGAAGCCAATATTTTAGTGCTGTAGTTGATGAAATTATGGATGTTTATAATATGTTGTATGATTAGTCACCACTATCAATACGAAGCTGTGAACCTCCAGCCTACAATAAAGCTGCGAGGCTCAAAGCTTGAATTACAGTTTTTGAATTAAGTTATTCAGGCAGTATGTGCTGAATTAATTGAAAGCATTGCATTGTGGAGGCACTGGTGTCTGACTTCTGAAATTCTCCCAAATGTTTTTTTGAATATCCATATGTTCCTGTTCACTAGTCTTTACAAACCAGTTGTAATACTATTTGGTAGATTATTTTAGAGTCTGAGTTTACTTTTGAAAACGGAGGAAATAAATTTTTTTTTCTGAAATACAACACAAATTTTGCATTGATTTCATGAACCTACAAAGATTTGGTGATATCACAGCAGTTTTGTTACATATCATAGAAAAAGTTTATTCAGCTGTCTTTCTCTCAAAATATTCATTAATTCTTTACTGAAGAGGCTACTTGAATGTAGCATCACTTCAGACTTGGCTGTTCTATTTGTTTATTTGTGATTTGTTTTGAGCTTTTAGTAATATTTAGCCAGTCCAGCAGACAAAAAGGAAAAGCTTTTTTACAAGAGGCCTAGGAAAACATTTTAATTACAGGGGTTTAGAATCCCTACCTTCTCCAGTGTATAAAATGAAGGAAGCATCCAAAAGTATATTTTGAATTATTGCCAGAATAGACCAGTGATTTGAAACTGAAATAATTTTTGAGAATTAGTCTTAATAGAAACACTGACTGAATCCTTTAGAATGTTTTTCTCTGGGAGTTTAATTGCATTTTGTCACTGAAAAGAATGTTTATTCATGGACAGCTTTATGAAACAATATAAATACCAAAGAAAAGACTAATGTACAGAAAATCCTTCAACAAAAAAGAGCAATATAAGCAATGCAATAAATAAATATATTTATGTGCTGGCTATCAGCAGGCTTTATTTCATTCTTATAGTTTTGGGTTTTTTTTGTAAGATTGTTCTGTTGGCTAACAGGATACTTCATTGGGATTACAGCTTCAGTCAGCATCTAGAGACTTTTCTTGAACTGGGGCCAAACACCACATGGCTTTCTTTCAATGTTTAGTCTTCTGACCTTGGAATCTATCCTAAAACATCCTAGTAGTTCTGTAGAGATGCCTTAAGGAAGTTTGATTTGGCTTATTTATTTATATTTCTTGAAGACTGTACTCTGCTAATGTGGTGACACAATGTACTTCAAGAATTAGTCACCAAAAGCTTGGATTAACAAAAACTGAAAGAAGAAATTAAAACCACCTGGATTGTGGTGGTTTTACAGCATTAGTGCTTTTTTAACTAAATAAAATGTATTAAAAATGACTTCGTTTTGCTAGACAGCAAAGTGTTTCCAAAAGATAAAAATAAATTGGTTTTGGCAATTTAGAAGTGCTGTTTGTGATTTGGAAATGTCAGTTAAGTGTCTACAAGTGTCGGGTTACCTTTTATTTTCTTTTTGAATGTAGCAATATTAACATCCTCAGGTATTACTAAAAGTCTTTTAGAAATTATCAACCTTCTCTATTTGTTTGAGGCAGATGCTCTAGTAAATAATCCTGTTGACTAACAGAAGAGTAGCTAAAAATTTTAGCCATTAGTTTTAACAAGCTTGGTTTAGCAATAAACCTTAGTGAGACATTCTGAAACCTTGAAAATTACTTTTCAGTTTGGGAACATTGTGTCTAACACTCCAATAAAACGTCGGAAAGTTATTTCTCAAGAGATGGTAACGGAGCCTGTACCTCTAAATTATCAAAATTCCTGTGAAAGTGTCATTCTGAACTGCCGAAGTATACGAATAGGAATGCTGCGCAGGATGGTAGTGGAGCCTGTTATTGTAAGTAACCTTGCTCTTTCACAGCTCTTCAGGTTTTGATGGATGCTGTATTTCTGTATTTGAACAACATAATGTTTTGTCTTTGTCTGGGGAATAGTAAGTTTGTCTCTAATTTCAGAGGCTGTGATTTCCAGAGAGCCTCAAATTGCTGCTACACTCTAACGTTCTAACATGCAGTATAGCTTTGCTTCTTAATTACAAATATTGTGCTGCAGCGCTCTCAAAAAACTTGTTTGCATGCTGGGGGGACGTTATGGGCTAGCATTCATTTGTTTAAAAAATTGAAAACAACAACAAGAAAGTTGATATTGATAGGTGTGAGGAAGAAGCATTGTCCTAGAGGTGAATAATTTTACTTCTACACAATTTTATTTTTTTTGTTAGCCTTGTAAGTTACATGGAGTTCTCAGGGAGACCTTGAATGTTGTATGCAATCAGCCACATAGAATGCATACTTCTTGCTGGAGTAAACACAGAAACAGCAGAGAAGTTACTTGTTCTTTCCACCTCTCTACAAAACACTGTTGTTTGATTTGCCTAAATTCTGATAGATGGCATTTTCTTTTGAAGAAGTAGAATTCATGTGTTTTTCAGAGTATTGCAAATGTTTTTGAAAACTGAGTACTTCAGAGATCTAAAGTTTAAAGAGTCAGTATGACTCAAAGAGACTAAAGTAGCAAAGAATGTGCTTGCCTAGAGTTGTGCTAAAATGTACATTTTGTTTTTTCTTAAAACTTGCATTTTAAATATTAATTTTAAAATGTTTATTATTAAGTACAGTCCATTGAAATGTGTTTGCTAAGAGTTTAAAGGCTTTCAGTCAATTAAAATTTGCAGAAGATGTGAAATCTTACAATTGTGTTGTCTTTCAGTTTTGCCTGGATTATATCAAAATACGCTTAGAGAGTCAAGAAGGTGAGTACATTTTTCATTTTATATTCGTACTCAGTATATTTATTTTGAATGAAGTAACTCTGTCAAAGGTTTTAAGAAGTGAATCATAATTAAATGTTCATTCTCATTTTGTCATTTATGTAATAAATTATACTGGGTGTCTGTAGTCAGGTAAGAGAAAAGAAAATGGAGAGTACAAATTTGACCTAAAGTGCCTGGTGAATAAAAACCAAAATATTTTTGCATGATCTCTGCCTTCCACTGACAGAAAATTCAGTTTGTGACATGCGTACAACTGGGTTATTAGTTCTGCCTCCTCTGATCTGATTCTGCTTGATCTAATCATTAATTTGAAGATCTGTTGATAATGTGGTGATGATTGGCAAAGGTTTTCTGCCCTTTAACAAAAGTGATTAGCAAAAATAAAAAGCAAGAGTGATCCTCCTGTAAAATGTTAGCTTTTTAAAACTTTATTAGTTCTTTTGTTTCAGTTATGTTAAGTAGACAGTGAAAACCACACTGGTGTCTTAGACCTTTCCTGTCTAGATCTCTCTTGATAATTTTGTCTCTAGCCTGAAGTATATTTCATGTCACTGAAAGAAATAGTGACATAATTTGGAAAGGGTGACTTACAACTCCTGCTCTGTTTCCTTTCTTTTCTTTAGTAGTTTTTTTTTTTTCTGGGCCTGAAAAGCTTTGTTACCTTTTGTTAATCTTAAGTTGCATTCTTAAGATCCTGTCCTGTTGAATTTTGCTCTTGTTATTTGTAAAAGAGAACTACGGTATTCTGTAATTTTTACGTGCAGAAAGGTGTCTCACAACCTGTAAAGATAAGTGTAGCCTTTGCTCAGTCAATTAATTAAGTTTATGTTGCATCTAAAATACAGATGCATAGAAACAATGAGTTTTCATGCTTTAAATGTATTTTTATAAACAAGGTTAGTATAACCGAAAAGCTTAGTATAATTTGTAGAAAGTATCTATCAAGTTTTAGTTAAGATGGCTGTGTGGTGAAATTATTTCCAGGGCACCTGATTCATCAGTAGCATAAAAATGGTGACTCTTTAAATGCTGTGTCTGTTGGAGCACTTAGCACTTCACTATTTCTTTTTTTTCTTTTTTTAAAGGGTTTGTTTTGTTTTGTTTTTTTGTTCTGCGTGTATATCCACTTCTATATAAAATTTAATAAAGTACTCAGCATTGGCATTGGCAGCATCAGGTGCAGTGTTAAAATTTTACCATGTTACTGACATTTCTTTTGGGGAATAAACTAGGAGTAGTCCTTTGTTTCCTTAGGCAATCAGAGCATTTCTCTGCATGTGTTTATGCTCTTCTTTTTAAAGTTATTTTTCATATAGAAATTTCATCAAAGATAAAAGTGCAAAGAAAACTTTACAAACTTACTGTAAAATGTGTCGTAGCAATAGATGCAAATTTAAATCACTGGAAATTGTGGTTTTTTTTCCTGTGGAATAAAAAGTAAAGTTGGTGGGCAGAAAACAGTGTACTTCTGCTGCCTTTCTTGACAGATGACATTGGAATTTAGCCTGTCTTTTAAGGTATGAAAAGCCATCACTTCTTGCATGTGTGTTAATTTCAAAGTTTTAAAAACTTTTAAGAAATTTAGTGAGCACATAGTGATTACTTGTTAAAATCAAGGGGGAAATTGTAAAGGAAACTTACAGATTTTTATTATATTTTAATATGTCATTATTTTTTCATAGAATCAGAAAGTGATATCAGAGAGATTAACCTGAAAACTTCAGAGCTTACTAAATGTGAATGGTGTAGCGTCCGAAAATTGCCAGTAGTTTTCCTACAAACAGTACCTTCAACCTGTAGCACTCTGAGAGATCAACTGAAAATTAGTAAAGATAATGTCTGGTACGAATGTAAAGGAGAGAGTAAGTAAAACAATTTTAGTCTGCTCTTCACTTCAAATTGTGTTTTCATGTTTTGGGTCATTGATGAGTGCATTAAGACTAGAAGGGTCATCACTGGCTGGGGTAGGTGTAGTGTTTTTTCACTTGCCTTCCGAGACTGAGAGAGAGTACAGTTCAGAACAGCTGGGCATTCTCTTTGTCCAGAAACATGCTAGTTACAACACTTAGTCAGTTTAGTATATTTTTTTTTCACTAATATTTGTACTGAATGAAAGCAAGTTGGTTTGATTAGCTTTTGTATGCGAGCCTTTACATTTATATGGCAGCTTTTGTAATACTTCTGCCTTCTGTGCTGTTCTGCTGACAGGTTTTAACTTTAGTAGAAACTGTTGCATAGGTTGCCTTGGGTTTTTTCCCCCAGCACACTTGTCATGATGTTGTGAGATAACCAAATACCTGCTTGAAGAATACGTGGATTATCTTCATGTATATTAAAATTAAATTTAATTTCTACATAATTTCAAGGTCCTAGCATCTTAATATGCACACCTGTTAAATGTAACATTGAGTCCTCTTTCTCTTCAATGGGCTTTTCTTCAGGTTAATTTTTGTGGATATTTATGCTTACACACAGTATTGTACATACATGAATGCATTCAAACGGAGGAAGAATGCTTTCAACAATCTCAGAATTGAGTGCTCCCATAATACTGTGTAATAGTCCCATCCATGTCCTATAAGAAGTATGAGCTGTGAGGAGTCTTACAATTACAGAAGTAATTGGAGAGTATGCAAGGGACCTGGACACAATTCTGGGAGCAGGAATTAGACCCCAGGTGGACACAGGTGTTCCCAAAAAAGGAAGAAGCTTCCTAAGTTGTCTGTGTGAGAAGTCCCTCCCTTGGCATGGCTCTCAGCAGTGTCCCCACCCAGCTCTTCTCTGTGATGCTGTGGCATGAAGAGTTTTACATCCAGCTGCTTTATTGCATTTGATATGCAGGAGCACTTTGTGATAACACAGTTACTCTCTGCGTTGTAAGCAAGGAAATTAATTTAAGCCTGTATCCAGAGCTGTGTAAGCAACTGTGTGTAAATGCCTAGCTCCCAAAACAGGAACACCCAAAAGCCAGTTAGACATCTAAATTTTCTGTGCAGTGATTTGGGAATTATGCTACTGAAGAATTACTTTTCACATGAATTAGGAGGCTGGGTTAAGAATGACCAAAGGGAAATGGTTATGCTTGTGTCTGAAATGGCTCTTGCAGAAAAATAGGTCCTGGCAGCTCTGTGTTGGGCAATGATGTGAGACTGGGATTTGCAGCCTGAATTCTGTTCCTTTTTCTGTGTAAAATAATTCCTTCCAGTGCAATTTATTGCTTTTTTATTTTTCAGATCATATAATTGGATGGTATTTATATAACAGCTGATTGATCTGAGGAATTATCTCCAACTTCTTCAAAAATAGTGATGTTTTATAGCATAGCCTTCTAGGATCAGGGAGGAAATTATGCTGAATATACAATTTTTGAAACTGTAGTGAAACAGTAGGCTAGGAACTCCAGTAAGGAAAAGTATTGGTTACAGTATTATTCAGTAAACAAAGATGTTACTTCAAAATCTGTTTTGTCATTGCATTAGTGACATTTAAAAATTTATCAGATGTAATATTTTAAATTTCTTGATTAAGGTAGAATGCACTCTTTGCAAATGCAGGTAAGAAGGGTTTGGCATTTAGTCCTTCTGTCTCTCTGTTCACATCTGTATTACTGCTTACATACATTATCAGCAGTGTGTACTTGTGTTGGCTTAAAATTCCATGAAATCTGTTTATAATTGTGACATGCTTTATTTTATTTTATTCCTAAATGAATAATTTTCTCTCTGCTTTTTTTGCAGATCAGGAAGAACAGTACATAATTTTGATTTTTGAAACTGGCCTTGATCCTCATGCAAATTCAATATTTGAAAAAATAATTATGGACATTGGTATTAGAAATAATATTTCTGACTTCTTTGTGAAAATTTCCTTTGAAGAAGCCAATGCTAGGCTTGTTGCATTTACTAAGTGTTTGGAGGACAATTCCAAAGGAAGCCCATCTCACAGAGAAAGCAAAGTAAAAAATGTAACTACGTTTTTGTTTTAGAACTAAGTGATTATATTATGTGGGTTGCAGATACACTAAGGATAGTGTGTTAGTCAGCCAAAAAAAATCCCATCAGCTTTTGCTGGTTCTTACATTAAAATTCCCAGACTGGTCCGTGGTGGATTATGAAACTATGGGATATAGTCTGTGCATTCACAGTACTTTTTAGGGTGTTTATTTTGGTCATAAAGTTATACAATGGTCCACAAGTAATGCTATTTAAAAATTATTAGGGGATGAGAAATCTTTATTATAATCAGACAACATGATTTTTTCCAACTGGTAAAATTACGGTATTTTAAACATTTAATTAACGGTTTCATTAAACAAACTACTTTTTAAAGAATTAGAAAGTTTTCTGATTCTGCAAGAAATGAGCGAAGACCTGAGTGTAATAGATGAGGTAGGAAAGGCAAAAACGCATAGGCTTGAAGTCTTCAAAAAACCCCAGATATTACACTGCGGGACTTCATTAAGTTTTATTACCATTTCAGTAAAATTGAGCACAGTATGCAAATTAATATTGACTCTATTCTCTTAAGGTTGCTTCTGAGTCCAAAATACAGCAGCGAAATAAACAGTTACCATTTTTTGATGATGATGAAGAAATTGGCGAACCACATACAGTATTTATTGGTCCTATAGAAAAGTAAGATACTTATCTTTGCCCTGTAATAATTCTGAGGGGTTTTTGGCATTTCATACTTCTTATTGAATGTATTTTTCTTCTCAGGTTGATAGTTTATCCACCTTCTCCAGCTAAAGGTGGTATTTCTGTGACCAACGAAGACCTCCATTGTCTAAATGAAGGAGAATTTTTAAATGATGTTATTATTGATTTTTATTTAAAGTAAGTTGTATTTCACATCAGTTTTTAGTAGTCTTTTACTTTGAAACTTGAAAAATTCTGACATTAAAAATTCATAGGTCAGTTGATAACACTTAGTCTCCAGCTACGTATAGCTGTAATTTTAAAGGTTGTTTTGTGATCTTGCAAGAAAGTTTGATTCTTCTCCTGCCCTGCTTGACAGTGACATTGTTCCTACCTGGATAAAGGTTCTCTGAACTTTTTCACATCTCAAGAGCAAATTCAACCAAAAAAAAAAAAACCAAAAAAAAAACCCAACTTTTTAAAAGTTCTGTTGTTCTTTCCCGAGTTACCTCTGTTTGCTGGTATGTAATTTGTTTTGATTAATGTAATATGTAAATTAATTTTGTGCTGTCACTGATGCTGCAGATGTATTAAATTGTTACATGCTGCTGGTTTTATGCTTCACAGAAGGTGTGTATGAATATTTTTCAGTCTATTAACGTATTTTAGAAGTAAAAATCAAATGAGTGTGTCACTCTTGAGACTGGAGATCTGGTGGCTCAAATACAGAATACAGGTCTCTTAGGTTTTTATGTAACAAACTCCTTGAAAATTTGTTTTCCTGCCATGAAACAAAAATAAATACAAGAGCTACAAAGCAGCTTGTTGATGGAGCAAAGTAATAATACCTTGAAATATTACTACCTTGAAATATTTACATAAATTTTGCATTAATTGGTTCCTGTGGATAGTCAGCTCCAAATAGCTGTTCTGTGGAGAAGCTGCTACAATTTGGTGGGGAGCACCTGTCAGCAGTCCTTTTTACTCTGGTGCTGAGTACTTTGAGTTAAAACCTCCATTATTTTTTCTTCCTTTTTTTTAACTAATTAGGTATTTGGTACTTGAAAAGCTGAAAAAAGAAGATGCTGATAGAATACATGTGTTCAGTTCATTCTTCTATAAACGCCTTAATCAAAGAGAAAGAAGAAATATTCATGAAACTTCAAACCTTTCGTAAGTCTGTTGATAAGTCAGTTCAACATAAAGCTAAGTGCAGGGAAGAGTCTTAAAAACAGATGCTTTACGGAGAGAAATACCAACAGAACTCTAGGAAACATGCAGATCTGTAGCGTACATATAATATCCCTTGAAAATCTTAACAAGCAGTTAAGGTGAAAATATCTGGAAAATGCTCCCTCAAATAAAATAAGCCACCCTACAAACTGTATGTTGGTTTCTTCTTGCAGAATACAACAAAAGCGACATGGGCGAGTAAAAACGTGGACACGGCATGTTGATATTTTTGAGAAAGATTTCATTTTTGTTCCCCTTAATGAAGCGTAAGTGAACATACCTATTTATCACATTCAGTAAAGGCTTAAGCTTCATAATTCTGAACTTGAAAGTTACATTACAATAGGAATTGAAGTTAAAAATTAAGAGAATAAACATCTTTTTCCAGGTGATAAAAATTAAATAGTTATGTAAGATGTTGTAGTTATGTAAGTAATGTGTGTATGTAGTTCTGATATAAGTTATGTTTAAATGTTGTAGTATAAGAATTATCAGATATATAAAGACAGCAAAACTTAACTTTTCTGAGTACTTTTTCTAGATTTTACCTCAATCTCCTGCATTCTTTCTTCTATGCTTTTAACATTAATAACTTCTGGATTTATATTTTTTAGCCCTTTTAATGAGATCTCTCTGGTGTAGATGGGATCATCTTTACTTAAAATAAATGGATATTAAAGGAAAATGTAATTGAAAATTACTACTGCCTTGACAACTTTATTATTTTTCTTTATATCCCTTTGTCCTGTTATTTGTTAAGGGTCAGGAAGCAGACCATTAGCATTCTAATGGTTGCTAAGGACTTTAATGATGCTTGCTTTCCTTAAGGTCAGAGCAAGTTGTTGCAAACACACGTCTGTATTTCACAGAAATAATCTAAACAGTTCTTAACCCAAAATATTTACAAAAGTTAAAGTACTGATTTTTAAATTTATGGAATAAAAACAAAATACGGACAGATAGACAGGAATTTTCAAACTGATGTCTCATAGGCATGCCTAGCTGATATTTCTGAAATATCAAGAGATAATATCAAAATATATAAAAAAAGATTTTTTTTAAATAAAAAGTGACTTATCTAGGTACTGTGCCATTGTACAGTGGGTGGCAAATTTCTAAATCTTCTCGTTTTCCTGCCTGCTCTCCAGCTGAATTCTGAGGCTAGCAGTATAGAGGCAGTTATAACTGGCCATACATAGATCTGTCCTTTATAAAAGGTTGTATTTTCCCAACAAAGGTGTTCATCAGCACTACCTTTAGTTTTCGACATACCATGACCTCTGGCAAGACATCCAGATCTAAGGGATTTTAGTGACTCAGGTGTGAGGTCCACTGCAGGTTCCTGTCCACTGCAGACTCCATCCTTGCCATCCTTGTCCCATGAAACTTCAAGTACCAAAACTTTGAATTGTCTGTCATTTAAATTTTAAGCTGCCTTTGCACATGTTATATAGTTCACTTCCCACCATCCTCACATGTGTCATTCACATACGCACATGGGTTATGCAGAGGAGAAATGAGGTTATGCAGAGGAGAAATGAGTCTGAATTAGGAGTCACCTGAAAAGGAAAACAAATAGTTCTGTGGTTTTATAAGAATTACTTATGTTGCTAGTAACTTAAAACACAGTAGTTTTCACTGTCTTGTTCTTTTACTGAGGAACTAAAGCAGTGTCTGTCTCAGCAAGTAGAACATAACAGTTCATGCTGAAGGCATAACATTTATACCATATGTGAGTTGGTGATTTCGGGTTAGAGGTAGCTTGGTGTCATGGACTCATCCAGTTGTGATTAGAGCTTGAAAAGTGTACTCCTGGTGTGCATCTGTCCCCTGGATATAATCCTGTCACACTTTTTGGAGCTGTCCCTTCACCATAAGATGAAGCTTGTCAAGTTGTGATAGTAGGACATTCATTTGCAACAGTGTTTCCTGGTAAGTACAGTAAGAATATTGCGGAGCAGAAAAATAACAAAGTAGCCAAGGAGATGAGAAAGTGGTGGATGGAGAGTTGCTGGGTTTTGGTGTCTAGTTCCAACAAGTTTTTCCACCCTATCTCATAAGCACTAGTTTAGGGAATCTAGACTCATCATCTAACCAGCTGTCAAACTGCAGTAACTGGAGCAGGTTGACTCCAGGGCAGAACCGACATCAGAGCTGTCTCGATTTAACCATGACTACATCCGTGTCCTTTGGCAGTACAGTCCTTCTTGTTCAGATCTCCAGTGAAAACAGGTTGTTCTCTTAGAAATTACAAGCTGTTCTCTTTTTACATCCAGGTTAATATGCTGGTCTGCTGACATAATTGGTACATAAGGTCTCTGTTAAGAGAGTGTACACACATTCCAGGATTGGGCAGTACTTAATATGTTCATTTGTTAGGTGTGGTGAATTATTCAAGACAAACCATACCACACATGCTGCTTTCAATGGCCACTTACTTTAACTGCCATTAAGTTTTGATGGAGTTTAGACTTCATAACCATCTAATTAATTTTTTTAGTGTAGCAGTTAGACATGCATTTTTAGTTACTGCTTTTTCTTTTGTCTCCTAAAACACATTGAAATATGACTTCACCTGTATAATACATAACTAGCTTCTGTTCTGTTATTTGCTGTATACAATCAAAGATCCCTCAGAAAATTTTTTAAATGGGCAATAAAAATCCGCTTGTAATGCCTCAGTCCTTGAATTTGCTGCTGCTCTAGTCGTGATTGAGTGCCAAGTCAGTGAAGCCTAAAGAAGCAAGGAAATAGGAAGAAACTGTTGCAAAACATGTGTTGGGGGATGTAACTGTTCTTGATTTGGAGAAGGTAAACGTGAGTTCTGTGAGAAGTGAGGAAGACAGCAGAGCCATTGTGATGGCATTACAAGCACTCTTTTTTTCTCCTTCTTCGACTCACTGTTGACAAGATTTCTTTAAAAGTGTGAAGCGTTCAATACAGTTGGAAGATCTCATAGGTGGAAGAGTATGGGCAGTTCAGCCATACCATTAGATCTGGCTACTTGCATTGTTAGTGCTGAACTTCTAGAAAACTTTAGACAGCCATAAAACAAGAACTCTATCATCTCTAATTCATGCATCAGTAAAGAAAATGTTAAAAAAGAAATAAGCTTCAATTCAGAGAAAAAAAAACATGTATAAAGTGTGAGCAAATTGAAAGAAATATTTAAGACAGCATCTGTTTTCAACTAACTGCATCGTATTAATTAATTTTTTGATGATTATTTGCATGGAGAAATTGTACTTTTACAGAAGCCTGTGAAGGCTTGAGTAAAACCTGGTCAGAAAAGTGAACAGCTAGTATAGTTTATCTTTGAAAAATTATGGGGGCATTAATGTATTGCAAGTTTTTAATGTATTTATTTTCCTTTGCAGCGCTCACTGGTTTTTGGCTGTTATCTGTTTTCCTGGTTTAGAAAAACCCAAATATGAACCAAATCCCCATTACCATGAAAATGCTGCAATGCCGATGAAATCTTCCTCTTCAGATGGAGAGAGCAGCACACCATCTCCTTTGCCAAATGAATTAGATGCACAAAACTCACCTTCTAAGTCCACAGCAAAGAAGACTTTTACCAAAAAGTACAGTACAGCTTTAATCGACCCAAACACTGAAACAGAGGACAGCGAATCTTCATGTTGTAGAAGTCCTTGTAGGGGAAAAAGTGCTTTCAAAAAACTGAATCAAATAGACAGTGATGTGGAAGAACCTAACACTGTGGAATCAGCATGCCATAAACTAGACCATAGAACTCTGGATGAAAATGGTATACAGGGTGAATTCACAGCTGCTAGCCAATCTATGGGTATGTAATTGTAAAAATATGCACATTTGAATGAAATATTTGGAGATTTCAGATCTGTTACTACTTCTGCAGTGTAAACTTCATACTTCAAAAGTTTAGTATGTGGCTTAACTTAAAGTGCTTGCAATATATGTAATTCATAGCCATTGCATTTAAAAAGTTTTTGTGGCTGTTGACATAACTCATGGCAAAGGGCTGGAGATAAAACACTGTTTTCCTCAATCAGATAAATTTTTCAGTTCTATGACCTTTTTTCAAATGAAATAATTTTGTAGATGCCACTATGCATCCCTCAAGATTGTAGTTTTTAAGGAAAGAATAGTAGTTGACCTTGGATTTTTATATGTGCAGGGGAAAACTGACCTAAGATTATGTGAGCAGCCTTAATATCAGTGTTTTTTATCATTTGATGTTTTGCTTCAACACTATTTATTTCTTTAATGTCCTGATAAGAAGGTATGGAGAAAGAGTAAGGAGAAAATAATTAAAAAAAAAAAATCCTTCATGACCACTGTGTTACATTTAGAGAGGCTTTCTCGATTGACCGCTGCTGTGGAGACTGCGCTCACCAATCTGCAACAGTGTTTGTACCCAAGTGAACAAAGGAGCTGGCATACTTTTAAAGGCAGGTGGAGGGATTAGAAAAAGGTTGTTTTCTCTGTTCACTGTAACATTTGGATCTCCTTAAGGCATAGACTAGGAAACATCTGATTATGCAAAAGCTTTTACTTTAGTCACCAGTAGTATTCCTGCTGACTTAGTTTACACAGTGAGGAATTGCATACCTTACAGTATGAGTTCTGAAAATATTACCAATCGTATGGTTTAATCCGTGTACTGCAGGCCATTATAACTTAAGTATCTTTGTGGGTATAAACAGTACTAATTTGTATTCTAAATGTATTCGTTTGTGATAACGTTGTCACTGTTCCTAGAAGGTCTTGGAGGGGTGCTGGGAGTGCATGTAGGTGTGTTCTTGTTTGAGCCAATTTTTCGTTTTAATTGTGATTGTTAGTGTTTGTGGTATTGCTGCTGTATGATGTGGTCTCATGTCTTGGAAGCTGCTACTTGGTTGCTTGTCTGTAATTAGTTGGAATGTGCTTCATGACAGATTTCTGCTAGGATTACGTTTCTTGTGGGTTTTTTCTGGCTGTGTTGTATTGGCATCTGATGGTCATTCTCTTTCTAACGCGAATGTTTAGACTCTCTTGCTCAGCTGTTGAAGACGATGCACCCTTTCATTAAAGCAGATGTTCTCAGGGGGCACAGTCCTGATTTAAGGGTGAGATTGACCCTAAGGATATGATAAGGCAGCTAAATTTAGACACATTGTACTTAAACTTCCATTTCAACCAGATAGAAGATAGGCATTCTGCCTTGGGTTATCTGAGCAGCCTTCGTCTGTTGCTCCAGAAGGATGTGGATCTTGACTGTGCCAAATCCATCTGTAAGTCCTGGATATCCAGGGGTATCTCAAAAGACTGCACATGCCTGTGATAGTGTAGTCAGTGAAGCCAAGAAACTCTTCTCATCCTAAAGCAGATAATAGAGTAGCTGTCCACTTAAGTACAGTGCTCTGATTACAGTTTCCTAACATGGAGATCCTAGGTGCTAACTATACATGGGAGCCTAAACTGAGATGGCTTAATCTCAAACTAAATCCTGGTGTTGAACTTGTGAATCTTCAGAAGTTCATACCTATATAAATTGAAGTGATCCAAAATATATCTATTTTTATTGCTTACCTAATAATTTTTTATTGCTCAGTTTTTCAACAAGATGTGATTTGTCTCAATACCAATTTTTTTTTTTTAGAAATCTGTCAGCAATAAGTCACATTAATTTATGACCTGCTTCTTATGCTAAAGTCTTTTCAAAGGTACTGAGTAAGACTAATTCCCAAGTTTGTCCCTGTGGAACTCCAGCGGTGGCCTCTTTCTAAAGTGTTGCCTTAATACCTCTTTTGAAATGCTCTCAAATGCAGATGTTCCCTTTTTTTTTTCCCACTAGCTACTTCACTGCCCTATTTACTGTTCTTATAGAAATCCTAGTTTCCTTTAATAGATAATACGTCCTCCAGTGACACCATAACCAATACTTCTATTTTTGTCATTGTTTAGACTTATTACATAGCCCCTTTCTAGGAAGATTTTGAGTTTTGCTGGCATGTATTCCTTATTTTTCATTTATTTTCACAGTTCACTATTTTTTCCATCAGAATCTGTTCTGAAGTCTTGTATGGTAGTAGTAGGACTAATGAGCCTGTAGCTGTCTGTATTTGTCTCCTGTACAGGTACAGCTAGAACATCCATAGTTTTTTTTTATTTTGATGCTGTTTCCCACTAAATACGTGACTAAATATATAGAGGTTGTTGGGAGTGAATTTACAGATAATCTTTTTATGTAACAAACTGTGAAATATTTCTAAGCTGCTGCTCTCAGGAGAGCTGATCCTTCGTTCTGCCCTCCCTACCAGTGTGGTCCCAAGCTGCCTTTTCTCTTTTACCAACATAAGTCTTCATACAGTGAACTGATGGAGGGAATTATTCCAGTTAAGAAATGATAAGCTAGTGACTGCCTTCTTCAGTGTGATCCACTGTGTGTATGGATGTATTTGATGTTATGAAAGGAACCAGCTAGGGATAGTAATAGATGGTCATTTTAGAGAGCGTATCAGAGTGCCGCTTTTGGTAGCAGTACCTATTTAGATTGTTATAAAGGCTCCATGGAACTATGGGGAAATTTCATAATGGGTTTTAGTCTAGGTGTTTCAAATTTTTTTTAGGCATTTCACACAGTGAGAAATGGTTTCTGTTGTGCTACCTAGAAGAAGCTTTTCACTTCTGTTCATATGCATGAGTAAATTATTATGTTAGCTGTTTCACAGTTATTATGAGCGATTCTGACGAAATCGGAGGTATTTAAAGTAAGTTTGATATTCAGTGATGACATACTATTTGATGTTTAAATATCCTCCTGTCTTTGATTGATACAGATGGATTGCACAAAATCAGACTAAACTATAGTGAAGACTCAGCTGATGGCAGTAAACTAAATGAAGATGAGCTTATAGATTTTTCTGAAGACCAAGATAACCAGGTAAAGAATTTAGCAGTTTTATTTAGGAAATGTGAACTGTTGTGTTATATTTTGAATGGACAACTTAAAAGCAGTCTACAGATTGTGAATATGCATTGTCTAAAGCTACTTGTCTTTACAAGTGTCAAGTCCAAAGCACTGGTTACCTACAAAAATCTGCAGGTTTGCTGACAGAGAGGATTATACATTTATTCATTTAACTGTTCAATAGAAAACTGCTGTACTGATCCTGTATTTAATTTTGTGAGTCTTTTGTGTAATGACAATATTACACAGTGATTTTAGTGGGAACACTGAAAGTCAATATGCTACTATCTTTTGTCTCCCCCACTCCATGTTCATCTGCTAAACTCAAGAACAAGTTACTCTTCTTTCAGCTGCATTTTCTGGATATAACCAGACACATTTATAAGTATGTGTACTCTATTGTTTTGTTTCATTAGTGCTTCTCCTAATCAGATTTACACAGCATGGATTTATAATCAAGTACCGTTGTTGTTCTTATTGGAAAACATGTAGATTTTAAAGCTGTGGAAAGACTGAATACTAGAACGTCTGTGACTGACTCAGTGCTGTGTACGAGGACATTATTCCATAGCTCTGTTGCTTCTACAAGTGTAAATTCAGTGCAAGCAGGCCAGAAGTTACAAATTTGCTCTTCCTAACTGGCTTTCCTGCTCGTGTTCCAGATGTATGACCTTTTCTGGATATCTGAGTCCAGAACGAACTATTATTTTTCAGTCTGCAGCTGTCTATAATGACTTCCAAGTAACTATGTATATGTGTAAACACATATAAAAGCTGCAGTTGATGTTGAAACCTAAATGTGTTTTCAGCTGGACTTAGCCCACCTCTCCTGTGATGCCATCTGTGCAAACATTCTGAGTTTTGCTTGATGGAACTGCTGTCTGTTTTGTAGCAGATAGAGTTTCCAGAAGATGGCGAAGTAGTAGTACACTATTTCCAGTCTGAAATACATGGCCTGAAGGCAGGGAAGCAAGCACATGGCCAGCTGCATTCCTTGTGAAAAGGAAGAAATTCCAAGCTCCTTAGTTGCCATGTAGCTTAGAACTTAATTCAGGCTGAAGCTGTCACTGATAATTTTTAGAATGCACTAAGCAGGTGTAGAAATGACCATAGCAAGCTGAGTGATCAACCTTTTCATCTGCCGAAAAAGGAGTTGAAGCTGGAAAAAAATAAGTGTACAAGGAGCTAGGCAGTAGTTTCTAATAAGATAACATGTTCATGGCATAGCTTGAGGATTTCAGTACCAGGATCCTGTTTGTTAATGAAATGTACACAGTGCACACAAAAATGTTAATAAGCCATGTTAGTACAGGGATTCCCAATTTTGGAAAGCACTTCTTTCCCCATAAAGCAATGATCTGTGGTAGTAACATTGAACTCAATGGAAGAGTAAGAAATTATGGATCACTGGGATTCTTTTAGATACAGCAGCTTAGTGCTTTTGTTCATAAAACTTCCATATCGTTCATAGCAGTCAATACTGAAATTAAAAGGCTAGAGGATATTTCCAGGCTTGTGATATGACTGGTTTTGCAGTCCATAATCCTGGACATCATGGTGATTTAATTTTCCTTGCCCTAAGAACCAAGTTGTTGCATTTTGGAGCACAAATAGAGTTTTATTTCTGAGCTTGTTGCAGATCTTGTCTGATTTCACCTAGAAGAAAACATACATGAAACTGCCAAGCAAGTTTCTAGTATTCACTGGCAAGGAAAACTATTGATAATTTGGATTGCAACCAGATAATGGAGATTCACTTCTTCTAAGCCAGCAGTGTTTTGAAAATGTCAGTTGCATTTTTCTAGTTTCACAGTCCTTAAAAAAATAGCAGCATTCAATCCATGTCATTCTAGCATGAATTTCAGAAACCATGTGACTAAAAGTTGGTCAACTTAAAAAACAGTGAATCATTTCAGATTAAAGCTATCATTTCTTTATTAAACTTAGTTATTGGTCTTGAATGAAAATGGTAAGTGTAAGAAAAATTTCCTGTGCATCTGTTCGAAAAATCAGTATTAGTTTTTAAACACCTGTAACCACATTGCTTCTGTAGGAAGACAGTAGTGATGATGGTGGCCTTGTAGATGATAACTGTAATTCAGAAATGGGACAGTGGTACCTGAAGCCAACTATCTGCAAACAGTAAGTATTAAAACAGTTAAACTGGACATTTCATAGAAGTTTACGAAATATAAAAGACAGTAATTACGAGAAATAGTCATACTTAATCTCCAAATACTTCAATCAGCATGCTATTAGGGTTTAAGAGAGAACTTTATGCTTTGTATTAAAATCTTCAGTGAGCAGAAAATTTATTGAATGAAACTACTAGTGAAATCATAGCTTTTTTGGTTTCTGCTAAGCCTGTGTGTTGCAATCAGGCAAATGAAGAATATTGTTTCTTGCAATAAGGCTGTTCTTTGGAATTTTGCACTTGGATTCCTACAAAAACAAGGTGCAGAAGCATGTTAAAATGTATCCTATATTAAAAAGCAGATTAATGTTTTTTAATTAAATAATTAATATTAAAGAAAACCTTTATCACTACTCAAGTAAAGGAAGATGGGAGAAAAATTTTAACTGCCCCCTTCTCTTACCTAAATGTGTTGTAGCTGTTGCTCTTTGTCTCTCTCTTGTTATTTTTTCTCTAATAAAAGTGTTCCACACTTTTAAAAAAACTTCTTATCTGTTCTGGATTTGAAAACTTTCTTAATATTTGATACCCAGGAATAATTCCTTAGTAAATATTGACTGCAGTTCTTTGCACTGTGGTATGACAGATGCATGATTCAAAATCCAGAAATACCATTACTAGTATTGCTCTCTTGACAGTTTCCTTTGCATTTTTTTCATAATTTATCTATTTTTGTCTTTTCTTTCCTGTGAATATGAGGTTTACTAGAAAGGTGAAGACTTTCACAGTACACTCACAATACATTCTTAGGAGGCAGACTAGAATTGCAGATTTATAGATGTTACGGAATATATGACAATACATTTTCAAAGAAAAGTCCATCTGTGTTGTGTGTTTTAAGAATATTTATGAGCTTCTGATTATAGCTTGGCTAAATTTGTCCCATTTTGATGACAGATTATCTTTACATAATACTTTCCAGCAGACAGTATTTTAATCCAGTGTGAAATTTCCTAACATCTTTGATGCTTAAGTATCAAAAGTCATTAAGGGCACTTAAATACTTTACTATTAGCATATTTTAAAATTACTTCTTTATAAAATGGAAAATTACATTGAAAAGGTTGTCACTTCCTCCTGCAAAGTACTACAGTTTTTAGAAGAGCATTTTAAACAGCACTTAATGCTTTTTTAAAGAGCAGTACCTATATAAATACTTGCATCAGGAATTAAAAGAAGTACAAGCAAACATTATTGAAGTGATTGTATGCTTATGCCTAAAAAATTACAAACATGTAAATTAGTTTATAAATGCAAACACACCTGTACATAAATGCATGCAGATATTTTGTCTGAATTTACTAGTTTGAAGTTTCTTTTAATGATACTTTGAATGTATATGTGATAGATAAGAAAATATATATGTTAGATAAGAAAAAGCAGAGATTTGTGAAAAAGTAATTGCATTTATTTATCCCTCAAAATACATACTACGTATAATGCTGAAATTCTAACTTTGGTATGAGTTAGCCTTGTATAAATGTATAAATCCAATTTGCATATAAGGTGGCTGATAAGGTTGCTGTGCTTGCGGCTCCTGAAAAGGTGATGTGCATTAGTTTTGAGTGATAGGATACCAGCATAGTGTGCAGGAGAGGACTGGAACAGGCTTGGTTCTCTAGAAAATACTTGGTTATAGATACATTATTTTTTTAAGTTTTCCAGATAGAGATGATGGGTGTTTTGTGTATAACTACTAGCTGGTTTTCAGATTAAGGCGAGGATCACTTCTTGAACATGTGCTGTGGGGTGTCCCATCTATCCTCAAGCTGCTACTCTAGCGGATGTTTGCGGGCTCTATGCTTTACTTTCTCCTGTCAGTATCCCAGATACCTTGTGCACCTAAAAGAGCATTGGAACCTGAAGGTGTTTTAAGCAGCTGTAACAAATTGTTTGACAGTGCTTTATTTTCTAAGAAGATTCCTAAGTGCACTTAGTGTATGGTTAAATATAACTTGCCGTTTAGCTATCCCAATTAGCAGTGCTGGCAGAACTTTGCAGTATTGATCTAGTTTTGTTAAGGCAACCCCACAGACTATTTCCGTGTAACGTTGTGTTTTTCAAGCTGCTGCAAAATACTGTGTACTTAAAACTTGTGTTCTCTGTTAGGCCCTGCATTTTGCTTATGGACTCACTGAGAGGCCCTTCCCGGTCAAATGTTGTGAAAACATTAAGGGAGTAAGTTTTCTATCTGGTGCTTGGGTTTTTTTTTAGTTTGATTTGCTTTGGTTTGGGTTTTTTAAAGTTTGGTTTGTGGTTTTTGGGTTTTTTAAATTCTTCAAGGAATAAAAAAATACTTTAATTTGTGTGGTCTTTTATTGTAGATACTTAGAGGTGGAGTGGGAAGTCAGGAAAGGCAGCAAAAGAAGCTTTTCCAAAGATGTCATGAAAGGTTCCAACCCAAAAGTGCCACAGCAGAACAACTTCAGTGACTGTGGAGTGTACATCCTCCAGTATGTGGAGAGCTTTTTTGAGGTATGTTCTTGAAGCTATTTTTGATTCCTGCAGCAATCACATATAAGCTGTGAAATAATTATAAAGAATTCCTAGTGTAGCTCAATACCTATTAATGAGATTATGCATTATAAACTAATTTGTACATAAACACACAGTAACTTTTTTGAAAATAAGCTAATCATCCTTTTTATTTGTACATACATAAAAGAAATCGTAAGCCATGAAATTTGCTGAGAGAATGTAAAGAAAACACATGTAGAGTCTTCGTTTCTGTTCTTCTGCTATGTGTCCTTTAAAATCATCCAGTAAGAACTTGAGTTCAAAATCTACACTACAAATGCACTACAAAAAGCTTGATCATTTTCCCCTGAGAACTGTGACTGAATAAATTCGGAAATACGACACAGGTGGGGGTTTTATGTTTCTTTTGGGGATATTTTTAACTTGAAAGAAAACATGTAAGTGAAATCATTATGGCTAAATCTTGTTTCTGTTGAAGAAATTGTTTGAATGCTTAGTTTCTTGCAAGCTGGCTTGGTCTTCAAGTTGCAGCTCCTTTCACAAGTGGAGGCATTAGCGCCTTCTGGTCTAGATCGGGAGGAGAAATGATGGTCAAGTGAGATGGTGCCTGCGTGGGATAGTAACTCTTTAGAATCCTTGGTGCTTTAGAGCATTGTTCTGAACCCTCCCGTAGCTAATGCTTTCCTGGAAAAGCTGGCAGTTTATCCGTTCCTCAGCCCTCCTCCATTCACACATTACACAAGAGCAGTAAAGTCTTTAGCAGAATGTATTCACCGATGAGTTCCTGAGAGCTTAGAGCCATAACCAAGTGCCTCCTGTTTTGTTCACTGGGGGTACAAGGAGCAACCGAGTTTTATTAATCTTAGCCCATTTCTTTGTGAATTGACTGCTGGATTATGTCAGGCTGAGTCCCTTGTCCTGCCTAGTCCAGCAGTGTTCAGCAGCTTGTTAGCCAGAGAATAGGCACAACACATGCATGTGTCAGAGAGCAAATCACAGGATATTCTCAGAAGTAATTCCAGTGGGGAGGGAAAACCTGAGCTGGCTGCACAGTACTCTAGACCATCTTGAAATTACTCAGCGAACAACTTCAGTTGCTTTGTATTTGGAAAATTGCCCACAGTCTCATTTTGCACCAGCTCTACAAACTTGATGGAGAGTATGTGGGAGCAGGTGCTTAATCTGATGTTTGTGAACTGTTCAGGCAGATCTTTTTGTTCTTTGTGGATTTATTTTAAGTGCTGAAGTGACGATGTGTGTCTTTTGAAACCGCGAGTGGCTTGTCAGGGTGTGTGAGCAGTGAGGATCCCCCGGCGGGCTGTCCCAGCCGGGACTCAGCTCTCCGAGCCGGCGGTGCCCTTGGGGGCCGCCAGGGGCCGCTGCGGGAGGGCAGCGCGGCTCCCCCAGAACCTGCGGGGCGAGCACAACGCGGCTGGCCTCTCGCCCTGGCACTGCTTGTGCTCCCCGCACCGAACAGACACGAAAAATGGTGCTAGTGAAACATTAAGCACCGACATGTTCCTGTGCAGAATGTCACTAGTTTTTTTTTTTTTCACAAGCAGCTTTGCTGATCTTACCTCAGTGATGACTGTAGTTCACTCCTAAAGAACCCTGATGATGTAAACTGGAGTACAGAAAGGGAGGAATTTTTTTGAGAGACAGCACTGTTCCCCAAGTTGTCATTTGGTTAGGGTGGAATTGTACAGTATCACTGAAGAGGAGTAGATAATGCTTTGTAATAATAATTACTGTAATTGTTGGGATGAATGATACCAGCGAGAAAGCAGAATGTAAGTATAAAAAGCATTGGTGATAGGCAGGGGCTTTGTTTTCTAGGGTGAAATCTAAATCTGTCTTGCCTAATTGGTCATAATCCTAAAGGTTATTTTATAAGAGGGATATTTTGGATTCCTGATCAGCTTTAAATTTTGATGCTAGTGATTCTTTAAAAAATGTCTTGTATCTTTACAGTAGTTTTCTCTCTCACTCGCTTTTTTTTTTTTTAATTAGAAGAGTTTTATATTTACATTTTTGCAGACAAATGCTTAGTCTAAAAGATGTAGCAAACACCAGTAGATTTTTCAGGCAGTCTTATAATCAGGACTGTGATCTGGATGGATTTTAGTCTGTAACATACTGAAGCTTAATTGATTTTACCATAATTGTACATGTACAAAACATAGAAATGGTAGAAATTTTGTTCCATGCTCATGGAATGAAGCAAGGAATAATGTACTTTTCCTCACTATAGTTTTCTTCAGTCGTTTAGGTTAAAACTCCTTACTGTAATATCCAAATAACCTTTTTTTTTTCAGAATCCCATTTTGAGTTTTGAGCTACCAATGAACTTAACAGACTGGTTTCCACGCCCCAGAATGAAAACCAAAAGAGAAGAAATACGAAAAATAATCCTGACACTCCAGGAACAGCAGAACAAGGACAAGAAGGGACAGAAAGACCCAAATTCAATTTTGCAGGAAAAGACAGAACAACTTACCAACAACAGCTCAGACTGAATGTCGTATCTGTTGCATGTTAGCTCCACAATCAAAACTGAAACCTACATTTTTGTCTGCCCAGACTAAAGATTTGGCGTGTTCTCTGCTCAAAGTTACTTGGGAATGTTCAATGCCTGTATAAATGTGTGTCATAAAATGGTTTAATTCCCACAAAGATGTGTATTAAGTGAGTCTGTACATATGTTAATGAGGCCAACTTTTTCAGCATTTGTAATTACTTTTTTTCCACTTGGTAGGGAGGTTTTGTTATGTATTTCTGTTAATAGAACTTAAATAGCAACTTCTAAACATAAAGGAAATAAAGAAAATATAGGATGAAATGGTTACCTTTTTCTTTTTCAGTTAAGTTTTAATGTTACATGCTTAAGTAACACATAGGGAATGATTTGGTAGTGAGATAATTAATTCATATTTTGACCCTATTTAGTTGCCCTTTACAAGATTATTCTGCTTGCGCTACAAACAATAATATGGGTAAGTGTCTCAATGTACCATGGCCTCCGAGAGGGTGATTCCCATCCTCCCAGTATCTAAGTGTAGGCAGTGTCATAGTTCATAGGACCGCTTCAGATCTGGGGGTTTAGAAGTTATGCATTGCAATTACAATTCCACCTTTGCTTTAGTGGGACAGGCTAGGGAAAGGGGAAGAGTGCTCTTTGACCAGAGGTAACTCTTCAAACAGTATTATAAAAGTGGTTTCAATGAAGTGATCTTGAGTGGCTCTATTAAATCATATTTTGTGGATCCCAATTGTTGTACAGGTGTATTTTGAGACTTTCTTCATTATAAAATTGTATTTTGGTAAGTGTACTTGGAATAGCAGATTGCCCACATTACATTTTCTATGTTACAATCCTGAATGTTACATTCATATGTGCTTTATCTAAGTAATGAACATTTAAAAAGAAAAAAAGTGTATGATTACTATTTTTTCTAATATCCATGCAAAAAACCAAAATACCAGTGTTCATTGCTTGCTTGTTTGTTCTTGGCTTTACGTAGCATCAGATTAATGTAGGGACTTGCTTGGATATTTCCAGTGTATTTTGATTTTACAACAATCTAAAATGTCATTGTGGCTTAAACTGCAAATGTAGCCTTTTATCCCTGTTCTAGAAAGGCTTTGGCATTGAAGTGAGTAAAGTAAGAAAAGATTTGTGCAAGGATATATATCTTCGTTTTTCTACTAATACAGATACCTTTGAAGGGAACCAGAAAGTGTCACTTCCCAGGAAGGAATTTGTGGGAGTAGAGCGGGATCTTCTCTCTCTCCTTGCAGATAATATTTTCTCTCCCGATTTTTCTACTGGGAGTGTCATACCATTCCCTTCTCCCAAAGAGAAGCAGCAGAGAGTTCATTGGCTGAACTCTGGGCCCCTTGAGATTTTATTTTTGTACACGACATCAAATCTAACCCAGTGCTTCATGGCCTCCATGAGTTTTCATTCTCACTAAACCCTGAAAATACAGCTGCTAATGACGTTACTTCCAGGGCATTCCTGCACAGAGAACTCTGTGTGACACCCTCTGTGTGCAGGGGGCTTCTCTCACCAAGGCAGAGTGGTTGCACATAGAGCAATACAACTGTGGGCTGCTAATCTTTTGTACAGATAACCTGTGGGATTTAGGGGAGTTGTTCATTCCCTGGTTTCTCTTGCATAAACCCTGGGCCCCATGGAGATTATGTAAGCACCAGATATATGTGTTCTGTTAGAGATGACTCCTGCAGTTTTCTTGTTGAAAGAATGTGGGGGCAATTTCCTGGACTACAAATTAAATACGTAATGTGCACACATCTGAGTTGTTTCCTCCTTCAAATTTTTATCCAGTATTCTGTCCATTGGTGGGGAAAGAGAGGGATGAAGTAGTTCCAGTTGTGGAAATGCAGGGTCTTGTGTATCTGGCTTTAGTGCAACTGACATACTGGAATAGTAGTTTATACAAGAGCGGGAGGGAAAATAATTTCTTTGAAATAGAGGAGAGACAATTGCAGATACAATGTATTCCTTCCTAGTCTAGGCTTTCCCAATGGTATGTTTTAATTATATGGAATGTATCCACATTTCATCCATACAGTAGTTTTCCTTTTTCTAATATTTGTGACACAGGTTCATATTTTGATGCTGTAGAACTATTTGGTTCTTTTACTGGGAATGGCCTGGTGCTTTCTCCTTTTCCTTCCTCTTTCCTGTCCTCCCCTTCATCCTCCCTCCCTTTTACTGTTTTTCAAAGCTGTGAAGAAAGTGTGGGATTTACTATCGTTCATTGTTAAAGGTCTCAAGATCTTCAGTCACATACAGCAAGTTAATATACATGTTAAATATAGGCAACTTATTTTTTTAATAAAATGTGACGTTAATAGAAAAAAAAACCTACAGAATTAAGAATGAGTTATTTAAGACCTTCCTGACTTGGTTTAACAAGCTCACTGCTGCATGTGCTTGGTAAGTGGTTTTTATTGACATGATGGTGGGCAATGCTGCAATGTTTTGCAATCTTAACAAGTTTTACCAGTGCCTTTTCTGAATCAGATTTATTCAGTGGAAGCTAGTAGGGTGGGGACTAGATAAGTGTACTTAATAATTACATGACAACATGTGCACTCTATGGAAAGTATATGTTGTATATTTCTTCAGATGATTCAGGATTGCAAGTGCTTTAAGAGTAGCCTGACTGCATTCTGCAGTGTAAGGGATCAGATGGCCACCTAATTAAATGTATCTGTTTGTATTGTTTTTCAGGTTGGGTAGAATAACAGTTAAGAATTCTTATTAAGGTTTTAGATTACTTAGCATAAAAAATTCATGTACTTGTGGTGCACATTTGCAGGATAGCTGCAAAAGCAGAAGAGACATCTAAGTAGTCCCTTGTGACACTTGATTTTTCCTAGTGAGAAACTGAGCACACTCTTCAAAGCCCAGAGACTTGGAACATAATTGATTTTGAGGTTCCACTGTTCTTGTCTTGAAAGAATCTGACTTCCAAAACATTCAGTAAAAAAAGAGTGAAAAATCAAGCAAGCTTTGCAGCAAGATAAGGAAACTATGCTACTGATTTTCATTTTTTTCATGTCTTGCACAGCAAATGAGTAAAGCAGAACATGTATGATTTTTCATTTCTATTAATATAGTGCCTCTGGAAACTGAAATACTAGACCTCTTACAAACAAACAGCAGTGGTTTCCTTAATTTAATAATTCATTCTTTTCCCCTCTGGTTTTTAAATAGAATGTATTTTTTGTCAGTGGTTAAAGCTTTACATTGATAACATGACACTTGTGTTTTAGCATATGAACAGAAGTAGGTATAAAGATGCTTTGTCTTTGCAGTCCTGACTCTTGGGAATCATGAGAGGTACTGGAGTCTGATAAAAGATTTTACTTCTGTTTTGGTACAACATTTTTACAACAGTCTTTCTTCAGTGCCGCATACTCAGCACCCTTAAAGAACCTCTGTGCAGTGAGTTGGGTTCACAAAGGTACTTCTTCCAGTTTTTTGACTTTCCCCATCTACTTCTGGAAATCAAAGGGGAGCTGATGTTACAAACCACAGCTTTGAAACAGTAAGAGTGAGGCAACAGCCATTTTACCTACCTTTCACCACCTTATTTTTGAAGTAAACCCTTTCTGCTTGACTCAATAATGCCCGCTCAGCGATGGTGATGAAAGATGTCTGTTTTCTAGGCTCCAGTCTGGTTAAGGGAGGATGTAATGTGGAAGGTGATTATTCTCTCAGTTGTGGTCTGTTGTAGTTTTCTGACAGGCTTGATTTTGCTTGTTTTTAACAAATTTGCATTTGCAGTTGTGCAACCTTCTGGTTACAAATGGAAACTGGGTAATGTACACCATTCCTTAGGGAGTCCTTATTCAGTTTGGAGAATAATTGCTAGCCACAACCTAGATTCAAACAGCCAGCCTGTTTCTTGTTTATATTTTCCTGTTTGTTTGGTTTTTCCCTTAGGTTTTTATTTTCCTGTGAGACTCACAGTTGATGTACCTGGGGTGGAGCAAGCAGCGCTATTTGCAATGCATGACGCTTAAAAAGATAGATAAGCTACATTCATACATGAATATATATGAACAGAAGATTATCTGGACTTAAAAGTATCCAATTTCTAGTAAATGAGACAGACTTGACTTACGTGCCTTTTAAAATTTTTTGTCTTCTCCTTTCTTAGTTGTTAATGCTTATTAGTCATTATTTAACTCTCTAGAGTTCTTTAGGGTATGACTTTTTTTTAAATTTTATTTTAATAGACTTGTCCAATCCACACTGTACATCTGTCTGTTTGCACAGTTTTAGTTTTAGTTTCATGGTTTTAGATTATATTTAAAAGTTCCATTTTCAGGACGAGGTTCTCTTCTACTGTAGGCTGACTGTATAAGGGTAATGGGAACCAGACTAGTTTGATTCAGCTGGGTATTTATTCCCCATAAGCTGTGAGGATCCACTTAGAGGAAAAGCATCATGCTCTGGCCAGCCTGAGCTTCCTGCCTGCAGAGTCTGTGTAGACTCTGGCCTAAAGACCAGAGATTAAAACATGTTAGACTTCCTCAGTGGTGTACTTTAGGGAAATGTGTCAAGTATTTACACAAAATTGTATCTGTTTAAACATATTTCTAAGTTTAGGAACTTAGTTTACTTTTGCACATACACTGATGTCAACTAAATATATTATAAGTAAAGATTCCGATGCTGTCTCACAGCAGTAGTTTGCAAACTGTTAGCAAACCTCTACCCCATTGTCCTCCAGATGTAACTGTTTAAAACAAGCTGTGTGACAGTGCCTGTTTGCGTCAGGCTTCTCCTTCCTAACGTAAATTTTGAAAAACTAGCCTGATTCCTCTATGTCTATGTAAAAAATGTGGTGGTAGTCTGGACAGGCACATTATTATACATTGGACCAAACCTATGACGTTAATTATAGGAACTCTCAGGAACTTCAGGTTTCCAGGATCTAAAGATTTAGGATCATGGTTTGGGTTGGAAGGAACCTTAAAGATCATCTAGTTCCAACCTGGCTACTGTGGACAAGGATGCCTCCCACTAGACCAGCTGAGACCCATCCAACCTGGCCTTGTGAATGCATTGTTTATGTAGCAGACTGAAAACAGTAATTATTTTAGTTCTGGAGAACTTCATATTTGTATCTTCATGCCAGGAAATTTATTTCATACTATACATCAGTAATACACCAGATAGTGTGTCAATTCTGTCCTACAAAAAAGTGAGACAGGCTAACCCCAAAAGAACACTATTACAAGAACACTATTACACGTTTCTCACAGAAAATGGCACTAAATAGGTCATAAATTGTACTGGAATGCAAACAGAGTATGTTTTTTACTTAAATGTTCCTCAGTCCTGAAACTTAAACTGCTTTGTAAACAGTATTGTCATAGTCTCTTCATGTTACAAAAGGGCATTAAAAGGCCGTGAGAAGTTGCACAGCTTCCTCCCATCATATAAACCCACTGAAATTTCTAGACTTCAAACAAAATTAGCACTGCATGTTAGGTTTAGGTTCCAGAACCAAGAAGACATTTTTAAGCAAATGTCTGTAACTATGTGTTGAATGTGTTTGTATGGACAGCTTATGATGCAATATTTAATCAAAAAGTCATATAGCTTTAATTTTTTTTTTTCCTTCTGTGGAAGCCAGGTCTTTGTTTTGCAAGGACAGTGTTCTGCAGATTAATTTATTAGCTCAATTTTGGCTCTACACCTTACTGTACAGTCTTTTTGTGAGTTTTTCATTCTGCTCTCTGTTGTTCTCCATCTTTCATCCATGGTTAATGAACTTGAATGCAGTATAGTTAGCCTGATTTCTAACTTGCTTTCTCACTTGCATCCCTGTGTCTTAGTCCCTAAACACTGACTGAGCATCTATTGGAAGAAGTGGTATCTGAAGAAAGTGTGATCATGTAGAAGTTTGTACATTCAAGTGGACTAAAGACTCCTTTTATACAATTTAAATTTTTTTATGCTTTTTGCTTTCTTAGTGCTTATATTTGTCTTGCTTATTGTGTGTTTTGCATTGTGCACACTTTGATTTTTCTAACTTCCATTGTCAGTTTATGATGGTCACTCCTAGAACTAATGCCACAATTCTTGTTTCTGTTACTCTATAAGTGGTCATAGTGTGTTGTTACTTCTTGCTTACCTAGATGAAAACATGTGAGGGGAGAACTTGGTGGTGGTTTTTACAGATTTTACCAAGCGTCACTTGTCTGTTGCTGTTTTCCCTCCTTCCAAGCCCCTGATGAGATCCCTTGTATACTGGTTCTTCTCCCAGTCTCTCTTCACTCTTAAATCTGTTAATCTTTTATCATGTCTGTAAGCTCAGTTCTTCAATCTACACTCCAGAAAAAGGGCCACTGCTATTGTTTTCCCTCCATGATCCTGTGTGGCCAACTTCATCAGCAGAGGAGCTGAGGAAGTATGGGCTGGATGAGCAGACAGATGTATTAGGGGCTGAATATCTGAACCTGGAGGTGGTGATCCATAGTACAGTATCTAGTTGGAGGCTGGTAACAAACTGACCAGAGGCAGTGGACACAAACCAAAACAGAAGAGGTTTTCTCTGAGCATCATAAAACACTTTTTTACCATGAAGGGGACCAAGCACTGGCATGGATTGCCCCAGAGGCTGTGGAATCTCCATCCTTGGAGATACTCAAAAGCTGTCTGGACATGGTCCTGGGCAGCTGGCTCTGAAGGTCCCTGCTTGAGCAGGGGGTTGCACCAGATAACCTCCAGAGGTCCCTTCTGACCTCGGCCCAGTTTGTGATTCTGTGAGTTTGCTCTGAGTTCCTGTACTTGGTGTGACAAACCTGGCTGATGCTGCAGAGGAAATACTGGGCAGTGCTGCAGCAGGGAGTGTTGCAGTTCCAGGTGTGCTGTTCTGAGAATGAAGCTACAGGGGTCAAGGCCAGCCCACACCTGATGCTCGTCAGAAGTTCACAGCTTCACTAAATTTGGTTGCATTTCAAGACTGTTGGCAAAAGACACAGCTCTGGCATAAAACACAACTTGCTGGCCAAATTTAAAACTATGCTACAAGTCTCTGGGCAACTTTATTAGAAAGTATAATCCATGTTACCGTTCTTTAACAATGTGAGGAGAAATATTTTAGCTAGCATTCAATTTGCAGCAAATACTTAATGTGGAAAACTTTGAACTGGGCAAACAAAGGTTAGTGAAGGTATTATAAGCAACTGAAGGCAAAATGCAGCAGTTTTTGATACCTGCTATTTTTCTGGAATAATTTGAGTAGTAGTGCAATTCCTAGGACTGTTTGTGAACAGATAGGTGATTCAGATTATTAGCACGTTTAGTAACTGAGTCAGAACTGGACAATTTGGCACTCTCTGGGCCAAATAAGCATGCCAGGAGAGAACGTCATGCTTACAGTGAGTGTTTACCTTCTCAGTGAAGTTTGCCTTATCTTACACTTAAAGTCCTACCACAAGGGGTTGAAAAGCTGGTGGTGGAATTTAGGTGTGGGTGTAAAACCCAGCTCAAGGGCTGCTCACCAGCAGGAAAGCACTCAGGGTGAGGTTTAAGATAATCTAGTTATCCCACATAAGGGAAGGGTATGGAGAAGCAACTTGAGTCCGTGCTTTTGGTAGCATTCAAGTGTGTGTGTAACTGCGCTGCAAAGGAATAGAAAGAGCTGAAACAATGCACTGCTTTGGCAGCCTATTTTTCTGGCAAAAGAGTATTATTCCTTCTTACAGTAATCAGTGGTCCTCCAGCAAGCTTGTTACGTGGTTTGCCCAGATGGATAGTAACAACAGTGTTTGCATCTTTGAGAGTGGATTTATTCAACAAGCAATGTAAATTAAACTCTCTCTGTTCTGTATAATAACCCCACAGTGATAAGAGAAGGCTAGACAGGAGGGAGGTGCCTGCAAGAGCTTTGCATTCCTGCCTTAGCAGCATTAGCAATCTTCCTTTTCAGCGTTCTTCTCAGATATATTTTTTCTTTTCTTGCTTCTTAAATCAACATGAAGCGTAGGAGGGCTACAGCTGGACCCCCATATTTTATAAATTAGGTTATTGCCAGACCTCCTCTGGTCCCTGCCCAAAGGTGTGTTAGAATTTCAAGGGGATTACTTATTCCTCTTAAATTTCCCAAGACTAGCTCAAAAACTAAAGCTAAAAATGCCTAAAATCAACACTCTGAAATGGGATGGAAAAAGAGTCCTCAAGGTATGTTTAACAGGAGATAATTGTTCATGAACACACTAGATGAACAGTGGCTTTTACAGAAAGATTTACACATTAGTTAATAACCCCAAAGAATTCCCTTTTCTTAAGAAGTGTGAGAAGCTCTTACTACCATGATCTCAGTACTGAATCCATACTAAAGTTCATTTAACTGCAGGTGCGTAGCCCTTGTTCCATGAAGGAAGGACAGCCCTATTTCTGACATCTTCAGGCTACTTCTGATTTTCAGATGAGCCTGTGTTTATTTTATTGGCAACTGCTGTTCATCACTGAAAAGGAATTCCATGTAGGTGATCACAGAGTGCATCGAGGGGGAGTGGTGCCAGGGAGCTAAAATTAAAAAAAGCCAACTCTGTGGTAATTGCTTATAACAAATAAGTGTGTTATCTGTGTGGCTTTTCCTGGGTTCTCTTTCCTACGCTAGAGCTCCTTCCTGTCTTCCAGATGTTGTATCTAAACCGGTGGGGCCCATTCTCCTTTTAAATATGCATGAGAGTGGGCCCATGATGTCTTTGCCAAAGAGAAGCTTCAGCAGAAACAAAAGAAAATTCTTTCCCCAGAGACATGGGGCATGTTCTACCAGGAATGGAATCCATCTGTCTTCAAATACTGGGATGGCTCCAGGAATATCTTCTAGCTACCCTGGGATACTGTAATCTCATTTTCCTCTCCTCACCATTTGTGTTTATAGAATGAATTCATTCACAAAAGTAAAACAAAAAGCAGTGGTCTTCAGAAGGATTGCAAGTTCACAAGTCAGGGATTCCCCTTACCTCCTTTCATGCTATTATTTATTCAAGCCTCATTCTCTGGAGCCACCCACAATTCAAAATAATCTATTTGCTTAATTGTATTATCCTTTAAGGAGAGGAAATTGAAAAATGGGGCCAGCCCAAGAGAATCACTCTCAGTCAAAAAACAGCTTCAGAAACCAGTCACACATTGCTAGGGGTGAAAATGCAAAACCATCGATCTTCCTAAACTAGTATGTTGTCAAAGAAAAAACTACTTATGAATTGAAATGAAATGGGAAGACTTTAAATAGGAGCTCTTACCTTAAAACATAATGTCTAAAATTTTTTGTAACTTGTATGAAGCTGTTGAAATACAGAAGGCCTGTGGAAGTTAGAATATTAAAAAATCAGGTGTAGTCAAAATAGATGTTCATGTAAACTCTGCGGGAAAGAGGAAAAAAAAGGATCATTTCACTACTGTCAAAATTGGAGAATTATGTATGTGCACATAACATTAAGTAAAAGGGAGCAGATAAAATAGGACTTAGACATTTATTTCCAGTAAATAATTTGCATGATAAGAAAATGAATGGTGCTTATCTAGAGTAAGCCTGCTTGGAAAGAAACCTAAGATTGATCCTGGAAGGAACAGCATCTACTACTGCTAAAATGCCAGCAAATTTTCTTGTTCTTTTTCTGAACATAACCTGCTCAACCTTGAGCCAAGTTAGAAAGGTTCTTTTGCAAACATATGAGCAAGCTATTATTTATCCAGACAAATAATAGATAAATTGTGCTGGCAGCTTCAATAGCCACATTTGCAAATTCTGCATAGGTAATTCCAAAACTGTTCTACAACCAGTGACTTTATCAGAAACTGATTGTAAAACTGAAAAATAATTTTTCGGGAGTATCTAAGTGCTAAACCAGAATACTCAGCTGTTAGGAAATGCCAAGAGTTGCTGCTGGCAAGCTGTGAAGTATTTTACTGTGACCACGTTACACAGATACAGTGTATGCCAACAAAACAGTGTAAAGCAAATGAACTTCTGGCCTCACATTAAGTCATTACCTGTGACTTCAGTGCCCATGGAAATTTTTACAGGCAGAACTTCACCCATTACATGCGATGTGTAGATCAGTTGTAGCTATGTGTAATCCACAGGGAAAGCCAGCTAATATCAACATGATTCAAACACAAGCATTCCACCTGGAGAAATGCATACAGTAAAGGCTTCAAATCCATGTAAAACCATACTTTTGCATTTAATTTTTTGTCATAAAATGTGGGGAGAGAAACTGAGCAGTCGTGATACTAAATACTTAAGAACAGCTATCGCAGGAGTGAAGTTTTTAATGCAAGTGTGGGAGCCTTTACCTTTTCCTATTTATATTGAATAGTCTGAAGTTTGATCCACTGAGTTATACACAAGAATTCACTTTCATTTAAATGTAAGTAGGACATTGTATGATATTCTTTGAATGAAAACTTGCGTAATATCCTCCCAGGGTTTTATGAAAAATCACCTGGAGTCCTTTACCTGCCCATCCTTTCAAGCCCATTCATCAAGGCCAGGCTGGATGGGCTTTGAGCAACCTGGTCAAGTAGGTGTCTCTGCCCATGGCAATGGGGCTGGAACTAGATGATCTTTAAGGTCCCTTCCAACCCAAATAATTCTGTGATTCTGTGAACAAAAACCTAATATCCTCTCAGGGTTTTCTGAGAAATCATCTAGGGTCCTTTACCTGCTCATTCTTTCAAACTGCCATTCAACAGCTCTGACAAAATATGGTGGTTCCTACAATAATATATCTTTTTTAAAAATATATGGCAACTTTAATGACAAAAGCTGTTTACTATCCATAACAACCTGTATTCATATTAAAATGTTCAATTTTAATAACTGAATGAAGACACCTTGGACATCTAGAATATTGTCAGTTCTCTTTGGCAGGACTACAAGAGGTGCATGTGCATGACAAATGTCAAAATGCTACACTGCCTTGTATTGTTGATCTTACCGCCTTTGGAATGCTTGTGGAATTCCTGGTAGGCCATCCAGAACACGGAGTTTGCATATTTAAGACGGTGCTCTGGTTCCTCACATGAGACCCTCTTGCTGTGGTGTGCACAGTGTGAGCCTGCCCTGAGCTCCAGCAGCGCTGACACGCCACCTCTGTGCATGACACTTGTGAATGGAAGCTTCTCCACTGCTGTTTGCCCCTCCTGGTGCACTGAGGTGTGGGAGGAACAGGGTGATGCTAAAGGCACTCTGCCCTCCCTCCCAGCCTCAAACTGCATCTGATCCTTATACAGCTATTAAACAAAGACTGCTTGGCAGTTCCAACCCATCTGCACTGTTCCTGGTGTTCTGAAAATCTCAGTTAGACTGAAATTACAGAGGTTTATCCAATTTTCCTAGGAATGAAACTGGAAATGCTCCTTACATACAGGCAGTGGGTACAGTAAAACCTGTTTGGCCTTGTTTTCTCTTTCCACTTTCCCCCGCCTTTGCTTAGTTCTTACACTCCGATTTCACTTGTGAGCCTTCCCTGCATCTTCCCTGAAGATTCAGAGAACATATGTTGCTGTGTCTTGGGTAATTTTTAAATTTCTCCTGGAGAAAAGTGGGGAGAAAGTAGAGACATGGTTCTTCCAATGAGGGAGAGGCACATCAGAGGGTGAGATAGTGCTCAGCACTGCTTGGATTGTTTACACTGAAAGTATTTTGTTGATCGTTTCCTGACATTATATCCTGTTTTGCTAACAGAGGTGTTTTTAGCCAGTGACCAAATTTACATTTTCATTTACTTGCCCATTCATAAGCAATTATCCTTATCTCTCTTTTACAAATAAAAGTAAGGCTGACCAATGTAGTGGCCTGAAAGGTAATGCCAAAGACAAGCTTCCATGCTCTAGAAGTTATACAATATTTTGTCCAAATTGTTAAACATTTTAAATTATGTCAAGTGAAGATGCAACCATCAAATTCACCTTGCCACTTTGCAGGCATGTGGAATATTTTAAAAACCAAAACAAATTCACAGCACATTTCAGGAGTTGTAGGAATGTTAATCAGGACACAGGATTGAACTCCACCCATGCTCTGCCCAGGATGCAGGATTACTCATGCACCTATAATGTACTGCCATTTTCCTTCCATGTGTACGTCCACTCTGATCCTTGACAGACCCCCTGAGTTTCTCTAGGTTCCTCCTAGAGAAGCCCCTGGGATTTCTCTTGTCCTCTAAAAGAGGCCAAGGCATTGTAATGACTATCATATCTACATGCGCAGTTATGGCTTGAAGAAATTTACGTAAATTATTTATTAACTAGTGGCTGTACCTACCATGTCCCTGGTGTTGTCCAAACACTCAAAAAGGATGCAGTGAAACACACCCTGCTTAAAGAAAGTTAGCTAGGGCTGCAAAATCAAGGAAGACACCAATTTTTGAAGTATGAACTGGTTTGTTTCCTTTTGTCAGCAAAATACGTATGAACGAACCATCAGGCGGAGAACAAGGAGGCTTTGCACGTACAGTCGGTGTCACTGTGCTGCTCACGAAGTATTGTGTGGGGAGAAGTACAGTGCTGTGGGAAAGCTGACAAACCAACTGGCAACGCCAGGAATGAATCGTGGTAAAGCCAAGTGACAGGGAGGCGACGCAAAGCTGGGGCACGGGAGGGGTGGCTGTGGGCAGCACCGGCGCTGTGACACCCTGGCTGAGCATGATGCAATGCCGTCCAGCCGGGCCACTCTGCCTGGGTCACAGCAGCGCAGCAGCCACAGCCACGAATGGCCGGGTGCAGGCACATGCCAGGGAAATCCCGCAGAGCCCGGGCTGGCCCTGGGCCGCCTTGCAGGAGGCACGGCGGGCACAGGGCTGGGCAAGCGATGCTGTTCTGCCTTTCAGCAGCGGGCACGACCATCGCTGCTGCCACCCGTGTCTCATCCACCAAGGCAGGGCCCCGAGGACACGGCGGGGACAGCACAGGCCCAGGGGGAGCCCGGGAGACGAACCGGGCTCAAACACCCTCCGACTTCCAAGGTTTGTGCAGCACTAGAGCCGCCGCCTGCTCGGCACCTTTCTTTATGGGGCGATTCTCAGTAAAGACAAAGACAGCTCCCAAAATGACCCTTTATGTAACCGCGTCGGTAAGAAATAAAGGAAGAGACCCGACTCGCACACAACAACCCCGGGCCAGCACCTCAGCACCACCTCTGCCGCGAAGCGCGCGGGCTACGGGCCCAGTGCTCCCAGTCAGGCACCCGGGGCGCCGAGNGCAGGTGCGATCGGGCGGGCGAGGCGAGGGCCGGGCCCGCGGCGGGCGAGCGCTCCGGCCAGCGCTCCGCGGGACAGCCCTGCCGCAGCCGGCGCTTCCTGGGGATGTGCGGGCAGAATCCCTCGGGACTGTGCTTTACTTCCTTAAATTAACTGTCGTGGGAATTCTTTCTTTTGTGGGCTTGTTTGGGCTTTTTTAGTATCATCCTCTGTGAAATCCCATCCCTGCAGAGTTGCAGCTGAGCTCCCCTCCTTGCTTAAGAAGCATTTCTGTTCTGGTGGGATTGTCCGTGTAAGAGAAATAAAATTTTTACAGCCTTTTCTGGCCGGACGCAGTGTGAGTGGTAGTTCCGTGGAAAAACGTCTTCTGGAGTATTTCTGCTTGAAGTACTTTTGCAGGCTGCGGTTTGGAGAGCAGCGTGTATCACTGTGACGTGCAACTAAAACCCAGTACCCCGTTCCTGTAACTTGCATTCATTACTGAATAGGAAAACTTGAAAGGGTTCGTCCCCTTAGTGGTCTAGAATACGACTTGCAGTACAGCAAATTGTTGGTGCTTGTCTAATACTTGGCTCTGAGGTTCTGAACTAGTAAATGCGCCCAGAGGCCTGTAGGATGGAGGCAGCTGAACTAATGTAGAAGGATGGTTGTTATCTGCTGTTTCAGCGAGTACTGCTGTGTGTCAGCCCTGTTTTTACGAAGGTGCAGAGAAGGAGTATGTCGTGACTTGTGCCCTGTGGTGCTCGCAGAGGGAACTGACCTTTGAGGCGACCTAATTCCTTACAGTTCAGTTGGCATCACCGGGCTGCGGGCGGCCTATGGACTGGGTTCACAGCCATCCGAGTACAAAGGTTGGCCGCGGGACGGAGTCTTCCTTCTGTTGCAAGTGTGACAAATTAACAGGGTGGAGATGAACTCGTGAGTTAAATGTAATCTGCGCTTTTTAACTTTAATTCTAGTGAAAAAAAAGCCGAACAAAAATAGAAATATTTTAATTTTTAAAATGTTAATTTTGAAAATTTAAAAGTATAAGCAAATGTCTTGCAATATTTGTTTGAATATAATAAAACTGCTAACACACAAGTTAACTCTTAAATGTATGATTTATAAAATAACTGCAAAAGATCTCAGTGTTGTTGAGGTGGCAGAGTACATATCAGAATTATCAGAGCACAAGATCCAAACCTTTGTGATGTTGCTTTTAATAACGTAGAAATTAAGGTTTAGCTTGACAGTATTTTTAGTGGATGTGTTTTTAATGTGTCTCAGTTAATAAACCATTTAGTGAAGGCACAGTTATGCCTTTGACTGTAAAACTATAAAGCCAGCAGTGCAAACATAAAGGCAGTAAACTTTCCTGTGAGGCTGAATAGCTTTTTGAATTAAAACCATGTCAGTATTAGTCTGCAGAAATTCTAAGTTGAACTAATTTCCCCGCCCCCATTATTTCTAGTCAGAGGGGGCATTCCTCTATAATCTGCACTAAGTACTGTGTCCTTCAGCCTCCGGCGTTGCCATGTGCCTTTGTTTTGATAATGGGTCAGTATTTTGACCCATTAACAATAATGTTCTCATAAGGAAGGTGAAATAGTGCTTGCTTGTGCCTGGTCTGCCAGGGCGGAGAAGGCTTTGTGATCCAATCTAACCTTTGTATTCTTGTGGGTTATTTGATAACACTGGTCTGAGGAAAGATTTCAGGTTTAAGAAAATTTGACAGTCTTATGAGTAATGTGGCAAAGTTGAGTAGGGACTAACTTTTTATCAGTACAAAATGTGAAAGCCGGCAGTTAAGCTGGCAGGTTCAAAATGAACAAAAGGGGTGTGTTTTTGGTTTTGACCCAATGTGTGGTTAGTTAAGCTTTAGAAATCCTTTCTGAAGCATGTGGATATTGAAAGTTTACAGGGACTTGAAAAGCAGCTGGACAAATTAATGGAAGAAAACCCACTAAGGCTAACTTGTACGGAGTACCTCAAGTAGCTTAGGGAGTTGCCAAGCTGAGCACAGAGCTGGGACAACGGACTGGGAAAGTACTGTCAATTATTTATCAGATTTTTATATTAATTTCAGGCACTGACATAGTGCAGACAACAGACCTACTGTCTGACCCAGTAGGGCTGCTCTTACGAAAACTGTTTGACTGAACTAAGTTTTTGAGAACAGCTGAACCAAAGGGACCAGATCTAGAGATAACAACTCTAGGCGATAATTCTCAGGAAATTATTATGAGTCACCATCAAACATCAGTTTAAGTGGTGCTGGGGGCAGTTCTGGTACCTTTGTACTTGTTGACATGGATGTCTTTGATCAACAGAATTAGCACAAAATCTGAAGGAGACTGGGTGGGGCTTTCAGACTATGTTTTTGATGCTCTACTTTGGAGGACAAGAGGTTTCTGATAAGTTTCAAGGCAGTATTTGAGTACAAGATACTATTTTCAGGAAGAAGATCCCGTAATGCAGATGGGTAAAGTCAACTTGGCAGCAGTGCCGTGGAAGCAGATCTCAGGGTTATGTGGGATCACAAGAAGCACAGGGATTCACTACTGTTGAAGTTCAGCATTTAGCTTTTTGTACTAGTGAGGCCTAAGTTAACAGAATAAGATGTTCAGTTTTGGCCACAGCCTGTTAAAAAGATAAATTCAAATGTCTCCATCTACCAGAAATGGTCACCAGAGTTTAGGAAGGTTTTGGAAAACATATCTGCAGAGAATACGTGTGTTTGGAAAGTGTGTTCCACAAAGCTAGACAAGCTCATTTCCAGCAGAAAAAGATGAGATGAGGAGACAGGAAGATGCTAGAGTATTAAAATTAGTGAGAAGTGGTATGTGTTCTTCTGTCAGTGGCTGTATCAAAAAAGGTGAAACTAGTTTGCACCAAAGACTTGATGAAGTTCCTAAAATTTGTTATGCCTTAGGGAAAACTGAAAGAAACTAAGGTTGTGCAATCTCATTTCTGCAAAGGTTTTTGAAAGTCAAATGGGATTTGTGTTAAGGATATATCAAAAACATTCCTTAAAACGGTTCTATTTGTTCTCATGCAGAGGCTTGAGCTTGATGATTTCTTCAGGTGCTGTCTTTATTTGGGCTTGAGTTTATGGGGAAAAAAGTAATTTCAGTCCTTAAAAGATGAACACTTTCTCTGATAGTCCTGTAATCTCTCAGGTGCTGGTCATCTCATGTTACAGCTTAAGGCATTTGGTTTTAAAATAATTAGTGTTGAGGCAAACTACTGCATTTGACAGCAAAATGTTGTGGTTTAGGAGTATAGCCTATAATACTGTAGGAAATGTAGGTGTACTACCATACTGTGATTTAAACCAGGAAAATCAGAGGGATAAAACCTGAGGTATTCATCATCTACTCTAGAATATACAGTGTGGCTTCATAACTTGTGTCCTAGTGTTACAGCATCTTTGGGTCTGAAACTTTTAAAAAGGACTTTCAAAAGTCCTAATTAAATAAAATATAGTCAAATATAATGTTTATCTTTTTGTATCCACTTTTTAAAGTATGCATAGGTATTTTAAAATGGCAACATTTTAGCATAGCTTGCCATCTATTTAAGTTTCTACTTTATTACTTCTTGGAATGACTGACTGTCTTAAGCTTGTAGTAAATACTAGTGACAGTGACTTGTATTTCTGAAGTATTGATAGATGCTTTATCAATATAAAGAACACAGAAAAATGTAGTTTTTGAACTGATGGCTGTGGATGAATCTTCCTGTCCCTCCAAAAAAACTCAACAAAACCAGAAGCTTCGCAAAGCTGAATGAAAAGCATCAGCAACCTTCATGGTTTTTACTAAGGCTCTTATGTCAAGAAAAGGGCAGATAAATCTGTGAGCACTTTAGTCTCTGGTAGAATGATTTCTGTAAGTAATGACCATATAAATTTAATATATGTATTTTATTGAGAAAGGCAGGTTAAAGCTGTCTTTTGATAAGTGACCATCTTAGAATACCTGCTTAAAAAAACTGATTTAGCCAAAGCAACTTCTTGGGGTTTTTTTGTTGTTGTTGAGCTGTGTGCAGAAACAGAGCAGAGGGTGATGAGGCTGAGGAGGGCTGGGTCTGGTCCGTCCTGCTGCTGTGCCATTGTGCTGCAACTCCAAGGCAAAGCCTGTTGCCATCTGTGAACAGCATAGCCTGGCCTTGAAAAGGTGGTTTGGGACTCCTTGGTGCACCTACACATGCTGACTTCTTCCTGCTGAAAAGGGAGTTGCAGCCAGATGACATTTAACCTGCAGATACAGTGCTGGCTGCTGCTCCTGTAGGCATGTGTGAGCTCTGCGAGCTAAATTGCAGCTACTGTCAGTAGCAGGGCATGCATGCAAGCTTCATTAAGTGTGGGTTGGTGTCTGGCTGCTGTGGCTGTGCTGCAAGTCACACCCAGGCGTTGTGTCACTCCTGAAGCATTTCTGTCAAACCAAGGGACCTTCCTCATACGGTGAATGCTTCTCCTTCCTCTGCAAGTGTGCGGATGAAGGGCAGTTTCTGCTTGTTTCGGGGAATGAGAGAGGGATGAGGCATCTGGAATTAAACTTCACTTTTTGTATACACAGCTTGCAGCACTGCTGCTGTGCAGAATGTGGCCAGTCTCCAAAGTGGGATCTGATGTTGGCCGTGCCGGATGAAGGTGCTGTGAGCACTACCAGAACTGGGGTGGCCACATCTGTAAGTGCATCTTTTAGGGCTTGATCTACTCTCAAGAGAAATTAAAGAGACATTCTCAGTCTTGAGCTGAATGTCTGAATGAACCTTGGATTTATAAATGCTGAACAGAAGGCCTTATTTATCATAAAAGAAAACATTTTTTTTCTTTTTTAAGGAACATCTCTTAAGAGAGTTTGCTGAATTTACTTTGCAAAGGTAGTTAAAGACAATTGAATTAAGAGTATTATTTACATAGTGGATAATTGTTTCACGAGCAAATTTGTTTTCCTTGTAATTAGCAAGACTTAGCGGACTGCTTTGAAATTCATGGAGAAAAAAAGAGAAGTAGAGAATTTAACAAAGCCAGTTGTTCACAAAAATCTCTTCAGTGTTAGCAAGATCTCTGGCTGTATTTTACAAAAATGGCAGCAACTTTCTGAATTATATCTGGATGTTTCTATGGATCCTTCAGGCCTGAACTGAAGCAGTGGAAATGTTGTTGCCTTTTGCATTTCGAGCAAGTTCAGATTTGTATGGTCCAGAGCTCTGTCCCTCTCATCTGCTATATTGTCTTTGTTGCCATGCAGTCAACAAAGGTTTTGGTCATGTCAGGTGCATTCTCAGTGTTCCAGATCCAGAGGAGCCCAGCTATAAGATGATGGTGTAGTAGCCATGTTTAGGAAGAAGCTGTCTATGGGAGGACAGCATGTCGTTTGCCAGTCCTTAGGCGTGACCTGTGCAGGAGGTCATGCCTGTGGTGGGCTGATGACACCCCCTTCCAAGTTCTCATCTGTGCTTTGCTCTTTCCTGATTTCTTCAAGTGCAGTCCATCACAGGTGCTCTGTAGTGGGGGAATTGATAGCAATAAAACTCTTTCACCAAGTCCTCCATGCCAAAGATAGACAGTTTTGCTGTGTCTCCTTTTGTCTTATTGGGGTGAGCACTGTGTGCAGGCACACCAAACCTGCTTATTGTTGCACTCTGCTTGTTTTAGGGGAGACACTGGAGAGTTTTGGGGGGAGGATGCTCTGTAGCTGCTCACCCAATTCAAGGTTTAGCAGTGTGCAGTAAACTTTTTTTGATGCTGGCCTTGCTTATGTACTGCAAAGTTTCCAGGACAGGGAGCAGAACATTCAGGTATGAAGAATCTGACAAAGATTTTTGATGACTTAATTTTAACAATTCTGTCGGGTTGCAGTTTTGTGAGTGGTTGGGCTTAGGTAATTGACTGCTGGACCCTGAAAGGAGAAAATCTTAATGGCAGCATCTTCTTTGCCCTTCCTAGCAGTGTGGATGGTCATGGGGCTCCTTCACACCCCAGTGCAAACTGCTGGCTCTGCAGAAAGCAGCAACAAATCCCATCACCTTTCTCTTTTCCATACCTGTGCTGCAGAGGTAGTGCAGCAGAGACTGGGGAGACAGCCCAAGGGTGGTAAGTCATTGCCGCTCAGCTCACCCTCTCTCAGGAAGCCACAACCTATTTTTCGTAGTATCTTTGACCTGTGTAACCTTCATTGCCTCTACCAAAAGTTAGACAAATGCTTCCAGAGCCCTTTGCAGAGAGAAATGTAGGCATAAAGAATATATGTAGGGAGTTTAATAGAATCACAGAAGGGCCTGGGTCAGAAATGACCCTAAAGAGGATCTAGTTCCAACCCCCTGCTGTGGGCAGGGACTGCTCAGGCAGAGTCACATGCAAGGGCAGAATCAGAGAGTAGAATGAGGGAGGATTGGAAAAGATCATGGACTTCAGAGGGCCCTAGGATAATAAGGACTTTTATTACTGTGTAAAGATAAAAACACTTGGGTTTAGTACATGTGGTGGTTTCGAGGGTGAGAATGAGTTTGTTTTGTGGTTTTGGGGTTGTTTGGGGGTTTTTTTTTGTTTGGGTTTTGTTTGGGGTTTTTTTGCTTTTTGTGACCTGGAATCCTTTAAAAAGGTAGGAAAACTGGTAGTGATATAAATCGTTGTCTCATTTTCTAGGCTCCTATTGAGTTATTTTTTCAGTGTTTGCCGATGTGCTTATGTACACAAATGGCATTCTGCAGTGGATTCTGTCATCTCTCTGCTGTACACCAAGGAGTGTTACTTACATGGACATGCCAGGAATGATGCTTGTTTCTCCTCTCATACTTGTTGGCTTGCTTTTCAATGAGTGTACTGCTGAGGCTGTCAGTCCTTCTCTTCCGATTTTTTTCCAAAATAGAGTTTCTAGTGGTTTTTACAGATTTTAGTAGCTGATCATCTTTTGGTTGTGGTTAACAGCATTGCTTCAAATTTCAAAGTTCTTGGGAAACAGAAGAGAGGTGGGCTGTCGTAGTTGTGTTGAACTGGAGCTGTTGGGAACAAAGCACTCCTGTTTCCTCTGTATACATGTAGTTTTGCAGATAGTGGGATGCTCTTGTCTTTGGTTGTCATCCCATTAAAGTACTCTTGCATCTTCTCAAACACCTGAAGTTACTTATTGCCAGACACTTGATCTTGGATTATTTGGACCTTGAGATAGTGTTTGGTTCACTGCATGAGTGTCCTCTGTTAAAACTTTTTCTCTTTGGATGTTCAGACATGCACTATAGGCTTTTGAAGAAGTCTTGCACCTTAGTATTTTTTAGATCATTTATGCAAGAGCAAATTTTGGGCTTAAGGGAAGGATGTTTTTTGAAACACCTTTTGTGTCATATTCTGATGGTAATCTGAAACAAATTTAGATCTTGTTTTATGTTTTGCTGTAAAGTTCTACATACTTTCAAAGGAAAAAGATTATTTCTTACTAACCCCCAGAGAGGAATCTTAGCCATGAAGTTTCTTAGCCTTTTATCATGCTGTACGAGTCATGTCTTGCTGAAAAGGTCAACACCCACAGAACATGTTTTTTTGCAGTTTGGTGGTCTAAGTAGCTGCTTTTCTTGCGGTTGTAGGAATCTTTCCTGTTGTCAATGAACATGCAGTCTTTCAATGATACGGCATCTGATGCTATGGGTGTTTCTGGGTTATGTGCTAAATTATATATATTCAATACCAAAGCAGCAACGACAAACATAAATAATGTGTTGACCATATACTCTTACAGATTATTCTCTTTCAGTTTACATCCTTGCAGCTTTTTCCAGTTTTGCATGCATGTGTGTATTTTTGTGAAATATTACATCAGATTTCTTTTAACTTGGAACTAAAAATAGTTTATTTTAGCTAGTGTTGCAGTTTAGCTTCTTTGTTTCTGTTGCCAAAGAGTTCTGTGTCTGATCATGTAGTAGTCAGCCCAGCAGGGGTTATAAAATATAAAGTTGATTCATAGATTTTTTTTTTTTTTAATTGTCCTTTGCAGGTTCTGTTACAGTCTGTTACAATTACTGATATCTTTAGAAAGAGGGGGTTTTTAATGCCTTAAAAAAGCACAGATATATTATTTCCTGATTTTTTGTTTGTTTGTTTTTATTTAATAAAAGCTTGGGATTTTGAGTGAGCAGTAAGTACTGACTGCTTGAGTACATAAGATGGAAGTGGAAATTTATACGGTGTAAAAAAACCAAACCAGCTGTTTGAGATGAGTTGTTTTCAGTATTAATCCTGGTCTCTTTACAAATCCCTTTGGGAGAGAAGAGGGCAGACAAAAGGCACTTCATGTCACTGGTGTGTTTACTGAGTGACTCTGCTGCTTTAGCCCAAGGGAGGAGGTGGAAGCAGGGGAACGGGAAACTGCCAGGAAGAGTATTTTGAGGTAGCTCCTTCTTAAGAAACAAGTGTAAGCTGAAGGGTGATGCCAAGGTGGGAAAATCTGAGGAGCTGAGAAGACCAGAGGGACCCCAGCAAGAGGAAATATTTGAAGATTGTAGTAGAAGAAAAATGCTGTTTTAATGGCTTTTGTGCAAAACAGGTTAGCATCCGGGGCTGCCCTTCCTACCATGCCTGGGCAGGACTTTGAAGCCATGTTTTCCTCATCAAACATAAGATGCTGCCTGATCCCTGTACATGTCCAGGCACTGACCCTGGGTGTGCCTGCTGTCGGTGTAAGACCACGAGGCCTTGCAATTTGGGCTAAGTATTTCACCAAGACAGGTAAAGATTTTGGATTGACATCTGAAGGTTTGCTAAGGTGTGGTTAGTGGTAATTAATGAAAGCTAATTCGCTTATGTTTTTCTAGGACTCAGCATGTTCTCTCTAGCAGCCTCTCATTTCCATTGGTCATCCTGTTGGAAATGTCCAAGTAGTTTTTAGGAGATCCAGGTAAGACAGGAGCCTTCACAAAAGGAGCTGTTACTTCCTCCACTATACATACTTAAGGGAGAAATTTGAATGGGCAAGATGCAGCTGTGTGTGAGGCTGCTGTAGCTTTGTTTTGTTCAGTCTGATCAGCTGCTTAATTTTAAATTCATGGCCCTGTTTTGTGAGGAACATTTTATAGGCAAGCAGATCTACAAAACTCTAACCAGTAATCTCCAGCCTGTGTGAGGACTTTCTTCCCAACTGTTTAATTTCATTTTGTTTCTAGCCTTTGTGTAAGGAAAAGCTGTGTGACTGTCACACATGTAAAGACAGAGGAGAACTGAGTTGAATGTGAAGTAATAGCCATATTTTCAGAAAAAAACAATTTTATGTTGTGAGAAATTAGCCTAGTAATATTAGCAAGCATCTGAACAATGTTTGCTGCTTGGTGAGGGTGCTGTTTATTTTTGAAGCTTGTGTTTTAGTACAAGTTACTACCACTGAAAAACAAGGACGGGGTTTTTTTCCATTTTTCTGACAAACCACTTCCCTCAAGCATCTCCTGGAAGTGTTTGGACTATGCTGTATTTCTAACATGAGCTATAAGCTTGTACTAATACCTAGGGAAGTAAAGGAAAGCTATTGTGCCTTTTCTATTATTATACTCCTGTCAAGGTCTTTGCATCTGCTTCAATACTAGCAAGAAGAAAATGTGGGAGGAGAATGAAGGGTTTTTAAAAGTCTTCCCTTAGCTGAGGAGCATTTCCTCTTTTTCAGGTACAAGTCTGCCTTCCAAGGGCTTCCACCTAGATGGGACAGGAATGGCATGGTGTGGAGCTTGAGTGCTGCAGGCTATAGCAAGTAATGGGATGCAGACCTTGGTTCAGTGATAGCTGATATCACCTCTTTGCACTGTTGAATGTAATGGCAGTCAAATTTTGACCCAGATGCATGTGATAGCATTCATTTGGAGTTCAGTAGAGTGTAGAACATAATGAATGCTCCAGTGGATGTTGTTAGCATGTCACCTGGATTGGCTTCCTCGGTTGCATCGTGTCTTGCCCATCATTCATCTGCCTGGATCACTCTGGTGCAATCTGGATCCTTGGTGGTGCTTCATGCACTGATATTTGTTGATGGCTTCACAACGTGTCTCCCTCTGGATCAGACTTAATTTTTCAGGATCAGCTTCTGCTCCTAAAGAATCCCTGTGTAAGTTATTCCCAGGACACATGCTTTTTTTTTTTTTTTTTTCATTTATGTTACACTACTTGCAGGATATCCTGCCTTTTGTGTTTCACAACTTGCTGGCAATGGGAAGGATTTGCATGGCGTCAGATGAGCATGCAGCTTCACATGCTTTTTGTCAACTGCCTATACCAAGACAGATTGCAAATGGAGTTTGTACAATAGAGCAAGTAAAACTGGCTGCATCGGTGTGGTTTTCTGAGGATGAAAGAGATTTACTTATCATCCTTACTGCTTTACTTATCAGCCAGGCTTGGTGTCTAGTCAAAAGGGTAGTGGAGACATGCAGGGCAGAATATGTGGTAGAAGCAGAATTTGAAGATTGGGAAGAGAGTTTAATCAAAATCTGTGTTTTCTTCTTTGTTTTCTGCCTTTCCTTGTGGAGAATGACCAGTGTCATACCAGTTAGCACTGGATTGGGAATGGCTATAATTGCTTGAAAGCTGTCAACCTACAGTTAACCCTGCTCATCATGCTGAGGTTTGGAGAGTCATGTGGAGGACACATTTGCTGCAGGGAACATTCCTGTCATGGCAAGCTTTGCTCATGTGTGCCCAGCACTGCCTGGGAAGCCTGCAGTAGAACGTGCTGGCTCTCTATGCGAGCCAGCAGGAAGGAATACTTTGTGTTGTTGCAGGCTATTGTGAGTTGCTGCTCTGCTGGAGATGCCTTTGGCTTTTCACAGTGGTCCTTGCACCAGATGATAACATGCTGAGCTTGTTCTGGGCCAGCAAAGCCCCTTGTCACCATGCCAAGAGCACCCTCACAAAGAAAGCCCTATGCCTTTTACCTCCTAAAATGCATGTGGATTCACTGCATTCCTGGACCAAAGTAGCAGTCAGTCTTCCTGTTTTGAAAAAAACGGAAGTGGGGAGAATACTGTTGCTTTGAGATGAAGATCTACTTTTCAGGCTAATTTTAAGGGCAGCTTAATGTGTAAGGAGGAGGCAGTTTAGAGTAGAAGGGCTTGACAAGGGGTGTAACTACCAGACATCCAAAATTATGAATGCTGGTGTTGAGCAGGGTGGTGTAGGCAGAAGCAGCCACGTGGGAAAGCATGATCTGGAGCAGTGGCTGCTGAGCTGGGCACATGCTGGACAGGTAGGCTGAGCAGATGTGATTGACCTTCCAGGCAGTGCCTTGCTCAGAGGCTCAGCACAGGGCAGGATTAGCACAGCTCCACTGGCAGAATGGGTGGCTTTGGACCTCTTGTGTTCCCCAAAACAGAACGCAGTCCAAAGCATTGCAAGGAGTGTTTTAGATGACAGTTTAAACTGTAAATGAGTTTCTTTCTAGATAGAAACTTTTTCCTTTTTTTTTTTTTTTTAATAAGGCATTTTGAGGCTGGGAGAAAAGATAAATTAAGGGATACCTAGAGAAAGGGAAGAAACTGAGTATCAAAGAAGATGAAAATCATTCACTACAATCAAAGTGTATCTTTTATTCCACTGCTACAATAGAAGAGCAGGTCAGGCGAAAAATCAGTCCTCTGTCCTATACCTCCCTGATGCTTTTCAGTATAAATCTAGTTCAAGAAACCCTTACTGGTAAAAGCTTACAGGAAAGCTGCAGTAGTTATTAGAGCACTTCCTGGGTGGCTCAAAGCCACACCTGGTGTATTAGGGGTTCCTATGCTGTTATTACTGTTATGCTGGACACGTTTCCAGAATGCTGTCCAAAGCTTCTGTATCAAGGGAGGATCATCACACAGCCCAGGCTGCTGGATGCATGGAGAAATTAGGTAAACTACAGCATCCAGTAAAACTTGAATGAGTTTTATAGAGTGGAAGCTGAAAAAGCACATGCTTTTTTGATAACCTTTGAAATATAATTATGTTTCTCTCTTGTACTTGAACGTCAGCAACTTTTGCTAACTTGTCACTTCTAAAAAAAAGTTTATTATTTCTTCCATGCAGTGACATTTTTATTTTAGGAAATTTAGGTTTGTATTCTTCACAGGTTATAACACTGGGAAATTAGCCAGCATGTCTCACCCTTGTCTCTGAAGGCAGCATAGAAACTGGATGTACAGGCATTTGAGAAGGTATTTGATTAATCTTGTTTCCTTTATTGTTCCTAAGTTATTGGTGTTATTCAAGAGGCATGCATTTTTTTTTAAGTTAGTGTAAGCCATAACAGCCAGCAAGTTATTTTCATTAATCATCTAGGTAAAGCAGAAACTCTGGAAGTTGTGAATTTCCTCTGAACAGAGCATTGATACCAAAAGGCAATGTCATGGTTTTAATTTATTAATAGAAATAATATGATAATTATTCAGACTTTGTGTCCTTCAGTCAATAAAAGGAAGCACATAGTTCCCTGTAATTGAAGACAGGTATGCTGTTGTGGAGGGTGGAACAGGACTCTTTGTAAAGAGAGGTGGAGGCTCCAGTGAGTGGTGTGACAGGTACTGATTCATATGTTGATGCGTTTTGCAAAATAGGTCTGTTGGTTGTGTTTTGTTTTGGCTTTTTTTTTTAGTTCAGTGTGTTGAAAGTTGTATCGGTTGGGCTGCTCTATACTACATTTTACTCTTTTTGAATTGTTGTTTTTGAGTTCTTGCCTCAAGACTTTATATACGTCACTGAGAGGTGGCTGAACCCCATGTGATTGTTGCTGTCTCAAAACCAAAGGAACGGGAGTTTTCTGGGCTCCTGAGGATCAAGCCTGACTTGTAATAGTTCTCCAGGGTCTTCATCATACTCACATTCTACACAAATGTTTCTTTTATACTGTGTTTTGAATTTTTTCTAAGATGACCTTAGAAGATCTCTAATCATATGATGATGTGAAACAACTGTACTTAAAAGCTTTTAGTTTTTTAGTTCCCATGAATAATTCAAACCCAAAAACTCATCCTCGAGGAGGACTTTTTACTTTAGAAAGGAAATACAGGAAATCTATGAGGAGTTTTACTGTTAGCTTCCCCCTGCCCATCCAAGATGACACTCAGGTCATTCAACAGTGTGAAGAAATATCCCTCATGAAAGCAATTTTGAAACATTTCTGTTCACAAGGAGGAATTTGAATTAGTCATATCTAACTTTCATGTTGAATTCTGGATTACTGTAGCTTAAGCTCCCATGGAGCTCAAATTTTGGATGAAAGAAAATATACAGAAACATATATATCCGTATATCTGAAGTAAAGAATATATTTGCTGGAATATAGGAAGTTCTGAAGAGAATGCTTGAGTGAACTTGGCTTGCTGCACTGTGGACCACAGGTCCAGGAAGCTGAAGAGGATGCTCTGTAAAGCCTTGAGACAGGGAGTCATCAGATTGTCTTGTTGTGGGTCCACTGATGATAAGTTTCACATGACCTCACAATGACTTCACATGAAGTCTTTCCTTCCATAGCAGTACAGTCTCTTCTGCATTGTATTCCTCATCTATTAAAAACTAGTTATGTATTAGTTTTCCGTGAAAAAAAAAATCAGGGATTGCAGTCTAGGTGTGACATCTTGTAAATCATAGAGAGAAATATTGAACTAGACAGAAAAAATAAACTAGTCTTAATTTAAAATCTGTGTTAGTGGTTAAAAGTAATTCTTCAAAACATTTTCAAAATTGTGCTTAAAATAGTTCCTGTTTCTAGTCTGTGGTCTGTTCCCACTGGCTGTATATTACAGCTTTTTCTGCTAGATTGAAGTATTCTGTTGTTTATTTCCCATGTAAATATTACATGTACTTAACTTGTCATTACATGACCCTGACCGTTTTTTATTTGGCAAAGAGTTGTTTAAAACCAGATGGAATTTCCGTGTGGCTGGTACTGAGCATTTAGAGGAAAGTTGTGCAAGGAGATGTCGTACCTTAACCTTGGAAGAACAAAGGGATGTGTCTTTGAGGTTAGAAGTTAGTAATAATGTATTTTCAGTAGGAAGGATTTTGAAACTATTGGTTTAGATTGTTCTAGAATTGGAGGAAGGCTTTAAACATGCTGCTTTTGATCACAGGTGTTACAATTAAAAGAAAAAATATAAGAAGATTTAAGTATCTTTGAAGCATGCTTAAGAACTATTTCACGTTATCCTCTTCTCTAATTGATTAACTGGATAATAGGTTTAAATGCGCCAAATAACAAAACCCATGGATTTCATAGCAACTGATCTGAAATGATCTAATTAAGTTTGGGTTTTCCTCTTGTGTCACCTGGGTGAATCCTAATGGTGTATAGCAGATTGCATTAAATTGGCCTGTTTCTTGGAAATAGTGTTGAAAAAATCAGAAATTTCTTCAAGAATGTCAGTTAGATAAAAGTACTGAATAGAAATGTATGTTTCATGCTTTCTGGTCTTTCTCACTCACATAGGCAAATGAATTTGATTACCTTTCTTGATGGTTTTGATATTGAGTGCATTGTCTGCCTGTGGTATATCTAGGCATGTAGCTGAGACATGGTTTGAACCTGTGATGTCAGTTTTGCTCATTAAAAAATAATTTAGTCTTTTTGATTTCTGGACCCCCTGAAATTTCTGCTGAGCACCATTCTGCTGAATTTTTGTCATAAATTTCATGTGTGGGGTCTTTGAAATACTATTTTTTCTTAATCACCTTTTTGGGGTCTGCCAAACCAGCAGTTATTTTTAACTGTTCTAGAGGAGTGTTTTTTAAATCCTAAATTTTATATGGGCCAAATCTCTGTGATCCACAAAAAGTGCCCTACTTTTACAGCTGAGAAACACAATGCATGTGAACAATCCTTGACATGAGATAGCTCAAGGAAACTTTGGAAGTAAGTTCCAGAAGGTTTGTAATGGAGGTTCCGCTACATTTTCCTTTTTTTCCCTTTATGTTGCACAAATACTAGGAAAAAAAAATACAGTTGTTTGGTAAATATGTACATTCTTTTTGAAATATTAAAGAAATTGTATTTATTTTCTGATTATCAAAGTCATAATTTTCTAGATTGGCCTTGAACATCTGAAGTAAGGTTGTGTCCAGGTAATTCAGGCCATGCTTGTATGTATTTTAGACATAATTTTTTTTACTTTTTTTTTTTTCCCAAATATGTTTCAGGTAATATCTGTTGGGAAGATGAGAACACTTGCTGAACAAAATTTTCCAAGCTATGGAAAAAAAATTGGGTTTGGGAAGGTCTGAGTGTTAAACCTGAATAATTGTGAAAATATGCTAAATGTTTTGGATATGCTTGTTTTTTGCTGTATCAAATATTTTGCTTTTAATAAAGGGAAACTTTTATGTTTACGAAAGGATTGTATGCTCCTTTAGTCTACCTGTAATTCGAAGTTCATACAGACTTACTTTTTTTTTTTTTAAATACAGAATCATAGAATGGTTTTGGTTGGAAGGAGCCTTAAAGCTCCTTTCAAGCAAAACCATTCTATGATTCTGTGTTAAAACATCTAGTTGGAACATCTAGTTCCAACTCCCCTGCCATGGGTAGGAACATGTTTCATTAGACTAGGTTGCTCAAAGCCACATTTTCAGGATGGGGCATCCACAAGTTCTCTGGACAACCTCTTTCAGCACCTCCCCACCCTCTTAGTAAAGAATTGCTTAGAAGTACAGATCATACATGTTGGCAGAGAGATTTTTCTGTTGCTGTGACTTGTACTGCCTGTGTTGGGGAGAAGGGTACCAAGAAATGGGAAATGTGACTTTGTCCTGGGTACCTCTTGTCCTGGCAGAGAGATGAGAAAGCTTTGCTTGGGTTTTTGGTGGTGATATCTGTGGTTTTGTGGGGAAGAGTTAACATTGCACCAATCTTGTATTTGGGAACTTTAAGCTTCTGTATGTGAGCCTTTTGCACTCCCCTTGAGGGTATTTTTAATAGTATCTTTTAGTGTGTTTTTGAAAAAATTTGGATTTGTGTTTTATATATTGTCCATAAATGAAATAAAAGTTTACTTTTTATAATGTGATGTTAGAACAGGAACAGAAATTTTGATACGTGGTTAGGTCTGCACAATTGCAAATGCTAGCTGTGCTTTTGACTTAAAGCCCTAATTCATATCTCTCCTGTCTGAAAAGAAGCAGTAAGATTAATTACCAGAGAGAGGAATCTATACCCTAGTTTTAGACAAAACATGGTGATTAAAGTTATTTGTAGGCTGAATAAGTACAAGCCTTTGTTTGGACTGCTGAACAGGGTTATGTTGAAACGTGCAGGAACAGGACTTACTCGTGTTCCTGTTGCTTCCACACTTCCAGTCCACAGCATCATCTGATGGGGAGCCAGTGGTGAGTTATCAGCTGAGCATGCAAGTGGTGTTTGGTTTTGAGACCTGTTTGATTAGACAACAATCTCTGTGTGTGTCCTTCCACAGCTGGGGTGAGGGCTGCTTGACAGGCACTTGGAGTGCAGTGTCCCTGGGTGGGCTGGGGAGAGCTGCCTGCTGGGGTTCACAGGATGGGGACTGCTAAAGCATCTTGACAACTGAGGTGGAACTAAAGATAATTTTAATCATACTGTGTCTTTAGAGGGTGAGATCACTACAATTATATAAGCTCTGGAGGATGAAACTTGTGTTTAGCTGGTATTTGAATTCTAAGAAGCATAAATTTAAAGTATTGAACTTTGGCAATCTAAGGCAATGTTTCTGTGTTGTAGAAGCAATAGTCTGTCCTTGAGGAGGAGAGAAGGAAAAAAAATTAGTTTATGTTACTTAAAGCAACTATCTTTGGATTGTTTTAAGGCTCTTTTTCCTGGTTAATGATGATGTATGATTGGTACCTATGTATTATGTGATCATTCATGCTTGGCATTAAAGAGTAAAGCCAAGATAAAAATGGCTATAAAGTTGAAGTGCAGATAAAAAAGGGGGAAATGTACTGTAACCTGGTTTGTCACTATATTGGAACAAGAGTCTTTTTTCATGCCAGTAGCCTTCAGCAGCTTGATAAAGAATGAGTAGAGGTGTGTCTCCATTAGTGTTTTAGTTCATCTTAGGAGTTCATCTTAGGAGTTTACTATTGTATTGAACCTCCTGGTTGTCTGCATTGGATCCTATTTGGATGAAACCAGCCTGAAAGATGCTCCTTAGAAAAACACCTGACAGTCTGCAGCTGTGAATTCATATTCAGCTGGGGGGACCAGACTACAGATACATGGTACAAATTAGAACTAGTAAAACCCTCAAGATGTACACAGTATGGGCACTGGTTCCTCAGTGATGCTGTTTCAGTGTTATGCAGCTACTCCTGTTGTACCATGTTATTTGCTGACAGAGGTGTATCCTTTGAGTTTAAAACTTCTCATGCAGATTTATGTCAGGAAAAATAATGAGTGGGAAAAAATGTGTAAATAAATATGCCCTCTGTTTCTGAAATTCTCCTTTTATTGACATAATGCTTATTGTTAAAATCTTTGTGATTAGTAAAAAAGAAAAAAAAATCCAAACCAGAAATATCTAAACTGACCATTCAAGTCTTCTATAAGATATCTTTTTTTGATTTTGAAAGTGTAGTATTTTGTTTGCCCTACAGTGTGTTCAGTTTAATTCAAAATATTGTAGGAAGGACTAAAAAGTAACAAAATGAAAGAAGTATGTTACTTAGAGTTGAAAATAATATAGGTGTTTTCATTTACCATTTTGTCCCTGAGGTGAAAATTATTGTTATATGCTCTTAATCCCATCACGATGTTAAATTCTTGAATATTTGTTAAAGAGAAGAAAATGAAATTGAAACGAAATATTCATGTAATTGAAAGAGAAAAAAGTGCTGATGATAATTGCAGTATCTTTTTATTTAGCAGAGCTTCACTCTGTGTCTGATCTTAGATCCACTACTCCCTCAAAAATGTCTAACCATCAGATTATCACTGGATGGACAGTTCTTGGACATCTAGATTGAAACCACTGCAGCTGAATTAAATGAAGACTGCATGGACAGGACTTGGTGACCTGGTGTTATTTCTTAGATAAGTTTCCTAGCCTCTGGAGATGCATTTTTTGTATAAAATATTTTGCATGGTGTGAAGTGAAGGCTTAAGTGCCACAAATAAATGCTCTGAGCTGCTGACCCCAACTGGGAAATAGCAGTGGCAGCATAACAGTGTTCATTCTCCCAGAAACTTTTTCCAGCTGTAATTGTTCAGGAAGTTTTGAATTTAAAAACACCTGAGCTGCATTTTGTGTCTCAATTTACAACCTGACTAAAAGCTTTCCATAACTCCACTTCTTGCTTTTTTACCAAAATAAATAGGCTGATCTTAGCATGTGACTGTGGTGGTTTGTCCTCTTCATGAGCTTCTGTATAGAATTTGTAATTATGCTTAAGGGCTGGTCCTGCGAGCCGTGATTCTGCATAAGTTATTTTTGGTTTACTTTCATATCAGATATATTGAGACTGTGTGTGCCTGTGGTTGCCATGCAGTTCCCAGCCTCAGGGATGGTTCTTTTCTCTTGCCTGTGAAGGGAGAATGTGTTTGCTCTGTTGCCTGCATGACAACACCGGCTATTGAAAACCTTAAAGCTATCCCAGATTTCTTCTAAAATATACATTTGGCTAAGCCTGCTCTCTTGTAACATTTGGGCAGAAAATTTATAACCATTTTTGTGGTGTTGCTGGTTGGTAATTTTTACTCATTGACTTTAATAGAATCATGAGCAGGGATGCACTTCCTTGCAGCATACATGTTAATAACATTTTATATAGGGATGGGCGGTAACATTCAGGTAATCTATTTGAGGTACTAAAATCAGTTGGTAAAATGCAGTTGGACTTAGATCTCAATTTTCTAACTATTTTCTGAACAAGAAGTGAGTGTGATGTTCTTGGGCTGCATTTTTTGTAACTCATGGTTCCTAAATATATTGGAGCTATGGGAACTGCATCAGTCAATTTCTGTGGCTCCCTGAGACACTGATTTAGTAGTAAGAAAAGCAGCCTGTTTGTCTTTGGCTGTGGCAAAATCTGTGCAAAGATTAGTCCAGAGTCTATAATCTGCATTACTCTATACCAAGGTTTAGGGAAGCTTAGAACTCTCTCAAACCTTGCAGAGAGCAGTGTCTTGCCAAAAAATGAGAGAGTTGAGCTGCGGTCAGGATGTGGCTAATGTGGAAGTTGTTATGGCCTGCTGTTTTTCCCTGCTGCCAAGATCCTGTCAGTGCTAATAGCAGATTTTGTCTGGTTTGTTGCCGGTCACATGCCAAGCCTTTAAAATACTTGGCCTTCTGTGAAAATACAAAATATTCATGAACAGTACAAGAATAAAGGTTATTTTAGAGTCACAGAATGGTTTGAGTTGGAAAGTACCTTTACAGAGATCAAGTCTTATCCCTCTGTTCTCAGTAGTTCGGGTTGTTCAAAGCTCCATCCAACCTGACCTTGAATGTTTCCAGGGATGGGACATTCACAGCTTCTTCAGGCAAACCTCACTGTAAGGAATTTCTTTCTTACATCCAGTCTAAATATATCCTTTTTCAGTTTAAAACCGCTGTCCCTTGTCCTGTTGCTAGGGGCCTTGATAGAAAGTCTGTCTTCATCTTACAGGCTTCTTTCATTTATGGAAAGGCCACAATAAGGTCTTCCTGGAGCCTTCTCTTCTTTATTCTGAACATGCCCAACTCTCTCAGCCTTTTTTTCACAGGAGAGATGTTCTAGCCCTTCAATAATTTTTATGGGTTTCAAGTGTATTTTATTCCTAAATCATATATTCCAGATAATTTTCCTGAGACTGAGATAGTTTAAATGATCTTTATGTTTTGTTGTAATTACTATTTTTTTGTCTCATACTTATGGGCCCACTATACTCATCTTCCCAAGGAAACAAATTGATTTACTGACAAAACATGTTCTGTGTCACTTTTTGGAGTAGCTTTCCTGGATTATACCTGATTGCCATTATTTTCTAGTATTTTCTCCTCTAATGAAGTGGCCAAATCAAAGTTAGTACCATTTGAAAACATCTGATTTACTTGCTATTTGTTATACTGGTAGTAAGTCAGAAAGTACAAATAGATTTTTCCCCTGCCCAGGCTCTTTGTATTGGTCTGAGGTCAAGCATCTGAGGCTTCCTGCATACCTTCCAGCAGCCTTTGATGCTGCCATCTACAGTGCTTAGTTTATTTGACTATTTACTTGACTTGGCTCCTGTCTGAGTATGTATTCTTACGTTCCTAAAATATCAGTTCCATTTTCACTATATGTACCAGGAAGTGTTTGGCAATGTTTTTTTATTGTTGGACTTTAAAAACAAATTACCAGGCAAATGTGTCTCCGTTCAGTTATTTATGCATTTGTCTTTATCAAACTGATAAAACTCAGTGCAGGTTGGTTGGTTGTTTGTTTCTGTATTTACTTAGTTTCATTTGATTATTCTGCAGTGAGAGGGTTATATAGCTGAAGTTCAAAATTGACAATACATGGGTTCAGAGAACAGGTCAGAGGGTGTGTTGGTCACCCTCAGGAGCCCCTGGGATATTTTGGAAGCATTCACAGAGGCAGCCATGGAGAACAAAGTTAGTGATAGGCTCCAGCTTATGCTTTAGCTCTTGACTTTCTCTGCTGGAATTATCAGGCTGCTTGAACGTCAAGGGCTTAGCATCACTCATCTAAAAGTACAAAACAGATGGTATTGTCACTAGGTAGTGTAGGCTTTCTACTTTAAGTATTTTTCTGAAAAAATATTTCAGTTGTGTAGAGTTCTTGAATTGCTGGTGAATTAACAAAAATTCAGAAGCACTCAAAAGTGGAGTTTGTTTTGTGGTTTTTTTTTTTTCTGTTTGGCTTGGTTTCCCCCCCTTAAATTGGTGGTTAGGAATATTCCTCTGATTTTTTTGTATGGAGGATAGGATTTTTTTTGGTTTTATCTGTGTTCATATGAGTTAGAATAAATTACTGGGATTCAGTCTACCTCAGCCTCATTTTGAATCAGCTGGACAAAAGCTGTTATAAAATGCAATATACTCTTGCTTTAACTGGTACAAGGCCCTGGTGGCTACACCAAGATGTGCTTCAGCCAACGTTGATGGTGGTCTATAGAGGATTATAATTCTGGTATCCTGATTGCTTTATAAAATGGGCAGCTTCTGCAGTTCAGATTATGGAAGCCAGTGACCAGGTATTGGTATTTATATGATAAATAACCAATATTTATGATAAGTGATCCATTTCCTTTTAAGAATTTGTGAATTAAATTAAGGACTTTCTTAGTGTATTTTTTTAAAAATTTGCATAATTAGATTTTCTACTTTTCGTGCTGGAGGTGAGATCCCTTGTATTTGGTAGGCTTAGGTCAATTGGTTGTTTTTGTTTTACTTTGTGTATGAAGCTAAAAGAAAGACTGATGGGTGCAGAGGCTTAAAGAGAATAAACATATCAGTTCTTGTATTAGGTCACCTGAAGATGAGCAATAGCTTGGCAGCAGTACATGCTAGGTGGGGAAACAGGGCACTCTAATTTGACTGTAGGAGAGCATGAGATGTAGAAGATGAATGGGTGGGGAAGGCTGAAAAATTACATAACTGGAGGAGAATTTGAAGTTCATTAGCTTAGAGAGTCATTCTCAACTTTCAAGAAGTATTTGCTCTTTCTCATGTTTACACTTGGAAAAAGTGGCACATGAGGATATAAAAAAACAAATACACCGTTAAAGTGCTAGCTGAAGGGTTTGAAGTAACTTGACCTTGTTGAGGCTGCTTATGGAATATGATTTAAGCCACTGTGCTTGAGCACTGCTGCCAGTGGTCACGCAGCATAACTACTGCCACAGGGTTTGTTAACTCCAGAGTTCACGTTGTCTGCTTGAACTACTGCAGCTAGATCTACAGGAGTGCATCCTACGTGTTCTTTATATATTATGAGATGGCTTGAGATACTTTTGATTTTGCTTGGATGTCTTTGTCTGTTTGGTGACTTCTGCCTTCGTATGTCTTTTCTTCTCCTCTTGTTGCCTGCTGGTTTTCACTAGGGTTGCTTTCAAAGCCTGAAAGAGTTAAGTTGAACAACCTCTTTCAAAAGTGTTTTTATGGCCTTGTTAGGTTTCTTCTGTGTTTTCTAGTCCTCATTTATCTTTTGTAATGCTTCTGAAGTGGTATCCAGACAATAACTGAGGAGCTTTTTCTTTAATTTTGACTTTGCTTCTCAAATTTGACATTATATTTTTCTACTTTTCCTCTTTCTGCTTGTTGCTATTAGTGGAGTAGTCATTGGTGTTGGTTGAAAATGCTTATGCAGATCCCCTTGGCATACTTAATTCTTGGTTTGTCAGGAAGCTCTACTCAGGTTATTTTAATGAACAAGAATTGGGACAAAGGCTATTTGTCCCTATTTTCTTAGTAGGAACTAAAATAAGAATAATGTTCTTGAGAGAACAGTAGCTGAAAAATCTGGCAGAAGAGCAGGAATCACAGAAGAAGCCATCAGACCTTGCTGATTCTAATAGGAATTGAGTTTTAATTTCTCAGTGTCATAGTCAAAAGACCACAGCCTCTGTGGTTAGGATTTTTACAAACTTACAAGCTGTACAAAATTCATTTTGGTCTTGTATAACAGTGGTTGAATTGGACAAATATTTGCTAATTTACATGACATATGTTACTGTCTTCCTTTGCTAAGTCTCATTTGATCTTCCATCTTTCCCACTGCTTGACATCTTCTCACGTGGTACAATTCATGAGAATGTTTGCTGTTTCTCCTCTGCTGGTGTGCCACAAGTGATCTTTACTATGTACGGCTTCTCTTGTGAACTCATTTTCTCTGCCGTATCTGCAGAGTTGGTATGTTTGTTAAAATTGCTTCTTCCCTCTGGATTTCTTGAAGCTTCACTGTAACCTCCAATGGCAGATTTCCTTGTCCATGTGAGATTTATTTTTATTTCTTGAGCAATACTGAGAATTTTGCACTTAGTAAACAACACGTGGAAGACATTTGGCCTTACAGTAATCTGTTCAGTTGATGTATGAATTATTTTGGATAAGCTTCCTACAATAGGTGCTTTTATAATGGGCTACATTTTTATTATATGAAAGGTGCATAGACATACAAAAGTGCTGACTGATTCAATATGATGCATTGGAAAAAGCATAAAACATATGTATTTCAAAACTGAGGGTTCTTGAGCAATGTATCACTTCATTTTCAGGATGGTGACATACATGAAGCATTCAGTTGCTGTGGGGGAAATTTCCTACCATTAATTGAATTCCTTCTTTTTAACAGCTTATTTTGATGCAATAGCCATTTAAATATTTGCAGATAAAGTAGTATGTATTTTTTTTTCAAAATATATGTTCTTACTCAGACCGTCTCCTGCCCTGCATCAGTACTTCTCAAAGTGGTCAGGAGGGGAAGAGGCAGAGCAGGGAGCAGAGTCAGGAGGGTAGCTGGAGTGAAATGGCTTAAGCAGCAGTTAACACACAGGAAGGTGAGATGGTTTAGAGGAAGCTGTACAGGTCTTTGGCTAATCCTGTCCCTACCACATCTCTTCTGCTCCTTAAAATTTGTTCTTCCAGGAGCAAGGATGTTCTAGGCAAAGGTGTTTTCAGAAATGATACTGAGTATTGCAGCTGTGCTTTACTGATGGGGAATTGCCATGTTTAATGTAGAGAAAGTAAGACTTCTCCTTAGCTTAAAGCATGAGGGACTGTTGTCTTTTCTTATTGAAAAGTAAACACAAAAGCAGAGAGGATATTTCCTGTGTGAATGTTAAATACAGGTGAATACAAATACAAAAGAGTGGTTCATCTAGAAATACTACAGAAATCAGTTTCTGGCTCCCCAGTATTGAAAACATGCTGATACATGCAAATACACAAGAAAATGAGTATGCCATGAGAATGATTTCATCAGCTGTTGTGCTGAAGTTGTCCCAAGCAGTCAGAACAGGTAGCTTTAAAAGAAAATTTTATCTAGTAATTCTCAGATGTGGAATGATTACTCTTCGTTTTACATGCATACATCTACAAAAGGTAGTGGCAATTAACAATTTGGGGTTAAGATTTTCAAAGCAAGTTGGTTTTAAAGGTGCTTCTGTGTTATGCTATATTCCAGTCTATTTCTTCTTTTCCAGTTTGGCAGAAGACCCTGCTTCACAGAGTTATTTTGCTGATGTTATTTTAGGTATGAAAAAGCTGCAGCGTGACATGAATAAACTAGAATGTGTTAGAGCAGAGCTTTGTAGTGAATTGGAAAAGTAAATAATAAAAGTGGTATCAGTTTAACACTCAGTTAAACAATGCAGCTGTAACGGCATTGTAGTTAGCTCAAATAAAAATAAATTTCTACTATATTTGGAATTCATTTGAAATACTCTGTCACCTGCAGTAGAGTGCTGCATGCTGCCTGAGCTTTGACTTGGAGAAATTTCAGTTGAGCAGTAAACTAGGGTTGCAAAAGTAATTTGTCTGACAGTAAGGTACCACTATATATTAATGTTTTCCTTTGTCTGGTCTTTTGTGTATGTTTATAGGACCTTTCCCAGAGCATTCTCCTGTACTTGCTGTAATCAGCAGAATTTTGAGCAGCTCTTAAACACAAAAGTGCAAGGTGGTTTTAATACTAAAAGATGTATGTGTTTTACAGTGATAATGTACTACTATACCTATGATAGTTTATTTTCCTTGGACTTAGCCATTTTAGTGAGTTCCTCTTGATTGTTTAATGAAGTATAATTTTTCATTTGTTTTAATTAGTTAATTGAGCAATCAATACAGTGCCTTGGTATAGCAGACTGTTCATAGGATAGTAAGTAGGATCAGATCATGCAAATGCCTGCCTCTGGGTTCTGGCAACAGGTTTAAAATTGCATTAGTATATTTTGCCTTTGTAGAATTCTTTTACCAGATGGTAGCATTTGATTTCCTTTTGAATAGTCCATAACACCTAAATGTAGTTGTACATTCTTTTAAAATCAATACTACTTAGGTAAACATAAGTGGGAGGATAGTGTGTCAACTTTCAACTGAGAAATTCTTAGTTGTTTTCTATACTCAATGTGTAATGTAGAATTTTTTTTTGAGAAAAAGATTGTAGTTAAACATTCTCCAATAGGGGGAATGATAGTGCACAAGAAAAGTTACAGAAATGTTGGTGGGTGTTTTTCTTGGAATCTGGGCAGTGATTTGTCTTGCTAGTTGTTTGAACACTAGTTCTAGTGTTTAGCCAGGGCTGAATGTGTTAAATACTCTTACTGATAATTAAGGCAAGGTCTATTATTGTGTACCAATTATGAAGAAATAAAATCTGACATTTGAAGGAATGGCTATTAAGTTTACCAGCTTCAGGCAAAGGCTTATTTTATTACTATCCCTCTCATGCTCAGCAGAGAGAAAAACTCCAGTACTAGGCTCCTGAGGTCTTTCTTTGTAGAAAGAGAAAAGGACAGATGGCTTCCCACTTCTAAGCATAACCTTTGCAAGTTCTCTTCTTCATTTTGGAGATGTCTTAATTGTGGAGACCAAAATGATGCAGTGTGGTGCACTGCATGTAGACTGGATTTAGATGGATGCATATTGGGGCGAAAAAAGTTTGTTCCCACTGATAGTTCCTGTTCACTGTAAAATGCTGTTCTGTAAACGGGCTATTCAAGACCTTGTTCAGAAATAGGCTTCATGCATCTGTCTCAAGGCAGTGGCACAATACATCAGATGGGGGTGTAAATAATAGAGCAGGTAATACCTGGTAGGTTTGATATCCAATTTCAGTGTGCTGACAGAGATGGAGTGGTGCTAAACCCAAAATGTTACAAGCATAAAAGGTTTTATGTCACTACTCAGTCAGAAGACTGTATTTATTAAAACTAAGTGTCCCATTAATAACTGACTCACTTGTATTTAGATTGCTTTCATTCACTGGCGTCTCAGATGCTTGCAAAGCCTCAGGTACTTTTCTTAAACTTGCATTTCCTGGTGGTGGCCGAATTCAATCACTACTTTGTCCTTCAAGAGGATTTTTTTCAGCTTATGACACTCCCCGTCATAATTTATTAATAAAGTATGAAGTTGCCTTAAGAGTATGTAAGAATGCAAAAAGCCCTGTTAGTGAACAAAGCAGAAGCATCTGGATGTGAACTGGAGATGTTGGATTCTAACTTTTGCTGAAATTTTGGCAGTAATTTTAGGGTTTGTTTCTCATGCAACATGGTTATGTCCGGAGCCCTGACCATGCTCCTTGGGGTGTAAAAGACAGCCTTGTTTTTAGTGGTTGTGTGACATATCGTTTAACTACTATTTGGAACTGGCATTTTAAAAGCAAATGATAGGTTTGTGAAAAAATGAAGGCTTGGTTATATCCAGAAATAAACTCAGCTGTTTAGCAGCTATGCCCACAATGGCAGTGGGATCTAGAGGTCAGGTCTGTCTGGAAAAAAATTCCTTTTTCAGTATCATAAAATAAAGAAAAAATGGCCAACAGCCAGTTGTGAGTGGGTACAGATGTTGTTTACAGGATTTATTGTATAGTGATGGCAACACATGATGAAGATGCTGTTTTGTAGAGTTCATGGGCTGTGTCGAAAGGCTGGAAGTAAATAGAAGTAAATGTGATGCTGGAGGTTTTAGAACATAACTTTCTGTGTGTAGTTAAAAGAAGTTGCTATGTTCTGTTCATGGGAGAAGAGTAAATCACAAGTTTTCCTGTAATTTCACATTAAAGTTGCCAAGGAATAAGACAGCTTGCTGTTAACTAAGACCAGCAGCATTCTCAAAGAGATCACAGCCAGCCTTTTCCTTCCCTTCAAACTTTTCTAACCTGTCCTTGGAGGCAGTAAAAAGCAGGTTGTGTGCAGTGTGTGCTGACAGATCCTCCAAGGGGCAAGAATTTTTTGCTTTTCTGCTCATAGTTGTATAGCTTTCTGTGGGCCAATCACTCTTTTTCCTTGCTGCTGCTTATGGCAAAGGGATCTGTAGCCTTCATTGTTTGTGAGAAATTTTGGATCTTCTTTTTAACTCAGATATGGGAAAAGAAAAATATGGGATGCTTTGCCAAGCTTTCCCTAGATTTCTGGAGTTTTTTGCCAGTGTTTTCTTTGCTGTTTGGCAGGCTTATTTCTATCATGCTGAGAGAGGCAAGTTACACGTTGGTGGTATGAGATTACTTTTTACAAATTTTGGAATCACTAAAACGTGTCAGTTCGGTATGTGAATGAATTTTGGAGGAGAGTAACGAACAGCTAGGAAAAGTGAGCCTTTTAATTTTTAACCTGAGTGGACTCTATTCTTATTAGGGTAAGGACTATAAAGTAGGTTTAAAAGAAACCAAAACCAAACCAACAAAAAAAAAAAAAAGAGGGACCAATTCAGCATATTTAAAATGGCACCATTAGCCATTCAGAGTGTGCCAACCTTGGCAACTTTCCTGGTTAGCTCAATGAATATTGCGGTATTGCGTGCAATCAAATACTCCCTTTTAATTAGGAGCTTATTTAGCCATATAACTTGAAGAGCATAAGGTTTGAATATCTTGGCCTTTGCATCTTTTTCACTTGCAGATCAAAATTATTTCAAAACCATTTTCATGTCATTTTTTAATAGAAAATAAAGTTCCTTAACCGGAAGACCTGTAATGTTACAGTATCAGCAGGGTCAGCCTTTAAAATACTTAAATTTAGTCTCGATTTATCATCCTGTATTTGTTGGTTATTTGAAAGCCATATGCTCAGCCACACAAGAAGAGTGAACACATTCATTTGTCTCAAATGCCAAGAGATTGGATTTCTGCTCACATGCCTTGACATGCGCTGTTGCAAAAATACAAATATTTGTACACCAGATCGAGTACAGACAGGTATCCGTTAGTCATATGCCCCATTGCATGCATGTACATATATATTTGTGTCTTTACATGTGTATCCATACATGTATATATACACACTCCTAGTATAGTCTTGGCTTTGAATCTGTCTTGCACTTCTAATTTTATCATGAGATAGACTCCCTTCTTGGTTCACAAGTTAGGGAAGCTGGATAAAGAGCTTAGGGAGCAGTGTGTGGATCCCATGAGAAATTGTTCTGGTCTTCAGTCTTCCCTGCTGAAGTCCAAGGGGTGTCCTCATGAATCATTGTGAGTTGGAGAAAGGCTGGCTCCAGTCTGCAGCAGCTGTCTCCTTTCATACTGAATAACAGAAAAAAGCATAATAAACTAAAGTCTCTGTAGTAAATCCTGATGGTTTATTCAATTTGTATACAAAGTGTTTTGATTAATTTTAGTTTTATTTTTTCTTCCAGGAAATACTGGATAGATCCCACAATGGAAGACGGGAAGCCCGTTTGGGCTCCACACCCAACTGATGGGTTTCAGATGGGGATGATTGTGGACATTGGCCCTGACAACTTAACTATTGAGCCTTTGAATCAGAAAGGCAAGGTAAGTGTCTCTCAAACAAAGGAAAAGAGAGAAAACATAAAAGAAACCACCTCACCTGTAGGCCAGGTCTTTGCCAGTATCTTCAAATGCACACAGCCTGAAGGAGTGGAAAATCAGTTTTCTGTTCTAAGTTTGGCTAAGAATCTTTGTTCAGCTTTAGCTTGTATTGCAATGGGCCCCTCACACTGACTAGAAGTGTGTACTTCATCAGTTATCTGCATGTGCGTTACTATGTAGTCATGAAAGAGAGGAGGTTTGAATCTCTGTAGCCATTTGATTCAGTACTGTATGCTTTATTTTTCTCAATTAGACACTGATTAAGAGCCTGCTGTTGAGATTAGCTTCTCTCTTTTTCCTTACATGCATAGGAAGGGTCCTACGGGGATGTGTTGGGCCCTGGCTAAGATTAGATACCATTAGACTGATGAAGACTGAGAGATGAATCCTCTTAACTCAAGTACCTTGAGAAGTAATATGATGTCAAACAAAGGTCCTATGGAATTGCTACATCAAATTAAAGTCAAAAGAAATGTAACTTCTAAAATTAAGAGCACCAATTCATCCTAATTAGTGTGCTCCAATGGCTTGATTTATCATGACATCTTTCAGACTCATTATACTGTAACTAAATGTCATTTTTTACAGGAAGCACATTGTAGCTATCAATTATCCTAATTCAAATGGTCAGATTCCTGGGTTGTACTAGCTAGAATAAGATTAGCACTGCCTTAAAAGTTGCGATTTCAGTCTTTTTGAATATATTTTTATGCCCTTTCTTATAGTTTTGTTTTTTCTTTGTATTCAAGGATGTAAAAAAGACAACAATGTGTTTTGTAACTTCTTTTTTTTTATGTCAGCAGTAGGAGAGAATGCCTTGTCACAGGTCAAAAGGTTATGCAGCAGTCCTTCCTTTTGGGGGAATGTTAATAGGCTTTCTTTTTTGTGCATCTTGGAAAGGAAGTTGATTTTGCCTTCCTTAGAAATACAAAGCAAGTGTAACGTGATTTTTGAGTGAGAGAGATAAAGTCTGTAGGTTTAGTAGTAGTATTCATTTGTCAGTTTCAGGAGGAGCAAGATTTTTCAGACAAGGATATTAAATATTCTAAATCTATGGCTAATATTAAAATGACTTAAATAAATTTCACCCCTACTGTTGTTTCTGTTCATACTCCCCAATGGTTCTGATGTCATAAAGAGCAAAAGCCTTTATACTGAAAAAGAAACATTAAAAGGGATAAAGATATTTCTGAGTCACTATTTATTTCTAACATGTGCTCCTTTCAGGGACCATATATAATTTTAAAAACCCAACAAAACAACAAAAAATGATCCTAAAATAAGAATAGTTTGTTTCATGGTTTTCTCAACAACAGCAAAAAAATCTCTTATGTCTAGGGAGTTTGTTATTCTGCTGTTGGCTGTTTCGAATTAAGCAGATCAATTAAGAGCCTAATGTTCATTCATCTAAGGGAACAAACACTTCACAGTCTAAATGTTGTAGAGATTATGGTCCTGTATTTTTAGCTATCAAACTTAATTAATTAACCTTATATTAATAAAGATGGAGTAAAAAGTTTTCTTGGTTACCTTCTCAGTCTTTTCAAGGTGTCATTGATTTTGTTTTAGAGAAACATTTCTCATTGCTTTTTAACTTTTTAAGATTACTCTGTCCTTGTGCACTGAGACCATTCATTTGAAGTAGTCAGCACTAATACTCATTATCACTTTGTTTTCTTAAAATGGTAGTTCAGAAGTGCTCTTCAGCAAGAATGTGTGATAGAAGCTCCAGAGTTGCCCATGATAATTACAGGGAGGAGAGGAGTAACCTGATCTTGTAAACATATCCGGGCAGTGTAACTTATTATTATTTTTTAATCTGGGTCATTACCATGTCATATGTATTCTCTGTAGGCACTGGTAGCTTACCAGAGGTCACAGTCTGAAAAGGAAATGTGTATGCATGTGTTTGATTACTGCCTTTTATGACACTGTCGTCAATAATTGCAGTCTATGCTGCAAGGCAGCAGTTTCACCATGTCTTAAATCCCTCCCTCCCGTCCCCACCCGTAGCCAGCTCTGGCACTGCAGAGTGGCACTCTCCCAGCTCTGCCTGCCAAGCTGAGCGTGACACCCCAAACCAGGTCAGAGAACAGATCGAACTTGAAGAAATGGAAAGTTTCCAGAATGGCAGCAGCAGTAGAAGGGGGGGCAGAGCAGCTGAGGCCATTGTGGTGGCAGGTTGCTTCACATTATGGAACCGAGTTACCCAGTCCAGACTCTGTGAAGGTCCAACACACCAATTCACTTAAGCCTTCACTTAAGCCCCAGCAGTAGCAGTTTTGGGTACCACAGCCTATCCCCAAGTGTTTACAGTTCTGTGCAGAGGCTGTGTGTCTTAGAGAGGTGGGGATCTGAGTCACCCAGCCTGCCCTGCACAAAGAACATACTACAAGCCACAGGAGCGTTTTACTGGAACAGAGGATCCCTGTGTTACGTGATGGGAACCTCTTCCCAAAAAGTACATCATTGGCTTGCAAGGCTTATAAATGCCAGGACTGGAAAAAAAGCCAGAGAAACTGGGGAGTGCTTTGCTAATGAGCATGGTTCCACCTAGAGCTGGAGTCCTGCCCTGAGAATGGGCTCCAAACTGGATTGGTGGTACCAGAGCTGGCAGTCCTGGCCCATGGCCCGCCAGCAGTCACATGCTGGTGGTACAAGGAAGAGGCAGGTAGAGAGGGAACCAGCTGTTAAACTCAACTAGTATTGATTGCACTTTCATTTCTCCTTAAAGTGCTCTTTTCTGAATATACTGGGATTCGTTATATTGGATGCTGTTGCATATATATTTTTGTTCTTTGAGGCTAAAACAAGGAGAAGGCAGATGACAATGAAATTGCCAAATAGGGAGTTTACTCTTTTCCTGGAGGTAGCAAATGTAAATAAAGTGATTAGGAAGAGATGTACTTGCACCTTGAGATGCCATTCTGGGCGCCATGGGGCTCTGAGGAGTAGGGGGCAGGCACTTCTTAGAGCATCAGCAGTCATGAGTTTCTGGCAGTCACTGGGAAGGTGTGAGGTGCTGCAGGCGCTTGCTGACACCCCTCCTGCCATCGACTGAGAGACACCTTATGGCTCTGTGCCACTTTTGAAGGGTCATGGAAGGTTTTATGGGCCACCTGCTGTGGTATGCTGTGAATAACCAGAAAGGTATTTTTCCCAGCAAAGTATAAATGAGTAAATGTACTTTGAAGGTAAGACCAGAATGTTCAAAGTTCAGTGCTTCAAGCTAAGGTGGTTTATTTTGTTGTTTTTGGTTTTTTTTTAACAGTGAGCGCAACAGTGCTTGCTCAAGTGAGACATGCTCTTGTCTGTCTTACACACAGTTTCTACTGCTGTAGGTTGGTTTGTGAAATACAGCTGACAGTAGGGATGTCTCCTGTCTGTATCTGGAAGGTATAAAGGAAGGCATGGTTACACATATTGGGTTACATGATAGAAAGAAGATCCTGCTTGAATGGAAAGATATCTTTTTTCACTCATCTGGTTTCTGGGAGAATAGTTAAGATTGCCATTGGATTTCAAGGGTTGCTTCATTACAAAGGTAATGAAAAAAACCCTTCAGAATGCCCTAAACATTGTTTTGATTCCTAAGATCACTTTGTTGTCTCATAATATTAATACACTCTCCACTTTCTTAGAACAAGCTTGTCCTAAACTGTGATCAATGCAAAAGCCTTCCCTCAAGTATCTGAAGGGTTTTTTCCTTAAAATAACTGTTTAAAAAAATTAAAAATGGGACAATATAATAAAGAATTTCTTTGGATGTTTTCTTATTGATAAATCTAGGATACCTTGCTCGTTTTTCGGTCTAAAATACTAGATTTTTGTACTTGGAGCTCTGCACATCTAGCTATCATACTCATATGTAAGGTATGTAACGAGTACCTTAGTTTACATAAAGCAGTATTCCAACTGTGACATACAGCAGTGATTTTTTTTTTTTTTTGTTGACATAGTTGAAACTATACCTATGTTCTTGTCTAAAGAAATGCAACAGAAAAACATGAGCTTTCAGATAGGAGACATATGATACAGCATGAATTCTTTGAATTCTCTTTCTCCCCCCCACTCCCCCCCGTTTAAATTTATCTTGAATCAGAAGGCTGAGTGGTGAGGACATTGAAAAAGCCCTTCTTCCTCTTCTGGTATAGTTCTAGCATGACTGACTTTAGCTCCAGAAATGTTAAAGTATCAGAAGTTTATGAAGAATCTCACAGAATAGTTGGGATTCGTGTTCCTTCTGTCCTGCCTTTGTTAGTGGTTAGTGGGATTACACATCAGCAGACAAGAACAAGAAGTGAAGTTACATTTTTGTCAAGCTGGTAATGTTATTTTTAAACTTTCCCACTGTTTCATGCACAGAGAACTGATCAGTGGGGAACTGTTGTATTCAAATACATTTTTACCAAACAAGATTTACCTTTACTGTTGACAAACTTGTAGAGAAAATTATGATGATAATTTGTAGTTACGGTAATACTGTGAGAGGGAGGAAAGGGTGTGGTGAATCTCTGCCCTGCTAAAACTGAATCGCAGCGGGCATCCTTCTGAGGTTGGTAAAGATGTTGAAGGCTTCCATGGCCCTCACAAACTCTGATAAAGGATATTTTGGAGGAAGTTGGTGTGATGGATGTTCAGATGTTCCAACGTCATCGAGCAGCTTTGTTTCCCTTAGGAAAATATCTTGTACATATTTTTCTGCATTAGATCTTGATAAGCAGATGACAAAATATATTTTACTATGGCTACAAATTGCATACTTTATGATAACTTGGTAGGGAAGGGATATTGTAGATTTAATATTTTCCATCTGGCAGCAATTAGTTCTGCTCTGAGACATTTTTAACCCTTCCCACTTCAAAGAGAGCTGGAATTTGTGGCTGTTAATGATGGTGTAAGCCTCAGGACCTCTCATGCTGTTGTGCTTAAGCAAATACGAAACAAGTTGCTGTCTTTCTCCTAAATTTCCCTGTGAGATCTTTCTCATGGGACTACCTTGCTGAGTACAGTGTTAAACAAGCAAACATGTTTGTTTGTTAAGTTCATTCTTTAGATCCAGTTGGTTGCCTTTTCAAATATTAGACTAGACTTCTTGTCTCCATTTCCATGGGGAAAAGGAGCCTGTGCCTGCAGTAGCATGGTGGCTGTCATGTTTAATTGGTACAACAGGGGTTTTGTTCATTCATTGCTAGCTCAAATGAGCTGTTACTACAGTAAACAAAAAAATATAATTAAAAATCTTCTTTGTACAATAGGTGTTTTTGTGCAGATGCTGTAATGCATGTGTGCTTGGATGTTTTTCCTTCCTTTTTACAGCAATATAAATTATGACTTCTGGAGATGAAAAAAGAAACAAAGTTGCTTTTGTTATGAATTTTTCCAGTTGTATGTGAACACTTGATAAATGATTGTTTTGTATAACTGGAATACAAGGGCTGAAGGAAGGTCTTGTTTTACTTCAGTATTGATTAATTGAAGAAGAAAACCAATAAACAACAACCAAAGCTACAGCATTTGGTGATACAGAGGTTGTTATATATTGAACATTAATATTTAAAGTAGGAATACTTTAAAGCAGCATATCACAATGACAGCACAGTCCTTTGACTGAAGGAATGATTTTCATTTTATTCCTTCTTCTTTGCAAAACTGAGGAAATTGTATGTCATTTATAATGCTGTTATCTCTGCAGTACTTTTTTAGTCTTATTTTTTTGTATTGCACAGTATGACATGCAATTTTTGACCTGAGGATCAAATATTATTTCACTAAAATATATATTACAGTGAATTCATGTTTATAATGTAGTGTAGTAATATAAATGCAGCAGCTTTTTTGTCTGCATCTAGTCACTCAGTAAAATTTCTAATTCTGCAGTATAAACCTGGTGACTTCATTTGAAATCACGTACAATTACAGTGCACTCACTTGTATGATTGCATGAGATGTCTTTGAACTATATTTCTATTTTATGGAATTCTGATGATATTAATGTTTCTTATCTAACAGACTTTCCAGGCTGCTATCAATCAAGTGTTTCCTGCAGAGGAGGATAGCAAAAAGGATGTGGAAGATAATTGTAAGTTATGAATTTAAAAATAAATTATGCATTTGAAAGAAAAATCTGCAATGAAATGAATATTGTTTCCTTACAAGCTTCCTGTTTCTTCCTTGTCATCTTTGTTCAAATTTACGTATGACCTTTGCTAGTCCTTTAAACTTCTTAAAGGAAGCCCATTTTAAATATAATTTATTGTGGGTTTTAGTTTTCATTTGAACACTTTAGAGAAATGGATAGTTACATAATTCCCATATAGAACTGTTGCTTGACTTCAGAAATATTCCATTCAGCATTATGGGTGCAACTGTACTTTTTATAGTGTGGCAAAAGACTCAGTGTCATTATCAGCACCTGCATTTATATAGCATTTTCCTGCGTTTAAGGAATTTCTCAGATAGCATTCCTGTGGAAGTAGAGGTAATGGAGAATAAATTTTAAGATTACGTTCACAAAACTAGGGATGGGAATCTGAACCTATCAGGACCACTGAAAATGGATAGACTTGAATTGGATACAGGAGTGCTGGTGGGGAAGGAGTTTTGAGGTGAGCTTGTGTAGTAAACGTCACTGTTGATCTGCAGGACTTTTGTTAAATATTTTATAGTTAGATGGATGGAAACAGTTCTCAAATCTCGGGAGAGAGGAGGGAATACTGAGAAAGCTGAGTGAGTGCTGTGATCAGCTTTTATACAACTGTTAAATATTTTGCTGTTGCTGTACTCTGTGAGCAAATCACAGAGCCTCTCATGTCTTGAATACTGATGAAGGCAAGTCTTTTAAACCTTTCCTTTCGTGTTTACTGCTTGGTGAAAATACTGAAGACTTTGTAAATAGTGGGCAAAAATATCTCCCATTGTTCTTTGTTTAAAATAGAGGCTAGGGGTCTGGTCTAGGTGATGTAACCTCAGTTCCTGTTCTGGAAGAGGGTTTAGTATGTATATCCCATGACAGGAAATGCAGCTGTTGCAGCTTCTCCATAAGAAACAAAAAGATGGGATCTGAGTCTTACAATCTGACTTAGATGGTGTCGTTAGAACCAAACTGGTAGCCTTGCTTGCTTGCTTGCTTAGCCTTGTGGTTTCAAACTTTTCAAAGCTGTTACCAGTATTCTCTGTACATGGTGATTGTTAGGGAAATGCACTTAATCTGTGAATCTGTCCCAATGACTTTACTGAGATGTCCTGACACCTCTGTGTCCTAGTCAAGAAATTGAACTCTGGAATGAGGTTATGGAAATAATTTAAGATTCCAACTGAATACTATTCAACTAAGTTAGTCAGAGAAAATACCTTCTTTGGCTTCCTGAGAAGATAAAACTTAAAAATACTTTGTTCAATAATCCTTTCTGTATCAAACATTTTAACTTTCCTAACATATTCTAACTTGCTGCCTACAAGTTGTGGTTCATTTGCAGGATGTGTGAATCCCAAATTCAATTTCCTTCTCTGCCAGAGAGTATTTGTGTTGGGTATTGTTGATTTTTAAGAAAAAAAAACTGAGTGCTTATAATACTGTTCTAAAATATCCTGAAAGATGAGTATAAGGACAGGGTATTGGATAAGACTGTTTAAAAAACCCCAGTTCTACAGATGCAGAGCCTTGCAATTACTTTATAAAATAATTTTCAACAGAAACCCTGCTCTGTGGTATGTGCAGGAGAGCCACTGAGTAAATTTGGCGCTGACAATTCCTGGTTTTTAGTGCCTCACTTGACTTATGTGAACTTTGTGTGTATGTAAGTAAATACATGGAACTAAATGCATCTATATATATACACTGGTTATATTTAGACATGAGCTATATGAATATTCAGAATTCTCTTGCCAGTGACTTCCTTTGCCTTTGGATATGGATGCCTCTTCTACAGAATTTATTCTAAAGAAGATACATTTTGAATTTGCTGACATAAGCCTTAGTTTGCATGTCTTGAGGTGGTGGCATTCCCTTGGGGAGCAAGCTCCCATTGCACACTGAGTCTGCAGGTATAGCTGCTGCTTTAATTGCAACGAGAGCACTGGGGACACAATGAAATCTGGGATCCTTTGCTTGATAAACAACCTAATAAAAAGTTGATGATTAACTGCTTCCTTTAAAATACTGCAAACTCTGAGAGGTTCCTACAAAGATACGGTCAAGGATGTCGATAGACGATTACTATGTAATAGTTTCTCATCTCAGTACTGAGGATCCAAATGACTTCAAATTCAAGTTTGCTAGAGTTTTACCATGCTGTCCCCTCACAGGCACATAGAGGGGCAGAAGGAGACTTCAGCTTTCATTAGAGCAAGCAGGAGTTTCTGTTTCTGGCCCATTTCCTTTTGATGTCTCTTTCTCTTGGGATGACCCCAATAAAAGAGGTGAAGGCAGACCTGCAATTTGTGGTCCCAGTGCCATTTTCTCAGCCATGGGAACCGAGAATGCCTGGGGAGGGGAGGACGAGTCCTGCTGTGCAGTGCCAGGTGTCTGTGCTCGGCTGCTGCAGCTGCCAGTGACTGTGGGGTTGTGGGAGAATGTGTGTCTGCCGTGGTGACAGAGGAGGAATTGTGGTGATGGGGGCCAGCCCGCTGTTTCATGAAGGAATTGTGCACAGCCACGATTTCAAGGCCAAAGGGGGAGTTTACCTAGGGTAAAGCTAAAGTGTACCTTGTGTGCCTCTGCTTACACAGGAATATGAGTGCAAGGGATTTTGTGGAGGAAGGTGGTTTCTTCTGAAAAAAACAGAAGCTATGAGGTCCTTTGAAAAGTGTGAATTATTCCAGATATTTGAAACAAAGCTGTATTTAGCCATGTAATGGAGGGAAGGGCTGTTATTCAGCAGAGCTATACAAGCCAAAGGGAGGCTGCAATTGGCTAGTGAACCTGACTTTGCTTCAGGCCAGTCTAGTGCAGGTAAGTAGGGGATGGAGCCACAGCCACTCCTCAGTCCAGTGCAGGAGGAAGGGTAAAAGATAGGAAACAAAAACACAGATGTTTTTGAGAAGCTCCCATTTTCCTTTGCCAGTATATTTTGGTTCAGCAGGAGGAGTGTTGAAAGAGATGTTAAGAGATGCTTACTCAACTGCAGGTATCCTTGTGGGGCAAGGTGGCTGGGCAGGTTGACTTTAGGTCATACAAACTAGCAGCTCTTTTTGCACATTTGTGTAAATAAGTTAGAATACTTTTTTGCTGCTGCAGCCCTTGAGAAAGGGTGTCAGTTCAACGTAAAACAACTTTGTTGGTCATTATAGATGAGAGGTGTGTATGTGACCCTTGTGTGAGGCGCAAGGTACCGGTTACTATTACAGAATCACAGAACCAATTAGGTTGGAAAAGACCTCTGAGATCACTGAGTCCAACCTCTAACCTAACACCACCGTGTCAACTAGACTGTGGCATTAAGTGCCATGTCCAGTCTTTCCTTAAAAAGAAAATACATTGGTGGTACAGTGCTTCCTCCATCCCCAGCAGCTGGATGCATACAAGTTTTTATATTATATTACTGGAAGTCTCTTGGTTGTCACTACACAAAATAGTGTCGTACATTTGATTTTAAGCAGTGAGATAAAAAGGATTGAGCATATTTGAAAATAGAGGCTGTGTAATGAATAGTGCCCTCATTTGGTTTAGGGATAATATTTTTAACAGTGTTACAGTGGGAACTGGAAATTACCTCTGTAGTTAAGGCTGCTGACACTTTCCAGTGCTTTATAGTTGAGAACAAGGACCAGCTTCGCCAGAATATGAACTCTTGCAGTCTGAAGCTTTCTGTGGGTGCCACCACCCTGTAACATTTCAGCAGTTACAGAATCACAGAATGTTCTGATCTGTGGGAAAGGACCCACAATGATCATTGAGTCCAGCTCTTAAATTAATAATAGCCCATACAGGGATCACACCCACAACATTGGTCTTAGTTGAACCATGCTCTAACCAACTGAGCTAATCTCAGGGTCAGGTGTTTTATATTAAAGAACAAAGGAGAAAAATATAGCTAGGTTTTGGTGTGTCAGCATTTTTCCCCCCCAGCAGTTTCTCTGAGGAGACCTAATGCTCACAAAATTCAGAATTGAAGCCGGGAAGGCTGGGTTAGTGCTTGGTGTTGTGATGCTGCTGTTGCTCTCTCCAGATCCAGATTAGATGTTTATATTCATCAACTCAAAAATCACCAGGAGCCAGCTGTTACTCCAAGTGTCAGTTGGGTGACATTACCCTGGGGACACTGTGGCTGAGATTGGAGAGGGGAGCTGGAAGGAAGGAAACAGTCATTGGTAGGGATTTTGGTAGGCACCAGGTTCTGTGCTTAGAGGCTGGTGTGAAGGCAGATGTACTGTGTTTGACTGACAGGCTGGTTAAAGGAGCTTACATTGAGCAGAGTCTGTATTTGAGGCTCCTGCAGTCCGACTCTTTGTTCAGCAGCTTTCTGTAACTCCAATTGTACAGTTAAGAGCAGGTCTCTGGTTTTTAAATGTATATTGAGTCAGTATTCCTGCCTCAAGACAGTGTAAAGAAATTATAGGATTAAACTGTTAATAAAGAGAGGGGAAAAAAATTCTCCTTAATGCAAGATTTAGATTTTTGTCTGTACCTAAAGACAGTCCTGAGCTCTCAATGGTATGTGATTGTTTTTTACTTGTAGGTTCCCTGATGTATTTAAATGAAGCCACTCTCCTTCACAATATCAAAGTTCGGTACAGTAAAGACAGAATTTATGTAAGTATTGTATGTCATGACAACCAGTCTAATAGAGATGTCCTTTCAAAAATTCACCAAGTGTTTCCACTTTTAGTTTTTTTTTCCTATAGTAGAACAGGTAACATGGAAAGATCGAGGTAGTAGGCCTTTTTTTTACTTTTTTTCCCTTACATTATACTTTGAGATCAGAATCCCATTTGATTTTTAGCAGGCAGAGCAATAGGTTTTTCTCTACTTGACTATTTGTGTGCAACCATAGCACAGCTTTGTATCACAAATGTTCCTACAGGTAACTTATTTCACTGCTAACAAAGATGGTTTTCTTTCTTCATTATTTTTGAACGAAGCAAACAGGTGCCGTCTTTGACACCTCCTAGCTCAGATGTCCATCTTAATCTTTTATATTGCTATCAAATTGCCTAATTGTACTTAATGAATTCTGACTAAATTACATTTTGTCCTTGCCATCTGCCCAGCCACTGACAGCTGCGAAACAGAAGATAAGAGTTTTCTTTCTTCCTTATTTTTTTCCCTATTAGAAAGCTGACTAGGGATAATACAAAACAGTTCTACATATTTTAAGTGTCTGTGTTAAAATAATCAACTTTTCTTTTTAGCACATATTGTAAAATTAAATTAGATAAACCCTTTTATATAAATGTAAAAAGAAAGTATAATTGTTTTCTTCTGTTGCAGTTAATTTACATAGCTTTAAATTTTTTATGGCTCAAGATCAAGCACCAGCTTTAAAATAAATAAATAAAAATGGCCATTTGAATGCTGCTCTGGAAAAATAATCCTTAAAGAGACCCAACCAAACAATAAAGCCCCCCAAGGAAGTAAAATTCTGAATATGAACTCTTCATGGAGTAGGATAGTATTTCTGTTTATAAAGCCTTTCTTCAGTGTAAACAAATACTACTAATGTGTTGTCCAGAATGTGTATTTTCTGAAGGAAAAAGAGACTTTTTTTTTTCAGTTTATAATTTAGCTACATTTCCCTTCTAAATAGTTTTATGCTTTTTAAAAAATCCTGGTTAATAATATTTATCTTGTTATTAAAAGGAAAATTAATATTAGTACTTGCAACTCTTGAAGAAAAGTTTTCCTTCAGTGAAATAAGTGCTGAAAATAGAACTATCTGAGAAATGTCACATACTGTGTAATTCAGCCTTCTATTAATGTATCACACAATAGCGTCCAAATTTAAGTTTTCTAGGGATATTCTCAGTAACAACAAAGCAAATAAGTTATTCAAGCTGAAGGTTTACTTCATTTTCTTCATTTGCAGGTCTTTTCCTGCAAATCTGATTTTTAATTTGATTCTGACCCCTCTTCTTCCCTGTATGTAACCTGGCAATTATAACCAAGCTATGAGAGTTTCTTTCAGAAACATTAAAAAAAAACCCCTCTCTTCAGTCTTCCTTGTCCTATGGAAAGGTAAAAAGCAGCCTTTGTCTGAGATTCTTCTCAAATTCCTTCTCTGTGAGAGAACATTTGCATTCTGTATTTCTCTCTGTGGAAGCAGCTCTAGCTAATTTTCTCTTGGCTGAATGCTTTTATTGCCTGGCATGAATGCATTCCCAGGCAGGATCCTGTCAGTCCTTCCTGCTGAGTGGCTTCCATTAGATATTGAAAAGCTATCCTCCTCGCTGGAGGACAGTGTGTTATGCTATCCATGAGCTTAGTTTATTCGCTTTTGAGTGGGAGGTTTTGGCGTCCTGTCCTTGATCCAGTAATGCAGACAATAGGAAATAATTTAAAAGGAGATTGGGAGAAAGGTCAGATTCAGGACATACTCCACAGCTTGGTGGTTAGGAAATTTTCCCAGGATAATTTCACAGAAATGCTGAGAAGATAATTAAAGGAACTCTAAAAATACATCCTGTCTTGTACTTGCATTAGCTGGAGAGAATCATAAATGCAATTTTATACGGAGGCTATCATCTGCAATAGTAATAGACAATTGCTGTTAACCACTTGCTTGGATACTGCCTAGTAATTTGCTGTTCATTATTTTCTTTACAGACCTATGTAGCCAACATTCTTATTGCAGTGAATCCATACTTTGATATACCTAAGTTTTATTCTTCAGATACTATTAAAAAGTACCAGGGTAGATCGCTGGGAACATTGCCACCACATGTTTTTGCAATTGGTATGTACTGAGCCTGTATTTGTCTCTTAAGAAATGACTGTTGAATACTTCAGAGTTATCTGTAAATTGCTACCTGTAGCAGTAATTAATTTATTTTGAACTATTATAAAATAAAACCACTAATGGCTAAAGTTGCAAATCTTCTCATCTTTGAGATGCAGTTTGAAGAACTTGGAAATGAGCAACTGCAGCAATTCTGTTAGGATTATTCTGCACTTCCAGTGTTTTAAATCTAAGCAGTTTAAATATAATCTGCAACAATACAAAAACCTCCAAACCTAAAAAAGAAATAAAGAAATTCAAACTTTATAAGTGAAAAAGGTGTAATAATGATTGGCACTGTTTTTCAGTGTAGTAATTTTCTTTGCCTCACATTATGTTGCTAGAGCACAAACACTGTTTCCTTTTATATGTTTGTCTTACAAACAGAAAGTACATTGAAATGTTATTGATGGCTTAAATCTGATTTCAGTCACTTTTGAAAATAAAAAATAATTGGAAACTATAATCAAAGTTTGTCAGGTTAAAATCCTTCTCAATGTTTTGTATTTTATTTTGAAATCAAAAATATAATTAGCTGGGTTTTAGTACCAGTTGCATAACAGGAGAGTTTTTTTTCCAAGTTTCCTTAGATGTTACTTGTTGCAAAGTACAACTGAAAGTTTCCCTTTTAAAAATATATGACATTGACATTGATTACTATTTTATAAGTACATTTAATTAAAAATATTTAGCTCTAGATGGTTGATTTTGGTTTCTTTTTTTTTTTCTGGATAAGTTAGTAGGCCTTTGTTTTCAAGACTATGAGTTCTTATATGTCAGTGTTGGAAGAATTACAGCTGTAATATAAATTAAAAGGAAACAGAATTTAATAAACTGTAATGCATTCAGTTGTAAAGATAGAGTTTCTGTTCCTGAAAATGTTACATTTTAATTTTTGCATTGTAGCTTAGCTTTATCCTTGCAATTCTGCTGAGTATTAATTTTTGTCATGTTAACCGTATTCTTCTTTTTAAGCCGATAAAGCATTTCGTGACATGAAAGTGCTTAAGATGAGTCAATCCATCATAGTCTCTGGAGAATCAGGAGCTGGCAAGACAGAAAACACTAAATTTGTTTTGAGGTTTGTATGTTTGCACCAAAGTTAGTATGTGAATCTCTTGTGTTTATGCATTTTGTTGACATAGAGGCAGAGCAAACTAAGGTAATCAGTGGGTTTAAGATACAATTCAGTAAGATGTATTAGCTTCTATGTGCACTTTATTACAAGAAATTGAGTTAAACTTAAATGCTGACATGATAACATGCAGAAACAGCTACAGACTCACAGAAACTTTAACTCAGTTTTAGTGATGTCATGTAGTTATTATGGTTTATGATGCAGTCATTTTGGTATTGCACATCTGGTATAGTGGTTGATAAAAAAACGCAACTAGACATTTTAACTGTATCTTGCAAGATAATTGGTTTTGCCATAAATGTGTATTTCTGTGTTCTCCCTTAGGTCTTTTTTTTTTTAGTTTGCTTGAGTATCTTTTAAACTTTAATGTACTTTATCCTAGGTTACTGAATAAGACTGAATAGTGGGATTTATTTGGTTACTGATTTTCATGTACAACCAATACTAAATGAAGTGTATTAAACTACATGGAAGCCATATTGCTGGTACATATCAGCCTTGCTTCCATATCTGCATTATCTTTTAGTGGCTTTTTATCACTCTGGAACATTGTAATGGGAAAGAACTGCTCCTTTAAATACAGCTATGTCATAGGTGGCCTGATTATGCAGGAAAGCACAGTGCGGGCAGTGTAAATGTGCTCCCTTGCCCTGCCTTGGACTTGCTTCCGTCTATAAATATTTAACTCCCTTTTCCCTAACATTATGTATTTTCTAGTATTTCTCTACAGTAGAGATGTTATTTTCCACATCCCATGAAGAATTGTTACAACTTCCTGTCTGTCCTTCGTACTGCTCTGTGCTGCCCCTGTGCAACCTTTCACAGATAGCTCTAAGAATTACTGCAAGGTGCTGGCAATGATTTTTTACAGGGGACATCCTGACTCTATTCCTGATAAGAGTAATAAAAAAAGACAGGAGGCACTGGAAGAATATATCACAAGAGATGCTCTTAACAGAGATTATTCTTCCACTTCTCAGCAAAGGAAGAGCTCATTACACAACAGGCAAATTTCATTGCTTTTGCTTCTCCCCACCACCCTCCACCATAGACTCCGTGTACAAAACATTAACTGAGTTTTAAAAGCTGGAAGATTTTACCCATGTGTGATTAGAAAATAAAAGATACTAGTGCAGCTCTTTTAGTGTTTTTGAAGGTTTTTGGAAGTCCCCATTTTCGAGAACTATTTTTAACTTGTCCCACATTCACTTGTGAATTCCCAGAAAGCATGCCCTGTGAGCAGGGAAAAAAAAAATACTAAAAAAGGACTGGAACTTTGGAGCAAGTACATTGTGGTTTTATTTTCTAACTCTTTCTTCAGTTGCTAAATTGAATCTTGCCTTAATAATATACCTGTAATTTCTTATCCTCACCATCTCCATGCAGATTTTTATTTATACTGATAGTTATGAATACAGAAACTGTATGAATGGCAACAGTCTTAAATTCAGGAAATAGACAGGAAACCTTATGTGGTTAATAAAATTATTAATAAATACAGGTAATACAGTAATAGCTTGATTATATTTCCATTAGACTGTAATTTTCATATGCATGCTGAAAAGAAATTTCTAGCAGGCCTGGGAGTATTGAAAAAAAATTGAAGTGTGCAGGAATATTTTTGTTTTAACAAAAAGAAAAGTTAAAAGTCTAAAGTAAAGTTAAAGTTTATGTCAAAGTGCATAGATATTTGAAACTGAAAATCAGAATGCTTTCCCTATAGTAATTAGTTAGTATTTGTGCATAGCCATATTAAACCCTGATTAATTGAGGAAACCTGACATGAGAGGAATGATACTGATATTTTTATCTTGCTTTACAGGTATTTGACAGAATCCTATGGCAGTGGCCAAGATATCGATGATAGAATTGTAGAAGGTATTGAAGTTTTTCATTTAACTTTTCATTTAAAGGTTCCAACATTTTTTTTCAGAAATGCGACTCAACAGGAAGTGAATAAAAGCTAGCATAGAAATACTATCACACTTTCTAGAGCATAGTTGCATAATTTACAGGTAGTTGATCTTGATTCAAGGTTTTGAATTTTTTTTAATTTGTGATTTACTTTAATTTTGTTTATTATAGTATCATACAGTCGTTTATCTAGAAAATGTTTATGTGTGTGTTTGAATTGAACTTTACATACATAATGTACTTGAGGTGGCAACCCAAATGGAATTTTAAACGGCATAAAATCTGCAAGGACAAGATTGTTTTTTCCATTACTGTTTGTTAGTACCAGGAAAATGTAATTCCTTCTCCTCACTATCAAGTTCTCAAAGTCAAATAAAGTAGGGCAGTTCTTTTAAATTATGATTCTAGATTATTTTTCTGTTATATGATTTTTTTTGTCAGAAATCACATAATTCAGAACAGCACTTTGTATCTATCTTTACATTAGACTCTCAAACATGGTAAAGAGAGACTGTGTTGACATTTCTCATTGAGCCTCTTTAATGTTGCATGTACTTCCTAATTGAACAGAAAATAGCTTTTTGAGAAAATAGAAATATCTGAAAAACAAACCCTCAGCCAATCTAATAATTCCTCTTATATCAGTTTCAGTTGTCTATAGCATAAATTTATTTTGAAATTTCTTGACTCTGTGTCTTTTTCTTAAAAAAATTACTTTTGCTTTAAATTTTCCTGTTTTCAAATTTGAACCACTTATTCAAGAGAAGTACTGCAGGCTTTAATCTCTTGTTGCTGTAGGTGTGCTTAAATCAATTGCTTAGCGAAATCCACTGTGTTGTAAAGGAACTTAGAAAGTGGGCAAGAGTTCTGTAATGCCTGATGCAAATTAATTGGTACTTGTAGGTATTCCTCAAAGAGTTTGGGCTTTTTAATTTAGAACACCATCTGATGCATGAATTTTGAAGGTTCTTAGGCATGATTTTAATAAATATGCTCGTGGCATATGTATTACTAGAGGAACCTTCAGCCTAGCTGAAAGACCTTGTGCAGTTTGGTTTTATTCGTAATCTTTTGTTTAAAACTTAATTTTACATAAAATGCCTGAATAGTTACCAAAGATCTTGTAAGAAGACAGATTTGCATTTTTATAAATGTTATTTGTTAAGAAAAATGGAAGTACAGCCAAACCAAAATAGTTAATTCTCATGTCCTATTACATGATGCATTATCACCCATGTTTTATCCATGCATTGATGTCATTCCTTCATTCTTTAATTTTTGTAGGAGCAGATATTTAAATGGTTGTCAGTGGAGATATCTTGCAGATATTTTTAGTGGTTTATTGTTAACATGATTCAGTAAACTATTTTTCTTTGATCTTCAAAGCTAGTAAAATGCAGTCTTTCAGAAGCCTTCTCTTTTATAACTAATAAGCAGTTTCAAACTACTTAAACCGTGCATGATGTTTGTGTGAGTGTGTATATATTTGTATACGAGAATTAGATTGCTTGCTGCCACTCTTTCTGTATGGGCTTTAACATGCTGAAAAGCAGCAGCCAGTTAAAAATCAAGTCAGTCAGTCACTTAATTGACCTAATTTGAAAGGGCAATGTTAATTGGTTTTAGAAATCAACACACTTTTCTAATATTATATTTATTAATTTCCGAATCAATCTGATACATTGCATGCTTGACATTTAAGTGGCATTTTTGTCTGTGGAATAAATGGGTAGTTTAGATTTCATGAATCATAAATAATTGGGAAGTGTCAAATTCTGTGTTGTTTCATGTAGCTTATCTATCAGTTATTTACCTGCTTCCTATAGAAGAACATCCCTGAATAATTTTTGGTATTTGTCTCTGAATTTCTTGCAGTATTGATTCAAGTATGTTGCAGTGTTTTGAGATACTTAAGTATTTTATTTTATGTTCCACCAGAATATATCCAGTATAATTTGCAAAATATATTATTCCTGATAGGTAGTATTTTTCCTTTAATTTTCAAATTAATCGGGGAACTTACTTATTCCAAGTAAGTTCCCCGATTAATTATAATGCATTTGTTCTCTCTTTCTTTTCTATAGTTTGTTGATTGAATTTTAACACTACAAAAATTAATTTTTTTAAACAGCAAATCCCCTATTAGAAGCTTTTGGAAATGCAAAGACTGTTCGCAACAACAACAGCAGTCGTTTTGGGAAATTTGTTGAAATTCACTTCAATGAAAAGGTACTGGAATTTTGTTACAGATGACCAGTGATGATTTTTTTTGGCCATATAATGGAAATGCTAGACTGGCAGAAGGCTGAACTAGTCTTGCAGGAAATAGCCACTGTCCTACTTCACAGATTTGATTTGTATTGTGTCACCTTGAAAGAAAATCCAGAGCCACACTGTACTGTCTCATTACTGGAAGCAGTGGCAAGTCAGTAGAAAATTGCTCCCACCCGCAAAAGATTAAAAGAATGAGTTCTTAAAAGTGTGAGTTGTGTATTAGACATAAGTGTATTTCAACTTCAAACGAATTACTGATTTTTTTATGTATTTGTATTAATTTTTGGGACCTCACATAGTAATCTGTGTGTGACAGAAGTCAATGAATTGTTTTTTTGGTAGAAATACTATTCAACAATGTACCTTAAGAAAAATTTTCTTTGTTTGGGTGTAGTTTTGTTTGGGTGGCATATGTATACATACATTCCACAATTAAGGATGACTTGTATGGTTGGTCAGTATGTCCAAGTTGAAGACTCCTGTTGATGTTCTCTGGAGATTACATACTTACTTCCTCATCATTCTGACTGAGGACAGACCAACTGCAAGAATTTGTTTCTTTTCATGCAGACTTAAAGCTTGTTCTGGTCTTGAGCTTGTGGTCTTTTCCTAAGTTTTCATCACTTGGTTTGTAATTTAACTTTAGAGCTTTTGTTAATAGTTTAGATAGTAAATAACTAAATTCCTTTCTGGGTAGAGGGACTTTATCTGTTGGTCTGGTTCATCTTAATGAAGTTATGGAAAGGATCAAAATATTTACTTAAAATGATGGATTAATGATCTGTCCATCTACCTGCCAACACTTACGTGGTGTTTCAGTTTAATTACTTCAGCTGAAGCAAATAGCTCCCTTAGTATCTTCAGAAACTGCTTCAAAGCTTGTTTCAGTTTTCCACTGCAAGATCAGCCTGTTTACTTGAGCCCCTTTTTTAAAAGACATCACATCTCACTTTGTGGGCACCTTTTTAGGTCTGGTTTCTCAAAGTGATATGAGTACAGACTGAGACCTCGTGAATAAGCAAACAACTGCATAACTGCAATCAAATTTGTCAGTCAGTTAATCCTTCTTAGTTCCTGTAATGGCCATTAAGTTCAGGAATTTCCTTGCTATTAAAATTTCTCTAGGCACTGGGAATTTTATCGTAGGCCAGATAACAAATAGCTCTCAAAAATCTGTATCAGAATTCTTTCCCAATAAAGAAGTGCAAGTGTTGGAAATAAAATGTTGTGTCTCAATTAATTTGCCTAAGACATTGTCCAAATACCTACTCTATAATTTTAACCCTTTTATTATACACAAGTCTCAGTGAAATGCAACTAAAGAAGGTTGTAATAGCACTGTCATCCAAAAAGTGTTAGGATGGCTGTAGCAATGCTCTTTGCTGTAACTCCTGAGGTTCTGCTACAGATTTCTGCTTTTTGGGGTGAAGAAGACCCTTCTTTTAAGAAGAGTGTATATATATACAATATATGAACTAGGGAGAGAATTAATAATAAAGGCAATGTTGGGGTTTTTTTTCTAAGCTTAATATAGGTATAATTGGGTATAGATAGCTTATAATCTTCTTTGGAGCAGTTTCTATTGAGCAAGTCATGATCAGCCGAAAGTAAATTGAAAACACGAATTTCAAATAATGCAGCAAATATTCAGATAATCAGAAAAATATTTCTTCTTCCTAGAACTCGGTGGTTGGTGGATTTGTGTCACACTACCTTCTGGAGAAATCTAGGATCTGTGTGCAAGGCAAAGAAGAGAGGAATTATCATATCTTTTACAGGCTTTGTGCTGGTGCTCCAGAAGATATTAGGGAAAAGCTATATCTAAGCTCTCCTGACAACTTTAGGGTGAGTATCAGAGCTAGCATTTGTAAAGCTTGTCATATCATCATATATGGATTTTTCATATAGATCATATTGAAATTTCTATTTATTATCTTTGAGAGACACATTCCTATTAAAAAAAAAAACAGATTTTCTTTTGTTAAATCTATTTGATCTTGGAATAAAGCTACCTGACATTTTTCTTTACTAGAAGAATTCCTATAATTTTTACTTTAAATTGTTTTATAAATTTTAAATTTTATACTTTTTTTTTAATACTTTCCTGTATTTTTCCCTTATAATTGAGGAATCTGTGCTTTTCCAGAATATGTACTGTTGCATATGCAGCTGTTAGTAATGTTGTTATGGGCTCTTTCAGAGATGTAAAGTGTGAATTTCTTCAGTGCAAATCAAATCTCCTGGTAAATATCAGTCAGTTCTCTTCTTGTGTTCTGTCATTTGTTTCCATCTCTCACCATTTCTTGCCTTATATTTGGCTTGGAACATCATGGAAGTGGAATTCTGTGTATTCCTAAAATACACAGACCAAACCTCTTGGGTTTTGAACGGTTTTTTAATACAGCAATGGGGATTAAAAGGATGTAAGCTAAATGACTGTCATCTCTTTAGACTTCCTTGATCTTAAAGGAGATGAGAACCACTGCAAACAAAGAATTAAGTTATTGTGCTGATTGTTTTCTTTGTTGGTTGATCTTCCTACTTGGGTTTCTCAATAAAACTTGGACTGTTGCTTTCCCTTTTGTACTGAGTTCCATCAAAATTCAGCATAGGGCTAGAAGCTTTAAATATACAAAAGTCCTACCAGTTTTGTGCAAAGTGGGAATTGCACAGGTGAGACCTAAATGTGGGGAAGGTGGGGGTACACTTGTCACCAGACAGGCAGCTGCTGCCTCTTGGCTTGCCAAGTCAGTCTCCTCCTTATGGATGAGGCAGGAAATGGGCACAGGGCTGCACTTCCATGTTGTGTGCACTGTATATTTGTACTGTGGTATCATGATGATCTTGGCTCTCTAAAAGCCATGGTAGTATTCTAGGACAAGTTTCTTTACTTTCTCAAGGCATTCCTAGGGGTCTTCATAGACCTTACACTACTTCTTTAAATATTTAGTTTGTATCTTTTTATATTTTGTCTATTTGTACTCACCTATGTGATGGAAACTTATTCTGATGCTTATTAGTAAAGAACTGCTTCCATTCCCTAGAAGGAAAGTTTTTCTTTTGAAACACCCAGCAAACACAATACTCAAGAACACCCAATACCATTTTCATTTGTAAAATGTGGAGCTAGTTTTCAAAACTTTCTTCTTTGCTCTGCAGTTACTCTGTGCAGTATTCTCTTGTATGTTTTAAAGCTGAAATGTTGAACAGATTTTTCATGTACATTTTTTATTGTGCAGCCACTTTTCCATTAAAGTTTATTTCTTCAAGTTAATAGATTTTTATTTCTAGAACATGGCGCTTACCTGTTCTTGGGGATTTTTTTTTTTTAAATCAAGAATTCTGCTCATGAGAGTACCCTAGGTTGTAGATGTGAGAGTCAGACTTAAAACCTTTCTAAAATCAGGCTGGTGCAAGACAGTACTTAGCACCCTGAGTTCTTTTACAGAGGACATTTTCTTGCATATTTCATTTTTAAAGAGTTTATAGTCACACCAGCCTTATCACACTGTGACTTTTTTTTGACTTCTACTAAGATTGTAGCAGGCACTTTAATTTCCATTAAGGATTTTATTGCTTTACCATAAGTTAGTATTATTTGAATTCTGAGTTCCTTGCATGTGAAAGGTCCACTCCGCATGTTAAATTAAAAAAATTAAAGATAATATACTTTAAGGGAGAGAAAAAAAGTTTTTTCTCTCCCTTAAAGTATATTATCTTTAATTAAAAATAAAACAAACAAAACCTTAGGATAATTTTCATCTTTGTAAGCTTGTAAATGAATATTAATATTCTTAAAGTTTATTACCCATATTGCACTAAATTTTCTAACTGTAAAAGATCAATTTTCATCCTAAATTTGCATTTCTTTTGTCAGGATGATTTTTGTGTTCTTTATTCTCATTTGCTACTTCAGTTTTCATCATAAAATGGTTCTGAATAAGCATGCTTGTGTCACTTTTTTTTTACCACATTTTGTTGACTGCATGTCTGGTTCAGAATTGATAGAAATGCCGTCTTTCAAGCTTCTGATAATAGACTGTGATATTGCACAAGGCAAAGTTTGATGATTGATCAGTATTTTCCTATCAGTGTTATTTTTTAAATAAGAAAGATATTAATAAAATACCTGAAACTTTAAAATTGGTTATTTAGAAAAGTTCATCCCTTAAGTCACAGTTTTGCATTGGCTCTATTGTGCCCCTTGTCTTGAGCTGTATGGCTTATCGAGTCAAAGTCCAAATTAGGGCTAGTTTGAGTTCTAAGACTCAAGCCTGGTTTCTTTAGAGTACACTTAGTTGGAAATAGGACCATCTCAAATATAAGGCGTTTTTTTTTTTTTTTTTTCCCAAAGAAGCAAAACATTATTAAGAGATAAAGGATAATTTAATTCTCTTTACTCCTTGAGTTTGCTTCCCATTGATTTAAGTGATCCCTGGAGTCTCCTCCCCATCCATTTGGCCATCATGGCATTGGGAGACATTGCTCTGGGCATGTAAACCAAGACATTGCATTGGCTGCCCCTGCCTGACCTGTCCTCTGGATTGCAGCAGCACTGATGGCCATTACCTTTATATTAGTTCATCCTTCCCCTGCAGGTTCCCTGGGGAAGTGAGAATTTACTTGGCCAAGGATTATGTAAATAGCCCTGCAGTTCTGCAGGTTTCTTACACAACCATTCTCCAGCACGACCCACATGAAAGCGTGTAGTCCTGGGTGCTCATGTTTTAGGTTGCCTTGCAGAAGTTTTCAGAAATTCAAGGTCACGAGGAAACCCTGTGCTGAACCTTGTAGGTCTTTGTGCCTTGGACTGAATCACATGGCTGTGAAAGTAAAGCAGCACAACGAATCGGTACCTGGAGTAATTCTGTACATGGAGAACAGTAGATGAGGATGAGAAGCTGAAATTCTTTCACATCTAAATTTCAGGAAGAGAAGTCAGATTGCCTTATGTTTGGGCCACTGAAGTTACAATGGTGTGTTACTTCACTAAAAAAACCAAACAAAACAGAGAAACAAAAAACTCAAACCATACAAACCAAAACCCAAGTACAATGGTATTCAGGTGTTCTGTATGATAACCTGAAACTGTGTGTTTGTGTTCTTTTAAAAATAACATTTCTCCCCAGTTTAATATATAAATTTACTCAAGGTTTTGAAATCCATTATCTTGGGATTAAATGTCTTTTATATAAGTTATCATTTAATACCCTGCTGGTTCCCATTCTCAGTCTGTCAGATAAGTTTCCACACTCTCTTTTTGAAAAGGATGGCCTTTTTCACTTCCCATCCCCAGTTTCTGGGATTGTGTTACTAAGGCTGTAATACAGGGATATATTATGTTTAAAATATGCTGTGCTTTGCATTCTTATTGGCCGATAAAGAAAACTTCAGTACTTTGTTAGACACCAAAGTAGTTTTGAACAGTTGTCACTTTATTTTAATATTAAATTTGTCACCGAGTTTTCTTCTGCTGTTAGAAATGCTTTGAAGAATATTTTGGAGTTGTAGAATTTTACATGTAAATTTTAATCGGAGGGTAGAACTGTCTGTGTTCGCCTATTAGAAAACATCTTTGTTCTATCAAAGAGTAAAGAATCAGTTCACTTCCTTCAGACAAAGGGCTCTGTCCAAGCTTTTGGACAGAGTTCTTACATTCAGATGAACAAATCAGAAAGAAAAAGCTGGTGATCCCATTTTGCTGAAAGCAACAATAATTATTTAAATCTAAATTCAGTCTGATTTAAAAAACAGTAAATCTGAGATGACTATATAACACAAGGTGGGTATCAGAAGCCAGGTTCTAAATAAGGCTTCTGCTTAAACCATGCTATAAGCTTTAAATATTCTTCAGGCTTTTTAATACACTGTGTCTCCTACTACCTATAGAAATATTTGGTGAGGAAAAATTAGTATTTTAATATTACATATAGGCCAGAATATTAATTCTTTGTCTTTTCTATGATCCTGAACTCCTTGAATAGCTTTAATAGAATCAAAAAGTAAGAAAACATTGTGTGACTTCATGAATATCCCATTGTGTCAAAAAGTATTTTAGTTGTCAAACTCAAGAAACTTTCAATAGAAGTTTGGTACTGTCGCGGTTTGTTAATTTTGTAGATGCAAATAAATATATTTCCAAGGAATGAATTTTGAGCACTTACTATGTTGTTTGTATCAAATGGTTAAATCAAGCCATGTAGGGGAAGCCTTAAATAAAAGCATATGTTTTCCTTACTTCTCTCTTTAAGTATGCATTTCCACTTTTTTATTGTTATAGTATTTAAATCGAGGCTGTACCAGATTCTTCGCTAACAAAGAAACAGACAAGCAGATTTTGCAAAATCGCAAGAGTCCTGAGGTATGTTTATATCTTCAGTTAGTTTATATTGCTAAGTAATGGAGATAGAGTTGAAAGTGATTACAGTTTTACAGTGTGGAATGAAATGTTCATTTTACACATCTTTATAGGTCTAAGAGGGTACTGTCAAAGCTGCTGTATTCAGAACTCTGCTTTGGAGTTCAACCCTAGAAATACATTTTAACATGCATCATAAAATCCCAAATGGAATAGTGTATATAAAATGTTTTCCTCTTCATTCTTGTAATAATGTAACACTTAATGATGCAGCTTGTCTTCTGTGGAAAACAAAAATCTAATACTTTCATAATTTTCTTTTTTAAAATCTTAACTACAGATAAGAGAAAGTCAGAAGCAATGTTTTTTTCTGGAGCCATTTTTACTACCTGGAGTTTTGAAATGATGCTCCAAACCGTTCTATAATCAGTAGTGCAACCTCACTTCTAGCCACGACTATATTCTCCTCAGTGCACTTTAAAAGGTTTTTGTTTTCTCCTTGCTATTAACTGCTAGTTATGCCAGAGCATGGCATTTCCTGGATGAAAGTCAAAATATTTATATCTTCTTGCTCCATCTCTGTTTACATTTTTTAGAACTGGAATTACCAGAATTTGTAGCACTTAAACCTTTGAGCTGTTCACATGAGGATACTAAAGAATTTGTTCTGAATTTTTAGTATATATGAATTGGAAGTTGTTAAAACACTTAACCTTCTACTCTGTTCTCTAATAAAATTTTCATCTATTCATACTTAAAGTATGAAATTCACATTTGTGTAGCTGGAAGATATTTCAAATTTAATCAAATCCATATTTGTGATTCAGTGGCAGGGTAAGCCGCATGTATGTCTGACAAAAATACAAAAATAACTTTATTAAAGAGCCTCTTTCCACCAAGTGGCCATGCCATCTCTTTCATAACTTGGTCTTGAAGCTTGTGCTCAACTATGAGAGACTGTATAGATAGTTCCTTTGCCCATGTCAACATTGTCAAGTCTACTCCTGGATTTTTAGTGGTTGTATTATTGTAACACTGAGCATGCAATCCTGTCTTCTGTTGTTAAATGGAGGCTATTTTCTATAATCAGGGATGGTGGAGGGTCAGATACAAAAATACTTACTTGATATCACTGTGAGGTGGAAAGCTGGTTGATACTTCATTCTTGTCAAGCATATAGGCTAGCACTGGGGAATTTTGCCTCAGTTTACCCAATTTGCCTATAATGAAGAATTGTAATGAGTAGGCATAGAGTATCAATGTTCACTTATTTTTGCTACTGGAAGATGAACCTGTGCAATCTCCTGTTATTGATGTGATTTACAGGTGGGTGTCATCATAAAACTTGTCCTCTGATGGACTTGAAATAAGAGAAGACTTGATTTGAAATAAGTGTTTGTCTAAATTAAAACATACTGAGAGAATAGTTCTGAAAATACATATAAGACATGAAGTAGCAGAACATATGATACCATAATACTTATATGTAACTGCCATATCTGTTTGAAGGCCCAAAGTTAAGTGATATTTAAACCTAATATAGCCATTTCAACAGGAAACACATTGCTTTGTTCAGGTTTTTTAAGTTGGAAATTTAGTATTTGCTCTGTAATTTTATAAAAATATTAAGGTTGTTTATTTGAATAAAAGTAGCTGGAATAGTTAATTAATACTTCAATTATTTTTGTGTTTTCCTTATCAGGAAGATGAGGTGATCATTTTACATAATTAACATGTAGTTTAATGTTATTGATGTGTCTACATGTTGTGTGAAGTGAATTTTTCAGATGCATGTGGTGGTATGTTTTGATAAAAATCATGTTAGCTTATTTGACATTAACAAGGCTTTTATTTAGTTAATTATTCTTTTTAATTGAAAACATTTAAAAAATAAGTGTAAAAACGTAGCTCAGTCTGTGCATGTTCATGTAGTTTCTTGATTGCATGCAGATGTGTTACTTTCTACTATTTAAACGGGTTTCTAGCTAAAATAGCTTTTGATGTGTTCAAATTAGAAAAATCAGCAAAATGTTAAATTAGTATTTCAGAACACAGCTAGCATTCTCCTAAGCCACGGACCTCTGCAAAGAATTTTTCTGTTTCTTTAATTACCAGCTAAAGCTAACTAGTACATTTCTCTAAATAAGTCTGTTTAGAATAGGGATAACTCTTGGTGCTGATTTGTCCTGTACTCCTCTCCTTCTGTCATCCTATTGCAAGGACCTCCATCTTCTTTCAGCTGCTTGAGGCTAGAAGGACTCCTTTGTATTAAATGCTCCAATAGTAGCTCCCTTAGCCAAAGTTTTCCTTCCCCCTGCTCATTGTCTTACATTCCCTTGTCCTTAGCAGTCACATTCTCTCTAGCTTCTGCTTTCTCAACATAGTTTGAAGTTTGCTTTGAAATTTAAGTTTGAAGATCATGCTTCCAAGTATCAACAATTTAAAATAAATAAAGGTTCTTGCAAAGGCTGTATTGTATGAAGAACTCGAATCTCTACTTAGTTTGGCATGCTTTTGTATGCTTTTTGTTATGACTTATTCTTGACTGGAAATATTTGCTTACATTTACTTTAAAGCACACAGAATTCTTGGTTTTTCTTGTTTTATAGTATCTTAAAGAAGGTTCCTTGAAGGATCCACTGTTAGATGATCATGGAGATTTCAACAGAATGTGCACAGCAATGAAAAAGATTGGACTAGATGATGAAGAAAAACTTGACCTTTTTAGAGTAGTGGCTGGTGTCCTTCACCTTGGAAATATCGATTTTGAGGAAGCTGGGAGTACTTCAGGTTAGATGAAATACTAATTGTTTTTTGTAAAAATACTGAAAATGCCTCTTGATTAGAGATGTTTCCTTTGCATGTGAATTACTGCTTTTGAAAGCTTCTTTGTGTTTTTAGGTAATTCAGTCTTAATTCACCCCATTTTGAAGTCAAGTGTACCTGTTTGTTTTAAAGTTGTACTTCTTTACATGTTCTGAAAGCAAATAGGCTTGCCCTGAAATTGTTCAAGAACTTTTTCATTGAAAAGTTTGATATAAAGAAAAGAGACATTTTGTGTCTTAAAATAATACTTGTATTTTAACGATAGCTTTAAAGTCCAACTTCTTCTAATGTCATGAAAATGTCCTTAAATTAGAAATTAGCAACTCCATCTGTAGGGAAAGGCATTATGTCCTTTGGCTTTCAAAAATAACATTGTGTTAATATTTTGAGAGGTGAAGAAGAAAATGTTACAGCAAAAACTTAGGTAAATATAACTTCCTAATTTTAAGATGTTGCTCACAAGATGAAGCAGTACAAGCGTAGTTGGGACTTAATTGCAGAATGTGCATGAAGGTTGATGAAGGAGAATTAATGATTTGGGAATTGTCCTTATTACCTTTCTACTGAAATCAGCCTCTCTAAATTGGGAACTGCTGTCCATATATTCCTTAAGGACTGATTCCTCTGGGTCTGGATGTACTACAAATACACCTATAGTAGAAAACATAAGTATGTAGGTCTATCTCGAGTTGCAAGATAGAGTGAAATTGGTTCCTCCTGGTCAAGTAGATATAGCTATTGGTGCAGTTTGGCAAAGAAAATTTTAAAAGGTGTTCTGAATGATGAATTAAATGAGTGCTAACCTTGCAGGTTCACTAGCTCCTGACCCCAAGTACACAATCAGCACAGTACTGTACAAAACATTCTGTTCAGAAGAGAGCATGGGTGGGCTCTAGTCCCATGTGTCAAATCAGGGCCAGTGCTGAATTCAGACTGGGTAGCTTAGGGTTGGCACAGAGGTGGGTTGTTCCGTTTTTTTGGGATTTTTTCTTCTCTTACTCTGTAGATCAAATCAGAACCTCCCCAGTGTCAGTTCATGCTGTTGTCACCTTCATGAAGATGACTGAAATTAACATAATTAATGAGAATGAATCTGGGAAGATGCAGGTGTAGAGATGGCTAGTGGCTTTGTGTAGCTCAAAATAGTAAGCTTCCCAGAGAGCTTCCCTGTTTGGGCCTTTTGTGGGCTTTGACTTAGGCATTGACAAGGTGGAAGAGTGAAAGAGGTGCGAATGTGAGTCTGAGGAGAAAATGAACAAGAAGAGTGGGAACCACAGATGATAAGGAAAGTCAGGGTTTAGAGAAGGGAACATCACTAGAGAACTTATGTCCTCTAAATATTGAAATTCAGACCCATTTTTTTTCTGGAATAAATTATTGAACTTCTAAAATGTAAATGAACTTCTAAAATGTAGATGAATGTATTGAACTTCTAAATTCCAAATACATGTTTTGTTCTTCCCTCAACTTGTGTGTCTTCAGGGTGTGCATTTGAGCTGCTCCAGGCAGTCTCTTATCAGAGACTTGCTAAAATTGTTGCTGCTCTACTGCAAGCAACAGGAAATACGTGTAAATAAGTGCTAGATTTTACTAAGTGGGTGGTGTTCCAGTTGGAGATCTCTGCTGGCTGAGCCGTGGCGCCGAGGCAGGTGCAGAGCAGCAGGGAGGGCACGTCTTGGCTGTTTACCTGGGACATGTACAGAGCCTTATCTCAAAAATCCAAGTGCCAGGAGTCTGTCCTAGCAGGCACTTCGGCTGCAGAGCAAGAGAGCCTGGAGGATTACAGGAACGTCTAAGTTCAAAAGTTTTAAGTCATTAGCGTTATTTTGTAGGGGTTAGCGCTTCTGCATTTTGGGGTAGTTCTTCCCTACAAGTAGCCTGGACAGTGCTCTAGAAATACAGAATTTCACGCGAAGTTTTTGGGCGGGGTGTTGTTTTTGTGTTAGTTCTCAGGGGGTTCTCTAGGTTCTGAGAACCGAACTGCTAGCAGGTACTGTCCGGAGGCAGAGGTGAATTGCCTGACGGTGAACCGTGTGTCCGCAGGGGGCTGCACGCCGCGGGCGCGGAGCCAGGCGGCGCTGGAGCGCTGCGCGGCGCTGCTGGGCCTGGACGAGGACGACCTGCGCGGGAGCCTCACCTCGCGCGTCATGCTCACCACGGCAGGGGGCGCCAAGGGCACGGTCATCAAGTGAGTGGCGGCGGCGGCGGGGGGGGGGGGGGGGCGCGGGGGGGGGGGGGGGGGGAAGGCGGCTCCGCGCCGCCACTTTCTCACCCACCGGCACAAGCGGCCCCAGCTCCCGCTTGACCTGCTGCTGGGGCTGCTGCCTGCAAAGGCTGACCCGGAACAGAGACTAGACAGAGCAAAAGGAATAACATAGGTATTTATTGAAAGGATACACTTTGGGCACTGCAAGAGCCCAGCCAGGGCTATACCCAAATCAAATCCAAGATGGATCCTGGTCACGAGTCTTTACGCTTTTATAAATTTTGGTTCATCTACATATTGAGGTTAATTATCCAACCACAGCCCCAGGCTATGAAGTCTCAGGCCCCTGGCTTGCCCCCTTTCCCTCACCGTTGTTTCTGCTTTTTGGGTACCAGTTGTTATTAGTTCTTTAGCTAGGAAGGGATTGTTTTGTCTAACTACCCTGCAAAGAGAACTTATTAATACCTAATATGAAGTTTGAGTTACACACTAAGCAGCAGAGATTCCGAGAAAGATAAAAGCTAAAACCCAAGGCATCAGGGTGAACTGAGGTGCACTCGGCCCAAGCGCTTCTTTCAAAGGTTTACCAAGCACAGGTTCACCCTGTACAGGCCATACAGAAATCAGAGTGCTGAAGGCGAGCAGGCTTACGGTGCTAGGCACTTTGAATAAGTAACTCCTGTGTTGTGTAAAATCTCTCGTGTGTCATTGAGTACGCTGTGTGGCCAAAGAAAGTATAGCAGCCAGCCAGTTAAATCCACAGCCTGCACAGCAAATTTGATATGCTGAAAGGTTTATCAGATACACTGTATCAAGGAATGTTAATGCAGTACCTAAAGTCAGAAGACACTCGAATCTTTGTCATGAGGGCTGGACAGTGCTCCTGCGAGTGCTGCCCTTTAATAATTGGGGCTGGGATGCTTTAATTAGAGGGCAGTATATCCACCCTTCTTAAGGTCTGAGCGATCAGTGTCCTTGTGTTTGCCGTATTTATTTCTTCTGAAATCAAGTTTCAACTTTAAAAACACCGCTGCAAATGGTAATCCGGAAATATGCTGCTTTTTGCTGCTTTTGCTGTTTAATCGTGGCTGTTAATGATGTTTCACAAAAACACAGATAGAAAGTACGTTACTTTGGGTTTTTTAGTTTTTTTTTTCTGAAGCTGTTATTAAGGTAACTTCCTAGGTACAGAAGCAGGATAGTAATTTCTTTCTGTATGTACATAGAGAAGGAATAAAGACAAAGAACATGTGTCAATTTGGTACCGGTGATAACATTTCAGAACCATGAGATTTATGACTTTCAAAACTGAGTTTTAAGTACAGTTGCTTTTTATTTATGAAAAACATCTCACTTCCACCACAAATTTTCTCTTGCTGAGCTTGATCCTAACATGCAAGCTGTCAGGGATGCTAGCTAAGATGTCTGCAACTGATCTGTGTGTTTTAACATTTAGTTTTCTATGTTGAGTATTTTCAGGAGTCCAAGGAAACATCACATCCAAAACTGAACTTGGACTAAGCAGTTTTGAGCACATTAAAAGTAATTCTCAGTGTTCAGCCAAATGTATCAATCTTTTAATTAGGAAGCTAATGAACATTAACTCCTTGGAAGAATACATGTGTGCTTATTATTGACTTATGGAAACAATCAGATTGTTTTAGTGAATTGGAAATACTTTATTCACATCACACCAAAAGTTTAGTATATGAAACTCATAATTATCTGTATTAATGGAGTTTTTTTAAGTTCCTTGCATATTTTGTCTTTGGAAATTTATTACGGAAATTATTATTATGGAAAAAGTTTTAATGCAGTGACAAATGGTAAGTAATGTTGAGGGGAGTGGGGTAGGGTGATGTGTTACTCCTCATTCAGTGAAAAGCTCAAGATCTAGACCTCTTAAATGTGCATTCAATAGTCCATTTATGGAGAGTAAATTCTTTTCTCCTGCCCAATGTAAATTCCTCCTCTCTCTCCCCCACCAGTTACTAGAAGCTGGGGACTTGGGGTTGTTGTAATCTTGCTGCCTTATCAATGACATGGAGTGTTACAAGTAATTTCTTCCTTTCATTACAAGCTTAATGTGTAGGATGATGGCGGTCTTGCAGGAGAAAGTGTCTCCAGTGGAAAATATTGAACAAGTTTTTACTATTTGCTCTTTTCTAGACCATGTCTAAATTGACAGCAAAATCTTTGATATATTCATCCAGGAGAAAGCTTTTTCAGTATTGTGGATAACATTTGACTAGAAAATTACACATTATACAGTACAGATGGCATTCATAGTAATGCATGGCAAAATGAACACTGCAGGTTTTGAAAGGCAATAACATTTTTTGCCTAATTCAGGCTGGGATGCACAATGACTGCTGATCTTTCTCAGTTGACTTACTGCTTACCTGGCTATTCTCCATATTGTGTTTGAATTTTTTAATTCTCTTCAGCTTACCACACCCAGTTTCCTTTACTGGAATATATCTTGTGGATTTTTACATTACGAATTTTTTGAAAATGATTTTGTATGCTAATCTTGTTAGCAAGATTTTCTGCTTTTCGAATTCAGTATTATTAGAGCCCGTTTTTTGAGAATACCCTTAATTTCACATTCCTTTTAAGTGAAAGTGTTACATAGAAGTGGAAGGGCTTTGAACAAATTGTATCCATGTCAGATTCAGATGGCACCCCACTAGAAATGCTCTCAGTGAACTGCTGATTCAGCTTCTGAGAACAGATTAGTTTTGGCTGTTGTACATGTAACACATACATAGGGCTTGTCTGTATATTTTCCTTTTGAGAATGTTTGGTGAGACAGATCAAGCCCACCACCATTACGAGACACACTGTGTCATCGCTTCTCAAATGACACTGTCAAGGAAGGTTTCTTAATTTTTGTCACAGCTTTGAGTTTACTTTGGATTAAAACTGTAAAGATTTTTTGATGAGCATATTTATCCTTGATAAGCCTGGAGTGTTATTAGCACTGTGCAGTTTCAAAAGTCTGGAAACACGAGGAGCTATATTTTTATGCCAGCAGATCTTATTTTTCCGATGTTTTGTTTTGGGGGTGTCAAAAATGAGTTCAGCAGACTCCTTACAACATCTCAATGATTAATGCATTAAGGCTCTTTCAGTAGCATTTCCTATACTTGTGCATCTAAAAGCAAACATAGCCTAATGAATACACCAATATAATTTTCTCACATGGCTTACTGCATGTACAAGAAAAGTAGGTCAGACTATTTTAGATATTTGTTAAATAGACAGCATTTTTTCTATGGTAGTGTAGTTTAGAAACTATTTGACTGCTATCAGTTTTAGAGTTCTGACAAGTACATTGTGTTTTTTTTTTTTTGTTCCAGCAACCCAAAGAACTGGTAATTTCTCTCTCTTTCTTAGGGACCTTTTGTGTGCAAGTAGATCATGTGAGTCCTAATAGGTCACAGTGAATAAATAGCTCGCCTGAAATCAGTGTGCTCAGAGTATAACAAAGGCTTTGTTCTACTGGGCACAGTGGAGCCAACAAGGAACAGTAGGAGGGTGATGCTAAATGCAACCTCTCTGAATTTTATTAAATACTCATGTACAGTGAGCTGCCTGGGGGACTTGGCAGCTGTACTACGTCTATCTGTCCTTGTCTCCCAAAACCCCATAATAATTACTTTGCTGGATGATGTTTTTGCCATCCATGTGAAGTGTGTTTACAGAGAGAAATAACATGTTAGGATTCAAAATGTGGTGTTTCTTTTAGACTGTAAATGTGCTACTGTGCTTCTCTCTTGCTCAGTTTCTTCTTTTGCAGGAAGACTTTCACAGAGGACTGCATCCTCACAAACTAAGTTATTTTACAGGATGAAATAAATTGCGTCATTCCAGGTCCTCCAGCTTCTTTTGCAGTACATTTTCTACCAAAATGCATATTTTTTTAGTGATACTAATGAAGTGTTCATTGGAAAAACGTTTTCAAAAAATACTTTTCTACATTATTTTGAACTTTAGCTTTTCTCAAATTATAAATGTGCTGCTTATATTCTTTAATTATGTGGAGTATTTAACTAGGTAGGGCTATTTCATCCAGGCTACTTTAGTTGTGAACCAGTAACCATATTGGATGACAGTAGTTGATGGATATTGCTTCACCTGCTCTCTCCCTAAGTTGTCAATCACAGGCAAATTATACATGTTTTTAATTAAAGTTAATTTGTTCTGGAATATATTTGGGAACTGCATGGAGTTGTCCACAGGCTAAATCTACCCCATCCGTGCTTTCCCCTAGGTCTCAAACTCTAGATCAGTGGAAACCTTGCTGAAGAAATTGGCATGAAGACCAACAAGGGTTTTTCTTACAGCTTTACCAAAGTGGCAATTTTTTGAATTTGGCAATTTTTTTCTCTATTCCATTCAAGTAGCTGATAAATGGAGGAGAGGGAAAGAATGTGAAATGGAGGAAGGAGAATTTACCTTTTCCTGTTCAGGCAAGAAACAAAAAAAAAAAAGAGATTCATTTTTCTTTGTGCAGACCAAAGAAAGGAAAAGCTGAGGGAAAGCAAGTTCGTGAGAAGAAAGATACTTGTTCTGAACATCAGTTCTGTGATGGGTTTCTTGTGTATCTACTGTCTCAGGGCATTTTCAGCATTATTTTGTGGTTCTGAACTTCTAGTTGTGCAAAATATATTGCAGGGTTACATTTTCTTTCCATGTGTGTTTGCTGCATATTATGAAATTTAACAACAAGGTGCAGTCTTTAGAATTGTACTTAATAGTGGCAGAATTTGCTATTTTAACCTAGGACCATTTTGTGAATACTTGCTCTAGCAGTACAACTATTTGTCATGTTGTTTAAAAAAAGTGAAAAGCATAAATTATTTTAATGTATTATATTATGTAATAGGTCTGCGGCTGACAGGAATTAGTATTCTGATCTCTTAAACGTATCAGAACAGAATGCAAAGGTACCTTCCTTCTATTTATAAGCTGAGATTTCTGTCAGTACTCATTACCTTAAGATAGATACTTAGTGGAAGACAAGATTGTGTGTTAAAGCTAATTACTACCAAATGTAACATAGCTGCAAGTGTCCTTTGGGAATGGAGACTCTGGTTTCATGCCTTACCCAGTCACAGTAGAAAGTGATCTCCATCACTCTCACGATTCTGCATCAGAAGTATTATCCTTGAAGAAATAAAAAAAGTAGTAATTATTAGTTTAGTGCTTATGAATTCTGGGAAGTGAAGGAAAATATGCAGTATGGGTAAGCTGTTGTTGTGGTTTAACTCCAGCTGGCAACTCAGCCCCTCATAGCCACTCCCTTACTCCCTGCCAGTGGGATGGGGAAGGGTAAAAAGGAGAAAACGCATGGATAGAGATAAAGACAGTTTAACAGGTAAAGCAAAAGCTGCACGTGCAACGAAGCAAAACCAATAATTCATTCTCCACTTCCTGTTGGAAGGTCAGTGTTCAGCTCCCCAGGACAGCAGGGCTTCATCAAGTGTAATGGTTACTTGAGAAGACAGAATTTCAAACTCATGGCATCATTCCCCTTTCCTTCTTCTTCCTTCAGTTTTTATTGCTGAGCATGATGCCATATGATAGGGAATGTCCCTTTGGTCAGTTGGGGTCAGCTGGGGTAAGCTGTCCCAGCTGTGTCCCCTCTCAGCTTCGTGTTCACCCTCAGCCTCCTCACTGGTGTGATGGGGTAAGGAGCAGAGAAGATATCAGGGCAAAACCTCAACTGTAGGCTTCATTCTAACAAAACAAGTCATAAATAAATAGTTGAAATATTTTTTGTAGATGGTGATGTATACATTTTAAATATTGCTCTCTGAAAATTTTCAGTAGAATTTCTAATTATCTATTAAACAACTATGAACGCATCTAAATCTCATTTCTACTGATGGTAGCAAAACATTGTTCTTTCTTATGGGTAAGATGGTCTAACTTGGCAAGATTGTTTCCTGCTTTGGCCTAGAGATCGGGGGGGTTTTCAGGTCCTAATTTATGGTATTGGAAAGGCTGTTTTTAAGTTTAGAGTCTAATCTCAGCATTTCACAGTAAGGTGTTCTGAAAAATAAGATTTGTATCTTGTTTTTTTAGGGTACCCTTGAAAGTGGAACAAGCAAACAATGCTCGTGATGCCTTGGCTAAAACTGTGTATAGTCATCTGTTTGATCATGTAGTGAAAAGGGTAAACCAGTGTTTTCCGTTTGAAACTTCTTCTTTCTTCATTGGAGTTCTAGATATAGCTGGTTTTGGTAAGTATGCTTAAAATAATTTCTAGTTGTCTCTTTTTCCCACCAAAGATTCAATAACAAATTCTGTAATGAAGAGTGGGAGGGTTTTCTTTTTTGTGCTGATGGTTGTTGTAAAACTTTTGCCATCTTTGGCTCACTGAAATTTAAAAAAGGGCTTGTTTTGTCACGTGCTCGAGTCCTGCCAAGGTTGTCCAGGGGAACAGCCTTTGGTTTTCAGGCCTTTAGAGCTTTGATATTCTGTGTAATCCTGTTGTGTCATAAAAGCATGAGGATGTATTGGTACAACTTCAGTGTTTGGTAGCATCTTGCTTTGATTTGCTGCCAACTGTCTGTCATTTGTCTTAGAAATATCATCTGCTGCAGTATTTTTAGATGCCTTGTGTACAACTTGGAAATCTGTAAAAAAAGATTTCATTTTGCTGAAAGAAATGGCTGTGGATCTGCACACATCTTTAAATATTAGCACTGTGAAGCTTCTCTTATTTACTACTTAATAAACTCTTACTACTAAACTCTTGGAACACTGTTTTATCATAAAAGTTTAACTTCTGTCTTTCAGAGTACTTTGAACACAACAGTTTTGAACAATTCTGTATAAACTACTGTAATGAAAAACTGCAGCAATTTTTTAATGAAAGAATTCTGAAAGAGGTATGATGTATTTAATGTTATATTTGAGGATTTTTTTTTTTACGGTCATATTTGAGGATTTTATTTTTTAAGAAGAGATACTTAAAGTAGCACTGCTTTTCATAAGATTACACATTATGTTTCAATTTAAAAAATCTGTTGACATACTGTTTCCATATTATGTGATGTCTGGTGGTGTCAGAAAAGAATGTGGATTTTTGAAAACCAGCAGTGACGTACCCAGAGACTGGATAATTGCTAATACCTAATGGAAATATTTAATTGAACAGGCTTATCATTAAGGTGTTAAAGTTGGAAGTATTAAGCTGTGTAAGGAAATTCTCAAGTGTGTGTTGACTCATGCTATATTTTAAAAAATTGCTTAATGTTATTATAAAAAATAATTTTTTTTCTTGATCAGTAAAAAAAAAAAAAGAAAAATTAACAGTGTTTTGTCTTTTCAATTACTTTTTTTTAAAAATAACTTTAGGAACAAGAACTTTACCAGAAAGAAGGCCTGGGGGTTAATGAAGTTCGTTATGTAGATAATCAGGACTGTATAGGTATGTGCTTCTCAAATTAAGCTTAACAAGCTTCTTGTTACTGTCATGGGGAAAAAAGCTTCAGGCAGAAGAGGCAAAACATGCATAACATTAGTAATTATATGGTTTTATATATAGCCTCATTCAATTCACAATCTTTAGAGTTCATAGGCATTGCTGCAGTACAAGCATTTCATCCTTTCCACGGGAAAAGGTTCCTCGTAAAAAAAATTCCTCCTACAAGAACAGTTTCATAGAGAATGGAAACAAGTTGCAAAACTGATTTTGTGTCTAATAGTTCCAAGAGCATGGATTTCTATGTCAGCTTTCAAGCAAGGGTTTTGGTATATGTATGTGAGAGGTCAAGGAAATGCAGTTGTTAAAAGTTGCGAAACCACCACTGTATGATCAAGTCAAGTCTGCCTTTCCTGAAACGAATTTCTGCTTCTCTCTGGATCATGTTATCAAATGGAAATATTAACCTTTTAGTTTTGACATGTGGTGAAATGTGGATGAAAAGCTTAAAAATCTCCCCCAGCAATTGAAGCAATCGTTGCATAAAGACCTATGATCATACTATAAGAAGACTTAGGCACCTTTTGGATGACTAATTTCAGCTTGAGATCAAGAATTAAAATCAAGCAGTCGGTTCCTGATCTTTTTCTCCCGTGTTCCACAAGAGTTGGAACTTCTAGATTTGATGGATATACTATACATACCAATTAAGACATATCAAATTGATTTGCCATGGCTTCTTGTATTTTGTTTAATGGCTTTCCATAGGCACTTTTGTAGAGAATCAGATCAGCACCTTTTAGATGTGTAATGTTCAGTGGTGATACGAGTTGATATATTCATAAATGTTTTCATATATTATCTTTATATAATTATATTTTTTCATATATTCATGAATATATTTCAGATATTTTCATAAATATGTTTTTTATTAATAGATTTGATTGAAGGAAAATTAGTAGGTGTACTGGATATTTTGGATGAAGAAAATCGTCTTCCCCAACCAAGTGACCAGCATTTTACTTCAGTTGTGCATCAAAAACACAAGGACCATTTCAGGCTCTCAGTAGGTTTATTTTTGTTGTCTGTCTTGTTTTAATGAAGCAGTTCTTGGAACAGTTGATAGTAACACTTCAATTTAATGAAAATCTTCCGTAAGAAATCTCATACCACCCAGTCTGCACAGTCTGTACCTCTTTGTTAAGGACAAGTGTTAGATTTGATGAAAAGTTCACTGAAGGCTTCAAGCAATTCTAATATCCTGCTGAAACTAAAGCCATATTCCTCACTTACGTTTGAAGTTTGTTACCATGTAAAGTATGGAAAGGAAGTAAAAACACATTTTAATTTAGATTGTTTTGTATCAGATGAGTTATTTTGTTGTTTTCAAAAATTGCTTGCTTTGGAGAACATTTTTCTAGTGTCTAGCTAGCACTTCAGAGATGGAAATAGGAATCATATTAGGAAAATGTTTTTGTTGTTTATTTTTAAACATACAGCAGTGTGTGGAAGATTAAGGCAATTTGTTGCAATTTATATCCATGAATTGTGTTGAAATAAAAAACATGCTGAAAAAATGCAAGCAAAGGAAGCTATCTTTTATCATCCATTTACCAAAATTGTCATGTGTTTACCTTGTGTTAAGTTTCCACTTAATCCTGCTTACCCAAATTGCTGTGCAATGAAACATTCTGGTGGTATGTGCATGATCAGCTGTGTGCTTGCATGTTAAGGTATAGCATCTAAAGCCATATCTTATACTTCTGTTTAATCCTATTCATATAAGAAGGCTATTCATCAGCTGTCAAATGAATGATACAGAGAGTGTTGATTAAAGCAAAATCAAGATCAACTGGCTGGTATTAACAATCCTGGTGACTTGTATTTTGAATGCAATGTATTTAAGAGTGTGGAAGAGTTTGAAATTAGGTTTTTAGAATATCGTGGTTTGGACAGGAATGGTAATGATAGACACAATTGTACTTAAAGGAAGTGTGATTTTTAACACCTAGCGCACCTGGCAGATCATGGTGATATTCTGAGAATAAACTTTTTCTTAGTCTCCATTGCAATACTTCTTTGTAATTCATCTTCTTAATTCCAGATTCCTAGAAAGTCTAAATTGGCCGTTCACAGAAATATCAGAGATGATGAAGGCTTTATTATCCGACACTTTGCAGGAGCAGTGTGCTATGAGACGGTAATTTTACCTATGGAACACTATGTTTATTCTGTTTTGTAGAACAGTTATATTTTTTCAATGCATATAGCTTAAATGACAAAATTCAGTGATCAGAAGAGAAGTTCAAACATTGATATGTCTTAACTTTGAAACTAATTTTTTGAGTATTTGACAAAATTGACAGTTTGATTTAACTTTTCAGGTTACAGCCCATTTTAATGACGTATGTTTTGTGTAAAAGTTTATTTTAAATCTATAGGTAATGGTGTCAATATTAAATATATTGATTCACAATCTACTGCAAATCTTGCATCAAATGGTGTTTACATCCTGGGGACAAGAATAAACTATGTGATATAAAAGTATTGTTAGTGAAGAGTACCTTTTTGGAAGCATGATTATCCTTGTACACAGTCCCCATCATAATTTGTGTTTTTCATTTCTTCTGGCTATGGACTCATTCATGTAAAAATACAAAATACCTGAAATTGCTACTCTCAAAATACATTCCAGATTCTTGTGCTTTTTTGACTATTACTTATTGTACAAAAACATTGCAAGACCTGAAGCTGTTATCTAGACCATCAATTTTCAAAAACAAAAGTTTAAGATAAAATGAAGATCCATAATGCTTTGTTGGTCTGTTTAACTCCAGCATGTATGAAGGACGCTACTTGCAAAGAGGGTCTTTTGTCAATTGAAAAAATGTGCTTGAAGGATTTGTCTTTATTTTCTTCAAAATACTCCCAAGAATAATGATTATGTTTTGCAATAGATGCATTCTGTGAGTCATTTTAAAAATAAGAGAGTTGAAGCCTCTTTGTTACCTACATGATTTTTCTGAGGTTGCTTAGAGTAGATATCAAAATAATAAATGAAAATTGGAATTCCAATAAAATTGGAGCCATTTTTTCTTTGTTCCATGTGCTGTATTTTTTACCATGTACCTCATCATGATACACTAATAGTGCCTTAGAGTGTCTTCAGGAACAGAGGAGACAGATTTGATCACATAAACTCTGCTGTCAGAGCTAATCAGATGTGAGGTCCAGGAACTGTTAATATGCTTGACTTTATCCTCTCCCTCAGAGGGACTTTCTTAGCTTGGACCTTAAAACTTCTGGACAATAGCTACCTTGTAATACTTTTGTTATTTGGGGTTTTTTGTTGGGTTGTTTTTTTTTTTGGTCACTGCACTTTCAGCAGTTCTCACAGTCTGATTTGTGGTGAGGACACTTACTTAGCTGCATTCATATTCCTTGTGTCTTGGTGGCCCAAGGAAACTTTGGAGGCCTGTGTTTGTCCTTTGATTCTTATCGCCCTTTTATGGGATATCTGGCAAATGGGCATTTTCTTCCAAGTAGTCTTGGCCTCCTCTGTTCATTAACATCAAAGTCTCTATTAAGTTGCACCAAAAGCTATTGAGGATTTTGTTAATGGGAATTTGGATACTAATGTATTGATCTCTGAGTTTCAATGTAATGTATTATTCTTCTCAAAGTTAGTGATTCAGTTCAAATAAACCAGAGATATAAAGTTTTAGGAAAGGGCATTATGTCTTATTAAATGAAGTGTTCATAAATAATCATAGTACTACTAAAATAACCTGTTTTCTTTTCATTTTCCAAATTGTGTGGATGAACCAAGTTAAGTGTGCATGTTAAGTCCCATTTCACAATAGATCTTAAATGATATATATTACAAGCAGTGAAGAATTAAGCTTCTTAGAATGCCCAGGTGATGATGATGTGCTAAGTGATGGAAATGGAAGGAGGATAGTCATTGATGAAAAACCAACTGATCTCTTTAAAGGCATCAAACCTTTGGGTTTCATAATTCCAACAACATCCTTTAAATTTAAGACTGTCTTTTTTCTCTATCATTAGAGTTTTGTGTATTAAGCTGAAAAGTTGTTTGAAATAATATATGAATATTTACCCCATGTATTCTTGCTGATTTTTGAATCAGGTATGTAACTATGTTTCCTTTAGTTTTCTAATTAGACTGAAGTAACTTGGACAGTAAACCAAATGTGTTCTTATCTCTTGGGTTGTCTTTTCAGATGCAATTTGTGGAAAAAAACAATGATGCTTTGCACATGTCCCTTCAATCTCTTATATGTGAATCCAAGGACAAGTTTGTTCGACAGTTGTTTGAGGCCAACACTAACAATAACAAGGATCCCAAACAAAAAGCTGGGAAACTCAGTTTCATCAGTGTGGGTAACAAATTCAAGGTAAAGTCATATAGTAAAGAGTCCTTCTTGTAATCTTCTTGTCATGTATACCAGTTTTATGTTACTTGAATTAAGTAGAATCTAAGCTTGGGAGAACTAGCAGTAACTTGAGATTCGGAAGAAAATTTGGTTAAGTAGATGGTTTTCTTCTGTTGGATTACAAGAAATGGGTATGCATTGCATTTTGACCGAAATACATGCTATGCATTTCAGTCAAAAGTGTCTTCCATAATAGTCCTTACAGAGATTATACAGTGATTTGTAGGTCAGAATCTTTCAAAGTCACATGGAAGTCTTTATTCAAAAGGTTTTGAGATTTAAATTTGGATTCAGTAGACTTTAAAAGGTTCTAGATGTGACAAAATGTGTTCTTCCATCCTATTGTAATTATGCCTTCTAGAAAATGTGTTGATTCCCTACAGTTGGCCAAACTCTCAAAACTCAATACCTAACCTAACCTCTGTTTTTCCTTTTCTGAAATATATACTTAGTCATGGCTTACACATGGCTTAGGAAGATGTTCATTGTACTGAATGTTTCCTTTCTCAATACCTGAATCTGATGCTTCTCCTCATTTTCTCCTTTCTTCTGATCTTATAAAGCTGACCTTCAAACCCTGTCTTCTCCAAATGTTTTCTGCATCCTTTTCTCATTCAGCAGTTTTATTTGAGCTGGACTATTCCAGCTCAGGATGGCTAGAAAGAGAACAATAGGGGAATTAAGAGATGAAAAGCAGGCACATCGTGGGCTGCAGGTAAATTTTTCAATCTCATGGATTTACAGTTGGTAGAGCTTCAGCAATTTCAGCAAGAGCTCTTTTCAGCACATTCAACACGGGCCAGATCCAACGAACAATTTGTATGCCTTCAAGTCAAGTGCTGAAGCAGTTTTGGTATGCTACCTTACCTAGGGCCACCAAAAACCCACCTCATGTTCCTAGCTAGACTCCTTACACAGTCCCTGTGGAACACAAGTATCTTAGATAATCCAAAAAATCTGCACATAGAGTGAGACATTGCCAGTAGCAGAAGTGTATTTCTGCCCAATATGAAGGGTAAGTACTGGATCAGGACTACAAGATAAATTCCTTCTTTCATAATCGTATCTTGTGGCTAGCATTTGGAACTGTTCTCTAAATATGCAGAGGCTGAAGAGCAGGGAGGACATGGTAGCAGCACACTTGCTTTTTATAGCAATAGTATTCTGCTTCAGGTCTATACTATATTCAGCGTTCTATGGCTATTTTATTTCCTGTAGTGAGCACCAAGTTATTGATCAGTCTGACAAAGGGTGTTCTCATTACACCCTTCTGGAGCTGTTTGGTTACGTAGCCAGGAATAAAATTTTCATGGGGCCATGAAGAGTGAAAGACAGAGCCTGACTTGTAAGGTAGTGGTTTTGGCATTTAACTGGGAATTGGGCAGACTGCTCTCCTGAGTTTTGCTCTGATGATTCTTTTTAACTCCTTCCTATTCTATAGTGGTTGTTGAATTAAAGTGTAACAGTTGGTTTAATATAAAATAAATGATCATCAGTAGTCTGAAACGTTGCAAACAGATAAGCCATGTCCTGAGCAAACCATGCAGCCATGAGTCTGCTGTAAATGAAGCTAGGATTTTTTAGAACTGTATTTTTAAAATGAAATCAACTGGGGGATCTTTTGAGGTAGTTTCCTCTTCCTTCCATCTGGATTTTCAATTTCTCTTGGGTTTAGCACCCCATGTTCAGGTGATGTCGACTTGTGCATTATACCACTGCCCAAGGAGAGGTGAATTAAAAGGGAGGCATTTTTAAAGTGAAGCAGAAATTGAATGGGGAACTCTTGGATTTCCTTTTGAACTTGGATATTCACCTCTCCAGCTAGAATACAGCTAATGTCCTCTTTGGATCTGGCCCATCAATCTATAATTCTTTCAATGTTTTCAAGTTTCATGGCATTTTGAATGTATGTGTTATTTCCACTAATTCATTTAGTGTTACCTTCCCAGACACAGCATGTGATGCTGATGAACACTAATAGCCTTGAAAATTTTATTTCAGATGACTTAAAAATAAGGTCTTTTATCTGACTAGATATTTCATCTCTTTAAGAATAAGAATTCTTAGTGCATTAATTTTTAAGTCAGTCTTCTGAGCTACTGAAATTAGAACTACTTCTAATTATATCAATTACTAGATGATATTTCAGGGACTTCTCATTATGAAATCCTTCACATATCCCTTCCTTATAACTAACTAAAAATAATTCATATAAATCAGTTGAGAAAATAATGATTAATTTACCATCAGATTTCTTCAAGATTATTTGAGCTGATTTTACCTATTGCTAGTGATGAATTAAATTGTGACAATTCAAAGAACAGTAGTTTTAGCAATATGATTTAGTCATACACATTTTGTTGGAGAAATTCACCTGAGAATGTCTCTGGCTTATTTCTTGTCAAATCACAGAGTATAAGGAAGGGGTATTTTTCCTCAAGCAGAGGAAATTAGTCAGTCTCTTGCAAACTTAAGTGTTTCCAACTTATAAAAACATAATTATTATGATCAAGTTGAGATATAGAGAGTATTTGTAAGTGAGAACTGAGCAGGAGGTTATTAGTGTTTGTCATGCTTCTTGTGGCACTTCTTCTAACCACATACATACATGTTAAGCTAAAAAAGTCCCAAATCAATTTTATCTACCAGAGGGACAAGGGGCAGCTGTAGGTGATGTACACTACCCATACAAATCTTGTTTCTTGGATTCAAGGTAATTGAAAGATCTATCTAAAAAAAAAAATAGTCAAGAGTCAGATCCTTTGAATTTGTTTCCAGTGCTGAAAATGAATGTGTTAGGACATACTGAAATTTGTATTGCTGCAGTCTATATACTTAAAGTTTGCTAAAAAACTGGAAAGGTTGGCCCTAGCAGTAATTCATGTGGCAAAACAGACACACCTCTAAAGTAAAAATACTGCTATTTTTCTGATGTGGTTTTGGAATATTTTAAGTCCCTACCAATTACTTTCAATAGCAACTCTAAATTGTTTTCTCTGATAGCCTTAAGTCTCTGGTTATCCTGAAGACTTGACTCCAAATAATAGTAGTATTACAGTCTTTTCTCATCAGTGTATTTAAATGCAACCTCAGTAAATATAATTTTAAAATTTTATTTTTTTGTTATCAGTAGAAAATTTAAAACTTTGGAAGTTTGGAAAGAAAAATAGATTATTGCAGGTAAATGTTGACATAACTTCAAAAAAACCGAGAAGAAAAGCCTGAGAATATACTTTCTGTGTTAATTATTTAACATACAAATAATGTTTGTTATAGATTAAATTTGGCATTTCACAAATTTTTAGTGTGTTTTTTTAAAATTATTGCAGATTGGTCTCAATTTTTTTATAATTTTATTACATAGTCATTATTTTTTATTTCCCTAAATGGACATGCATGTTTTTTGATAACTATGTTGTAATAAGTGGCTAGTCCATGCAGTGTTGTTGTACAATTAAATACAGGCAGTTTCCTCAGGGCCATTCATGCACACTTGCATGATTTTGTCTGTTAAAATTTGTGAATGTTTGGTTTATCAGTTCTGTCTCAGCAACAAGGAACATGCATGCAGTAATGCTGTACCTCTGTTTGGTGTATATATTTCTGTACTTGCTGTGGTAAGGCTTTTGAAATACCTGTTTTCTTTTACAGACTCAGTTAAATTTGCTTCTTGAGAAGCTTCATAGTACTGTAAGTATATATACAGATTCACAGTTTTCTGATGTAAGGCAAAATAGATTATCTCAATATTATGGCTTACAATAAATGTAATTAGTAATTACTTAACAGTTTGCAGCTACATGTCACTTCAGGTACATCTTGCTGTACTTGTATTGGTTATCAATTTACTTAAAGGAAAATGCACCACCTTCAAAAAAGTTGTAGAATGAAAGTTAAACAATTTGAATAAGCAATATGAAATCTGGCTGTGCTGCAATCTCCTTTTTTTGTCACTTCTTTCTGTGCATTGGTTATCATTAATGACGGATTTGCGGAAAATTTAGAAATGTTTCTTAGAAGTAAGTTATTTAAGAAGTAATTTATTATTAATTACTGTTTTCAGATTCTATAAAGTCATTAAATATAATCTTTCGTTTTGCTTTTTTGACAGGCTGTAAATGCACAGGTGGTTAAAAACCTGAGTCCCCTAATAAGTATTTATTAATTTGGCTGATGCAATTAGATAGTTTATGAAATTCTCCCTGTAGTACAGCATGCCATTTTCTTTTAGAACTTGGAGTTGTAGGAACACAGTGTTGTTTTTCTTGACTACGTGTTCTAACCAATTATAGATATTAGGTTATGCTCTGTCAAGAAAAGAACAAAGTGGAAAAACAAGGGAAACAAAGGAGTGAGGTGCTGGAGTATAGCCAGCATATAAGATTTACTGTAGTCGTGAGACTGGTCTGAAGGGTGATCTAGTTCACCGAGAACATTCTGGAACTGAGATACAGTCCAGGGGAAAAAGTGTGTGGCCAGGCTTGCTGTGCTCTTGAGTTTAGCTAACCCATGATTGAGGAGATATTGTTAATGTAGAGCTGCCTTGGCTGGTGCTGTCTCATTCTCAGCTGAGAGATGGAGAAAGAGAGAATATGCTACAAACCAGGATTAATACTGCGTTTTCTCAGTTCCAATTTTGTTGCAGTATATTCAAAGTTGTCATTAGCAGTCACCTGTAATAGGAAAATCTGAATAATTGGATGGTGCTTGGCAAAATGTTAGCCTTGATGAATGTGAAATGATCAGAGAGAGCAGTGGTCAAAACTGTAGCACAAGTGGTCATTACAGAGGAGCAGGCTGGAACAACATCAGGGAAGGGAGACTGAAGCTGTGAGCCAAAGGAAGTTGTAAAGAGAAGTTAAGGAAGGTCAGGTTCATCTGGAATGACTCTGATGTCAGCAGTCTGGTAGCATGTTTGCTGATGTGAACTCTGGGGCATTTTAATGTTGTGACTGTAGAAGATAATGAGTGTAATAGGCTCTAGAGTCATAATTCATAGATTTTATACATGTTAAGGAGAAAAGTTGAATGAAAATTTAACTGACTTGAGGATCCAGTTAGTAGCTTGAGCGCTGAGATCAGTTACATCAAGACCAAGGTTACAGTGTAAAACTGATATATGAGAGAAAAAGAATGAGGCTGGGACTTGATTATATTTTAGGCCCATTGCAACCCCTTAACATTCTATGATTCTGTGATAATGTCTCTTTTCTCTTTTAGAATTTCTCTTTTAAAAAAGCATTTCTCTTTTAGAATACTATTATTTTGTATCTCCACCCCCCCCCACCCCCCCCCATCTTAAATCATTAACTGCTATTTTAGGAGTTTTAAAAATATGTGGATTTTGCTAACTTCTCTTCTTGCTTTGGTCATAGGGGTCGAGCTTTATTCGCTGTATCAAACCGAACCTAAAGATGACAAGTCACCATTTTGAAGGAGGACAGATCCTCTCTCAGCTTCAGTGTTCAGGTAATGTATGCCTCTGATATTTTTCCCTCTGATTTTTACTTTGGTGATTATATATTACCCTGAATTTGAAATATGTGGGATGAAGGCAGTATTTCCTTGCTTGAACTGTTTTCTAGAAGGTAGGTTATTTATGCTATTTAGATTTTTAGCAACTTAGCACTCATTTTAGTCATTAGAGCCCTAGAAATAATTCATCTGAACTGCTGTTAGGACTCCTCTTGCAAAGAAGAGTTGCCCATGGTATTAATAGGGCACCAGTTCCATCTAGAACAATAGAATTTTAAATTTCTGTGGCAGTTGAAGTGTTAGAAGCTCCGGTGTGTATTTAGAGGCAGTCAGTGTTAGCTGAGATCTAATAATTGAAGCACACCAGTGTTCTTTGATTTTATAGATACTTTGATCGAGTTTAATTATACTAGCTTACTTTCTCAAAAGTTTCTTTTTACCACTATGAACTTGATTTGGAGCTGAACATCCAACATGGATGAAATGCTGCATCTTCGTTATTCTTGAAATGCTAGATGCTTTCCAAATTTACAGCTTCATTTGCTCGTGCCCCACTGAATTTTTGAAAAACAAATGCAGTATAAATGAATTAAATTTCTGTTGAATGCAAGTATGCAAAATATGAAGTTTTATGACAGCAACCATAAGTTAAGGTCTAACTTGAAAACTTACCTGGAGCTTCTGTTGATAGGGTTATATAAAGTAATGGGTAAAAACTAGTATGGCCTGTGCTGCTGAAGTAATTTGAGTCTTACTGACTGTGTCTGGGCTTTACTGATGTCCTAGTTGCAGCCAAAATGAAGTAACATAATTCAGGCCATTAAAGTTACGTCTTAGCAGCTGAGACCTTGTATTTCAAGGACACTAAATGCTCTAGGACTGCATATGTATTTGAGGTTGCATCTGCACCACATCTTACAAATACCATTCACTTGATTAAAATAAGAGCGTGGTTTGGGGTGTGGATTTGGGATTTTTTTTTCCTTCCCTTTAAAAATGAAGATGTCAAATCTGCTGAAAAATAAAAAAAAAGTTATTAGAAATATTAGAAAAAAAATCCTATAGATGATTGAGCGTTACCTCTCGAATAGGGAGAAAACTTTATGGGCTTTTCTCATGTGCTCAGTATTATTTTTTTGTGAATGATCACATAATCAAAAAATGCTACATGTTTGATCAAATCCCAGCTGAATTTTGTGGTTTAGTCTCTGAACAATGTCTTTGAGTCTTATGTCATAAACCTACTGGTTAGCATAAAATTCACTGCTTAATTTGCATGTTACTGATCCCAGTTTTTGTGCATGTGTCTCTGTGAATTTAGGGATGGTGTCAGTTCTGGATTTGATGCAAGGTGGTTTCCCATCACGAGCTTCATTTCATGAGCTATACAATATGTACAAGAAGTACTTGCCTGAAAAATTGGCTCGACTGGACCCTAGACTTTTTTGCAAAGTAAGAAAGAAAACAATTCTTCCATATCATCCAGGAGGGAGAATGTATTGTGATGTTGGTTTTTGTGTTTTTTTGAAGGAGGTAGAATATAATCCTTTCTGTTTTCTGTGTTTCAGGCCCTATTTAAAGCCCTGGGACTGAATGAAAATGATTACAAATTTGGGCTAACCAAGGTGTTTTTTAGACCTGGCAAGGTAATCTTTTTCATGGAGTTCATGATTTTGAATCTTAGAATAATTTCAGTTTGAAAGGACCTTTGAAGGTGACATTGTTTATCACATTGATAAAAGTATAGCCAACCTAAATAAGGTTGTCCAGGATTTTTGTAAATAATTTTGTTCATTTTCTTTGGATAAACCACAAAATTAGTACTGATACAATTGGTTTTATAGTCTTGTTGCTGATGCTACAGTATTTCTAATGCAATGTTTCTATTCCAAGAATTATGTTGACTCTTTGAAAAAGAGCAAGTCAGGGCCAAAAAGAAATATTTTCTAGTAAAATCTCTTTATAGCTGAAATCTTTCTATGATTCTGAGCATTGCTGCTTCTATTCAGAGAAAGGAGGTGAAGTTGAGAGCTATTGTGATGAGAAAGGGAAATTACTGTAATCCCAGAAGAATGTTCTTCCTGTCATATAATTACTGAAAAGCAGAAGTACAGGATTTTCAGAAAACATTGCCTTCAATGGGAACCGTATACAAAGGTTAAAAATTGAGAAGTGCTTTCAGCTTTTATTTTTTTCCACAGATATATAATTAGATGTGTCTTGAAGTTGTAGAAGCCCAGAGTTCATTTCCAGGATGTAGAAAAACAATTGATTTTAAAAATTTTGGCAATAAATTTTTTTGATGGTTAGTAAATTATTATATTATTCAAAATTCCAAGTGTTGGACATCCATAAACAAACATATAAAAAATCTGCATTGTAATTTCTTTTATCATTAAAGAATAAAGTGTAATAAAATTTATCTGCTGACTTTAATTGAAAGCTAATACAAGTTTATGTTAAAAATATTTTAACATTTTAACTCAGCATGATCTTAAATAATAATGTCTAACATTCTCTGTCCTCCTAATATGTAAAACTTGTTTTAATTATCATTTAGTTTGCAGAGTTTGATCAGATAATGAAGTCTGATCCGGATCACTTAGCAGAGCTGGTTAAACGAGTGAATCGCTGGCTTATCTGCAGTCGTTGGAAAAAAGTTCAATGGTGTTCTCTCTCGGTGATTAAATGTATGTGTTTTATGTTTTATTAAATCAAAATGTTTGTTAAAAATACAGCAAAGCAATTATTATCACCTTGAAATGTGGCCTAGGACATGTATAGAAAATGTTACATACTGAAGTCTGAGTAATTGATTTCTAGGTTGGTGAGATACTTCTTGAAGTTCACTGTGCAGAGTCGGAATAAGGTGGTGTAGAACAGAGATTGGCACTTGTGGTGTGCTTCAGTAAAGGTGTCTGGGAGATGGGGAAAGGCCTGATGCAGAATGTCAGCAATCTCTAGTAACATGGAGGGTGAAAATCGTGCATTAGAATGGGGAAGAAAAGCATAAAGGCCTCATGCCAGTGCACACACTGCTGTGCATTTGGGCCAGTACAGTCATGGCTACCACATCTGTCACTGATTGATTATTATTTGTTGCTGTTTATAGTGGAGCAAAAAGGATTTCTGAATTCTTATGATACAGATTTCAAGCATCAGATATTGTAACACTAAAATCTTGGGTTTGACCTAGACATTTATGCCATTTAGTCTGTTTTTTTCAGAAAGGCAGGAAGTATGTCACCATGTACAAAAAGTAGAAACAGGGAAATAATATTATTATTTCTTTGTAGTATTTTATGGGAAATTGGAAGCTAATTTTATTCCCAGTACAAAGCTGAAAAAAAGATAAACAGGAAGTAGAGAGCATATTTGTGACAACCTAAGTCCATTGGTTAAACATCACTGTGTTCACAAACTATGTGCTAAAAGCAGTCTGGATCCACAGGCATCTATGTTTTCTCTAGAAAATCTGTAACAACTCATTTGTTGTTGCACTTCAAAATACTCAGCACTCACGCATGTGCTAATGCCTTGATACTCTGTTTAACTTGCCTCCTGGTCTCAATCATTTACTTAAGAGTCTTTAGATGAAGACTGTATTAGAACAAAAGCTAGAGGTTTTGTTCTGTGTTTTTTTCCATTCCAGTATTGTAGAGAAATGCTCAGTGAAGTTGCAGCCACTTTATTATCTCTAGCAGATGTTGGCTACTTGATTACTCTTCAACTCAGGACTAAGACTCCAAGCTGAGTGTTTCCTGCTTGCTAGAGCCTGTGACTTTCAGAGGTTACTGATATTTGTCAGTCTGGAGGGGTGTGTGTGGGTGTGCACATTTCATTGTTCCTGTTGGTTTTGAGTGAGAGTCTCTGTGCCTGGCCCAAGATTGTGAATTCTGCTATTCTGTTTCTTAAATGTTGTGGTTCCAACATAGAACAAGCTCTCAAGCACACATAGTCTGCATACAGTTTTGAGACGTCAAATGTGTGAGGAAGATAGAACTTGTGTTACACTGTATAAACCATTAAGATTCTATTCTGTGCGTGTTTACAGTGAAAAATAAGATAAAATATCGAGCCAGTGCCTGCATTAAAATACAAAAGACTATTCGTATGTGGCTTTGCAAGAGAAAGCACAAACCACGGTAAGAAGATATTCCTTGGTTGAAGAAAATATGTTTTAGATAATAATTTTCTTGTGACTGTTAAGAAGAGGTTTACTTTACTTAACTAAATCTATCTGAAATCATAGAATGATGCTAAGTACAATTGAAGGAGACTGAGAGGTTCTGTGTTCCTTTGCTGTTTCCCAAGGATGAATAGATTAAATCTGAACCTTACCTAAAAGATGTTTCTTTAGCTCTTTGTTCATAAAATCCTTCAGTGACAGCCTTGTTTTTAGAAATCTTTTATTGCCTCTGTCTAATTTAAGCTCATTAATTTTTGTCTTGTGCCCATTCATACCTTTTTTTATAGGCTCCCTTTAATTTTTATCTTAGAAATAATAACTATCTTGTCTCATCTTGAAATTAATTCCATTAGCTGGTTGCAGAGAATACTGATGGAAAAACTACTTCAATCATTAAGCTCTGCTGGCACCTTCATGTTCTCTGACAGAGACACAACTCTGTTCTAGTTGCAGGCTTCTCATAAATTCTTTTACATCCTTTGAGGGCTATGTTTCATTTTGAATCTTTAAATTTCTGACTTTTTTTTTTATTTTTGAGCTAGTTGATGCTCATCTTTAATGATTTGATTTAGTGTCTACTTCTGTGTGTTGATTTGCATATCCCAGTACAGTGATTTCTGTTTAGGAAGATTGTCTGCAGAATTGTAACTTTTGTGTGGGGCCTTCAATAATGGTTCTCAAAAAAACTCTTGAGTTTTCCTGAACTCTTCCCCAGCCTTGTTTTCTCACTCCTTTGGGGTGTAATAACTGTGTTCCCTGCTGTGTAGTTAAATTTTATCTGGTTCATTCTGTTACTGCTCTCTGAATAAGTGGCACTATTCAACCTTTATCCCTTCCAGTTAAGATCTTCTAGGGGATACTAATGATTTATTATTGTAAAGAAAAACCAAGAAAACAAAAACACCAACCCAAATTAATTCTCAAAATAAAAATGCATTTTTCCATTTTGAGTCACTGTCTGATAAGTAATTTTGGTTACTGCTTGGAAAGGCTCCATTACTTAGTTATTTGATGTGATAATGCTTGAATTTCAAAAAAGAGGGTGAGTTGTCAGAAGGCATAACCAAAATCATCTCAAGATAAAAATAAGCTGTCTTACCTTCACAGCATTGATGGCCTGATAAAAGTACGTACACTGAAGAAGAGACTTGATAAATTTAATGAAGTAGTAAGTGCTCTGAAGGAGGGGAAGGCAGAGACAAGCAAGCAGGTCAAGGAGCTGGAGGATTCTATTGATGCTTTAATGACCAAAATTAAGGTATGTGGTAATAATGAGAGAATAGTATCTTGGTACTGGAGTCTTTAAAAAGCCTCATCTAAAGGAGAAGGCAATGTATTTTTCTAATAGAAAATATAGTTTAATGTACTGGTCTTAATTTTCAATCATTTCAGTCACCCTGTTTAAAATTATTTGTGGATATAACTGAACTGAATCTTGAAAATAGGTTCATATGTCTAGACTTTGGTATCTCTGTGTCAGAACTGGAACTGAAGGTTTTAAAGAAAAACTGCATGTTGCAATTATGAGATGAGTTTTGTCAATAATTTGTTTGTTGCTTTCATTATTGGAATAATGCATTTTATCAATATTTTAACTTAATAAGGGCTGAAACAAGGTGTTATCACAGAATAAAGACATTTATTTTCCAGTTATGAGGTTTTTCAGACTTGGTAGTAAAGAGAATTCAGCTTGCTGGTTATGCTTCAGTCTGCAGTCCTCTTTTTCTTAGCACAGAAGCATAAAGACAAAATGAAAGTGCACTGGCATTTATTAGTGTTAGAAAAAATTTGGTTTCTTGAATTCTTGTTTCATGCAATCTTATAGCTTTCTTAGTGTATCATATTAAGACTTCTCTATTTAAGATCACTGTTGAAAAGATGGTAGAGTTAACCTGTCAACTTAGAGTTCTCTTTTCTAATAAAAGGGATATAATTTGATTATCATCATGATACACTATTAGAAAAGGTCAGCAAACCCCTCATATTGCAGTTTTGTTAGTAAGATATTGATTGTAAAATGAAATTAAATGATACCTGTCAATAAGGTTTGAAAATGTGTGTAGTAAAGGCTGTTTTTGAAGCATTTTCAACCTGTCATTATAACTTTTGAGAAAAAGTTAATCATAACACAATGCAATATTTTTTCTAGGTGCTAGCAGAATTATTAAGAAAAAGCTATTTTATGCTATGACATTAAAGCAGAGCTGTAAATAACGACTAAAGAAGATAAGAACACAATGCAAAATACACATGGGCAGTCCTTAATTTCCATCCAGCGTGTTAAGAATTAATTTCTGTTCCTTAAAACTGCAAGATCTGTAGTATAAAGGTGTGTTTTGAAAAGAAGTCATGTTTAATTTCATTGTGATGGAATGGAGGTTAGTTTGTGTGGTTTTATAGGAGAGGGGAGAGGAATGGGTCCTCAGGATTTTAGAAAGAAAGGGAAGAATGGACTTGAGCTTCCCAACCCTCAGGTGTATATATGATATAAGTATAGTGCTCAGTGGTCTCATTTCACTTAATATTTTTTTAGTATATGCTTTCAAAAGTGAAGTACAAACAAAAAGGAATAACCACTTTATTATTTTTGCAGACTACTATAATGACTAGAGAGCAGATACAGAAAGAATATGATGCTTTAGTAAAAAGCTCAGAGCAGCTTCTGAGTGCCCTGCAAAAGAAGAAGCAGCAAGAGGATGAAGCAGAGAGGCTACGACGGATCCAGGAGGAAATGGAAAAAGAAAGAAAGAGATGTGAGGAGGAAGACCAAAAACGAAGGAAGGAAGAAGAGGAAAGACGTCTGTGAGTCTTGAATTTGAATAACTTGCTGGTTATAGAATCAGAAGAAAACAGGAAGGGCTTTTTAATGAAATTGATCTTGGTATACTTTCACTTAGAGAATCACTTGGATTGTATTCCAGGTGTTCTGTGCAGTGTTGAAATGTTTCCTTTCCCAGTGATTTATAAGGCAAGTGTCAGAAGAGCATATGGAAGAAATTATGTGATGCAGCTGGAAATACAGATGAACTTGAAAAATTCCATTACTTATATGTAGTATCCTGTCATCAGGACTGTACTGACTTCTGGATTACCATTCAGTTTTATGAAAGAGACTTGGTATTTCTTACTATTTCTTGTTCACTTGACACAATGTTCTTGTTCACTATCACAATGACACGTTTTCATTTCCTTCTGCTCTTATGTAATAGGAAATCTGAGATTGAGGCAAAGAGGAAACAAGGAGAGGAAGAGAGAAAAAAGAGGGAAGAGGAAGAAAAGCGTATTCAGGTTAATGCTTTAGCTGTGTGTGGCTTTGGGGGATTTTTTGTTATTGTGGTGGTTTTGGGGTTGTGTGTTTTGTTTCTTGTATTCATTTACTTATTTATAAATCTTTTTTGTAGCTTACATTCTCCACTGAGTTTAATGGCTTCTTTCTATAAAGGCATGTTTCAGAGTCATTCACCAGTGTTCATTTACTAGTAAATATAAAGCATATGTTATGTTTAGGGCATCCCAAGACAGATCACCTATTTCTAGTTCCCATCCAACTTCAGATATTCTGAGTGGAGGTGCATTTTTAAAAGGTTTTAAAAGTTATTTTAAAAGTACACAACATTGGAGAATCCTAGTTTAGCTTTGAAGGTTTTGTGGGTGGTCCATGTCAGGCAAGTTTGGCATTCTTTTACTAAAGTCACATCTCGACTTGTACTGTGTCATTTACTCGCTTAACTGCAAAAACTTTCAGAATATTGGTAATAATGAGAGGATGCAGGACTGTCCTTGGTAACTCCTCTGGCTACATTCATGAACACTAAATGAATGCAGCTCAGACCACAATCTTCCAACCTTCGCCTTGATTTATGGCAATTCTTACTGATTTCGTAATAAGCTCTCATTCTGAGGTGTGTTTGGCCCCTATATCCCTCTTTTACTTTTTTCTTGGAGATTGCTTGGGTGACCTGGGGTAGCAGTCTTACGGGAAAAAGAACAGCTATAGTGATTGTCTTTATCTATGTTTCTTGGTTTCTGAGCTGTGGATATCTGCAATGCAGAATGTAATTTACACTTTTACTTTAAAGTGCTGTGTTTGGATCCAAGTAGATACATAATCCTGTGGGGTGTTTCATTCTCCCACATACAGATAATTTGTCATTATCTTTCCTCCTGGTGGTTGGTTTTATCAGCTAATCTAAAATGAGATTCATCGGGTAAAGTCACTGGTATAATTCTACAGTTTTAGTGATGCAACTTCACGATGATGAGTGGGAAGCAGCTTTGTTTAATTTGTTAATTTTTGGGCACTGCTGAAACTTCGTGTATGTGCCTTTTGAAGGTATGAATTGGATGGTCCTGTTTTACTTACTGTGTAAGCAAGGCTTTTTGTGGAGTAATGATGGTAAACTGCTGTTGTTGTTTGGCTCTGCAGAGGCAGTATATTTGAATGGCTCTTGCACTGCACTAAGTTGGACGTTTTACCGTTTGCTTAAATTCAAAGTCAGATCAGTTCCACAGAGAATTCCAGTGTCTGTCTTAATCCCTTTTCAAAATGAACTACAGATGTATGTCCAAATTAGTGCCTATAATATCCTGGAATTCCAAGAGCAGAATATCAAGGAAGTGTTTTGTTAGTGCTGTGGAGGAGAGCTGTAGTCTGTTTCATTTAAGTTCTAATGATTCTAAAAACTTTTGAAGACTAATTTTTATGATAGTGAACAAAATATTTCACATATTAAAAACAAATAAATAATAATTACCTGGCACTTTATTTAAAAAGGTAATATAAGTGGTGGACAATATTTGATAAACTATATGACAACCAAGATTCAGTTTGTAGCTGTTCATTTTTCTTGGGTCAAACTAAATACTAATTTTGTTAATTTTTCAGTTCTGTAAACTGGACGTGTTTTCAAAAGCTAATATGCTACTTATTATATTTTTCTAATATTGTTTATATAGCATTTTGGTTTTGATTGGGTGTCTTATTCTAAAACAGGCTGAAATTGAGGCTCAGCTAGCTAGAGAACGAGAGGAGGAAACCCAGCACCAGGCAGTGCTTGAACAGGAACGTCGTGACCATGAGCTTGCAATGAGAATTGCCCAGAGTGAGGCAGAACTCATCAGTGATGAAGCTCAGCTTGATTTAGGTCTGCGCAGGTACGGAGTTAAGTAGTTACATTTTCCTCTCTGTTGTTTTTTTTCCCTCCCTATCCTGATTCCTTTGAGAAGACTATGCTGTTGTTGGGTTTATGAAACTTTGTGTTCATTAAATGGAGATTCTAAGTCAGTATAGTAGATTGTTTTTCAAATTAACTTTTGAAATTTGTTAGAAGTAGGTTGATTTTGCTTAGATTTTCTTCATTTTGCATCTTGCTACATCAGTACTTTTGTAGGTGCTTGTGAATATGACTGCAGTTCTCTTTTTGAGTTCTAACAAGGATAGCAAACTTAAAATTCTGATTTTTATGACTCATTTAAAGTAGGGAATGGAATTCAGTGGTAAATAGTAAGATACATCTTTGCTTGGACTTGATGGTTCCATTTGTACAGTGAGTTTGTGTGGGTTTTTTTTTCTAAACAAGAAGCCCTCTTGGAGTGCAGAAATAAAAGTAACTTCTGGGCCCTGATTGGTAAGTTTTTTCAAGTAGAATGAAAATATCTAACATAGATGGGTTGAAATATTAAATGTTAGTGTTGTTTTGTGTGGATTTTTGATGTGCAATAAGAAGAGCTTAACTTTTGATGCACAGAACCACACTGCCTGTCTGCAGAGCAGGAGCTCTTAATGTGTAAAAGGCGATGCCTTAGAAGCAACTTGGAAGTTCCAGTAGAAATAGTACTTATTGGTCAAGTTGCATAAAGGGACCTATGAACATGATCACATGATTGGTGACTTCATTCGTATGACTCTACTCAGTTGTTGTTTAAATGAATGCAAGAAAATCCCCTATGTTGCCAAGGAATTTCAAGCTCCCAGATGTGTTCCATTTGCTACCCAACTTTCATCTAGATGTCTGCTTCTTTTTAATAACTATATGCCTGCTGGAGAAAGGTGGGTAATGTTTTTGTCATGTTCAATACTGACTTTTAGACAGTTCCACTGAAATAGTTGTGGTTTTTCCCTCAGTTCTACAATAGCTGCCATATTGTCTCTGATGAGACTGCTGTGCTCCATTCACAGAATCAGAATGGTTTTGGTTGGAAGGGGATGACCTTGAAGATCATCTCATTCCAACCCCCTGCCATGGTCAGGGACACCTTCCACTGAACTAGATAGCTCACAGTGAGCCCCATCCGAGCTGGTCTTGAGCATCTTCAGGGATGGGGCATTTGCAGCTTCCGTGGGAAGCCTGTTCCAGTGCCTCACCATTTTCCCTCTCTGGATTTTAGTGCAATACTTTGAAGGTAAACACAAAGTCACTCCAGTGTTGCGACCTGGCAGAGCTCTCTTAAGAAGGAGAGAGGGAGGCAATAGACAACAAGAGCTCAGAGAATTCAGTAACTTTTCTGTCAGTGAAGCTCTAATCTCCACTGCATTTCCTACTACTTATAGGTGAATTTTGGCATTTGTCTTTCTTGTATAATCCCAGAATGGATGATGAACTAATTGTCATCATAACTCTTTGACTGCAAGTTTCTATCTGCCATGTAGCTAGTGCAGTTCTGCTGTGTAGCTGGTAGGAGAGTGAAGACCATTCTGAGTGATTGGAAAGTGCTGAATGGTCTGAACATGTTAGCATAGAGATGTAAACCTTTCCTTGAACAAGGTAATACCTAAATCTAGAAAAGAAGTGATCGATTTTTCTGCTTACATGAGATCTTTTTTATCTCATTGACAAATTGTTTTCCCTTGTTCCTAAAGTCTACTTCAAAATAGTTAATAGCACGGTCAAAACCTGAATAGAATGCTTTTAATTTAATATTTTATTTTATTTTGGTTTAAAATCAAACTAAAACATTACCCAGGCCCCAGTATCTTCTACTGAAATCAGAGGATAGATTTTCATATAATTTCAGGAGTTGCCTTAAAGGTAGCAAGTGTAGAAATTCAGTGAAATTAAAACTATTGGTTAGAACAAAATATTAAAAATTTAATAATTAAATCATAAATTCTTAGGACTTCTTTTATATTATACCAGTCAAAATGTTGCTAGAGTCTAAAGAAGTTATAGTCTACTGTCTTCTGCATTTGCGATTTACATATTACTATGTGATACACTAAAATCACTGACTTTTCTATACATATGTATACTTTTCCTGTTAAATTTTGCTGTAATATAAAGCATGTATGACTTCATACTGAATTCATGCGTGTAGTGGTTTTGCAGTGTTTTCACACAGTTTTGTAAAAAATGGTTTCATGCTTACAAATTGGCATGAATAAAAAGGTATTTTACATTGTATGGTGGTTACTGTGGAGTGAAAAGAGGAAGAAAAAGGTGATTTTATGTGCTCAATTTTAAGAAAGATGCAACACTTTTTTGTGTTGTCATATTTGAACATAAGTGCCTCTAGTTTATTTCTTTTCTTCGCAGTACCTTGCTGTATTCACTTTCATAGCTTTTATAGATACTTCAAGGTGCATAAATATTAGCAGTTTCCTTGAAAAATACATTTGTTGGCTTCTGTCAGAGAAGAAACGTTGTTTGTTCTGGCAGCAGATCCAGCATTTTCATCTGTGCTCATTCTGTGCTGGATCTGCTGGACCTCTTATGGCTTTATCCAATTTTACTACTCATCCCCAGTTTGAAAGGATGTGTAATACATGATTTACTGCACCCAGGGGTAAATTAACAGTAGTGATTAGCACTTAAGTGAAAAAAATAATTTAAATACTAGGTATCTGCTTTCAACTGGGCAATATTTTTCATTTAAACAGACAGTATGGTATAGAACACCAAAAGAAGCTAGTCTTAGAGAGTGTTGTGAGTGTATCTGTTCCGGGTGTGGCATCAGAACAATCCAGAATGAAGTCCTAACGTAGGGTGTTTAGTGCTACATGTGTGCACCTGTGGGTTTGCAGTATAGCAGTTAGACTTAGGGTCTGTTCACAGCTTGCATGAAGAAGCACCTGTCCTGTTCCCAGAGCAGCTATGGGAGAATTGCTGTTATTTCTCGTGATACGCTTATCCAAGCATGAAATAGATCAGTAGCATGTCTCAAAGTCTCTGATTTTGAAAGATTGGACAGAGCAGAAAGGCTGGGGGAAGCTTTCACTTGTACATTTTTTTTCCCAGATTATCATTTAAGTCATGATTGAATGAGAAAGTTGGGGGGGTGAAGGTTTGTATAATCAGTTAAAAAATAATAATAAAAAAATTTCATAAGATAATAAGGAAGATGTGAGAGAGCAGGAAATGCTATGACCCACCTTTTCTCGCTTCAGATTATTTGAATATTAACTAGGCATTAGTCTGTCTAACATAAATGTCTTCTATTTGCAGAGCCAATGGAACAAAGCCACAAATGACTGCGTATGGCATTTTTTTCCATTTGAATGCTCTAATAGATAAAAGATGCATTAATTAATCAAAAAAATTGATATTGTCCTCTTATATACTAATACCCCATAGTAATCTTTATTACTATGCATCTGTAATGTCTAAATCAGTTTGTAATACCTTATATTCACTACTTTACTTGTGTCTAATAAACCCTTTAATAATCAAATATACCAAATAACATATATTCAAAAATTGTTGTATAATTGCTGTAAAGTTTTTCGCATACCATCTATTTTTCATTGCCCTTTGTGATTTATTGCTCTTTACAGAATCAGGACTCTGCGTGTATGTGTGTGTGTATATATATAAATATTTATATATGTTTGTGTGTGTGTGTTTGAATGGAAATAATTTAACATAAGTAGCCATTTCCTGTGCACTTCATTTGACTTCAGTTTAATTGTCAAGACACTTTCACATTTATAAAGGCTGTTTTTATATCAATATATTTGGTTTATGCTCATTTACCAATTTTCTTGTAGGGAACAAATGGCCACAGAAATGTCAGAAATATTGTCTAGGTAGGTGAGAAGGTATAACACCAGTGAATCAATCATTTTATGAAAACAAATCACACATGAAATGGGTTGAATTATTATGGAATTGAAAGTAATGGAATCTGGGTTTTTTTAAAGTGATAAGCAGATAAGTAAATTCTTCATTTCACATAAATTTCCTTTTACCAACACCTTTTTTTTTAGCAATTATTTCTTTGCTATTTTAATTGATTATGTTGAAAATTAATATGAATATTTCATGTATTGTGTAATTTTGTTAATGTTTCTCCAGCTTTCTTCTCCTCTCACTTTGTGATAACAGAACACAAGGCTCCATGTCTTTTAAAGGCACATTTCTACAGATTCAGCACAAAGTTAATGAAGTCATTTAATAGTAATGTAATTGTTGGTGCATTTAATAAGAAAATATTCTAATTAGACTTCCCTTAAAATAAAAGCGGTTTTGAAAATTGCCATGGCAAGACCATATTAAAAACCCTTTTAAATATCCAAAGTCCCCTTCTGAGATTTCTTGAATGGAAATGCAAGATTTTATGCACAATGCAGAAGGAAAGATAAATACAGGTTTTGGTCTGAATATACTAGTTGGTAAAATACTAATTCTCTTTTCAAATAAATTGTTGTGATTGTCTTCCATATCAACAAGTAATGAGAAAGTGTTTTCTGCAAGATGAGGGCAGAAATAACCTTTGACATTGATTTTATGAAGCTTACAGAAGAAGAAAAATTGTTTAGAGTTTTTGAAAGTGAATCTGTTGTTTAACAAGTAAGTTAGCTGTGTAAATATGGTCTGAAGATGATCAATCTCACATGTTTCATGGGTTTTATAGTGGTAATATGGATGATTGGAATGCAGCTGGTAATGAAATCTTTTTCCTGCAGTGTTATTTTAAGAATAGGAATAAAACACATTGTGTTTAATTAAGATAGCATGTGAATTTAAATGGCCATACTGTATTGCATATATTAACATAGTTCCAATGACAGTGGGCAATTTTTAATGTACAACAAAAAAGACAAAACTTTGGGGCAAAATCAGAGGCGCTCTGTGTTTTGGATGAATTCAAAATGCAATACCTCTCGGTACATACTTGTTTAACTAAATTTGTCTCACTTTTCATAGACTGGAAGCTTTTGATGTGAGATTACTGTTTTGTATTTTTGGTCTGAAAATACTGTTTATGATACATAACTCTCATATGGAGCAGTGAAGATTGAATGTCAAGTGTGATGCTCCTCTTAATGCCATACTGTTATGATTAAAGTAATGTAGAAAACAAGCAAGTGATCTTCAGAGTGCAGAGTAGTACCCTAATAGAAAGACTAAGCCATTCAATTGGATTAGCATTCTTAAAGATTACTAGTTTAACCAGAGAGGGTACAGCCTAGTTCTGCTGTGCTAAATTAGGCAGCAAACTCTTGAGTGGTGGGTAATGTTGCTAAATAAGGAAAATCCTTAGGATTTGTCAAATTAGGTTCAAGAAGGTTAGACACCAGGCACTAGAAATTATTTATCAGGAATTCTTAATGTCCTACAGGTATGCCAATAATAGCAAAATATTAAAGTATATATTTTGAAGGAGTTTGTCGAGTTACTTGTTTTACACTCATGAGGAGTTCTAAGTCAGAGTTAATTTTTTAACTTTGACTTCTCACACTTCACTGGAAGCTGTGTGTGGACTTGGATTAGTAGTATGTGTAGGCATTAAGCTGCTACCGCAGCAGTAAGTTTCTGTAGTTTTAATTATACTGGAGAGATGGTTCAGTTGTTACTAAAAAGAACGTTAGGTTTATTCAATGAAATTTAGATTGCAGTTGTTATCTCTGCTTTCAAAAATGCTGTATCAGCATAAAGAAACATTTCAGGTTATAATAGTTATTTATAACCTACTAATTAAAAAAGGAAAATAAACATAAAACATCACAGTACCACATGAGACCTTCATGGAAAAATAAACGTTAAAATAATGTTCACTAGATTGTACCTATTAATAATGTGCCTGTCCCTCAAAGATACTACTGCAGAAACAGAGGCTTTCCAAGGAAAAGGCCTGGTTTTTTTTCTTAGTGCATCAAGAAGTTCTTAGTCATAAGCAGAGGCTGGTAAAATCATGTGTCTGTTCTTGAATTCCTTAGTGTTTAAAAGGTGTACTGATCGTCACTGAATGTTGCAGTGTTTTGAACTTACTTTGTAAGCAAACAATCCACGGGAAGTTTGCCATTCTTCAGGAGGGTCCTACCACTTACCCATACCATATTTCTTGGGGGAAAAAATTAAATTCAGGCTTATCTTTATATCTGATGTTCATTTTGTACATGGAAACCTTGTATGTTTACTTAAAGATGATTGAGATTTTACTAATAATTTCTTACTTGCATTTGCTGTTGACTTACTTGTGTATTACCTACACAGTGAAGACCTTTTGCCTTTGGAAGACATTGGGTTTCGATGAGTCTTTTTTTACTGGTCAGGCTTTTGTCTGAGTGGTCTTTTTTACCTTGGTATTTCTTTATTATCAATATCATCACCCCCAACCCCAGAATAAGTGTTGCTGTTATTAGATAGCCAATATAGAATTAATTTGGTTTCTTCTCTCAAAGTTAGGTTTTTTCCAAAGACAGAATATTTTTTTCAAGCTTTGGAACGAGGATTTTGTCCTAGACCAATTTTAAATAGCAGAGGAAATGCGTTTTCTTCCTTCTCTTTGTTCTACTTCAGAAATATTTTTCCTTGTCTGTTTTTTGAATGGAGCTAAAAATATCTACAGTCAGTCCTTGTTTTCTGCATCTTAGTTGGCACTAAGTAAAATGTGTATCAGTGTGGGATGAGATACACAGAATATGTGTCTTTTCATACATGAACAGTATTAATGACAATTCCTTTTAATCTCTAGGAGGCCAATCAGATTATGATATGATTTTGTTCATAAAATACATTTTCATTTTCTTTTAATAATTTGAAAATCTTGAAATTATGGTATTTTGTCTTAGAATTCTGCATGGTAATAACAATGGATACATGGTTGATCATAGGATCTCTTCCTCTTCTTAAAACAATTCCTGTTTAATACTTGAAAAATTACATATATATTTTTAAAATAATTGTAGGGGTCCTGCAGTGCAAGCCACAAAAGCTGCTGCTGGTACTAAGAAGCACGATCTCAGTAAGTGGAAATATGCAGAGCTTCGTGATACAATCAACACATCCTGTGGTAAGTAGGCTTTTTCTGAGAAAGAGTTCAAGTTATAGTTTATATGAAAAGTGTTACTTTCTTCCTCTGACAAAGGTAAAAAAGTTTATAGAAGTTTGAATGAAAAATTAATTTAAAAAAATATCTCTTACCCCCAAAAGAACAATACATGAAGCTATTTCCATATTAAGCAAACACAATTTCCATAGTTATGTCTTTTAGGGGTTATATATTTATGATATTAAATGGCTTGGGCCATAAAATACATGTTATAACTTCTTAATTAAGTTCACTCAGTTTGATGTACTTCCACAGAGGGAATAGTAGTTACTATGCTGTACCTAGAATTTGCATGTTCTAAGAATTTTTTTGCTGTCACTTCTTGCTGTCACCAGATCATAAAGAAAGCAAGAATGTCACGTAAAGCAGAGTGTAAAAATATGTTCTGTTTTAGATATTGATATTATTCTTTAATTCTCAAAATGTGTAACTTCTTTTTGGAAGCCTACAGTGAAGCATTAATTACTTTGGCCTCAATGCTGTGAAGACAGAAACAATAAGAATTATTCATTTTTTAGATACTACTGTTTCTTCTGGCTTCTTGTTGAAAGCAGTTGGTTAATTTGTGATTCAAAATCACTCAGAATGTCTTCTTGGATGTAGAAAGTGGAATGTAACTCGTTCTCTTTTACTGTATTTACATATGCAAGACTGGAGCAATGTTTTCAGCTGCGTAGATGGTGCTGTAATAAGTGGAGTTCACTCCTTGTGAAGCCAATTTGGATACTCTGAGAGGACTAGTGGAAAAGCCTTGTCATCATTCAGTCTCTTAGTATAATGAAATTCAGAAAAATTAAAATAGATAAATGAAAAAGAATGCAAATCTAAGCAGTCAAATTACTGGGTTTTTTTTTCCAGTTGCAGAAATAATGTTCAGCAGTGCAATTTAATCTTTTTATTATTTATTTCTCTGCTTGTATTGTGATATTGTCAAGAGAAATATTTGTAGCATTTTAGTGCTCCAAGTGTCCCAGTACAACAGCTACTTTGGGGACTGCCTTTACTCTAAAGCAGAAAAGGATTCATCAAACTCTGAGGGTCTTTCTGGGCCATAAAACACAGTCTGTGCGCTGCAGAGAATGAGTTTTTTCTGTGTTACATTTTATCCTATTAGTGTTACAACTTGGTCTCAAATCATATACCTTATCAATGTAGAAAAGCATTTTAATAAATAATTTTCCTGTCTTTACTCACTTATGCCTTCCCCTTCTCCTTTTCTTTGGGATAGATATTGAACTCTTGGCAGCTTGCAGAGAAGAGTTCCACCGAAGGCTAAAGGTGTATCATGCTTGGAAGTCCAAAAATAAGAAACGCAATGCAGAAACAGAGCAACGTGCTCCCAAATCAGTCACGGACTATGGTGAGGAGAGATAATTTTGTATTTATAATAATTTTGGTGATAACATTCTAAAAAAAACATTTCTGGAACGGATTTCGGGTTTGCTAGGTTGAAGAACCTTGGAGATTTTAGGAGTGTTTTATGTTGATTTAGGGTAAATATTTTGAAAAGATTGAAACTAGCAAATTATTCACAGAAATTAAAACACTTCCAGTAGACCCAGCTACTTGTGCTGAACAGTTCTCTCTTGAAACCTTTTCTCACATCCAGCTGACATCTGATAGAAAGAGTTCTTGATCTACTGATGCAGGTGCTGGCATTTTTGTTAAATGTTCATTGCTGTGCTAATTTAATATTTCATAATGCGTAGCTATGTAGACATAGATGTAGGTACTTTTAAAATATGCTAATAATTCTGTTGTTTACATCACTGCTTACATACATCATGTTACATCCTCTTTTAAAATATCTGTGAGTGTTGATATTGCAGTTTTGGCTCATGAGGTGACAAATTTTGTGTAGACCCTGTTTTCTATTTAGACCCTCATTCTACTGATTGCACAAGCAGGTGTTTGTTGACAAAGCAAAACACTAATCAGAGTAAGTGACTTTCTTTTCTGTTCATTAAGAAAGTGTGGGAGTTTAAGACAGCCAGGCCTGAATATTCTGTACCTGGTTTCTGGAGTGGTATTTACAAAGTGGACTGTTACTGTTTTCCCAACATCCCACCTCAAAAGTCTGGTGATCATCTGTTATAAAAGGAATCTAAGAAATTTATAGAATCACTGTAAATGCGTGGAATAATTTAGTCAGATAATTCTTTTTATCTTTTGGTTCCATTATATTTGATATTTGTTCATGGGACAGGCAAAGGAAAGGGAAGATGGGGAGAAAGTGCTTTCCCCAAAGTCACATGAGCCTGAGATTAAGGCGTTGTCCTGGGACATGGAGAATAAACATCCCAGGGCATGCAGGCGCCCTGGGTAATCTCAGTCCATGTACAAAGGCACTTTCCTCCCCTTGATCCATTTACTTGAGTTATGCATTGCTTGAGCATTACCTGAGATTGAGGTTTTCAGGGAACTTTAGTATGGATATGTGACAGGCAAAATCTAGAGCCCTGGAGAAGATATTATCAAGGAATGGGTCCTTGTGTCTGAAAAGTGGTTTTAGGTGCTTAAGAAAGCTTATAACTGAAATGGCAGGAAAAGGCATTTGAAGCACTTCTGCAAAGTGGTAAATTGCTTTGAATTTGAGCTCACACGTTTTCTCTGGAGCTAAGTGGGTAAAATATTCATATACAGCATTGCTGATGGGAAGTATCAAAGAACTGATGATCTTTGGATTTTTGCACAAAAACATTAGAATAGAATATTCATGTTCTTATCACTTTTATTCAGACATTTGCTGCATTCTTCTCAATGTTTTTCATTATATTTTCTTACCTTATATTTCTGAAGAAGAGAACTTTGCAGTTCAAAAGAAATTGGTAGTGACCTTTAGGCACTCTTAATGTAAATGACAGTATAATTCTTAGTATTGCAAATAATTATACCTCTTGGGCATTTCACATATATATATTGTAGTGGTCTGAGTAGGTAGTAAAAGGAATTCTGATTTCTTAGGTGTTCAAGGTTAAAGTCTTTCTGGTGTCAGTGTATGTGTGCTTCAAATAATGTCGTTTTTTTCTTTCCATCTCTTCATTGATTTAATGTAATTTTACAGTATCCTTTGATTAAATTCATATTTTCAGTAAAGAAGCTGAGCACTGATATGTATATTATTGTTGGTATTGACAGAGCTCTGGAAGTTTTTCCCTAGCAGAAATGTCAAAAAAGAAAAGTACTACATTAATTAACTAGCAGATTTGTCAGAACAATCTGTGCTTAGCATGTGTACCACTAAATTAACTAAGTGATTAATTTTGTAGTTAAATCCTGATGAAAATAGAAGTAGAAAATGAGTAGAAATACTTAGAATCTGTGTTTATGTTGTAACTAGAATTCTCATTTGTCTGTTATCAGCATTGGTGAAAAATGTTGAGGTAATGAAACCATAACTTAAAAAGGATCAGCACTTCATTTTTTGTTCAACATGTAATATTTGTTCACAGATTTTGCACCATTTATGAGCAACTCAAGTAAGTGAGGAGACAGTTGTTTAAGCTAACTTTGAAGAATAGGAACAATTGAGAGCTCTATACTAACATTGATTGATCCAGTGTTTTGCTACACATGTACTTAGAAGTTAATTGTAAATAAAATATTTTATAATTTGACAGTGTAGTTCATCTGATGGCAATTATACATGACTCTAGTAATTTACAAATGTACTTGTCTTCATGAAATCCTACCCATTTGGGGAGTCATGGGAAGGAAAGTGAAATAACCTCCTTATGTAAAATATGTAATAATCTCCTATTTTTATCCACACCGAATTAACATTCTTGTTCTAGCGTTTTTTTTATTGTCTGCACGTGGCTTTTTGTTGTAGCAAAACTCTGGACTCAATTTAACAACTATTTTCCTAGCACACAAACTAACATTCAGGTGATGGTTTCTTCTGAATAAAGAGACATAGTTCTATAGCACCGAATAGAGGCTCCATTGGCTGCTTAGCATTCCTGTCCTCTAGATTTGCCCTTGGATTTAGATATTTTTAGGAGTAGAAATGAGCCTTAGCAATTACCATTGCAGTTCAAAAAGTATTTGTCAATACTAAAGCATTGATCTGCTGGGATAAATGTTCAGACAATTTGTAGAAAACTGAATTAGTGTTTTATAAACTCCGTCTCCCTGTAAGGTATGTATTTTATCAGAGTTGATCTGTACATGTAGCATTCACCTGTTAAAGTCTGGGGTTTTTTTCTTCTGTGTTTACTTTTTATGTGCACATAAGAAAAAAAAGGAAATTTGATATGTGTAATACATGGGATTTTATTTTAAGGTTCTGCTCTTCAGGTTTAGAAAACTTATTTTTGCTTGAATCTAAGCAGAAGAAATTTCAAGGTGCAGTTGTTAATCTGTCATTTTTCATGTTATTAAGTATTAGCGCAGAAATTATCTTTGTTACTCAATAGACATGGAAAAATACAGAATTCACGTTTAATCATTCCTTCTATGCTGAAAAAATACAAACAGTTAATACTGATTTTCTTCTTTAGGAATGGTAAAGGTTCTTAAACAGGGTATCTGTAACGGTGCTGTAAACCTCTAAAATGAGATCAGTAACAAACTTTTGCAGGGGCAGTTATTAAAGGAAAGGATCTTGCTTTTAAGAGCATTCAGTATTTAAAACTAATTATGATAGTGTATATGTAAGATTAAGAAGGTTGATCATTTGATGAATTAACATAGAGAGTATGTGCTTTTATTTGAAAGCAAGTCTCTCTCCAGAGCTTGAAATAAGGGGAACTCAAAAAGTCCAAAAATGCGTGTGTAAAATTTACCAAAAATATATATGAAACTTGAAAAAATTTCATGTAACTGTCTCCTTTAGAAGTTCAGTCAGCTGATCTTAATGGTCTGAAATAAAGAATTCCTTGAAAGAAAAAAGCAGCCAGAAATTAGTTCTAATACCAGATTTTGGCATACAGAAATCTAGGCAGAAAATTGTTTGGTGGCAGCTTTGTAATAAGCAGTATTTTTTGTCAACATTTCTATTAACAAATTAGTACTTTCTAACAACATTATACATACTTCTGTGTTGACTGTCAAACGTCAAGTGATGCTTTGTATGTTTGTAACTGAAAATGCTTCTGTGCACTCTAATCTTTTTTTACAAAGAAATGGATGGAACTAAAGCAATTACTGATAAATGTTTCTGGTTGGTAAGAAATTTTATATGGGAACTTTTACCTTAAATATTGATTTAAAGCAGACTATGTTATTTTATTTTCTTTGTTTTGTTTGAACATGCCATTGGACAACATGTAGATACAGCAGTTAACATGAGCCTTTTCTGACCAGGTTTTAGCTGTTGCAATTAACAGAATGCACATTATATGAGATAGGAGTAGTTTTTAAGTTTGCTGAGACTTCAGATGACCTTGAATTCAGAGAGAATCTCTTGGGTTTTGGGGGAATGTTTATTTTTTCAGGTTTGTTTTGTTGTTTTGTTTGTTTTTAATGTGCTGATTAATAAAGCAAGTAATACGGCCTTCTTGTTTTCTAATTGCTTTATTCACTTATTTTGGGGGGTTTTTTTTTGTATGATAGCACAACAGAACCCCACAGCCCAGCTACCAGGCATACAACAAGAGATTGAAATAAACAGACAGCAGCGCTACTTTCGCATTCCCTTCATCCGCCCCGCGGACCAGTACAAAGATCCCCAGAACAAGAAGAAGGGTTGGTGGTATGCACACTTCGATGGGCCCTGGATTGCTCGGCAAATGGAGCTTCACCCTGACAAGGCACCCATTCTGCTTGTAGCGGGTTGGTATTGAAAGCAAAATTACAACTTTGAAAAGGTTCAGAGTTGAAAAGGATACAAATGTGTTTCTAAGTTTCCCAAGTTCTTTTTATTTATTTATTTATTTTTCATCAGCAGTTCTTATCTGGGCAGAATTTGAGGATTCGGGACTGCTGTTGATGGTGGCCAAATGTTTCAGAATATCATTTGGACATGTAACTGGTCCTGTGTTTTACTTGTACACATACTTCCATTTGGGAAGCCAGGGACAGAGTGGGAATCCAAATGTCAAGGGTTTTACTATTACAAGTCCTCAGATTATTCATTGAACTGGAGACAGCATGAAGATAAAAATCACAATTTGTCTGGGAAAGGTCTAATCTTATTAGGTATTTTTAGTTAGCTGTTAGCTATAGTTAGTTAGCTTATTTTTAGTTAGCTATAAAGAATTACAAGTAGTTTGTATCGAAACAATTTGTGTATGTTACATTGTCTTTTCATAGCTTGGGGCTAATAGCAAGCTGATGCTTTTACCCTGTTTGTGCTACTTTATGCTAGAATGGGAGAATAGTTTTGTAATCTTAAAAATTTAAAATAAATGTTGCAATGGATAGGTAGAGATTTATCTGGTAGTGAAATGTATCCTCCTTTTCTGGAGGGTGGTGAGCACGGGAGAAGACACTGGATAAATGCTGCTTACAGTTCTGTGTTTAGAGTTTTTTTTATTTAACTTAGAGACTGAGGAAAAGCCATAGCCAATTTGTTTCACTTCAGAATTATGCTTTACTAGCAACAAAAGTTTGTTTTCTGTAAATTATTTAAAGTATAATTCCTTATACCAACTGTTGCTGTTCAGTGCCAAAGCCCACAGCTAAAAGTAGCACTGCTGTCATGAATACCTGATAAAAATAAGATTACAATTTAGTTTGTGAGCTACGCATATCATTTCATTGGATTGCCTATGTTGGTCCCATTTGCTAGACATTGTTTGTTTTGGATGGTAGGCTGGCAGATTAGCTGCTTGGTCCAAAGTCAAATTCTTAGTTGCTTTGCTACATTCAACCAAAAGTAAATCAGTTCACTGTGAAGTGGCCTGAAACTGAAAGTATATGTAATCCAAATGCAGTTGCCATCCTGTAATGGGTTTCAGAGGAATATATCAAAATTAGGATCTTTCAGATTCTTTCCTTTATCCCTTTTTGCTTGCTATTTAAGCACAACTTTGTCAGTTGCAGCATCTGATACTAGTTTATTCTCATAATGCTTCAGTGTTCTCTGTGTAACAAAAAAACAGAAAACTGAAAAATGCCTGTATCTGAGGACTTCCTCATAAGCTCTGAAATCTACTAGCAAGCCAGATCTACAGAGAGGAAATGTAATTAACAAGGATCTAGTCTTTATTGATGGGACCTTTGAATGATGTAAAAATGTTTTCTTTTTCCCTTTACCATTTCAGGTAAGGATGATATGGATATGTGTGAGCTTAATCTTGAAGAGACTGGCTTAACCCGAAAGCGAGGTGCTGAAATTTTACCAAGACAGTTTGAAGAAATTTGGGAGCGCTGTGGAGGCATCCAGTATCTCCAAAACGCGATTGCAAGCAGACAAGCTCGCCCTACCTACGCTACGGCGATGCTGCAGAACCTCTTGAAATAACTGGGCATTCGGCACAGGAGCGTTCGAGACGAGAACCTTGCCCACTATACAAAGGGAAGAGTTCCTCTGTGCTACAGAGAACCTAAACATTCTATAATCAGAGTAGAGATGTTTAATATAAAGTGAACAGATTTTATTAATCATGTGGTTTGTTAATTTGTACTTCATGATGTTTCATTTGTGTAGTGAACTTTACTAGGTATGAGGACCCTGAAGAAAATTCAGTCAGTGTAGTTTGTTGCATTTTGTTTATATGTTGCATTTTCTTTAACAGTTTCTGTTATAACTTAACACTTTTAAGTAATCTGTCTGTACTTGGATACATATTGCAAAGAACTGCACTGCAACCACCTTTTTATAATATTCCTTCTTTAAAACACTGAGTAGTTGGCTTCAAGTGGTGGCCTAGTAAAGAGAGTATGCTATTTCTAATAACTGGAATTGTGAGGCCTTAGCTTTGACTTCTGTTACGGAGAAGTTGGAGTATACTTTTATATAATCTGAGACATTTTATGTCCTGATTTGCAAACTGGTTACTGTCTATATTTAATGATTTTTGTTTTTCCAGAACCTGATGGGAAATCCTCCTAAACTTGAGACCTATAAACTCCTGTTTAATTCATTCTCTGTCTTGGTTTAAGAGAAACTGTTTTCTGTACATTCCAAGAAAAGCATTCGTATACGTTAAAATAGTGTAATGTTGGAGGTCCTCAAAGAATGTACTGCTCTTTAGGACTTATATCACTTCTCTTGTAGATTATTTTTTTCTCTCTCTCTCTTTAGTACAAATCTGCTTTAGACTTTATTTTTCTGACCACATTTCTATTAGCAATTCTTGGACAGTTTGTTTAGCCAGGTAGTGTAATTTCAATATATTACACAAAATTGTCCAAGCCTTGTATCTGAAGATATATAAGATTAAGGATAGTATTAAGGGAAGTATGTTCAGCTTTTTGCTGGCAGTATAACTTAACTGAATATGAGGCCTGAGCCTCAGAAATCCTCTTTAACTGTAACACAATACACAAGGTCTGTACCTTTTGTTAGACTGTGTAAAAAATTGGTCTAATAACATAATGCCTCTTAATACTATGTGCTGATGCAATAGCTACAATTTTTAGTGTACTGGAATATCATAATGATTTGGATGCTGAGCTGTATATTAATATCTGTCAAGTGTCATAGCTTGTAATAGTTCCCTTATTAAGCAGTTTGTTTGGGGAGTTTTGTGGGTGGGAATCATTAATTTCATACAGTTTTAAGACACATCTCTTTCACTTATTTGAAGATTGCTTTACCTCGCTGGCCATTATTTCAACAAATTAAACATGACCATTTGTTATCCCTGATAGAAATTCAAAATATAAGTAGCTTGATGTCCAATTACATAGCCTGACTTAAAAATGAACTCATACCCTTTTTAATTGACAGTTTGCTTGCAGTATAAAATAATTTCCTCGCTCCTTACTCAGCATGAAACCTCTTGGAAACTTTTTAGTTTTTAAATGCATAAATATACTTAATTTTCAAGAGGGGTGGTTCTGTAGCACAGAGAAAGCTCCTTGCTGACCTTAGATTGTGGTTGCGTGCCACAGTCTGATTGTTGTTATAAATGCACTCCTTACGGGAATAATGTGGAGATACTCAAGTGGTATTTAACTCTCTACACACCCACTGCATCAAGGAATCTCAGCTTCTGCTGCAGACCCACTCTACTTCCTGGTCATGTGATTGCAAATGAGAAAATTGTTTTCATTTTACCCAAATTCTTCACTGAAACAGTAATTTTTGGCTGGAAGATGAAATGAGAAGTGCATCAGACTGCTGGCTGGGAAGTCGTGTGCAGACCTGTACAGTGTTGCATGAGTTTAAAGGTGCAGTTTATGAAATTTAGATTACTGGTTTAATGTGTTACTGCATTGGAACCAAAATGTGACAACTTCCAGTTCCTGGACACTTAGCACTGCAAGAAGCTGTACTCGCTCATGTGATCCAAGGAAGAAAAATCCCTGACCTGACGTGTTTGTTTCTGTCGGGTTTAGCTGCATGGCTTGACACATTCCATCTCAGTGTTTATATCTTTACAAATCCATGGATCTTATGAGTTTGAACATAGTAAGCAAAGAATCTCAAATGCTTACTTGTGCGTGTAGGTAGCACACATATATGTACTTAAATATTTTAGTATGTATGTGTGTAAACATACCTGTAGGGAACTTTAAATAAAATTAACTGAATTTTTCCACTCTGTTCCTTTAATTATGTCAGGATTTCCTTGACTGGCATTGGAAAGAAAATTTATTCTTCAGAAGGGAGTGTAATGACTAAATGACTAATAAATATGAGCTATCATGAAAATAAAATGGACTTGGAAATAGTGGAGGAAGGTCTGGTGGCTGGCCATCTCAAATGAGATGTTTCCACCTCTCAGCATTGCTCCAGAAGTATGCCTGAGGGAAGCAGAAGATGCATTCCAGAAATCAGGGTATTCTAGTTTGCACAGTAGCAGGCTGCTTTTTTTTCCCACTTTTTTTTTCACTCTGCACCAAAAGCAGCTTCTGCTCGTAGTTTTACTTAACTTTTTGTGAAACAAGTTAATTTTCAGTTAGTTTCAGATTAGTTTATTTTTTTTACATGTCTGACAATATTTAACTGCTTACCAATTGTTTCCATGGTCCCTTGTACTGTGTCAGGTAATTATAGTTGGTTGATTTGAAGAGGAAATATAAAAGGAGGGGAGAGGGTTGATCTTTAGGACTGTAGGATAACCTGATGCCCTTCTGGTCTAAAATTATAGAGAAAATTATAATCAGGCTTTTAAAGCACATTGGCTTGGTTCTCTGTGTGTTTCATTAAAAAAAAAAAATTCTTCCTGCCTGTCAGTGAAGCTGTCCTTTATAGTTGAGATCTGCCTATAATGCTCCACAAAGCAAAGGAGAGGAAGAGAATCACCACACTAAGCTGCGTTCCTGAGTAGGTGACCCAGGAATATGCATTTTCTTGAGAATGCTACTCTGAAGATCCTAAGGTCATTCAATACTTGTCTTTTATCCATTGATAAATTTGTGTTTTTCTTTACCTAGTTGAATCCTCTGGGTTTTCTCAAAAATCTTTAAGTATTTAAATGACCTCCTAATACTGTACTGAAAATTAAAAATTAAAAATAAACACATTCCATGTTGAAATCTTACTTGTATCTTCTTGCTTTTTTGTTTTTGAAGAGTTGAAGCATAAGGGTTAATTAAGTTATGAGAAAGATTAAAATACTCATTTGCTGGTACTGTCTGCTGCTTCTCTATGAGATACTTTTGGTCCTTAAACCTACTTTTTAAAGCTTTATTCTAGTAAAGATTTTTTTCTTCACTTTCTAAGGTAAGTGTTCCTCCAAAATAACATTCTGATATTAGAAAATTCTGGTTTTGTTATCTTAAATCTCATACTTCATTTCTCAGTGGTTACTGAAACAAGTAATTTTTTACTTTTATTATTTTGTCTTAACATTTATTGTTATCAATTCCAATATGTCTATCATTTGCTATGCTGTATACTCTGCATCCTTTTAATTTTAGATTGTGTCAGTCAGTGACAGGTGACACCAACTCTGCTGCTTTGAATGTGTGTGCTGTGGGGGAAGCTTTATGTTTGGGTTGGAGATGTGGTATTGCTTTTGTGGAGTTTTGTTTGTTTGTGTGCCCTCTTAGAGTCTTAGGGAATTTTCTCATCTTAAGGGCCAAATCAGAGTTGAATTTTTTTAATTTAAAAAGATTCAAGTAATTCATCTAGGAAATGTAATTTTGTTTCAGTTTCCTTATGGCTTTTATCTCCAACTGTAACTTTACATCAGTTTTAAAGTAACATGATGAGTTTTGTTGTAAGATTAGGTACCACTTCAATTCCTTGTGAAATTTTCAAGTAAATAATTTTATTATGTCTTATTGAAATACAAAAGGTTTACGTCCAGCAAATATATTTGGTAATTAATAGTTGAGAGTGATAAATACAATCATGAATAATCATTATTAAAATACACATTTTAAAATTACTTATTTTTTAATCTGGCTAATGATAACTAGAAGAAGTTGAAATACACTAAACACATACAAAAATACATTTGTAATGGAAAAAAAATGGAATGCTATCAGCATTCTTGATGCATTCTTAGCTTACATGAGCAATAGTGAAAAGCTAGCATTTGTAGGCAAGTATGACTCCCAGTGCCCTGCAAAAAGTACTTTTAAAGTAATTTTATTCTGAAATATTACTGTGTAAAACCACATCTTAGGTTTCTTCTTTATTTTTTTTTCCTACTTAAATAAAGTAAGTAAAAACACTATTTCAGCTGTAGAAACTCAACCTTGTATTCTCGGTGCATTGCCTTCATTCGTACACAGTCACCAGTTCCGGTGGTTTTGCAGGCAAATCCATGCAGTTGTTTGGAATTTGTAAACAGTTCTTTTGAGCAGACTTGGGAAGGTAAACTAAAGCTCAGTCTTTGCTGTGGTAACTGCACGGTACGAAGTAAGAATTGTCACTAAAATCAGCTGCTGTCCTGAATGCACGAAAGTTTCACATCTGGATGAGGAGTTGTCATCCAGGATAGTCATGAACTTTGTAGTAGCTCATTTTGAGCTGTACGACTTCTGGTGTGCACCAAGCAGCAAACAAGTGCCTGAATACAACACTGGTGCAGAATATAAATAGAGATATATACTCAAGAAAAAGATACTCAAGGTAAAATAATGCTCATACTTGAATCAGGATTGTGGATTCATAGTGCATAAATTAATAAGCCTAAAAAATACTTAATGGCCACTCGTCTGCTTGGATTTCTCCTACAAAAACTAACAGTAACCCCTCAGAATTATTTGTGTGGATACCGAGTTTGAAGTGTAGGTGCTCATGTGGAATTCTAATCTCACTACGAGAAGGGTGGTTGTGAATATAGATCTCATGTTCTGAAAAGATGAAACTGTATATTGTACCTCAGGAAAACGTTTGAAGTCTTAGGATAACCCGATAGTTTCACTGTCACCAGAAATTAAACAGTTAAGTAAATATGTACATATGTAAAAATGATGCATTTATTAACAGAAAAATAGGAATCTGATGTTCATAGAAACCCTTGAAAAATTAAATCCAACTTCTATGTGATTTGCAATGTGAGTGTTCAGGGAGGGAATGAAGAAGTTACCAAATACTTTTAATGTGGCCTTTGGTCAATGACAGCTCTTATTTCCATTCACCATTTGCATCAGTGTATGTAAGGAAGGTTAATAAAGGGGTATAGAAATGCAGTGAAGTTCCAGACATTTTTACCAGAATAGTTGTGACATATGATATTGAAAAATGTCACATGTCAGCAAAATCTGTTTATAGCTCTCAGCTCTTAAATAAAACACTTATGATGTGTAAGCACCAGAAGCTTAATATATGCATCTTAATAGTGGGGACTTCCTACCAGGCATTTTAGACATACTCAATAGCTGCTCGACTTGGTCATTTGCTTTCCTTCAGTAGAACTATTTTTTATGATGTGCACTGATTTTAGAGCCAAAATATTGTATCTTTAGGAATCCTTGATTTTTTTTTTTTCATACTCATCCTGAAGTCCAATCTTGAATAATGCAGACCTTCTCTCTTGAATACCTATAAGAGAAAGACCTGTAAGACATTTGATGAGTATTGTTGATTTTGAAAATGTACTATTTATCTAATAGCAAATAGGCAAGGCCACAGAGATAATTGTAGTTCACTGTAAGAATCGAGCCTTGGGAAGAGAAGGCTTCAGGGGGACCTTCTCATAGCCTTCCAGCACCTAAAGGGGGCCCAAGAAGGAGGTAAAGAGACTTTTTGCAAGGGTGATAGGACTAGAGGGAATGGCTTTAAACTGAAAGAGATTTAGATTAGATGTGAGGAGGAAATTCTTAACTCTGAGGGTGGTGAGGCACTGGAAGAGATTGCCCCAAGAAGTTGTGGATGCAACATCCCTGGATATGTTAAATGTTGTTAGTTTTTGAATGACTAATTGGATAAAACTCCACCTAATCAAAACTCCCTCTGATAACTAAGTTTTGCAGTAATTTTCCATGCAGTGATTCTATAACAAAACTGGAGACTTCTTTTTTTCATATTTGGGAACGATTTGAAGGTTATTTTAGCTTCTACTGGAACTTTTTGCCTATTTTCATATATGCCTTTATAAATACAGAGCTGTACTAGATAGTACATCCTAAAAAGCTGTCACTGCTGTCATTACATATTGCAAACCAGCATTTTAATACTGAATTCTCAATTTGGTCTATGAGCCATAGAGAGCCACATCCACCTGAAAATTCAGTTCAAATGCCATATTCTATTATAAAAATTTTTGCCCTGAATGAGTTTTCTAGATTGTGGAATCAAAGTGCTCCTCTTATTTTCAGCTAATGAAAGCTGTTCTATTTTCATTTTCTTCTGCCACTAACTTTTTTCAAATCATTAAAAACATGTTGAATCTACGGGTGATGTAAACATTCACTGTGAATTTAAGTAACAGTGAAAAATAGCCACCTAATTTTTTTAAGCCCATTTCAATTTTGTGGTTGCTGGATTTTTCACTACTTGAGAAGAGCTTTCTCAATGTACTTTTGACAATTCAAATATGGTCTAGATGACACAGACCTGGTTTTCTTTCACAGATGTGCCATTTTATTACTTTAATAAAATATTTAATACTTTTCTATGTAGTAGTTTTAAGTAGTTTAGCTATTACGGAAGTTTATTGGTCTACAATTGCCCACAGGCACATTTCTTTTAAGGTGGGTGTAAAATAGTAATTGCAAACATCTGTGCTCATGCTTTTACGAGCAGTGAATCAAGTTCATTCTTGAGCTTTTCCGAACTGCTACTCCCTGCTGTTTTGTCCATCTCTGTCTTTGTCCATCTCTATCTTTGCATTCCAGTCTTCCTATTTTTAGCTCAGTCTGTAACTATGGCCACAGTACTTGAAGAGACCACACCTGGGTATTATGATCAGTAACAATAAATCTTTCTATATGGTATCTTTGCTTTTTCCTTTATTTACATAGCAATAAACATGTAAGGAACTCAAGATTCATGTAGTTGGTGTCCAGTCTTCCATAATGTCCAGCTAGTGCTAAGGGCACTCCTGTGCTGATATTCCCCACAATAACATTGGGTGCTGACAGCTATTTTGTTCCTATTTGGGCTGTAATTCAGAAAAACTAAAAGGGCAAAGTAAAAGATTTTTGTACCTATCAAGAGGACATATTCAGATATATCAGAAACAGTCTGCCAGTTTTAGAGGAACTTTTGACTCAGCTTTTCTCCTTTCTGTCTTTTTTTTCCCCCCACAAAGATACAAGGGGTTTCAAGTTGCAAAACTTGAACTAGTACTTGAGATATGAGCAGTATTCTGTTCAAATTAGAATTCCTACTTGTCAAACTCTATGTAGCTTAACCACACTGAGTGATCTGAGATCTTAGGTGATCTAGTACTGCTATTTCCACCTCTTTGGATTGCATTTTGTGTTAATTTATCATTTCAGGTATTTCTTCTTCCTTCACATGTTACAGTGTCTGCCGCATTAGCACATGGTTATACAAAATAGAACATCGTTACATAAAAACATTTAAGAAGAAAATGTAGTTGTCATATCAAGCATCCAAAAAATCTGAGCTTTTCTTTGTATGGTATTACTACAAAGAGGCTCCCAGGTAACACTGACAATGGGACACAACAGATTTTAAAGGTTCTTGAAAACAGTCACACAAACCTTGGTTTTGTCTGGCTGGTGCTGGAAATGAAGAATTCCGGAGACTAACTTGTCAGTCTTGGTTTTGTAAACTCATCTGGGGACCTACAAGAGTAAAAAAACCAAAGCACTAATTATTTCTCTAAATGACTAGAAGCACTCAGATGGGATAGACTGCCAGAGCCATGCAAGAGAGCTGTAAGAAAAGCAGTTCTACAGTCCTGTTATGAAACCTACACTGCAGTAAATCTAAAAAGCAATGAATGCCTTAGTATTTTCAGTTCTGAAATTGCCAAGCAAGAGAGTAGCTTCAAGTTTGATTTAGTTGTGGAGTTAGTACATGAAGGTGGACCTGTTATTTCAGGTGGGGCTGTTTGTTGAGGGATGAGAAAGGGATTTCCATGCAATTTACCTCCAGGCTGAATTGTGTTTTCAAGTTCATGTAATGCTTCATGATCAAGGATCTCTGAGGAACTGAGACAAGCACTTACACTGCAAGCCGTGTGACAAAAGCTAGATAGGGATTCATCATGTTCAAAAGCAGGATTAATCCTTACAGCATTTTCTGGATTGCAGCTGCTGAGAGTAGGACTTCTACAATGCAGAACATTTTTGTTTAGGTAAGATTTTAAATTGCAAAAGAAACAAAAGGAATATTTTGAAATGTGAAGGAAAAGATTGTAAGCAGCTTACTGCAAATTAGAGTTTCTTTTGCATTTTCTTCTTATCTTAATAATTAAAATGATGAAAAGAAAACCAAGGCTTCCTAAGCCAAGAATGAGAGGTTTAAAAATGAAAGGTTGTGTGGGTTCTGGACCAAATTTTGCACAGCGCTGTCCTTGGTAAAGCTGGTGTCTACGTACAGGGCATCTAAAATAAGGAAAGGAAGAGAAAAAATGTACAAAACTTCAAGACAAAAATGACTTAGTATCTTAAACAAAAAGAAAGGAAAATCTGCAACGTAATATTATCTCATTATTTCCACTACAAATAATTATGTGTTTGCATGAAAATAATGTGATTGATGATAGGGAAAGATAATATTTTTATATTAGTGGGAGTGAGTTTTAAATAAAAGGATGCTGATATATTCCTTGCTGACCTACAAATTTTAAGGAGAGAATGCATGTTAAATATCTCTGACAAATTTCTAACCCCACAGGTAACATTTGTTGTTTAGAACCTTCAAAGTTCATGTGTGTTTTAAGGTAATGTCTGGACACACCTTTGAAGCCTGTATTCTGTTTACTGGTGATTTCACCCAGGGGAGCAAGGTCTGAAATAAGAGTTCTACTACAAATAGCGGGAATCTACTCCTCTTCTAAGACAAGAGGAGAGTGAATTTACATGGAACACAAGTATAAATAGTAGGCCATAATTTTCTCTCTGACTACAAGTTTGCACGAGCTATCGGACCCCTTGCTACCACAGCAAAATTTTGAATAGGACCTTTCTAGGTCACAGGCTGATTTCTAGTACTAAATGCTGCAGCTGCTCTACTATGACGCTGAATGTCAGGAATTTGGCAGTAACTGTGGTGAATTCAATATAATTTCTGTTATGTCCGTTGAAGAAAATTAATTTTGGTTGTTGGGTTTTTACAGTGAATAATTTGAATAATTTTTCCTTATATTGAAATTTGAATAATTTCTTCTGAATAATATAAAAAAAAGTGGTCTTATTTTTTTATATTAATCCTAAGTAAAAGGTGTATCATTAATCTAGTCAAAGTATTAAGAGAGAATAAACAAATGCAAGGATTGTAACTTGATTCTTGCTTGTGTACATGGCTGGTCAGCTACTGTGTGCCAGTCTGGTATAGAGTTTCACATAATGCTCTGAATTATCTAGCATACAATGAGAAGTAGCTTGACAGTTTGTAAAAGAGAGTTAATATGTTCAAGTACTGGGTAGTTCTCAGTATTGACTTAAGATAATGCCATTTAAAAACCCTTAAGGAATATATTTGCAGTAAGGAAGAACTACTAATCTTCAGGTCTTTCCCAGAAAGCCCTGAAAGCAGCTTCAGCCTTCGTGTGCTTTATTGGGTGGTTTGGAATCACAGAATCTATATGAATAAAGATTTCCTTTTTAATACATCATAGAAAAATGTAATTTCTTAAAATGCTACTTTGCAATCAGTAGCAAAGCTGTGAATGTGTTATTTCATTTTTCCAAAATGTGTTTGGAAATCTGAAAGGAATTGCATGCCTTTGTGTGTGTCATCTCTGCCAATGATGCTGAGTTTCTAAAAAATTTCTGAAGCATCTTTAAAAATAAGTAGATCATAATGTTCTGTGTATACTAACATGCAGAAATGGGTTTATCCATGGTGAGACTATTTACACTTCAGAAGGGTGTTTGCAGTGTGACTTACAGCATCTGATTGTCTAGCTTTTGGCTTATTAGTGTAGTTTATGGGGCTGTTAACAGAATCCATCAATCCATTTACCTGCAGACAGCCCCTCTTCCTGGAACCAGCTCACATTTCCCACCATTGACGCAGAGATGGGGCTCCAGCTCGCACAGGCTCCGGCAGGGCAATCCATCCTGGCTGGCATAGCCAGGCTTGCAAAGGCAGTCCGCCTCTTTTGTCCACTCGTTCATTACACATTCCGAAAACTTGTCACATGCCATGAATTTGCAGGGGTCTGCCTGATCAGCTGTAAAGCATGGGGAAATCATTAACTGAAGCATTACCCCAAAGGGCCCTGGCAGGGCTTGTGGCAGCCAGAGAAAGCAGCTCATGTTTGCTGGCCTGCCACTTGGACATGCTAATAGGAGCAGGTTGTCCAGCCTGAAAGGACAAACAGCCTTCTTCCTGTACAGAACACAGCAAGCATGCAAGTTCATGTTGACATCTGCACTGATTTAACCCATCACTGTTGAGCAGCGAGTTTATTTTCATCTCACTGACAAGGATTTTCACATTTGGATGTTTTTATCCTGTTTTTGCTGTGAGTGCTATCATCATACTCATGGATCCTGTGCTACAGCCTTAACGTGTGAGAAATTATTTCAACTGTAATGGTCTTAAACACATAATTTAGGACATGACAGAGGAATGGAAATAGATTATTGAATATTGCACAATACTAAGACCTGCAATGTAAAAATACTGTCATATTCCAAAGAAAATATATGCTTAAAGGCTTTGTAGTGTTGGGTTTTTCTGTGTGTGTGTGGGATTATTTTTCTGCTTGTGTTTTTTTTGTTGTTGTTTTGGGTTTTAGTTTTTTTTGTTTGTTTGTTTGTTTGTTTGTTTTTTTGTTTGTTTGTTGTTTTTTTGTTTGTTTGTTGTTTTTTTGTTTTTTTTGTTTAAGTTTTTTTGCTTTGTGGTATGTTAACATTGGGAAGGCATGCTTGGAAAGCAAAAAACATAGGGTTTTTTTGTTTTGTTTTTTAAATATTAGTGAGGAATGCCTCTGTGAGATTAAGGGAAAAGGATCCTGCTGATTTTCCTGGGAAGGCCCAAATCAGAGACAGCTGTTACACAAGTTTATGTAGTCCTTTATAATTATGTAGTTTAAAAGGAAGATTTGTGCTGGATATTGCAGCTTATAACTGGGCTGAGAGTTTTCTTCTGCAGCCATTTATGCTCTATATACCAGATAATAACACTAATTCAAATGAAAAATGAGGATTGCATTTTTTATAGGAGTATTGGAAATGCCAGACACACACTGGGATATGCTTCAGTGGTAGAAATGAATCTATCAGAGCTGTTCACTTATAATCCCTCGATAGTTTTATGGCTATTTCCTGGTTTGAATTTTTGACTAGTGGGTTTTAGCATGTACAATTTCCCTTTGCTATAAGCAATGTTGGTTTGGAATGTCCTTTGCTCCTGGACTGTGAGTGTGTGCACATGTAAACTGCAACAACAAGTCGAGCTTGGCTTGAACATTTGGCGGGGCTGAGATTTTGTGATAATATTTCATCTTCCTTAACGCATAGATGCATACTTTGTTTTATTTTCTGTTTTCACTTCATTTATATTAATGAAATATTTTGTGCAGGTATTTTTAAAAGTCCTTCTTTATGGTATTATTTATGACCAGTGCAGTCATCCCTTTACAGCTGCTGACTCTTAATATAGATTTTGGACTGCCAGTTCCTATCCATGTTTCACTTTGGTAGAACATCATTACCACTAGATGGCTCTCAGATTCACAATAAAGAGGAATTTGCTTATATCATCTTAACTTGCTACACAGGTTGGGACTTATTATTTTTGTTTGTCTTCTGAAATGAAAATGCATCAGGCTTTGAAACACATGTACTGGAATATACTGGCTTTGTAAACACAATTTCTTCAATTTTGACTCTATGCTACTGCTTGTGAGCCTGGCAAAACCAGCTCTCTCCACAAACTCTCTGTAATAAACTCTCTGTTTTCTTGAATTAATGTTGAAATACCACATTAGTAAAGTATATTGGATGAAGATGAAAGATTTTTAAGTTTTTCTGAATTTTCATTTTAGGATCTTTCTTATTTTAATTTTTATTTAATGAAAATTTGTTACTAAAGCAGGGAACATATGGCAGCCCAAAGTTCACTCTTTATATAATGAACTAATGAAATATTTTATTCATCAAGCATCAGTTTGTCACGGCAGTATTTGAAGGGTAGAATACTGTGATTTTGTTAACTTTCTTTACTACAAGCTACCTATGCTTTTAGTGGCCACAAAGACATACGTAAAATGAAAACTGCTTAGAAACTGCCTGCCTGAATTGTAAATGGATTTTTGTTCCAGAATTGTCATAGATCTGTACATAAAAAGACAGCTTAACCAAAACTCCTAAAGGCATCTGCATACCTTTGCTATTGTTCTTCTCCATGACAATGAAATTAAATTTATCCCTGAAATAATTACCAGAGCCTGAAAATAGATTCAGGCTTCAATTTTATAAAACAGTGTAGTTTTTGAAAACTCGAAGCTTTTGGCTTAAGAATATTGTGCAGATGTGTAGTTACTGAATTTCTACTGTTTAACAAAGACTACAAATTTATGTGAAAGATATAAATCTAGAGGGATTCTATAATTGCAAATCTATAAAGTACTACATGAAGTCATGCTCCAATTAGTATCTGCAGAATCCAATTATTCCTAAATATTATCTCCTTTTGTTTTGAATGCTGTATCCCTTTAAAAAAAGATTTAATGATGCTCTAAACCATGGTTTGCTTACAACATTGCAATAATCATCAGAAATTATGTTTCCTTACTCCAGTGCAAGACTTGCATGTCACACCTGAAAACTGCACCTGAGCATTTCTTACACCTGTCTTCACCCAGCACTTACTCTAGAGATCACTCTATTTGTCTCTGAAAAGCAGCTGATGAACATGCACAGCCCAACAGCTCCACCCAGCTTTTCATTACAGTATGAAAATACATCTGCAGAGAATTTGCAACATCTTTTTTGTCTTCTTACCCACTGTCTCTAGGAGGCTATTGCTAATGTGGTTATTTTCAAGATAGTCATACTTCTAAGGCTGCAACAATCTGATAAAAGATTGTCTGCTTAATTTTGCTCTTGCACATACATTAATAATGCAATCTTACCTGGTTCAATATCCAAGGAATAACTGTCAATCTCCAGATTGAGGTGTTGGGCTGCAGCATCACAGAAATCTTCCAAAACACAGTGTACTGCTTCTGTGATATTGTATGGCACTGTCTTGGCAAATTTCATTTTGCTGTTCACAATCACGCTTCCGTTCCTGAAGTTGAGAATTTCCAAGTGCTTAAAACCTGTAAGGTTGGACTGAAGGTATGGAAGTAGCTGCAAAACAGAGATTTGCCTTTATTTTAACTTACTGTCAGTGTCTACCTGCTATTAATTTCTCTTATAGTCAATTTTCATTATCAAGTGCACACATCACAGATATATTTCCCTGTTTAATAAAATTGTTAAGCTCCACCAACAAATTAACTTTTCTGTTTAGCAGTATCTTCTTCTGGATTTCTGCTCTTTTCTCAATAATGTATTGAGATGGATGGGCAGCAATTTCCCCTATAATGAAATGCATAGCAGCTGGAGAGTTTATTCATCTGGAAGAGAAAAAAAATTACCTCACTCAAAAGCCAACTTTAATTTTCAAACATTCAATCTAGGCAGGTTAGGGCATAGTATAATAGAAATGTTACTGAGCTGACCTGTGCCCTATTGTACCAACAGAGAAAATCCATATCTAATCACAGTCTATGCTATGATATATTTTTAAAAGCCTATTTTAAAATGCAGCAAGCAGACACAAGCCTCAGATATAATCAGCACTGCTACACTGTTGACGTGGATCTAAGAAAAAGCCAAATAAATTACATGCTAGGCATATATCTGAGTTCTCTTGATCAAGTAAAATCTTTCATCACTGACTTCATAAACTCTGTCTTCATACTCTAAGAGCATCCCAGGCTTATGGATCCTTTAAAATACAGCTTATCAGATTGAACTGTAGTCGGGTTTAGTATTGTTAAAATACTGTGCACTTCAGTGTATTCCTTTAAACTGCACCCAACTTCCACATGTGTTATTCAAGTTGATTTTCACCCACCAATTGTATGAATTGTTGTTCCAGTGCTTTGTATTCTGTCGAGCTCCTGTTGAAGAGGTCGTCGGAGAAGTGCATGTTGGTGACCCTCAGGCTGAAGAAGACCACAAGCTCTTTGCCTTTGGCTGCAGTTGTCATGGAGCTGGTAGTGACATACTTGAGCACAGGTGCTGGGGTGGTTTCTGCAGGCTCGGTGGTCAGCACTGGGATGTAAGCACTGCCCTGCTCCCCTTCGTCCAGCGCTGCCGTGCTCATCGCGCCCATCTGGTCCAGCTCAGCAGCGATGTCCTGCACTCCCATCCCGGTGCCATCCACAGGAGCGCCCTCAGGGGCTGGTGCTGAGGAATCTGGTAGCTCAAGGGACTGCTCGATGATCTCAGAGGGGCTGTAGGATGGGCTGGTGGCTGCAGGCAGCGGTGCTATTGATGGCAGCACACCTGTAATGACAGCTCCAGGCTGCACGGTGGAGACATCACTTGGACCAGTAAAGAAAGGCAACCTGTCAGAAGTGCTGGCTGTAACAAAAATGTCATCACCTGATGATTCTGGTTCTTCCATGATCTTAACTGCTGCAGGAAAACAAGATAAAACCAAATTAGCTCTGTTGAAAAGCAACCATAAAAAACAACAAGCATGGAAAAAACCATGTATATGGTATTTCCACTGAAACATTTTTAACATTATCAGTATCTAAATATGAAAATGTTAACGCCATCACCAAGAAAGACTACTAGAATAAAATACCTCATATGCATTTGAGTGGTGGGATTTCTGCAGGTTCTATGTTTAATAGTTATGCTTGGCAAGTATTTCCTGAGCCTCGAAAGCACATTCTTGTTCTGAAGGTACATAATCACACTGTCAGTTTATATTGTCTGAAAGGGGAGATTGGAGCTTTGAGCTCTCTGCTTGGAACACTTGTATGCCAGAGCCATTCTGCTTCCCTCTGTGACAAGCTAAAGCTATTATTTGCCAGTAATCATAAAATGTGATTACGAAAAGTAATACAGTCCCTCCAGATGCAAACTGTGTTAATTTACCCAGACAACAACAGCAAAGAAAAAATATTCAAACCTTAAGAAGCCATCTACTGCACCTGAAGCAGAACTTTTATGATATTCCCATTGGGCTTGGCATGGATCTAGGATATGTGATAACTGTAGCTGAAATCCAAATCTAAAGTGTCAGGAATGTGACTCTGAATTCAGCCTGCAGCTACCTGGCCACAATGACTTCACAATAAATGACGGTGCCCACCAACAGCCACCTGCCCAAACTGGTGACTTTGTCCTTTTCCAGTGATATACCATTCTTCACGTGGAAATTTTAGCAGCCCCCTTCAGGCAAAATCACTTACCGGCAGTAAAGAAAGAAAATTTTCTCCCATTGATGAACTCTTCCTTTACCTACATGCTAATTTCCTCCCAGTGGCCAATGAAAATATGAAAGGAGAGCAAAGTTTTACATTGGGAATATCCTTGACTGAATGAGGTGGCAATTGTCCTGCCACCTCATTTCATTAAGAGGTTCAGATGCTCTTCTCTTGCCATGTCCTCGTGTTTCTTGTGTGATTAAGGATATGGACAGATTAGAAAAGCAAAGCCTAGTGATGTTCTCTGTTTACAAAGCTCTTGCTATTACTTGTTCTGCTGATAAGGAGTGAGAGTCACTTATCAGTTAGGAGAACTCAGAACAGCTTTGCTAGCATTAGTGCTTGAGGCATTAATGCAGGATGATCTACTGATGGGATGAGCCTGCAGCTCCACAGACATCTCTCTCAGCACAAGAGCACACGCTCAAGCATACAATTGTGATGGCATTTGTTAGGCAGGTTATATTTTAGAAAGATAACTACGGGAGAAAGATGTACTGAAGTGGCTTTGAAATTTGAAGCAGATATATACAACCACATATATATATTGCATGCCTGGCATATAGCTGTGTTTATAAATACATATGGTCTATACATAGACTATAAAGGTCTTCTGACATCCTCTTATTACAAGCAAAGCAACTTAAAAGGCCTTGAGGGCATACCAAGATGATCTCTGGGCATGTATCCCCTGTTTTCATAAGTTGCCAGTCCTTAGAAATCACTGTGTCTCTGGCTGAAAGAGACGGACAGCAAATGTTTGTGTTGATTCCTGTTAGTAAAAGTAAATGTGCTCACATCAAGGGCTGCTGAGCACCTACTGCGGCACAGCACCAGTCCCAAACCCAGGGATAACTGAGCTGTTCTTTGTCCAACAGGTGTCATGTTACTGCTGCAAGACTTGCCTACACAAGTGACATGTTGAAATCAACAGTACAATGATTTGCAGATGGTTTTACCAAGATTTTCCTCTGTCTACGCGAGACTTCAATAAAATTCAATCCTAAGAAGTTAGGAACTATGGATGAAACACAGAAGACCTAGACATTTCACAGAATCACAGAATGGTTTGGGTTGGAAGGGAACCTAAACATTATCTAGTCCAACCCCCCTGCCATGGGGATGGACACCTTCCACTACACCAGCTTGCCCAAGGCTCCATCCAACCTGGTGCTGAAAACTTCTGGGGATGGGGCATTCACAGCTTCCCTGGGCAGCCTGTTCCAGCGCCTCACCACCCTCCCACTAAATAATTTCTTCCTAATACCTAACCTAAATCTACACTCTTTCAGTTTAAAGTCATTCTCCCTTGTCCTGTCACTACATGACTCTGTAAAAGATCCCTGTCTAACTTTCTTGTAGGCCCCCTTTAGGCACTGGGATTAAAGCTCTCCCCAGAGACTTCTCTTCTCCAGGCTCAACAAGCCCAACTCTGTCAGCCTGTCTCCATAGAAGAGGGACTCCCACCCTCTGACCATCTTCATGGCCCTGCCCTGGACTCTGTCCAGCATGTCCGTATCTTTTTGGTGTTGGGGGGCCCAGAGCTGAACAGAGTAATCCAGCTGGGCTGTGACAAGAGTGGAGCTCAGAAATTAAATACCTCCCTTGACCTGCTAGTCAGTTAAATGTAGAACAAAAACCCAACTCTTTGCATTTAAATGCTGGGTTTATATATAACATCAATATATATTGATTTTCAGACTAGATGTAAAGAAGACACTTTTTTTTGTGATGAGATTGGTGAAACACTGGAACATGTTGCCCAGAGAGGTGGTGGATATTACATCCCTGGAAACATTGAAGGTCAGATTGAATGGGACTCCAAGAAACCTAATCTAGTTGAAGATGTTCCTGTTTATTGTAGAGGGGTTGAACTAGATGGCCTCTAAAGGTGCCTTCCAATCAAACTTATTCTATGAATCTGTGAATCCACATGCACATAAAAATATGTATCAAATTTTGCAACAGAACACAAAATACACTTACATTATTCATCATAAAGGAATTGTTTGTAAAATTTCACCAATTTGCTTTGCAGATGAGATTTTCACAGCAGAAGACAATTATTTTATGAAACCTATACAAGTACAAACTCCGAAGATTTAGACACTCAATCTCAGCACATTTAATTTCAGCATAAAGTTTACAGCACTATCATTCAGGTGTAGGGAATGCACAGAGGGCACAAAATAAGACACTGAAATCAAATATACTCCCAGAGTAACCACATTGAAGGTTAAACAATAGAATGGAATTAAAAGCTGATGTCTGCAATAAAAACTGCAACTCAAATTTCAGCCACCTCTTATCCTCCCACAAAGTTGTTCTCTGAACTCCTCAGATGTTTTTCTGTACTGCATAGCCAAGGCAGGACAGTATTGTACTAAGAGTGTTATATCAAAAATTAAACACCCATTGGCAAAGATGTGAAAACACTAAATTAAGAGGCAATTTCCTGTGCCCATGCTTTAGTAAATCTTTGTAAAAGGGACTTTCCATGTAGGCATTTATTCCCTGCTGAGGGAATGAAATACATAGATTTGACCTATCAGAAAAAAATCAGCTGCCATTTCAACAACTTTATTTTACGTATCTGATCAGTTGGTCCTCATATTTTTTTAGTGAGGAAAACCCTTCTAATTGACCATGAATAAGGAGTAATTGTTTGGGAAAGGTCAAATTGCCATGAGACATTTTCCTAGTGGGTTTGCATTAATGAGCAGGCCCAGAATATTATACATTAAGAGGTCCAGGCATTTCCTTTCATTCATGAACATAATAAGCACTGACATATTTTCCAAGTCCACTGATGGGTATTCTGTACATGTTCTGTATATGAAAATTAGTGTTACAATGTCTGTGTATATATTTGCATACTCGCTGGCTGAAAGAAATAACCAAAGGAGGGAAGAGTGTGCAGTTAAGAGATTGGTTCATAATACAGAGTAAGAATCACCTTGTGTGCAGCTCTGCTGATACCAGTAGCAGATGGATACAGAAAGTAGCTGCATTCAAATTTACATATTTGGTTGGTGCCTGAAATGTCACTAAATCCCTGGACACAGGACTGCTGTGTACAGACAAAGTGCTGAATTTATGTTCCAGGCCTTTAATTTTTAACTAGGGCACAAGTAATATGAGGATTAAGAGAATTAAGAGAAGAAGATCGTTAACCTAATGTGCCACAATAAGTGCCTCCCAACACATAATTACTGGTTACATCCATCCTTCTGTAAAGCCAAGCCAAAAGAGACAATGGTTTGTCTGTCATTCTGTCTGTCTGTATGGAACCTCCAGAAGCAAGCTTCAATGTCCAATAAATCCACAGAACTCTTTCTCCGCTGACTCCAGGGAACCTGAGTTCGCTGGGAATGCATACTGTCTCTCCTCCATCTCCAGTCCTAAAAACTCTTTTCTTTATTAACCTTTTTCCTTAGCATTCACACTGGAGCTCTTCGAGTAGTCTAACTTTCCATAAGACAGCCTGAGAGTGCAGCTCTAGCTCTGCTACTCACTCCACTACTGTGGTGTTCTGTGTAACTTATAGAAGCCTTAATCTTATTTTGAAAATTTCCATGTCTTGCAGCTGTGTTTCATTATCAGTGTTCTCAGCATCAAAGATGCAAATAAATGCCATTCTCACATGGTGTCACAAGAACAGTATTTTCTATCTTAATAAAATACTACTTAGTAATGGTAATCTTCTCTCATTGTTCTCAGGACTATTCACTTCTACCTGACACTGAAAAAGAGTAAGATAAAATTTGAGAAATCAAGACCTGAAAATCTAAACCACTACAGAATTCATGGCACTGAGCAACCAAAATTTACTAATCCTGTCTATGTTCATTATGAATGAATGATGATTCTTTAGCTATCTCCACACAGGTATCAAGGCCAACCTTCTGTTCAGTACCAGACAACCCTTTTTTACTGACTTTCCTGCTTAGCTGAGTAATTTGTGAAGGGCAATGGACCGTGTTTGATTTGGGATGTGTGCTCCCAAACTGAGTTATGGCATTGCCCTCAACTCATTGGAATCTTCACCATGATTTCTTTTTGGGAAGTCAGTAGTATTATTTACTTCTGCAATGACTGAAGAAATAAGAAGCAAAGAACTCTTCACTTGTTCCTCCAAGATGCATAGGATTAAGAGCAAACCATTAGGAGCAAAGCCAAGCCCTGATCACTTTTATTGCTCTGCTGCTTTTCCCTCACAGTAGCCAAGTCTGCCAGAGAGCAGAATGATGCAGTTCACTCCAGTCTGACTGACCATAAACATTTCACTGGTGCAAGTTAGCTGGTCTTACTCAACTCACAGTTTTCAGTACAGATAAAGAATTCTCTTTGCGTAATGCCTGAGGGTCAGGATTTTGATTGATTCATCTGTTCTTGGGTAATGGAAGCTCCTCTAGACTTTATGGAAGTCAGTCTTTGCAGAAGGGAATCACATCTGCCTTTAACAATTTCATATTTGGAGCCCTCTGAAACATTAGTTTCTTGTGAGATTAAAAATTTGTTCTTTCTTTGATTACGATTTTCACATGCATTGGACAGAGCATGGCTGAAAATAATAATTCAGCTTGCCATTTGCTGTTTTATAAAGGACTTACGTTACTTCAATTAACAGTGTTCTGGAAAAGATCTTTCTGTAAAGATTTGAAACAATGAAATCAATAAATTTAATATTTTTTTAAAAAAATTGAGTTCAAGTTAATAATTTAAGTACAACATGTGGACATACAACAGATAACTATTAACTGAGAAATCTTTACTTTACAGACCTGTGTCAAATTCATATGCTGAGAAACTGATGTTGAACCTTAATGACTGTCTCTGGCATTCTCATGTTTCAGCAGTTTTAGAAGATGAAGCATTTCAGAAACACAAATATAATTTAAACAATACAGGAATAGCTGGCATTAAAAGCACACCCAAAATTCTGAGTAGAATATAAGAATATCACACAGGGAGGTGACATGTATAATCAGATACCTTGTACGGACAGTAGGTCAGTGGTTGGTTATTTCCATAATATGACAAATCACTTTCACCATTTACAGAACCTTTACCTCATCTGCTAGTGAGATTGCCAGATAAAATTACGTGCTAGTGCTCAAGCACTCTAAAAGTTGTTTTTTTGAGTAAAGGCCTTGCTAAAAAATGATGCAACCAAGATTAAAATGCTTTTGTGGAGTAAGGGGATTTGTAAACACATTTACATGAAAACATGTTAAAAATGCCAGGGATCCCATGGCTGTTACATATTGTAAGATATTTTGTATTGAAGTTCTGCACTATTTGCTACCACAGTAATATCATATATTAAACAAGAAAGGTACCATGCTAATATTGGAAGCAAATTCAGGCAGCGGTGAATTTGCAAAGAAAAATGCACTTCTACAAAGGAATAAAATCAAAACCAAATGAGAAACCTCTTGCTTAAAACAATAGCGTCAGGAGGATTTAACATCTCTTATTCACATTGTTGAATGTTCTCACTTAAATTTGAAAAATTTCTTTCATGAATTTAAAATAATGAAATCTATGTGGAAACAGCCTGGGCTTTACAAACACCTGGAAACATAAAGAGGCATCCATCTAAATGTTGCAAACACTGCTGCACGACACCATAACAGTTTTAGAGCACCTCAAATGGAGAACCTGGAATACTCTTTGATTTGTTTTACTTTGGAATGTTTGGAAACAAAGCCTGACATGTTACAATGCTTATCCTTCAGAACTTTAAGTACTCTCTAAATTCCTGCCCATTTTCTCTATTTTTGTCAACTGTGCAACAGGAAAAAAATCAGAGCAAATTTCCATAGATGATGGAATCCATCAAACAGTTTTGTGGTATCAAAGTTTATTAGTTTACAAAATGGTAGAAACAAAAAACAAAACAGAAGTTACATGATACAAATTCAAGTAATGTGTTGGCCAAGGACCTAAAACAGAAAAGAAAAACATGAAATTAGAAAGTTAAAACCAGTGATTCTCTTAAAATTTCATAATCAAATGAGCATTTTAAGACTTGCCAAGAAACACTAAATACACTTTTCCCCCCCTTGCACTATGTAGCCGCTTGTATGAGAAAACAATTCATGGAATGAAAGTTATAGAATGAGTATTTTGGTGTTCTAAATTGTGCCTTAGATGTAGGTATGTAGGTAGTCTGATTTTTCTCAAAGTTTCGAAAAGGAAAATGTGTCTCTGTGAGAGAGAGATAGAAGGAGATATTTAAGTGGGAAGATCCTTCTGGCTTTGTGTTTTGTTGCTGGAATACATTTCAATCTTACTGATATTGAAAAGGACTCTGGGCCAGATGCCTTAGTGCAGACTTGGCTTGTTAAACATGCTTGGATCGTAGACCTGAGCAGCCGAGAACAGCCAGAGCATTGGTGTCAGGGGGCAGGCAGAATGCTGAATGTTAAACCCATATACAATTGCAGGATAATTGTCCATACAGCCATTAGCCTCAAGAGACCCTCATGTGACACTGGCGTGCAGATGTCTTATGCAATAATCTAGTTTTTCAAAAAACAACAGTTAAATGAATATTTGGGATGGTTCTGACATAAAATGTTTGGATTAAGGTACATGAGTTTCATTTAACTTTTCCAATTGTTGTTGAGTAGCACTGACAATACAAAGACGAAGCATTGTTAGTCTAACTGCTCATAGAACTTACAGATACATTGGGAAACTATAAAAAGGAAAAAAACAGCTAGTGAGCTGTCCATAAAATACTCTCTTCATTGCCTGTGAAAGAACTACTAAATATTACTAACACTAACCTTATTGCCATAGTTTTAAAAGGAATTGTTAATAAGAGGGCAAAACCTCCTTTTAACCAGCAGGGAAAAATATAATTCTTTTAACTACAGCTGATGCTGACTCCTATTCTATTCTATTCTATTCTATTCTATTCTATTCTATTCTATTCTATTCTATTCTATTCTATTCTATTCTATTCTATTCTATATTCTATTCCATTCCATTCCATTCCATTCCATTCCATTCCATTCCATTCCATTCCATTCCATTCCATTCCATTCCATTCCATTCTAAACTGCCACGTATTCACCATTGAAATCATCTGCCTTGATGCTTTAGGCATGCATTCTCCTCAAGCCACACTATTTTTAAAAATTTTTTTATTCAAGCTTTGCAGTATCATGTAGGCATATTGTGAAGTTCTTAAAGATTTATTCAGCATAATTTTGATTTTTATTGTTTCACTTTGAAGTGTCAGTTAGTGCCTGATTCTGAAACGGTGAAGGAGATACAGGGATGTCTAGGTGTAGATATAGATATAGATATAGATATAGATGGTATAGAATATGGATGAGAATGGAACTTTGGGCTTATCTTAATTATCTAAGACAAATTAAACCAGGGCTGCAGCCACTGCTCTAGGCTGCATACACATTTAGGACAAAGGACTGAAATGTGTTAAAATATTTTTCCAACTTCATTCCTTTCAACGTCTAGAAAGATAAATTAAAATTTCAATTTTTATTGAAAGATGGAACTGAAATCCTCAGCTATGAAGATGCCATTCATGAATAATACTTTCTGTTTTCTCAGTCAATCCCAGCAGGTTTTTCTGTGCCAACAATTCCCTGCTCCAACTCTGCTTGAAAGCCCATTATTCCAAACTGCATGGCAATAAATATGGTTATTAAAGGAATGTTTGACCCTGTATAAAATTTTGACTGTAAAACTCTGTTATTGGCACCACCATTCTATAAATATTGTATGCTGCAATAATTTAGTTTTAAAATGCTACCAACTGGGGAAGAATGAAAGAGAAGCCCAAACATGTAAATGCAGTAAAATGAAGAAGAAATGAAATATTTTGCATCTAGGCTTGGTTTAATCATGTTTTTACTGATGTATATTATGATCTTACCATTCTACAGAATGAAAGTGAAACTTCTGTCTCATTCTAATTTACACCTGGATATCATTGCCTGAAATTGAGTTTAGTTTTTTCCGCTGAAGAACTTTACAGAAAGTTTAATTGAGAAAGAAATGTTAAGGACTTATGGAAAAAAATTGCTTGTTATCTCAACCAAAAGTCAGAAATTACTTGGACATTGCAATTAGAACCAAAAAGTATATTACATCCCTGACAGGAGTAAAAAATAAGTTGTAAATAAATATTCATAAACACGAATCACATTAAATTTACTACAAACATTATAGCAAATATGTCTCTATTTAAGGTTTTTATGTATTTCTGTTTGTTAGTTTTAAGCACTATAACGTTTTTCAAACTGACTAACAAGCAGCTTAAATTGGTAATAGCATCAGTGTTACCTGTGTAAGGTATCTCAAGATGGCTGAGAAGATCAAAGTTGGAAGGCCAAGCCCCCTCTATAGACAGAGATACAAAATTCCATTGAGATATGGAGCAGGTGATGGAACAGAGATGATTCAGAGCACCCGAATTACAACTTGTCTATAACAGTACAATGCAGGTGGCAAGTGTTTTTCTCTAACAAGGAACAGACTAAAAAAAATTTACAGTCTGAGGTCAGGTGGATTGTCCTATGCTGGGAGGATACTGAATGCTCCAAAGAGAGGGAGATAATAATGTAGAAAGTAAAAGTTTTACTACCATTTGATCATAACACAATTTTTTTCAAACCCAGCATTTCTGGCAAGACCAAGGGTTTTTAATAAGGGAGGAAAATTAATTATTTAGGGCATGTTAGTCTCAGCAATGCCACTTTGCCTAATATTTGTTCCAACTGGACTACATGACTGTAAACTTCACTAGTTTCATTCATTTATGACATGGCAAATGTTAAATTTACACTCCCAGCACAGAAGTCTGTATTATTTGTTTTAAAGTATCATTCTGATTATTTTACTGCAAAGACCAGGGGTTTTAAATTAATCTTATTCAGGACATTAATGCATTGAAATTATTTGTGATACTGGCTCTTAAAATTCTGAACTGATTTCTGCCTTTTATATTTCCCCCTTATTAGGCAATTAGAGTTATTGCAGTCATGTCTAAAGTCTGTAAACTGCCTCAAATAAGTTTTTAGCCCTTTAGTTCTAAAGAAAATTAATTTTCTGGAACAAAGTGGAATTAGACCACATGCAGCAACACATATATATCTCTCCTGGAGGGTGAACTCCTTCATGCACTCTAACAAAGAGGAAGAATTATGGGTGGTTTGTACAAAATGTGACTGAACAAATGATGGAGCACTGAGGTCTCTCTTCTTGTTATTTTCATAGGTGCACAACGAGGTGTTACATTTTTTCATTATACAAGTGGCTTGGAAGATTTGCATCTGGATAAGCAAATTTTCTTAGCAGCAATATAAATTGTTTTCAGTACTTCACAGTCATTTCAATGAATCATTGGAATTACCAACTGAGTTTAAAGAAAATTATCACTTGTTTTGGTTCATTTGTATTGTGTGTTTCGGGGGTAATAAATAAGAAATAATATTTGAAGGAAGAAAAGCTTAACCTTAAAGTAAAACAGAAATGGTTGGATAGCTTAATAATTTAAACAAGTCATGTGTTGAATTGGAAAAATAGATAGTGCTCACTTTCTCTCAAACTTTTTCACTTGGATTAGTAATTTCATTTCAGCATTTTTAAGTATATTTTGAAGACGTGATGTAGATTTTGTTCTATTCCAATTACTCCTGCTGTTCCCAGCACGGAGACAGCCGGGCAGAATGCTATCATTAAATTCTGACCAGAAGCTAATAACTTATTCTAATATGTTTAGGATTCTTCAGGAATACTCTCAGTAGGCAGCTCTGACTGATTAAAACTTTTCCTTCAATCCAACATATCCTAATGTGGGCCTGCTGAAACTCCTCTATTCACCCTCATCTTCAATTTATAGACAACTTCCAGACTACTGAATATTGTATAAAGTACTTGAGAAAATGACATTGCTAGACCTACCTGTTCACTTCTCCAAATGTCAGGCAACCTTCACAAAAAACACTCTGCACATCTGAAGCAGCAAGAGACAAGCAGCAGGGCAGAGAGAGAAGCTGATGAGGAAAAACGTCAAGAAAATCCTGTCAGTCTATGATCCAAGAAAACATAAGGAAAACATAAAAATATCCAAGGGAACAGAAGAGCTCTTACCCTCTGTGTCCATCGATGGGAAAAAAATGGTGAGCATTCCTGGCACAAAGAATGGGCAAATTCCAATCCTGGGAACATCCGGAGAGTTTCTTGCAAGAAACAATGGGGTTTTCTTTTCTGTGACAATGCTGGTTATGCCAAATAGAAAATTGTGCTAGGCAAAGACAGTGCTTAGGAAGCTGAGGATGAACCAGAGATGGAAAGAATCCACAAATATGCAAAAAACTGAGGTTTTTTCCGAGAGATTACTTGGAAATAAGACTGAGTGAAGAGTGTGCCACCTAATTAACTGTTGGGTAGCAGGATAATATTAATGGGGACAACTCACAGCATGTTTGTGTGAACATGAGATTAATTATGGCAATAATTAATGAGGCTTTTATCAGTTACACACACCAAGATGTCATCATCATGTACTCCTTATCAGTGGTTTTTTCTCACAGAAAAAAACCCTGCAATAAACCCTGCAATAAACCCTGCAATAAACCCTGTAGAGTCTTTGTCTCTCAGAGTCTTTCTTGAGAGCCTGAGGATGACCCAGGCGGGTCAAAATGAGGTGCAGTACATCTGAGTAGCTGAAGGATTTTACTGCTAGCTTTGTTTTGTTTTTCAATAAGTTTTCCAGAAATAATGCCTCCGCCATGATGACTAGGATTTTGGGATAAACATTTACCTGGACTGTACAACTTGTCAGTAGCTACAATTAAAACAAATTCAAATTAAATTTCTTCTTACTGTTTAGGAAGCCAAATATTATTGTTGGTTTTACTGCTGAAATTTTCCTTGGTTATTGACATAAAATCTGTCTAATACATTACATAAATTGCTTCCCTTTTGAATTGTCATACTCTCTTAGACAGTCACAGGAGGACTGCAAAGAGAAGAAATTTAACCGTACAGAAGAAATGTTAATGACTTTTAACTCCAGAAGGAGAAAAATATGAAGAAAAAAGAAAAATGCTAGAGAAAAGTGATCAGGTATCATCTCAGACAATAGGGGGAAAAGGATTTTTTTTCACTGGTTGTAAATGGAAAATAGAAATAGACAAGATTTTAAGGGTGCTACAGCAAAGAAAAACCTTTCTGAGGTGTCAAATGTTGAAATAGTGACACCTGATGCAGGCATTTCAGAACTTTTCAATAAGAGTTCTGGAAATTGGTATCACAAGCTTTCTTCTAATTCTATAGTGAAATCTCAGAACACTAGGCTCACTTCAAGGACATCTTGGCATGTTCTTGCTGGTTTTGGACTAGTGTAAAGGGTGGAGTAGCTGCCACCACCCTGTGGCCAGCAGGGCACACTAATCCTCACTGTCCTGCTCTTGGCTGCCCATGGACAGGTTCACTGTGCAGAACTGCACTGTGACAGCACTGTCTGAAAGGAGCCCCACACCTGCTCCTGGCACATCCCTCCCACTGCCTGCCCATGCCAGACAAATCCCATTCTTGCATGGCTCAAAAGGACACCTCTCATGGACTCTTCATCCCTCACCTGTTTTTGCTCACCTTTCTCTAGGTGTTGTACGCAGAACTCTGCTATATTTATGTGTGTGAGGCTGAGGCTGATTATCTTTTTGGGAGCTGTGAAAGAAATTTATTTTATTAGTTGCTTGGTGGCCTCAGGCAGACACAATTAAAGTAGTTGGTGTAGGATGTAGACATTCAATATTGAGGAGTCTGTAGTGATGTCCAGCCTGCAGCACACACATGTGACAGCCAATGCAATAAAGTCCGTCTCTGAAACAGAGCTAATACCTAAAAGAACCTCAGACTGTGTTATTTTTGGTAGCCAGTTTTTCCTTTCATGGTAAATAAGAGTGATTTTAAATTTCTAAACATATGATGAAGAAAATGTGCTCCATCTTCTGGACAGTAGGATTGCAAAATGGCTGAAAACTAATACAGTAGAATTTCAGACAACTGTTGAGACCCTAATCCTCTGTGCAACCTTATACAGCACTGTTTGAGTAGTTCCTGCCATTTCATACCAATAGCAGTTTAAAGATTTTTTTTTCCTATTTTTAATATTATTAAGAAAAGCAGCTGTGAAGTGCAGCCAGGAACAAAGTGTGAAATATTCTGTAGCAGGTAGATTCTGTTTGCCATGTTAAAATTAATAGTACTAGCACTGCTGACTTTAATAAAACCTGAATTTCCAGATTGAGTTCCATCAGTTCCCATGAAATATACAATACATCAGGAAATAAAAGACAACAGGAAATACTGTACACACAGGACTGCCAGAATTGAAAAAAGCTTTATGAAGGGAAAAAGTTTTAAAGAGTAAAGAGAACACCTTTTAAAAAGTCAGTAAATAGGTTTTCAACAGCTCTCCTGAATGTTAAGCATGCAGTATTCTTTGTGTACTATAAGCTTTTAAGAAAATATAATAGCTATAGCTTTGAGTCATTGCTAACACAGCATCTCTACTTTTTAGACAGGGAACAATTATTTTTTTCTCCAGCTACTCAGCTGCAGAAATAATGATGGAATTCTTATACTCTTGTGCTTGTTTTAGACATAACTTTTGTTCAACAAGGAGAAACAAGATAGGATGCCTTATTTTGGGAGAGGTTTTTTTCTTACAGCTCTAGATTTTGTTCTGTCTTGCAGCTTGACAGGTTCTAACCTAAATATGCAGCAAATAATTTCTTAAGGGGTCAGTACATGTGAGTTAAAGGTGCTCTGCTTCTTCCCTTCAGTCATTTGGAGCTCATAGGCAAGAGATATTTAAGAAATTGGGTAATAGATATGTGAGTTTATGCAGTTTTTATGACATCAAGTCCCTAACACAATGATTGAAGAGAATGAAAAATGCATGACTTTCTTTTCCCTGCAAATGTTACACTTTTCCAGAATTATAATGAATGTTATCTGAATGTATGCTGTGCTTTTATCAGTAACACTACAAGACTTCTCAGCATGCATTTGAAAATAGGTGCATGTAGAACTTTTCATCATAAACATTATTTTCAGGAACATTTGACAACTGATTCTTGTAAGAAGTGATTTTTCTAAACTTTAAGTCACTCTGCTAATCATAAAATATTTGCTTTTCTCTCATTTCTGAGCTCTGTGTACAAAGGCAAATTTATAGAATGGGAAGTTTATATTCAGTAACTACCATGCAACACCGTGACCATGAAATATGCCATGCTCTTCCCAGTGGGAGCTGATGGTTGTATGTTCCAAAGTGGCACCTTTTACATCCTTTACTCTCTACAATGCTGATGTAATGATTTGCTGGATCCAGCCAAACAATCCTATGGGCTGTACAATGCATGGATGCATTCCCCACTCCCACACTTCTGCCAGGCAGGTCCATTGTGGAGGATGTTATGACCATGCAGGGAGTGTTTCCAATCAGCTCTGCAAACATCCTCTGTTTGCCTTACAGGATGTGGCCAGGCAGGAGGGATGAAGGTCCCTTCTTGCTGGTTTTGGACATGCTGGATAAGGAAGAACATCTTGAAAGGGGGAGGAGGGTTCACTGTTCCCACTTCAAGAGACTTCTCAAGTACAGGAGGGTCATGAAAGGCCAAGGTCTGGGCAGGGAGGGAGCTGGTTGAGCTGGGACAGAGTAGAGCCTCCTATGGGAACAGGGAACTTTCCTGCAGCAGGGAGCAAACTTACAAGCTTTGAGCATGACATTCTTACAGATCCAGAAACACCGAGTATCATTGTGCTACCTAATGCATATTGTTGGAATTTTGCCCCGAATTTGCCTTTTGTTTGTTTTCCTCTGCAGATTTTTTTAGTATTGCTTAGAGACTACGTGGGGACATCAAAGAATCCTGCTGGCTCCCACAGTGTGCTTACCTGCCCTCTGCTTTTCTGTAGAGAGAGTCAGTCAAAAATCTGAGACAAAGCAAATATGAATATTCATCCAAGAACTAATTCCTCCCTTGTGCCTGTAGTGACCTCTTGCATCTTACACAGGAAGCACAGGCTTTGAAGTGTAAAGAAAATTTAAGTTTACTGACCTAACACTGAGATAGTAAGGCCAGGCCAGGGGGCAGGATTGGAGAGGAAGCAGACAAGAGCTGGGGCAGATGAAGGGCAACTCCTCGAAATCATGGCTCTTGCTGCTTTGCCAGTGGAGGCTGCTGCCCCACACAATCCAGTTACCTCACACATTGGCTCGTATGCCTCTGTAGATGCTGCTGGAGGTGATGGAAGCAGTAACCTTACAGATATTTTGCTGTTCTGGGGGAAAGCCTAATTTGCCTATGCCCTAAAGCTGATCCTACCATCTTTGTCTGAACCTTCTTTAGTCTGCAGGGTCAGCTGTGGGAAATGTGTCTATCATGTATTTTCCATTTGAAAGTTTGTATTATACAGACTTGTCTCCATATACGTATATATGTCCTTTTTTCTTTTATTATGTATTTTTCCTCATATAGATGGGTGCCTCGATGCCTACTACATGGATAAAATGGAATAAACAAATGCAGAAAACAGAAATTTAAAGAGAATTTCACATTAGTCAGACCTGTAGAAATGCAAGCTTTTCTGAGCCATGGTACTCTTTGCTTGGAAGAAATTATGTCATGTTAGTATTGCTGCTATCATCCACAACTGTCTGTAGAGCCCAAAGTAATTTACCTTCCATGTTCCAAGAAACAATTTTTTTAATGTTTAACTAGAACTTCCTTTTTTTTCTTTTTCTTCCTGACGTGTTTTTGCTCTGGCTTTTTGAAATTTTACCATAATACTCTGTACGAAGTGCTCCCTACCCTTAGGCTTTTGTTGTTGGGTTTGACAACCAGGATTTTGCTAAAGATGCCATCAGAAATGTACATTTTTCACCTTTGGTTGTGAAGGAGAATTTTCTGTCACAATGGAAATGAATGCTTACTGCTCTGACACATGACCGTGTGTTTCACAATAGCTGCACCTCTCCTCCTCTCTCTTACACAAAAATCTCTTGTGTCTTACCTTGTCCAGACAGGCTGTCCCGGTCAGCTTCCTTGGAAGGTGGCTCTGCTATATCAGTCAGTTCTTGCTTCTCTTCAGCTGCACTCTCCACCTCTCCAGCAGGCAGGAGACCAGGTGTGGTGAAGCTTCCTGCAGTAGCCAGCTCCACTGGAGACTCATAGCCATCAGTGAGTAAGTCTTTGCCAGCAGAACCATCTGCTGGGGGAGGCAAATAGGAATCCTCTGCTTTTGGAGGACTGCTGGTGCTGCCCAGAGCACTGAAAGGCACGGTGAAACTTGGGTGGCCGGTAGCAAAAACTTGGGTGTAGGGATATCTGTCCTGAAATGGCTCTCTGGAGGGTTTGGTAGGAAAATCAGGTTCAGATGTAATAAAATTATTAAATTCCTCAGGGATGCTGATCTCTTCACTTAGAGCAGGGCTTTCAGTTGTAAATTCACCGACAAATACATCTCCTCTTTGATCCACTGTTGCTGGACTGGGATAACCTAGTGGGAATTCCTCCTAAAAAAGTTTTAAAAGAACAGCTTTCATTATTATGTTTGAGTTTCATTTCTAAAAAGGCAATAATCTTTAGCCACATGAGCTAGCAAATAGCTAAGTCAACATGGAATCATATTATGGGTTGTGTTAGAAGGGACCTTAGAGCTCATCTAGTCACAGCCCTCCCCTGCCATGGTGACATCTTCCACTAGACCAGGTTGCTCAATGCCACATCCAACCTATCCTGGAGCATTGTCAGGGCTGGGGCACCCTTGACCTCCCCAGGCACCCTGTGCCAGTGTCTCACCACCCACACAGTAAAGAATATCTACTGTATAGCTACCTTAAGTTTCCCATCTCCACTTTGAACCCATTATTCTTGTCCTATCACTTGTTCCTGATGAAGTGTCCCTTTCCAGTTTCCCTGTAGGCCCCCTTTATATACTGGAAGGCTGCTGTGAAGTCAGAGGATGTGTATAATGTTTGGCATGTGCATGTGATTTTAATCATAGTGCCTGTAATTTTAAAAGTGGTTAAAGAAAGATGACTTTAACTAGCCCTGTAAGCTGCTCTCTTTCTGTCATTAAGATGTACTATGAAGTAATGAGGCACTGTTTACTTTGTAATTAAATCTGGAAAGGGTAATCAAGCAGTAATTTTCACCTGTAAGTGCTCTAAACAATATCTCTGTTGCAGTATAATGATACAACATTCACCCTTACAGCATGTACAAAAAGTATATATGTTATTCTACTATAAGAAACTTTTTGTGTGTTTATGTACCTCTTAACACTGTTTAATTTCTTTTCCCATGGAGAAAAAAATGAACACAAAAAACATTATTAACCTACCAAATCAGGGCCTGCCAGAGGAATAGTGACCACGCCTTGGATATCATTGTCTAAATCACTAGCTGGTATAATGGTTTCTGCAGAAAAAAACAAAAACATTTGAGAGAGAGATAGCACATAATACTTCAGCACCAGCACATTGAAAACTGATCAAAACACATAAACTCAATTAAAAAAAGTACCAAAATATTCTCCATCAAAAAATTACTTTTAAATATCCATGTTAAATTGATGCAAAAAAGCATAAATTCCCATTCAAAAAGATAATCATGAAGAAACCCAAATTTTATATACACTATTCTTCATCTGCTTTATTTAGCCTAAATGGGATAGGTCTGCAGAGAGCTGAGCTATGGAGGAATACTTAAAATCATCTGAAGTGTGAACCCCTCAGTTAAATACGCATGGGCTATGATGACTCATTATATTGTATTAATTAAGCCTAAAGTCATTCCAGTTTTACCCTGAGTCCACCATTGTTAATGTCAGTATTTTGGCTTTAGTTCTCAAGTTGCTCCTTTTGCCTCTCAGAGGAGATCTTTAAAGTACTTGCATGCAAACAGTTTTTCCACAATTGGTTATTAGAATTAACTACTGGGAGAAAGTTGATTAAAATATCTATTATTGAAGTGTTCTATATACGTTTTTTCTTGGGACTTTTAATCTGCATTAAAATATGGCACTTTATTCTTGCAGAAAGTATTAGTTCAACTGAATAAATTTTTTTGGCAAGAAAATGCTGCTGTTTGGAAACAAAACACTGTAGCTAAAATTTGGTATGGGTTTTGAGGTTGTTTCAGTAAATATGCATATGAAAAAATATTTTATATTATTTTTCCCTCTTTTTAACACATCTCTCCAAAAGTCGTTTGCTAGCTTTGCAAAAATCATTGTGGACCTAGAAAGGGATATTTATTAGCTGGATTACTGAACAGGGTGGAGGTGGACCTTCAACTTCTGCTGGAGGTTTTCAAACCCAGCTTGTCTTCTACACTCCCTCTGTGTTTCAGAGTGTGAGTGAAACACATCTTTACTGATTTTATCTTGGGATCCAATGCTGTTTAAGCTGTTGATATCCCTGATGTTGCTGAAAGGTTAGATGGCTTGCTTACAACCAAGACAGAGTTTTCAGAAAGTTAATTTTTTGTTAGAGGCAGATCTCACATTTTTTCTTGTTAAAGAAAGGAGACTGTCCATACTGGGAAGTTAAAATGATATAGTGAATATTCATACTATTTATTTTATTTTTCTCCTCTTAATAATCTTAGTGTGCAAAATATCCAGATTTTCTGAACAAAAACCAACCAACCAAACAACAACAACAACAACAACAACAACAAAACACAGACAAGAAAAAATCTAATATGGTTGCAAATTATAAAAACACATTTTACTATAAAATTTAACTTATTTCACTACATCCTTTGAATGCTATATAACACCAAGCAGAACAGACTATGTCAGATGAAAATAATCTGTTATAGAAGCAAAGGACTTTTGCAATTTTTGCTGAAATTGCATCAGTTTGGGAAGGCAAGATTCAGGATTGTGCCTGGCACCTGCCACCTGCTTTACTGACCATCAGTAAACTGAAGTGTTCCAAGGTCCACTGGCAGGGACTGGTCTTCATGGAGTGCAGAGGCAACCAGCTGCTGAAGGTCTGTTACTGTCAGTTTAGTTGCTGATATTTCCCTCTCTTCAACAGGAGAAATTGGCATTTTTTCGCTTTCAACTTTATTAGATCCAATAGTTGAGATGTCATCTGCTGTGCCTGTGGCTTCTGAGCCATCTCTCTCAAAGTTCACCACGTATCGCGCCACGGTGCTGCTTGATCTGCGAGGAGGAAAGAAAGGTGAAAATGCCCAGAGCAGCAGAATCAGTCACTGGCTGAGAAATTATTTACACACAAACAAACAATTGTTGCAACCATAACATATTATCTAATGTAAGAGTAATGCAAATTTGCTTCTTTTTAATGAGACTGTCACCTTCAAATTACTTTTCCTTCACCTAACCCCTTTTTTTTTTCTGTGCGTAACTTTTAATAAAAATTCCCTCATTGAAGAAAATTGCAAAAATCTTCTCACATAATCTGATTTAATCTGACTACTCAGAAATCTGTAGAACTGGTAATGTAGTCTGAAGTTCTTGAGTACTGATTCAAACAGCTATAAACGCATGCTGGGGTTATTAGAAGCCATAATCACACATTAATTATTCAGGAACCTATGAAGAGGGATTAGATAGTTCATAAAACCGCAGATAAGCAAAAATCTTATCACAACTGAGAGAATTTTTTGCTCTTTTTCAAAGAACAGCAGGCTAATGTGGCAAGCAAATAATTTTTCACAATGGGAGTTAGCTTTTCCAAGTCCAAATGGGTGGTGTATGGCTTCTCCCTAGACATTCATGTTTAACAGAAGTCTCAAATATTCACCATTTTTAATCCATCAATTTTCATAAATGTTAAATTCACATAATTAAATGAAAAATAATGAGTACATTGTAAACATTTCTATTCCACTGTGTTGCTTGTTTTACAATGTCAAATAACTATAAGGAAAAGAATTTCACTTTATCTAGTATGTGCTATGTATTTGCATTTATGTGACATTACAAGAATTCAGGAAACACATTAGACAATTCTTCCTTTTAAAGCATGAACAAAAGAGAAATTCTGGGAAACTGCTAGACAGATTATTCCCCAGTAGCCCTTCTAAACAGCAACAACAATAGTCTCTGTAGCTGTTTGTAATACCAGTGAAAATCTCCCTGCATTTTATCAAGTTAGTAACTGGTCTCTTTGCTATTCTATCTAGCTTGATAATAGAGACAACAAATCAAATTCTACATACTTACTGGAAATATTGTGTACATGGGAATACAGCTAGGAAACAGCAGATCAAAAATGAAAATCTGAATATAAAGTTTCCCTACTTATTTTTCACTTTCAGTATATGGCTGATATAAATCTTTAGTCATATAAATGTGAATTTTCTTAGGTCAAACAGTTTCTTTACTTCAGAGACATCGTGACAAAATTTGATTACATGAAACCCTCAGATTAAAGTTAAAGCTGGCCTGACACTTTATATCATAGATTTTGTGCTTAGGCAGAACACAACCAATTCTCTTTGTCACATCAAGATAAAGACATTCACTGATTTATCTAGGTACATCACAAAATTATTAATAATCATTATTATAATTAGTCTATAAAACTATTAATTATTAATTACAGAAAGATTACCCATCTTTCTCCTTCTTCTGTCTTCATTTCATCGCAGAATAAGGAGTGCGAGAAAGGATTGCAAAACAAAGAAAAACAAAGATTCATGTATACCAGTAAATCGTTCAGTCACACACATCTCAACCATCTTTTGACCATTTGGCTTATCTTCTATGTGCCATCTATAATTTTTATCTCTGTGTGAAAATGACAGTCTACTCTCCGTCAGTTCACTTTTTCCCTTCCAAACAATGGGAATCACTGTGGTTTGGGTGGGCACAGAGGAATTTCACTTTACCATGGCAGTTTAAAATATCAGCTTTCCTATTTCTGTCATCAAATGGTGCAGTTTGAGCCCTGTCATTGCTCCTCTCTGTGGTGGCAATGGACACTTGTGGCAGTACTTTCCATGGTCACGGTTACCACACATGATGCCTACTCAGGCTGTAGTCACAGGGCTAACTTGAACCATTAATTACCTCTGGAACACATGCCTATGTTGACCTTCTACATATAAGTAGAAGGTCTTTTCCCTGGTGAGTTCTCCAGAATGCCTATGATGTTGTCTTTCTTCACTGCCTTGTGGGAAATGCTGCTAAAATATCTCGTACTATGGCCAAGGGAGAATGGACAGCAACACCTATCTTTGCTGATCTGTAACTCTCAAAACTGACAATATTACTGGGAATCAGTTCAGTTCTTCCACACTGATTAATGTTCTTTTATACCAGCTAAATCCAAGGTATGAAACCAAAATGGATCCCAGACCTCCTGGCGCCACAACTAAAAGAGGTTAGGTATTAGAAGTTGTAACTATGCTACTGCAGATTTTCTCTGCTTGTAGTGCAGTAGACAGTTTTTTGCTTTATTAATTTCAATATAAAAATATAAGGAACTAATTTTCAGACTATTTTGCTCTTCTCTCTCCTTTCCCCCAGCAATTTTCGCACAGAGAAATGCTAGGAAGAGGGATGTTCTTGCCTAAAATTGCATTGCAATATGAGTGTTCTCCGACATGTATTAAATATTGTTAGAAGTACTGAATATTCCTGATGCTGTGCCATGAAACCACATAAATTTGTCTTTTTCCCCTGCTCTTTTTTCCTTTTTGCAGTTTCTTACTCTTAGTTGTTTTTCATTTGATTCTTTATGCAATGTCCTCCCCCTCCCCCACAGATTCTCTATTGAAAAAGTACACAAGAGGGTGTGTTAGTAATAAACACATGAGGAAGCTAAAACTAAAAGAAATGGCAAGACAGAACAAAAATGTACTGAGAAGGTGAGACATTTTAACTGTTTGAAAGGCCTGAGAAACAACTACTGAAAACGTTTTACATGTGTGAACACGTATCCTCCTGCAACCGCTCTTGCCAAGGCACCTTCACTGTGGCTTATGAAGGACAAAAGAGTTTTCACCTAAATTATCATGCTACTAACTCTCTTTATCTTGCCATTTAGAAAGGTCTTTAATACAGGGTTGTTAACAAACAATTCAAAGAATTTATTGTATCCTTCAAGCTCCAGGGAATCAAAGCTACTTTTACTAAGTAATTCAAAAGCTCATAGTCTCTGGGATGTGTTTGCACTTCGTCATATTGTCCCTATGACATTCCCATAAAATTTCTGTTTACAGCAATACACACCCCACTGTTCTACAGGTCTCTTCCTTTTTGAGGTTAAGAAGGAAGAGGAGAACCCTAGGAGCCAGCAAAAAATTTTCTCACTTACCTGAATCCTAACACGCGGATTTCTTTGAATCCTGGAAGTTTCTCAAATATTTTTTTCATCTGTAGACAACCATAAAAAAAAAATTCAGCATAAGATCTATGACTAAAAGGCAATCATAAGTTGACTATCTAGACAATATTTTCCATATTTCAGAAAGAGCTTTAGGAAACATTCTCAACTGCACTCTTTTGGGTATCATAATTGCTCAGTTTAAACACAATATTTGCTTTCCATATGCTTGTAGTATTACCTGTTAACAGGCAAAAAGAAGCACAAAATATTGCTTTTCTTAGTGATGTAATTATGCAAACAAGTGATAATCTATTTCATAACACAGCAAGTGAAACCACATGAATCAAACGGTTTTCTCATTTTTAGCAGTTTTGGTTCATGAATAATTTTGTAATTCAAGTCACCTGTTAATTGTTAATCATTTAGAAATATTAAGCAACTGCAGATGGGTTTAGATTATTTGACAAATCATTTAGAAATTAAACAGTTTTAAGTGTCTTTTACAAACAGAAGAACAATACATTTTTAATTCTAGTGTTAACAATAGTCAATTACATGGTTTTGAATAGAAGAGTCATTATATGTGTAGTAAACAATGTCTGCAGGCACTTCTGCCTGAAGGTAATACTGAAAATCTTCAGAGAAAGCATTTTTTGACAGCTCTGACAATGCATCCTTCACCATTTTTCTACACATATCTGCAGCTGAACCAGGAAAATGAAATAGCTTCCACTAAGGAATGCTCATGAAACTGATGAGAAGCTTTAGTTAATTTTACTAAGAAAAGCTTTTGGGAACCTCAAGTCATTAACTGCTATCAGTTAAACTGATAACTGAACATTCAGTTAATATTATTAATTGTAAGAAAATACCACAGATGTTCCAATTCTTACATAAACCATGGTAATGCACAATGAGTGTATGTTCTTTGAAGAATAGCTCAGACAACATTAGCTAATTACTTTTAACATTTATATTAAGTTTCTCATTAGGTTTATTGTAGAAATTAAATTATGACAAAGTGCTGCCCATGAATTTCTGATTAAGTCTGAACAATATTCTTAAAGATATTCTGTTCATCAGTTATCTTAGGCTTCTACTGATGTCAAAGATGTTGGCTTGTTAGCTTGGTGGCTGAATAGATGGCTTAAATGAGCTGATAGTACGCATGAAGGAAATGTGAAGGTCTTGAGAAAATAGGAATGACCTGTTCAAAGTGAGGGCAGTAGATTCTAATCCTATTTCGTGGTGAAGGTAACTTCATAGTATGAACCTCAGCCAGGGTACAAAGTCAACATTTTAGCATTCACTAAGTGTCCCTACCTGTAGCTGAAATTTGGCAGCTAGTTGTTGGTACTCTGGGGAGTTGGGGTCACTAAGTTCAGCTGTGTACTCCTGGTCAGTGAGAGTGACACTGAATTCCACCATTTGCTCCACAGGCAGTTCAGGGACTGCATTTGTCCCCAGCTCCTGGGAAAGAAAAGGCAAGGACAAAAAGGAAAGAAATAAAACTAAGTGATTTTCCCCCCTCCACAATTCCATATTTAATAGGTAGAAATGTTCCCATTTAACCCCATCCCCAAAATAACTTTCTGAACCATATTCCACAAAAGGTGAAAGTTCCTAAGTATATCTGTTGGCTTAATTCTTCTGTCTTTGCAAACAAGTTTTTATTACTTGAGAGTTGCCTTTGATATGCATAAATGAAGATGAAGAGAATCAAGCCTTTCTTGCACAGAGACTGTTAGCAAGCCTTACTTCCATCATCATAAAGTCACATAGCTGTTTTATGTTCAGAGGCTTGTATTTGTTTTTTTTTTTTTTCTGGTAATAAAATGGAATTATAATTATCCTTGCCCATGACACACCTTCCTTATGCAGTCGACTTTGCTGCTATTATAAGTTGTCTTATTTTGTTTGCTGTTTCCCTACAGTATTTGCAGCTTTTACCCTCCACACGTCTGCGCTGAGACCACAGCAGCCAGGACAGGGAAAACAAAATCCCTTCCCAGCACCCCTGCCCTCTCTCAGAGGTGTCTCTTACAGCAGGTGCTGTTAGTGTGCAGAGAGGCAGTCCCCAGTGCCCTGTTGCATGGCTGCTCTGAGGAGACAGCAGTGGAGACCCTTGTGACAGCTGGCTGGGCAGAAAAAGGCATGGAAGGTCCAGTCCTAGCTCCTGTGCCATGGAAAGCCCAGCAGGTATGCTTTTTTGGCATTATTTAATGAAGAGCAATGCTACAAAATGGTGCAAAATAGGCAAATCCTTAAAAGAATGAAAACTGCCTAAAAGCTGGTTGCCAGGCTTTTGTACTTTCTACCATATCTACTCAAAAAGCATCACGCCCTACTCCAGTATATAACAGATGCTAATAAACGCCTTCAGTCCTGCTAGCTGAAACAGAGGGGGCACTCATTGTTTCTAAGCACTGTTTATAAGGTTTTTCCCTCTTTCCTGTTACCTGAGCTCAAAAGGAAAAGGTGAGTGAAAAAGTGGGTAGGAACGCAGGCTGCCCTCACCTTCACAGGAGTCTTTGTATCATTGAAAATTTCATTGAGCAACGTGCCGTTAGGTGCATACGGAGAGAGGGGTGTGCCAGGAGAGCCTGCAGAGGGGGGAAACAAAGAAAAGTCAGGGCAGAATGGTTTGCACATCAAAAGTCTTTCCCTCTGTGTGCTGGTCAGGTGTCAGCTCACTGGAGCAGCTTTCCCTCAGGTGAGTGTGCTTGAGTACAAACCTGTGCCAGTGGCAGGTGGCCATGACCTAGGGTCTGGGTAAAGCTGCTGTGTTTTATACAATAGACAACCTTTCTTCCAGGTCAGACATCAGTGGTGTGGCATGTGTGTGACTGAAGGAAAAAATGGCACTGACTATGCGTCAGTGTAATTGTCTGAGTTAATAATATTTGGTCATTTCCTGTCATACCACATCACCAAGTGTCTAAGCTTAATTTTGCCAATTGGGATCTGTATCCCTAGGACAGACACTTTTCTTTAGGGCTCAATTTAAAGTAACAAGAGACGTTGACAGAGTTTTCCACCTAGAGGCAAAATTACCATGCTGGAAGTCCTTACCAATGAAATTCTTTCATATTTCAAAAGAAAATATGTTCAGGACGGTTTCTCCTTGAACCAAAATGATCATATTTACAGATTTTTATTGCTGTGTGAATTGCTAACATTATTTTAAAGAATTATAGTACACAACAGGGTTGGTAGGCCTAATTGTAATAATCTGATCAATTTATTGTCTTGGCATCACTCTGACTTTCTTGCTTGCCAGTCTTTATTTGCCTTGCTTGCTTATTTTGGTTAACAAAATGCAGCAGTTGACATTCTAAATGGTATTTTATAACTGAAGAAAAATTAACCCTATATTATCTGACTTTGAAACTAGGTAAACACACACATTTGAAGAGAAACTTTGAATACAACATTTGAGTAGCATATATGTTGTAAAGAGATAGAAAAATTTCTTCTCAAAGATTATTCTGCTAAAACATTCCCACTCTACTGAACTTGTCATGCTTCTACAACATTCATTGAATTATAGCCTTCTAAGACCAAAGAATCATTGACCTTAGCAATTTTATTTAACAGGCACATACAGAACAAGCAGATTTGATTTTACCTGTAGAAATGGAGGGAATGTCTTCGACCTTTTTGCCTCCTGTTTTCTCTGCTGATATTTCATCTTTCCTACCAATCAAATAAAATGAGTGATTTAATTATCTGCATATTGTACCGGCAATGACAACAGTGTAAAAAATCAAAACCATATATAAATGATCCCTATATTAAGTGTAGTTTAAATGAGAGAAGTTACCTCTAATAGACTATTTTGTAACCTGATTAAACAAGCAGTGGAACAGCATAAGGACTACCAATCCTGTCAGGAATCTGCTCAGGAGGTTTTGTGACAGATTTTATCAATGCCACTAGAGGGATGGGATCACAGAGATTAAATCAGTGCACTGAGTCTGTTTTTTTTTTAACTCTTGGAAGCCAATGGAGGGTTGACCACTGTCTAAAATGGAAGCAAGACTTCTTGTACATCACCTAAATCAGCCTTCGTCTTCTTGGCTATTTCTCATCCTATCAAGGTAGTTCAATGAAAGCTTTGGGATTCTTCTAATTTTAGAGCCAATGGACATTTCAGGTTCCAGGTGTGTTTCATATGGTGTGGTGTGAGAAAATAGGAGGTGGGCTTATTTTTCAGTTGTCAGTCTGCATTATAATACCATAAGGATGCTTCCAAATAATGATGGTATCAAATCAGATTCCTGAATCCAGATTATTTTGAGATGTCAAAATACTAGTGTTTTCTTCTGGATGTAATATTCGTGGGTTAACACCTATCATGGTCCCCAAGGAAGGCAGCTAAAAACTCAAGTAAGAATATGGTGGGTGTGATGCATCACAGGATTTAGTTTGGTTTTGTTGATAATTATGTTCTGTTTTGAATATTACAGTCATATGCTGAGGAACATATTTTTAATAGCTACTGTTAGCTTGCTTGCAAAACAGCAATAGTATCTCTCTCTAAGTACATTTTAAAATAAATAGGTGTATTAAAGATTCTTTTACTTGGAACAGAAATTATTCTATAGCCTTAAAACCAAATTGTTATTCATTTGTAGCTTTTGGGAGAATTTGAATTCTTAGATAAGAATCTTCTAAGGGGTATTTTGAGATTTTTCTCTCCTGAAACTGAGGAGTGAAGTATAATTCCTCAAATGTTCTACAGTGCATACAGATTGAGTATTTGTGAAAACTCCTGTGAATGGAAGAACTAAGGGCACTGCAAAGTGTGTAGTTTGGTGTTAACTGAGACAGCATAAAGCTTGTAGCATAGTCAGTAAAGGTGTCTGAGCTTCATTTCTCTACAGGAACAACCTAGATGTTTAATAACATAAATAAAGAACACGAATTAATGACAACTGATTTACCACATCCTCTGGATATCTTACGTGGTGAGAACTAAAGTATTATTTTTAATGTTTTCACAATGTTAACAAGTTATGTGCTGTATCAATACTTGGAGACTAATTTCTCTATTTGACATCTACAGAAGATACAAAATATTTTCTAAGCCACACAGTAGTGAAGATGAAGTCCAACCATGCATAACCATTGCTGTCTATTTCTAGCTAAAATACAAGCAATTTCATGGAATTTTCTTCACCTTCTCTGTTGTGTCTAGGGAAAACAGTACTCTTCACAAAGAACTTATGAACTCTGAGATCAGTAACTTCAGTTAATGCCTTGCTTCTGCTGCTTGCACTAGGATGAATGAAAAGGACTCCCTTTGGACTTCCAAGGGAGTTTATCAGGCTACACTATTAAAAATACATCAGATCTGCCATGTCAGAATTAATTAAGATTCATAAGACGTCTATGATCATAAGACAGTGTAACCTATGAATGGAAAAGATTATCTGAAAATATCTTGAAAATCAGAGAAAACTTGAAGGAAAAAAATAACAATACATCAGTCAGAAGTTGGACAAGGATTTGTTTGCCTGCACTATAGTATTTATGTACAGAGAACCAGAGTTCAGTGGGGTAGCTTTAATCCTGCTATTCTCCAACTTCTGAGCATTGCCAGGAGCATATCTTTTTCAAAGAAGTCACAGAATAAAGTATCACATTAATTAACACTGTCATGATGTAAAAGAATACAGGCAAAATCTAAAGTGTAGGCATAGAGTTTTCATGTTATTGTTTAATGTAGTTTCTCAGCTAAACTTTTATTAAGCTGATTTTCCTTTTGGGAATTACAGCAACTTTTGTCACACTCCTGATCAACACTAGCCTAATGCAAAGCCATGTCTGTTTTTCATGCTCACATAGCCTGAGAAAACATTCAGTGTTGTCTTGAAATGAACAGACAACTCAGACATTTGGCCATACCCATTATTTGTGACTCAATTACTGTGTCCTATGATATATCCAGCATACACATCTCTCACAGCACACACCAAATACACCACAGTGCTATCTGAATATCTGCTCAGATCCACACACACATCTACACACATCTTTTCAAAGAAGGCAGTAACATCAAGTGGCAAGATTCTACTTGTGCTACTTACCTTTCCTGGAAGGTTCTATGTTTTACTCGCTGCAAAAAGATTAAGAAAAACAGCATTTTACTAGTGGGTGTATCCAACCATTGAGCCTGTTAGCTCTTTTGTTTACTATGCTTTATGTTTTCCTTCTAAAACATGCCCCCTCCTTTTCCTGAGCAATACTTTGCTCTAAAATAAGCATCTGGGGAGGAACTTGGAAGTCTCTCCCAGTTTCTAAACCAATGTCAGTAATCCTTACCCGCTGAATTATTTCCAGGTGTTCTTGGGAATTGCTGAAGTTTTTGCCAATGTCGAATATGCAAAAGGTTTCCCTCTGGCAGGCAGTAACCCAGTTCTGATATTCAGAAGTATCAGGAATCCGATCCAGAAAAATACGAAAGGCTTCCCACACAGCTTCCTGGCAGACTGAGTAAGAAGAAAGGTGCTGGGGATAGGTGCTTTGTACCAAATAGTAAACTTGAAAGCCTTTTAACAGTGATTTGGCATTTACACATTCATCACTCAAGATGGAGGAACACACTTCTTCAAAGTGTTGTTTAAAAATTCTTTCAGAGAAGGAGATTTTCAAACTTAGAAAAACCATTTTAACCAAAACTTGCTAGTAATTTAAAAGCTGTTGCCTTTAGCACTTTACTTTGCAAAGCTCATTACTGTGAGATGGGACATTTATTTCCAGTACTTGATACCTACTTTAGCTTAGAGTGAGTTCATTATCTGCATTTTCTAAAATATTGGTGTCTCTGAAATTAGAGCAGTAAGTATTCTCTAAACTTGCTGTAGGGACATACTCACCTAGCTGTGTTAGGGCCCTTCAATAATACCTCAGGAACGACCTGCCCTCCCAGTAGAGCAGCTGCATGTGGAGCAGACGTGGTCAAGTTATTAAAAAGGAACAGGCTACCTTTTGAAGAGATTTATTTATTTATTATGAGCTAGCAATTAAAGCTACTTTCTATCTCTTTTTTCTTGCAGCTCTCTGGTATTTGTTTTTCTGAGCAGTTACTGCTGAATAAAGATATACCATCTGATGATAAGTAATCCAGTTACCAGATAAATGTGACACATGACCAGTTGAGGAGGCATTGTAGTGTGTTCTCCCAGTTTGCCCCACGTAAGGGACTGTCCTCATGGTGACCTAAGCTATGATGTGGTGCTTCAGAGTTGGTGTAAGGTCACAGTAGGCTCAGGTATCCAACAGCAACTGTCTGAGCTCCTACATCTGAGCTGTTTTGTGTTGTGTGCTCATCCCTGGAAGTGTGGAATACATAGATATGTAAAAAAGAATAAAGTTGTCTTCATTTTCTTAGCAGAAAAATTCTCTAGAGGACTGATAGGATCCGTAGTACTTTTTCAGTTACAAGTGTGTCATGGGCCTTGAAGGAGGGGAGGTCATCTCCGAGGCTTTACACACAGAAAAGCACCTAAAAGTATATATCCAAAACAAAATGAAGGTAAGTTTGCCCCACAGGTGGGTACAGGCTTTCAGGCTCCAGCATGGCTTCCAGGCTGCCTTTTCATGGACTGTACTGTGGTTACAGATTCAAGAATGATGCTTGTATCACCACATTTTCAAGTGTATTTTTTTTTTTCCATTTATCAGTTTTGTCAGATAAATCAACATGCTCAGCTGGGAGGGCAGGAGTCTTTACCAGAAGTTCTGATCTTGAAGGAAATTTTTTTTTTATGTTTTGATGAAAGATATTGTAATGGAAAATATGCAATTGTTCAAGGGAGCAGAAAGACCTTTTTATGAAGGAGCGTACAAATTATTCAGCTGCAGAGTATGGGTTTTTTCCTTGCTTTTTGGGAAGTACTCCAGTTTCAGTTGAAGAACTGGATGACACCTGCTTAGAAAATTTTGTGAGTGTAGGACACTGCTGGGGAAAAGGAGTATAAGTTTAAACCTTCTTGCACTACAAGACTTACATAGTCCAATATCCCAGCTGATGTGCTGCTTTCCAAAAAACTGGTAGTACTGCCGTATTCACTTTTTCAAATGAAAGGGTCATAGTTACAGTTTTTTGAGTTCAGGTTAATGATACCTCTCCATTTCAGGATATCTTGTCTTCAGCCCAATCTGAGATGTAACTAGGGGGTTTCAGGGACTTTTAGGATTAATTTTCAGATTTCTCTCTAATGCCCATTGGATGCTACAATGGATAGCAAATATTTTTGTATCTATAGGAATAGCTACAGACATTAGTGTAGTTCTCCCATGCTGCCTATAGCAAGTGGCTGCTGGGGTAAAATTTTTGCAGCACTGCACCCAGGTCTCATTTCAGAGGGAACTAGTTGGTTGCCTGAAAGAGAGCTGAGGAACAGCCAGGTTACACAGATAAATGTGAATGGATGGTGTCTGATAAAGAGGAAAAGTAGATAAGGAAAGGTGACTTAGGGAGTAGATTTTGCCTTAGATGCTTGTATCCCAAAATGCTGACTAGGTTTTAGCTTTGGACCCTCCAGCTGCAGTGCAAATATACACATTTTTCTAATACAATATTGAACATCTACAGGATGAAAAACTGGGAGGGGTAGATGAAGGAAGAGAGAAAATTGGACCAAAAATTGGAACCGTAGCTCGATGGGCTTTCTGTAGGCAAAGGAAGTAAAAAAAAGAGCTGGGAAGGGACTGACCTAATTGAAAAAGTCTTATTTTTAAAATGTCTCAAATATATCTTCTTCCCTAAGCTTTTTTCATGACTTGCTAGTAATCATCTATCTCAGTGTTTATTGTATACCAACACTGCCATAGACTTAATATAACTACAGATACACCAACACACTTGTGCAATGACCATTTAATAATTCCAATACTTGTCTTAAACTTGTGCTATTGATTTTGAGTAGCAATTACAGTACCTGCTCTTTTGAGAAAGGTGGTACTTTTGACACTAATGCAAGCACAGTTTGTTCTTCATTTTCAGCATGCTAGAACACTGTGCAATTATTCTGAGCTCGTTAGTCCTTTGAGTGCATTGTTTTATTTTCTTCTGGTAACTGTCTATCTTGAACCCTGCTGATGCACATGTAATATTTGATTGTTTATGTAAAAATAAATCATAAAGTCAATAGCACATACACTGCCTAAAGGCGAAGAACAAGATTCTGGAAAATTACTGTGTTTCCTCAGTAAAGGAAAGACTTTGAAGGAGGAAGTACATACTACAGTAATCATCTTACCTCTTAATCTGTAGTAAGCTTGGTGACTGGCTAAAATCTGCTTCACTGATTCTTGTGGGCAAACTTTCACACCAGTTGAGAAAAAGGATGACCTCTTTGTTCGGTGTTTTGCCATGTCAAATATCCGCCTTATGGTTGATATCCTGGACCTCTTTGTTGTTCTTTCTGTTTTGTCTGACCCTGAGGTGACTGCAAGATGTTTGGCTTCAGCACGGTTTATTTTATTAGGAATTTCTGTAAAAAATAAAAACCAAGAAAGCACATAAATATACTTTGCCTAGGCAGTAGGTATACAATGAAAGGGCATGTCTTGAAAGTGGACATGAACTTGAGAATCTTTTTTGTTACAATATAGCACAATCAATGCACTGACTGAGTTATTGTGCTGAGTAGAAGTGGCCTCTGACCACACCGAGGAACTGAGGCTCAAGTGACTTGGTAAACAATTTCCTTGTATTTCAACACATGACCCCAGGACACACAGGGTAAAAGTTTCAGAAGCTCTAAATGCTGTTTTCAAAAGTGACTTTGGATTAGATCCACAATTTTGTGCTACAGGATCTCATTTGTGAGCATATCGCCCTGTAGGGAAATTTACAGTACAGTGATAAGTAATGTCTACACTAGCAGATAAGTAAAATGAGAAATACTTGTACCTTAGGTCTTTAAAATCTTATCTTTCCTTTGGGCTTCAAGGAACATCTCCCTTCAAATCAGGTTCATAACCTTGAAGCTATCCCAAGAACTAGACCCTGAAACTTTCAAAAGTTGAACAGGAGTTTTACTGCTTTTGGGAAAAGAAAGAGTTGTTTCCAGTCTCTCTTTTACTCCACAGTGCACTCATCTGTCCTTCCCTCACATAAACTGAAGTTTTAACCAGAACAGACTATGATTGTTTCTTTGAACTGGATGATAGGTGGTGTGAATGCTCTGGCATCATATTTCAATAAATCTTTGAATGTTCCTGGCAAAGTGGAACAGCTACAGTAGAAAAAAAAGCAAAATCAGTGACTAGGAATTGACGACTTAGGATTAAATTTTACATATGAAGCTATTCAGTTATGAAAAATGGAAAAGCTTCTAGGCTGTCAAGATAACCTCAAGAATAGGAACCCCCATCACAAAAATTCAGGACTCATCTGGTTCCACTTCTTAAGTATTTGTGTTGCAGTATTACATGACAAAGCAGCTAAATTTAATGTAAAAAGTTAATGTTAAAAATAGTGTATAAACTACAGATTTAAATGAGTGGAAATACAGCCTTTTGCAGGATCATGTGACAGGAGCAATGAGTATCTTTTATTTTATCTTCCAAAATTTTGTATACATGTCAATAAAGATGTTAAAGCAAATTTGGAAATACCCTGTTTTGGTGGTAATTTGATACAGTAATTGCACATGAAAAATAAAGAAATATATAAGCGGAATAGAAGACAATTTGAAAGAATTAGAAAACTTTAAGGTATGAGTGTTCCTCCAGTCTGATGAATCAAGTGAAAAAAATTGAAAAATGGTTTTAAAGCTTCTAATGGAAGAATAAGGGGAAATAATAGGATTAAAAAAGAATAAGTTCAGTAGGAGTAGCACTATCAAGAAAAATAAGAGTAAAAAATTATCAGTTTGCTGGAGAAAGAAGAAATGTCATGCTGCATATAACAAACACTAATTATCCTGTTCTTAGGCAAATCAAGAGAAAATAAGGAAGGCTGACACTTTTGAATTGTGTTAATTAAATGTTTAAAGAAAAGTGGGCAGATAAATGATAAGAGAAAAATAATTGAAAAAAATACTTTTATAAAAAGAATAGTATCTGAAACGAAGAATGGGGCATGATCTACCACGTGTGTCAGTAGACATATATATATATGTCTATCTATATGAGTCTCAGTTCTTATTAATTTCCAAATGAACATCTATTGTTTACTGTGTAGAAATCATAGTAGTAACATCTATATTTTGAGATAGGTGCTACTCCAATATGGAGAAAAATTGACTGCTTGATTGGGATAAATATTGTCTGAAAGAAAGGAAATTTTAAATCAATGGCAATAGGTAATTATTACTTTATGATGCATGCCAGAGACAGTGACCTATAGACCTATAACTGCCTAATTGTTGCAAGGTAATTTAAAATGATGGTGCAGCCATATAATGCTTGACATAAAATGAAGTGGAAGTTATTTTTCCACATTAATGTCAGGTCATGAACCATAAACTGCCTAAAAGGAATTTCTCCTGTGAAAACGTGTTGTTGGGTCCAACAGAATCCACAAGTGGCCAGGCACTGAGACACAGAATTATCTGAATGTTATATGGGATGAGAGAAGAAGATCCAATGCCATTGAAATCTCAAAGCAGATTCCTGAAATCCTCTAGAAGAGAGAATCAAAAACCCACATGGAAAGTAGCCTGTCGTAAGTCTATTACCTTTCACAAGGTGCATTAACTGCGATAGACCAGCTGCCCAGGCAGCCTGACCAACTGGGGCAGAGGATTTTGTCACTAAGCTCTTTGATAGCTTTTGTATGGAGCAGAGGCCTTTCTTGAAGGATTTGCTTCCTCTCCAGGATTTACCTCTAAGTCTTTAACTTGAATTAAGAATTATACTATTCGTAAAACTGACAAAGGAGATTCTTCTCAAATGATTATTGTAATGTTTTCAAAGTCTCTCTGTTAGGGTCCCTATTTGGGCTTTTCATTCTGAAAAGTTACCAGATATTTTCTGCTTTCAGTTTGCACTGTTCTGCCACCCTACTTAGGGTGGGTATAAATTAAAAAAAATTATTTTTCTTTTCATTCTTTCCCTTCAATGCCCTTTTTTTCCGGAGGGGGGGAGGGGGTCTGTTTCTAAAATATATCTATTGCAATAGGTTTAATTTAGTTTATATATTGTGGTTAGTAAATTTCTCTTATTAGAATAACTTTTATTAGCATAATTCTTTGAAACCACTTTTTTACTAAAACAAAATTTGAATTGGACAAAGCATCAGCCTTTCTCTCTACCTGATTGTCCAGCATGAATTTCCTAATATTTGCTGATTGTGAATGGAAGAAAACTTGCCTTCTGGCATAAACATTTCCTCATAATTCTTCAGATCTGTGTTTTCTCCTGTGTCTGTGGAAATTCTAAACTGAGAAATTTTTACCTAAGCCTCACAGATGTTTCAGCCATATACTTTACTAAAATATGCCTCCATCTATACCTTTTTAGATGCCTTGATTTCAATGTTCTGAGTTGAAAAAAAGATTTTAAAAGACACACGTTATTATGAAATTGAATCCATAGATATTAGTTGATCCCCCCTTTTTTTTACTGTGCAACACAGTACTTGAATAAACTGGAGTGAAGCAAATTTTACAGTTACATCATTTGATCATGTAAATAATCCAAATATCACTAGGTTGGTTGACTTTTCTTAAAATGAATAACATCTGTAATTTTTTCTAATTATTTTTTTTTCTGATACAAGCACATGGAATCAAATTATTCAGTGTTTACTGCAAATATACCCTGCCCAATTTGACATTTTATTATTTTAACCCTGTTGTTTCACAGAGGTGACTGTCTCAGTTTTACTTTTAAAAGGTATGTTTAAGTTTTTTTAGTTTTCTTTGATAGTTCTAGGGCAGAAGGACAGATAACTGTAGAAGTCTGATAATGCTTTACTCTACTTCAGCTAATCTCCAAGATGCCTTAAACAAAGGTCTAACTCTCCTTTATTCTCGCAGGTAAGAATCTACACCGTGTCCAGATTTTCCAGGTGACATACTGCAGAAAATATTGAGGTAGTTCTGCCAAGGTTATCTATAGAATCACTGTCAGCTGTTATTAAATCCTGGAGTTCCTGACATCTAGTCCTGAACTTAGGCCAAATATAACAAAATTTTTTCAAAACAACTTATAATAATTTTCAAAATATGATGCAGCAATCTAATTCATATGGGATCTAATCAAAGTGCTTTGATATCCATACCAATCCCTCAAGTGCATAATACTGCTCTTCAGGTTTTGGTTTCAGGCAGATAAATGGCATTCATTTCACATATTAAAAATCTGAAATTCTTGAAATTAGGCCAGGCCTCTCCTCTGTGTCTCTTGAGACCTACATTATCAAATTTATACCTTAACTAAAAAAACAAGCCAGGAGGAACAGATTTCAAAAGTTTCTATATGTTCTTAATAATCTGCATGTCAAAAAAAGGAAAAGTACATCATTATTGAAATGGATTCTAGAGAAAAAGCGTTTCAAGTTATTCACATAATTTGTCAGCTTTAGTTGTTTTTTAAATTTGCTTTTATAAACATAGGAGCGAGAGGGTCTTATTCATACCTTTTTGTATAAATGCAGTGGATGCTTCTCTAGATAGCTTTATTAATTTCTCTCTGTTAATAGTACTAGTTTTGGAAGGCCTCAAATTTTGGAGTTGGTAGTTGGAGTTAAAAATTGCATTTTTCAGCAATGTAGACGATCTCTGGATAGGAACATTTATCTCCAGCATTATTTTGCCAGTAAATGTTTATTTTTATTTGGACTGAGAAAATTTAGGTGCTAGTGAATACTAAGAGAAGAATTAAAAATATGGTAGCTAATGATCTGGCAGCAAAATTCAAGGTGAGAAAATGGTTGAATTCTGAATAATTCATCACTAAAATCATCAAAAGGTTTGAAATGTGTGAAGAAGCAGATTAGTCTGAAAAATCAGTGGATCTTGTTAGGATAGAGAGGAATGCTTGGTTGATAAATGAGACATATTGCCTACATAATAAAATAATAATTAAAAGACAAGGCTTATGTAAAGCAAATGTTGAAATACTATGAGGAAAGCTTATTGGGAAGGTTAATTCAGCAATGATCTGTAAACATGTTGCGGTTAATTTTATAGTGGGGCCAACATTTTGTTGATAATTGAGACAGTAACAAAAGCACAGGTGACTAGTCCTGAAAAGTTGATCTTGGGATTTCTTAGTGGGCTGGTCAATGTAAACACCAGATGGAGCATAGAAAGTACAAAGAGAGGTAATACCCGGACTCAGAGGCACTCTCCTCCTGTCATGGCCATAGTGAGGATCCCACATTCTAATGGAGCTTGCCAGTGACAGACAGGGTGCCCATGACACATCCTCTCCTTATACTCCTTTTAAAATCTTTTTTTCCACAGCATGTTTCCTCAGGTCTGTTGCATGGGAAGAGTCTTAACTGGATATGAAGGGGCTTAGATGACCAGGGACAGATTAAAATATGTCATGGCTTTACCACCAAATGCTGCCTGTGTGCAGCAATCTCTATCTTCCCATGCAGATGTGAAAGTGGAGGTTTTACTCTTGTTGATGTTCAGGGCTGCTTTGCCAGTGCTTTTTCAGATACTGCTACTTTGACTGTGTTTGCTTTGCATTTCCAAGTGTGTTTTCACAACCATAAAGGCTCACAGTTCTAAAAAGTTCAGGGTATGGAATTCCATACCAGAAAAATTAATGCTAATATTTAATCTGCTCAGGTCTTGTCTGAGAGCCCAATGCCCTTAAACCCAAGGTTATATGGCTTCCTTGAACTTATCTTCATGTCCAATATTATTATATTATTGGACTGTTCTTAATGCAAATGGGGAAAGAACTTTGAAAGGGACTGAGCCAGGATGATTTTTGCATGCTGGTGAGTCTTATCTGGGCTGTAACTGGGGTAGCTGAGGCACAGCAGGGAACTCACTTCGGATCTTGTTTCTTCAGGTTTAGAGCACTTAGCCAGTGAACTGCTGAGTCAGAGGGCAGTGTCCACTTCTGTGGGGAAGTTTTGCTGAAAGATGAGCTGCTGACATTGATGCTTAGCTTCAGTAGAAAAGGAATTGTAGCCAAGAATGCCTCAATTTCCAAAAAAGGAAAGAGGGCTAAGGCATATATACTAAAAGTAAGTAATTTTAATTTCTCAGAATGAATATGGACAACAATGAGTTTGGTAATTCCTGTTTGGTACGTTAGCTTTGTAAATTCCATTCTTCAATGTGACTAAACTATAATATTGCCTGTGAAATGAGGGCTGGATCTGTAATTGTGGCAATTCTTTATCTATGGGGGACAGGTCCAGGCCTTCAGATCAGAAGATCCTGTGTCCAGCTGGCTAAAATTCACTCATGAACTTCCTGTACAAGAACCACATAGACGATGGCTACACACTCAGCACTATAGGACCTTTCCTGTGCCTGCTAATATCTCGTATAATGCAGGAGTCAGCATCACCTTCACATGGCAGGGAAGTGCCAGGCTCTGCTTGTGCAGTGCAGACTTTATACAAAAGACAAAATATGCCTGATCCCTGTATCTCTTGCTTGGATTCAGCATGACAAAACATCACATTCACATATTCAGGACCTGCACTCAAGCTTTCTATGACACAGGAGAGAAGTTCCAGGCTTCTGCTTAAAAGGTAAGTTCTACGATTTTCAACCTTTTAAAGGCTATGTTCATTTTAAAAATTAGATCTATAACAAGGGGTTTCCTTCTCAAGAATGCAGGAAAACGGTGAGTTTTCATAAATCCTGCCTCTTGCCAGGATTAAGCTTCGTGATAATGCTTCTTTAAATGTCTACAAAAGGTGAAGAATCTGGTTACTCTTAACATAGTGCTCTAATAAGGTAAGTCTCCCATGAATCTTTGTGATATATTCCTATTGCAATCCTTATGTTAAAAATACTAAATGTTTGGTTATAGTGAAACAACCTATGCCTCGGAACATGTATGGAAATAAATCTGAAGAAGAATGTGATAAATTATTCTGAAATATATGATATAAACAATGACATTAGTAAATGTGCAAATTTTAATAAAGACTCATTTTTTTTTTGTTTTAATAGTTTTNCTCACCCTAATGCTAAGTCATAAAATAACAGCTCTGGAAGCATCTCTGCTCTGAAAAAGAAGTTTCTTAACACAAGCATTAAGTGTTTTGAGATCTGTGGGCATATATTTGAAATCAAATAGTTTAAAAATATTATATATGGCATGACTAAGTGTCAAAAAAATTTATTATTATATATTTATGCATACATATGCACTTTATAGAACTGGTGGCAAGGAATATTTCTAGTTATTNCCTGGTCTTTTATGGAAAGTGCATTGTAACATACAGTCACAATTTGCAATTGGTAAAACGATGTGATGCCACTTTTACTTCTATTGCTTTCTAAGTTGTAATTATAAATAGGGGCTGCACCAATGCCATCAAGCATGCATGAACTGCCTGAAATTCATTCTCTCTTTCTATCACAGAATATGCAACTTAAATGTAAAAACAATGCATCTTGATAAATCTGTTTTCTTGTCAGACATGAAATATCATCATTCTCTCATTTTTTCCACATTTCTGACATATCATTAGTGATCAAATGAAACTATTTGCATAGAATCAAAATGTAAAATTAATGAACCACAAAACATAATTCTAGTGCTAACTGTATATTTTCCCAAGGATTTTTTCAGTACTTTAATTGTCCACTAGAGAAGATTTACATAGTTTAACTGAAATACAAGAACTGTGGTCTGTAAGCAGGAGTGTCTTAAAAAACCCCAAAATTGTAAATAAATCTTTCCAACTATTATTGACAGCAGGCTATATGTCATACTGTCTTCCTGACAAATATTTAGATAACATTGAGGAGATTTATCTTTTATAATTTTACATTCTTTGCATTTAATTAACAGGCCTGACATAAAATTAGAAGGTCATTGATTTGAGCACACATAGCAGTTGTAATGTTAGCTTTTAATTCAATTATGCAAATATCAAAGCATAGCTGGAAAAGTTAATGAAAAACCTCCTCCAAAATTAAATGCATTCCCCAAAGCTCTAAATCTTTTGAATATGGGACTAACCAGGGAAAATCACATCACGATGTTTTCTTTTTTGTTGTTGAAGTAGCTTTTCAAATGTTGTGAACTTTTAAATGTTTTTAAATATAGTAATAGTTAGCTGATGTACTAAGTACAGAGAAGTTCTCTGTATTTCTGTTTTCTTGCAAATTATTTTATAGTTATTATTACATTAATCCTTAATTGTATTGCCATTTTTTTGTATACTTGCTACCATGGTGTATTCTTCCACAATTTGTCTATCTAGAAGATTTTGAAGTTGTTTTTAATAATCAGAATAACTGTCTTCACTATTAAATGCATATATATTTTGCTACTTTCTCTTCATTTCAGTGATGAAAGACCATCTTTAACCATGTCAACACTTAGATGATCTTTCAGCCTTTTTTCACCTTCCATATACTTGTCTTGCAGATAATATTTTTTCATAACAGAACATGTTCAGGTAAAATGAAGCTAAATGGAATTTCTTACAGATATTGTAAAACCTGCAAAACACACATAAGAAATAATGCCAATATTTCCTATTTCAGCTTTATAGCAGTATCAGTTCCGTAGTGTCTCAAGTTGAGTTGTCAAAACACGACATTCTAAACTAAAAATTCTGTAATATGAAAGCCCTTGATCTTGCAAATATTTTGTTTCTCAACATATGCAATGTAAAATTCATCTAAACCTTTAATATATGAACTTACCTCTGCTTCCCTGAACTTGGAGAGCAAGGCAAATGATCAAAAATATTAATCCAGTTTTCAAATGCATACTGTCTGTTGATCATTCAGTTTTCAAGACCAGTCATGCAGGAAACAGGAATATTTTGGTCAAGTAGAAGAATTCTGTTTTCTTAGAGAACTAAAATCCCCAAATGTCTTTACTTTTCAGGTATCTCCAGCCTTGGACTGCATTGAATTGCAACTAGGCAGAGTGCAACAGGTGCCAGAGTGCAAGAGCTGGGTGAGCCCCTCCAACGCCCACACTTCTAGCCTGGGGAACTGGAGTGGTGAGACAAGAGTGACGAAGTTTTAAAAAAAAGCAGTGTCTGTTTCTGGAATAATCTGTTTATCTGCTGCTCAGACATAATCCCTCTTACGGTCCAGCTGGAAGAGCTTTCTTCATCTTATTAACCTTCTGGAGTGGCATCTGTCAACCCCAGAAGACTTCAACAGCACCATGATAAACAACGGAAGTCTCTTCTAGCTCCCATTGCCTTTGAGCACTGATCCTTTGGGCATTTTGGAGGTATGGCATGTGAGCATGGGGAGAGAGAGCTGTGCTGTTTCCAAAGCAGTGACCATAGGGATGGTCACCAACCCCAGGGAACTCCCTTGAGAAAGCTTTTTCCTGACAGAATGCACAGCGCTCAGCTCTTCCGCTGCCTGTGCCTCGCAATCCTCTCTCCCTTCTTGTACCACAAGGCTGCTGTTGCAATATTCCTGTCGGAGCAGTGATGATGATGTCCTGTGACAGTGGTGAAGTGATGACTCAGCAGTAAATTGCAGCACTGCTCAGGGCTGGAACAACCTGATGCCAAACTGTGACTGGGGCAGGGAAAGTGCTGCACAGTGGGAGGAAAAGAGAAAGTACTGGGAAATGCTGTTTCGGGCACATAGCTCTAACTAGGCCAAGAATCAGCAGTGACTGAATTCACTGTTCCAACAGCTCTGCTCCAGTTTCACAGATAACTGTTCCAGTTACATGTTGGCGAGTTTAAGTGTTCCATACTTACCCTTTTATTTTCCAACACCTTTTTTTACTGTTGCATTACACCTGAAAATGCTACTGGGTAGGCATTTCTAGTGGTCTCTCCCCATTAAAAATTTTTGTCCAAGTGCTTTAACATAAAAAGTATCTAGACTGGCAGCAAGAGTCTGTAAGCACAAGTTACTTAAAGAACAACCTTCATTTGAACCCAATCAGTATTCTATTTTTACTTAGGATTTAAACAATGGTAACCTCCCTCCCTTTCCAAGATTGCCTAATTTTAACTACTCAGACCAGCTACCATGCAGACTTGGCTGGGACCAGATAATGTTTGCCTTTTTTTTAGTGTATAAATTTTCATGCACATTGTTTTATTGGTCCAACAAAACAAATTAAGAATACCTTGCCAGCAGCACAATGCAAAGTGGAGATGATTAGGGTTTCTACTGAAGGAAAATTTATTATTATATAAGGATCATTCTTTAGTAGTACTAATATTTGTCTTTACATGTTTTACATATAATAATGATATTATATAAAGTGTAATCATAGAAATATTACCTGTATCAACCAGGTAAACTTTAGCAAAAATTTATATGCGTGTTATATTTGAAAGATGAAGCTCCCCCCATATGTTACCTTATTTTTAGCTACTTCAGCTTTCAATCTACAACAATTGGAAGCAAAGGGAATTTTTCTCAGGGTGGTGGAGTCTGCCATTTCTGGTGTCATCTGAGAATGTGGAATTAGTGAAAGGCAGATGATTTCCTCAGAGCACTCTGGGTACCAAACTCCATATGGAATTTGGTAGGAATGTGATCCTTTAATTCCATTAGGAATCTAATTTGTCAGACTACATTTTGAAAATGTGCAATAAAGAGATTTACTTAATTACTCTAGAAACTGGTTAGTGAAGCCTGGGCCAGGAAACAGAAATCCTATATCAAAGCTTTAATATAAAAGTATATTTTTGAGCCATTCACTTGTTGGAGAAGGCAGACATTTAATAACACATTCTTATCTTTCAGAGATAAAGGAACAAGAACAGTCCTAAAATATGGCACTGTATTTAGTGTCAAGATATGACTTACGGAAAAAATTGAGCTCTATAGGTAAACTATGATTAAAAATTTGTAGGGCAGGAGTTTGCATACTTTGAGATTATGCTTAAATAGTGAATATTTCAAGCTGTTTTCTGCTAAGGCAGTCCCTTCTATGTAGTTCCATTTAATTAAGAAATTTTGTAACTAGCCTTGATAACTGCCCCAGGGGAAGCAAACAAGGCTGATAAACACTCATTAAAACTAAAGCAATGTTATCTAGGGACCACTCCATCTCTAAGTTCTACAGAGTTTAATTACAGGTCACTTTTAATTAATCTAGGAGTGTTTCTTCTAGATGGTTTGTTGTCAACAATAATTATATATTGTTAAAAAGGTGATTTTAAAAATTCTACTGAAACTCAATAGTGCATTACAAATATACTACCAAGACATGGCAAGGGCAAAACTGGATGTCAAAATATCCACCCAGGACACGTGCTTACAAATGGGTTAAATTCAAGTTGTTACTGGTCATCTGAGTGCATTGCTGCACATACCTAGAATAATCACTGATATGCTGCTTAAATACAACTAAAGCTGTTTCTTTTGGTTGCAAAAAAAAAAAAAAAAAGGAAGAAAAAGAAAAAAGACAGTTTAGGCCTTCAAGGACTCCGTTCAGAAGACCTGTGTTTTAAATTATTGGTAAGTCTGGGGCTCAGGATGTTGCCACATAAAGATGGCCCAGAAGTTGTTTTGCACAGTGCTGATTTTTAGGTACCCTACCTAGGTGTGTAAATCAGGGTGCCAGCTAACTCATGTTATTGATAAAAGGAAGTCATATTTTATGCTATCAGCCAGAGTCTATACCATCTCTGTTCCACTTCAGGTAATTTCTGTACTGTGAGTAATTTCTCTACTGGTCTATCCAACTGTTTTCCTTAAAATTTCCACACTGCATTTACCTGAGAGATGTTTCTCACCCTGGAGAAGGGGAGATATAAAACTTTGAAGTAAGTTTTAAATAACCTCAAACCTTTCTCTGGTATTCATTATTTCCATAAGAGCCAGATAGATGCTTAGTAACCAACACACATGGGGCACAGCTTCAGGCTTCTGATTAAAAGTGAGGAAACCTGGATTCTTCTGGTCCCTACTCTGCTGTTGAATTTGGCCAAATTAAGCCTTATCTCTCAGCCTTCTGATCTGCAGGGATAAAACAGAAAGGAAAATTAAAAAAAAAAAAAAAAGAAAAAATAAATGGTGTGTCATATTCTTGTCCTGCAATAGCAATATTGCTTAGTTAGACTAGAAATTTGAATGAGATGGTGGTAAAAGTTATCAGAAGAATGGATGGATTTCCCTATAAGGAAATACTACCAAGCCTTGAAATCTGTGGCCTGGAAGACAAGTGACATAAAGGTTGAGAGAATGATTCAATGACTGTTTTTCTTGTAAGATGGAAGAAAGAAAATACCCAATTTAATTTTCAGACATCTATTGCCTATCTTTTTCCTGGGTTTTTATACTTTTGGTCTTGGCAGCTTGCTGAGACAAAATAATTTCCAATTTAATGATGATATTACAAAAATTTTCTTCCTCTAAGAATAAGAAGGAATTTGAGATATTTTTGAACAGTAAAACCATCTGGGAATGGGATACACAAGCTCTTCCAGTTGCAACAAAATCAGATTCCACAAAATCAGTCAAAAGAAGGCAAGCTGGGAACTGGGTCACTTTTGCTTTCCTGTTCTTTATGTTATTTCTTTATCCATTTATTTGCTATAAACACAGATAAGACAGTAGATTAACTGAGTCTTTGATCTCATCCGTGGCTCATTTAGGCACTGAGCTGTAGTCTCTAACTCAGAGTAACTTTCTATTAAAGTCAAGCTTACTGCTCAGGCTGAGAACAAGCTTGTTTATTTTCTGTGACACCTCTCTCCTCCAAAACAAGGAGCCTGATGTTCTACTGTTCTGCAGTTGCAGAGACCATGGTGGAATTCTAGTTCAAACACCAAATTGAAGCAGGTGATGAACGAATGCAGTTATTCATTGCCTTTCATGAACATAACCCTGGGCTACTTCTGCAATCAAAAAATATCCTTAGGTTTCTCTGAGGCCTTCAAGAATCTTTGCTGTTATGCTATTGCTATCATAATTGTGAAGTCCTAGAACTCCTTATCAATTAGAACAGGAAAAGTATTGTGTGCATACATTTACACGAAGAGTTACCAGTTAATATATCTCTCAGGACTGCTTGACCTCATTACCTCTGCTTTCTTCTGAAACTTTTTTAGACTGTACACTCTTAAAAGGATTAATATACTTAGATGCTGTTCAGTGTGACAAAGGAGATAAGGGTATGGAAAAAGCATGGTAATAACTGAGCAATTCAACATAATTATCAGGAAAATACCTCAGCCTGCTTTAGGATAATCACTGATAAACAAATGATGCTCATGTTGGTAGTGATATGACTTTTCTTTGGTATTTTCTAACGTTTAAATGGAACTAAAATTATTTTCTTTTTCCTAGTAAGCAGCAAAACAGCAAGCTGATCACTGCTTCCAGTCAATGGAGATAAAGACTCCAGTACATCTGCTCAAAGAGATTATCATTCACTTGCATACTAATACACAACCTTCTGTTCCTTGTGGGGCTGCCTTAAGCTTCTATCCTGGGGAGTCATAAGGAGCTGAAACATGTTTCTTCCTGTGCTTGGCATGTTGCTTTTCTCTTGATGCTGGGAAAGGATCTTTCTAGATTTAGCTGATAGAGTAACTGATAGATTTACTGTTCACAAAACTGTCCTCAGCAGGATAGCAACTTGAACATCGTAGTTATCAGCTTTAAAAAAAATGAAGCTATCAAATACATCTCTTTATGTGAAAAAAGCCTGCAAAGATGGGATCTTTTGCCATATATTTTCTCTAAACAGAAGAAAGCAGTTTCTTGTAATGGTAATAGGAGATGTTTAGCAGTGAAAGAGAAAGCAAGAAGGGAGGTGTCTAAAGTACTACATGTGCTTGTATCTTTACACTAGCTTAGTTTTTCTGTCTTTCAGTGTAAGATAATAGTTACTTTTTCTTGCTTAGCCTAACAATGTTCACTTTTGTTTTCTTTCAGTTTGTAGCTATTCCTTGTCATCCACAGTGTCTGCATTTGTTCATCAGGGTTTTACTTTCTACATTTACCATGTGAGAGTGAAGTATGAAATGATTTTATTTCCTGTGCACAAGACTGATCTGGTATGCAGGAGTTTCTGGAAAGATCTTGCAAAAAACCCTAATGTGTGTTCCAGGGCTGCGTGCCACTGAAACTGTGGTTAAAGGGAGAGAAATTAAAAACCTACCCAGAGGTATAAAAATATATGCAAATGTATGGAAATTTATCTTTATTGTGGAAACAGTATATATTTTTTACCTAAGAATTTCTTACTCTTCTTTTTCAGGAGGGGATGGGTGTTGCTATTGTTTTCTGAAAGGGGCAGGTGATATTCAGCAGGACTCTTCAAGAGTCCTGAACCTGAAAGTTCCTGATCTATTACGTGTGGTGATAGCTGTCATTAAAAAAGTTACTGGCTGTCATAATTCACAGTCCAGCAGAAGTAAATATAAAAATTTAATTGCAATATTTAATTCCAAAATTTTATTTCCAATATTTAAATAGAGGAAAATAGGAAATAGTGTGGAGATTGCCTTTAATTAGGCCTGGCAAGGCTTGGAGAATTTTTAAATAATTTAAGCACTACTAATATGCATATTGTTGGTGTTTCTACTTCAATTGCTTTCAGTAATCTACTCTGTTTGAACTCAGAGAAATGCTGTGAAAAATCTCTTCTGACAAAGTTGCTTCAGGAAGCAGGTTGTCTGTCAACTGTACAAGTATTGGCTTCTCATCTGACAAGATTTCTTTATGTTTTTGATGGAATCCTGTCTCTGTGTGCCCAACAGTATCATGTTTATCACTGTTTACATAATGGATTCTGTGTATGTGCAGAAGCTGGTTTTCCCAGTACTGTTGCTGCTGGTTCCCTCCATGGAATCTCACAAAATTAATTTTGATGTTGTTGTTGCCACCAATAAACTCCCTTATGGCTTATCTATTATAACTTTACCAGTGTGACAATGCCATTACTCATACCATGCTTTGTTCCTTATATCCCATGTTACCTTATCTTGCATTGTTAAATTATTATTAATTTTTTTTCCATTATTTCTGAAGGGCTCTGAACCAACAGGACTTTATCTGCATGTTGTAGCTGAATTTTTGGAAATGTAGCTGATGCAAAATAAAGGTATAGAAAAACATTTTCTGTCTTTAAAACCATGCCATAGCTCTTGGTTTTATTGTTCAGTTGCCCTTTCTCATTTTGATATTTGGTATTTAAAAGCTTTAAGGGAAATATCAGTTAGATGAGTTCATAGTAGGTGTCCCTTCCAAGAAAAATTTTGAATATTTTTTGGCTATTGTATGTGACGATGGGTGTATTTTTATTGTTTCCAAAGGTAGTTACTGTAAAGTTGTTCTCATACTTAAAAATTGCCTCTTCACTTTCATTAAGCAGCTTGAGAAGTTGTCATGTATAATTTAATAAGGTTGTGACCTTGTTTTTCTATGAAGATGTCAGCTACATCTCACTTCCAGGATTTTTTTCCTCCTTGCAGATTTGTATGTCTGGAAGTGTTTGCAGTTTCAGTGTACTATTCTACAAGGCCAAATGTATTATACATGTATTACTCTGCATGCTGAATACAGCTGGGATTGTTTAGTTTTCAGAAGAGATGACTCAGGGGGGAATCTTAACAACATTTAAAAATACCTGATGAGAGGGAATAAAGAGGCAGGACCAGGCTCCTCAGTGCTGCCAAGCGAAAGGATAGGAGGCAATGGGTACAAACTGAAACATAAAAAATTCTATTTGAACAGACTTTTTAAATATAAGAATGATTGAACACTGGGACAGGGGTCTCTAGAGAGGTTGTAAGGTTTACATTCTTGGAAATATGCAAAACCCAACTGAGCAGGCTGTTCTAGCTGACCCTGGTCTTCCTGGGCATTGGGCAATGAGATCAGCATGGGCCCCTTGCTCACTCAGCCATTCCAAGACACTCTCATAGTGAGCAGCACTTCAGATTATTGCAGGGCCTCTATGAGACACATTCAGCTCCAAACAGTATTTTCAAAGGGGTTCTGTGATGTGGCAAATATATTCACACACAAAGATTTCAGAATATAATACACACAGAGCAGGAAGAATTATTCCATTAGAAAGCTGAATTAAACTTCAAAGAAGGAAAAGTTTAGCCTGAATAGGAAGAAAAAAATTATAGAATTTGTTCATGTCTGGAACAGAATTCTGTGATGAGGCAAAAGTTTGTGTATTGTTAGAAATGGTATTAATAACCTGTTCAAATTTTTATTTTTTTATCATCATTCTCTCTGTGATTCCTAGAATAGGCTTCAAAATTTCAAATAACATTGTGCATACAAATCCTCAATTAAAGATAACCCTTACCCAGGGATGAATGCAAGCATTGATTGAAGTAATAGGATGGGAGTTCAAAAATATTTTCGCAATATAGGATTAGTTGTGGTTAAGTTACTTCCAGTGTAAAACCTGCATCCTGAGATGCACTGATGGGGCATATGGTTGGCAGGAAGGGAAAAACTGAGAAGAAAATCTGTTGTATACAAATGCCATTTTCTTTCCCTTTCAGTCCAGAATAAACCCTAAATTCTCAGTCTTTGATTGATATTTTGTATTAATTTTTAAAAATCACATTTTCCAACCAATTATTTGTCCAAGTATCATTTTTTTATTCTTTCCCCTGGTTACCATCTGGCCTCTCGTCTGGTCTATTTTCCTTATGTTGCCATCTGCTTTTTCTGCTTTCTGACCTTCCTATTTCATTCAATCTCCTTATTTAATTCTGCTTCTTTCTGAAGTTTTCTCATCTCCTATGTGTCTCAGCCTGAAGTTGCTTTCCAGCCCACTATGGTACATTATTTTGAAAGCTGAGTGGAGTGAAGGATTGTTGTGTTTATTAGCTACCCCTGGTAGATAACTGCAAGGTGAAAAGTGAGAAACTACTTCTTTTATCTGGTACAATACCACCATCCTCTGGCAGTTCCTCCATCTTTCCCTCTGCATTGCACTGATGGCTACAGCTATATACAAGTAGCTCCTGCCTTCAAAACTTACCAGACACTTACAATTTAGAAGGCCAAATAGCCTACCTTTTATTAGGAAAAAATAAGCAACTGAAGTGTACCTTCTTTCTACCTCCCAGCAGATTGTGTTAATATTAGGGTTTATTTAGCTCCTTTTCAGACATCTTTTTAATTTCAATTTCTCATTCATTATTGCTACCTTCAGGTTCCCACAGTGGCCACAGCTTTTTCATGCCTCAATGCAATGGGGGCAGTCCCTGGAGGATGCAGCCTTCAGAAACCAGGCTCTGTTGTCAGCTGAGCTTGATGCTCTGCTCAATGCTGATAGAAGAGGATGTATGTGGGTTCCTCTTACCTTACCCCTGAGATAACTGAGCAGTGAACTGGGGCTCCTCATCATTTTGGTCTGAGACAGCAGAGAATAGCCCCCCCTGGGATCCAGCAGCTTTTTGCATCACATTGGTGATCAGCCAGACAAATGGTTTTGGAGGACCCAGCTCAAGGCTGATTCTGGCATAGCAGTTAAAAGCAGCAAATTTTCTGTATAGCCTCATACCTGTGTGAGACACAGTGGCTGGCTGCTTCTTGTTACCAATTCAGGGCTGCCTCTGTGCTATGCACTTGTTAGAGGAGAGACAGGGTAGTGCCTCTGTCCCTGTACAGTTCACACGTGGACAGCTGACTGCTTTTTGCAGTTCCAGTTAGGAACAGCCCTGCCCTGTGCCATGCAGCCACTGTCTGCAAGCCCCTGAGCTTCATTTCTTACAGACTCTGAGCTCAGCCTCACTCCAGACTCTCTTTGTGTGCCTTTCCCCCCTCCCTCTGGCCATCTTTAATATCTATCCCCTGTACTCTGTCTTTTTGTCAAGTAATCCCTTACTAATTAAACTCTGCCCAAAGGACAAGTAAACAAAAGAAGGTGAGCTGACATGAAATTTGCCAGCTCTTACTCCTCTTGCTCTGCTTATGTGCTTAATCCTCTCTCTAGCTTTTATCTGCCTGTCTATTTAGATAAGAAGCTGTTGTGGAATAGGGATGCTGTGTGTGTATTGTACAAGCCTCACTTTCATAAACATGCTGGTAACAAATAAATGCTACTATCACACTGTATTTGAAGGTCATCTCGAAGGTGCCATGTCTAGTGGCAGCTGTTTTACTGCTGTCTGTTTGAGATCTGTTTGGGATTCTGCTTCTGCAAAAAGGTAATTTTTTGTGAAGCTGCTCTCTGCTTTCCTGGATGCTAGAGTCCATGGAAATGCTCCAGGAGAATTTTTGAGACCAGCACTTTAAAACAAACAGGTCTCTTTATCCTATCTTCACATGTGGGGACTTGGTGTTAGCTCCAACTTAGACCCTCAAACAGCTTAAATAACTTGTGATGAAAGAAAAAGAACAGTGTCTTTGGAGGATGTCACTGGCCTGTGTTTCCTTCACTTACCACAGATGCCTCTGTTTTCTGTTTGAATGTGCATTTTTGAGAACTTCTGTAACTTGTGTAGCAGTTCCAAAAGTCCATCTGTGTTTATGTGCAGCTTGTGTTGAAGCTGTAGCAGCACACACTAAGAATTGCTCAGAAAAGAGAGACAAGAAAAAGAAATTAAGCAGCCAGGAACTGCAAAGCTCCATATTAACTTTTTAGCAGTGACTTAATTATCTAATTTAAAACAAGCATGGTCATCCTTATTTAATGCACAGAACACATGAAATCCCAGGTTAGCATCTCTCACCAGGAGCCCATGCAGGATTTTAGAAGCTGCCTTGTCTTGCCCTAGAGTCTCCACATGAGTAAGTGTAGTCATGACATGTGAAGAAGTTCCTGCTTTCATGGGACCTGAGTTTTCTCTGAAAATTATTTGTGGGCTCTACATGAGGCCCATTTACTCAAATACCTTTGAGGTATTCATCAGTCAAATGGTCTTGCTTTGTAGGAATTCTGTGGTCTTTATCCTAGGAAAGTGATAAGCATATTATTGTCTAAACTTAAAAGAGCAAAATGAAAACAATATTCTGTCATACCTTGACTGTCAAATTCATATTATTCCCTTTTTTCTTTCCATATAATTTCCCCATTTTCTCCTTTTCATACATGAAAAACATACCTGTATATCTTTGTGTTGAAGCTGGCTCTCTGTTCTTGTCTGGAAAGAATTAACTATTTTGGGAAATCCAACACCCTAGGAACAATCCAAGAGAATACTTCACTAAGCTGAAATTCCTGAACTGGTATTGTTGTATCTTAGTAGTAATGCAAACTAGACAGCTGATTTTAAAAGAGAACAGTACTTATTAAGCAACTTTTTTAGGTGTGCACTAAGGGCTTTCATGAATATGCTTGTGGGATGTCTCTGGATGATCCCAATTCCAGGTCAGAGTTTCAGGTCAGATATATAGGGCAGGGTGCAGTACAAATTGTTGATATTCAGACTTTCTGATTGCCAAGAGGGCCATTTTCCCATGCTGGTATTTCCAGGACTGTAGTTTCAGGTTTTGTGCTGTCTGGGTTTGGACGCAGACATTTGCCGCAGCTACTCTGCCAACAAAAACGTGGGACATTTTTTATGCTAAAGAAAGGATTTAAGAATGAGATGCTCACTTTTACAGAAAATCTGACACTGTTAATATATGAAGATATCAGTGGCCACTTTTGAGAAAAATTGCACATTTTTTTAAACTCTGTGTTATGAAGTATAACTTATTTGTCGATAAAATTTCCAAACAAGTTGGGACTCATGAAGGTCAGAAAAGAGAAGTTAATTTACATTGATGAAAAGAATGAGTTATTGGCATTATGGAAATTATTAGAAAAAATATCACTCTCTTATTAGCAAAAATCCCTCATGATAACTAGGTTTTTATCCAGAAGCATAATATAAAGTTTAAAAGCAAGTGTTAGAACCCCAACAAACCTACATAATAAAAAGAAGTTGGAATACAGATATTGTGATGAAATAAAATGGATCATAAGGAAGAAGCTGTGGCAGAAGAAATAGGAGGTCCAGTAGTAGCAAACTCTTAATAGCAACAACGAGAAAAATTGGAATGATAGAAAGCAATTAAATATAGTGCTATATATAAGCACTCTGGAAACAGATGTAATTTTTACTTAAAATATCCTAGAACTCTGCAAAACCAGGAAAGAGGAATGCAGAGATGGACTGAGTTCTGATCTTACATATACTTTACAAATCCATGACTAGGGCCACTGCCAGTGTTCCTATGTCAGCTATGAAATCTGCTACAATATGACAGTCTGATCAAATTTTTATCATATATAATAGCCTCTTATCAGTATTCAATTTTCTAATGCAGTAACAAAGTCTTATCACATATGTGACAAGATTCCTGATAATGAAGGTAAAATAGGTTAAGTACCATGGTAAAAAATTCCAAGTGCATTAGAATTCTCCCAGCAAGACTTTTGACATTGATTTCCTGGTGTACCTTGGAAACAGTGCTTACCCAGCAAATTTCACAGCAAAACAAATAAATAAGCAAAAGTGGTGAATAAAAACATTTCACTACTGGATTTGTAGAAGCTGTATTGGAGCCACGTGTGCTGCATGCCTCATGGGAGCAGATTGGATAAAAATGGAATTCACTGTGAGGAAGAATGCTGACTGCATATACCTAGACCTAGGTATAAGTGATTTACCTGACAAATAACACTTTTATGTAAGACAAAGTATTGGCTTGGCATCCATGGAGATGATTGAGAAGCATAAAGCAAAGATACAGAGCTCCTTATTCAGTATTCTAGAACCTACCAAAAGTTACAAAAATGTTTCTGTAATGTATCATCATTACTTCAAAATTGGGTCTTTATTCACAACGGAGGAGAAATGTTTTCAAATTATATTTTGCTTTTCTGCAGGATAGCAGTTAATGGCACATAAATTTAAATTGCTATGAATTATGTTACATGCTTAATTTTATTGCATTCATTAAATTATATTACTTTCCACAAAGAACAGCATGCTGTAGAATAGTTGTCAGTTTAAGTATTTTGTAAAACTAATTGAAAAGTCCCACATGGGACTTAATAATTTTCTTGTATAGAACTCAGATATGAGTGCAGACAGTTCTTCTGAAAACTTGCAGAGACTGAAGACACAGCTTCTGCTGCAAGGGAAGAAAACCTCTCCTTCGAAAAAATTGCACAGATCCAGGAAGAGCAGATAAGTATCTTATATTTGCATTACTGAATCTTCTTGTAACTGTCTTAGTAGACTGGATTTGTGCTTTTTTAGTGAAAGTGCATTGCCTTTCAGCTCTAAAATTAGCTTTATTCTAATTCCTATTTACACACAACAGATGGAGAGCTATAATCCGAAGGGTCCTGTCACTTAAGTCTGCCAAGTGTACTTGTGTACAAAGGACTTGATTCCACCATGGCTTTGGCTTGATTTCTACAAAATGATATATAATTGACTTAAAGTACATCATCAGTTTAATAAAATCTACTGAATCAACTTTTGAAAAGAGTGTAGCTTACATGCATGTGTTTGTCTGACTGAAGCCCTGGGTACATTTCTTCCCTATGTTCATAGTTTTCTACTTCAACATAATGCATGTATGAGATTTTTCTAGATTGTCAGCTATGATTTACAGAGGTAGAAACCTTAGAATAATAAGTGGCAAAGACATAGTATAAATAGGATGCTAAGACAAAGTAGTGATTTATTTTGGATTTGTGATTTGTATTTTTTCTGGATTGTGACTGGATTGTAAAAGTAGGTTGTAGTTTCAGAGACATCTTAAAAGTTTTTACACAAGAATCCTAATGCATCTGAGCTTTACAAAGATTGGTGCAAATTTAGAATGAGAATGTATCATGAACCAGAGGTTTCTCAGAACCTCTTTTATAATATAGAGTTTACTTATGTCATATTATACAGAATATAAAAATAGTGAAAAGAGCAGCAAGTAAAAGGTTCGCTAAAAATCTTTTTGCTGAGGCGCTTGTTGAGGGTGAGGACACAGTCCTACACATTCGCAATACATAAAACAATGTAAGTGAAAAAATAAGAATGCAAATATTTGTTAAATTGCAGAGATTAACTTCCTGTCAAAGTGCCATCATTTCTTTCAGTGCTATAGGAAAGCAATTAGAATAGTTTCTACAGTTCTTGCTTTTGTTACATTTACAGAGATTTCTTTACCGAGAAAAACATTTAATATCAGGGAATTCTGATGCTCCTGAATATATTTCCACTTCATAATATAAAAGGACTTTATGAAATTAAATGACAGCTACTGAAGCACTAGGGAATATAATAATATTGTACAGCATTCGTTCAGTTTGCCACCTGATAGAGAAGAAAAGCACCTTTTCTCCCCTGTTTTTGTGAGACTTATTTCACATCCACAAATACAGAATGGATACCTCGATACTGATGGTCAGTTCTGAAAATTCCTGTTTGTTGAGTGCATTTTAAAAATGCCTTCCTTCTGCTGATAGAACAGATAATACCAGTTCTTTTGATGTAATGAAATGGGCCAGTTCTACTTTAACTGTGAAGTTGGTGCTTCTGTTGAAGTTATTTATAGTTCAAGGGAACTAGTGTGTAGTTTTTTATGCTGGAGTTTGTACTTGAAGATTTGTTTCTTATTTTTGTGAGACTTAACTAATTTGTAGTTAAATTTGAGAGCGGATCGGTTATAAAATTGCTGAGCCAGAAACCCCATCTAATGAGAAACCACAGTTTATGAGAAAATCAACAGGCTTTCATCCCCACAGAATCTACTTATGAGAAAACCAAAGGGTTTTCTTCCCCACAGAAATTACTTCATTATTCTGGAGACTGCATATTGCATAAGGAAAATGAGTAGAGAGCAAATGCCAAAGCTGTACAAAGGCACAGACTCAAGGGGAGAGGGAAAGTACCAATATGCTTATGGCATGTGAACAAGTCAATTGCATCTTTAGCTGTCATTGGTAAAGCTATTAGTTAAAACTGAACAAACTGCAGGAGCTGACAAAGGACAGTCAACAGCATCTTGTCCTACTGAATAGAAGGAATGATGCTATTTAACTGGGATTAGCTAGCTGATATTTCTGGATATGTAAACACCTGGATCACATCTTCAAAATGGTAAACAACAGGCCTTCTTAAAGAGAAGACCTGTTAACAGGATAGTATCAAGCATAAACACAACAAGCAGACTTCCCAGAACTGACCTAGTTCAGCTTTATGTTGTTTACCAGGGACTACACCTCGTGCAGAATCCTACCAAGAGTGCAGGGACATCTAATGACCGAATCAGAGACTGCAACTAAACACACTTAGGGCACCTGAGCGCACAAGACATAAGAGATGTACACAGGAGAGGCTGGGGTGGGTGCAGGCAATTCAGAAAACTGCCTCACATGCTTGCAAATATCGCCTTTAATAGAAATAGAAAATTATAATCTGAATAGGAGTGCTGAATGAGGCTTTAATTGAAATAATCCAGACCCATGCAACATTAAAGCTAATTGAAACTGACTGAAACCAACCAGCTCCCATCTCCTGTATTTTTGCAACTGAACAGTGTGTAGTTTTAAAGTGACAGGATGTATATATGTGTAAAAAGTCAGAGTGCTGCTTATACAGGAAAATCATCTCAGCAGCCTACTTAAGGCATAAGGATTCGGGGAAGTGTAATTAGGCTGGTATTCTGGGAATTTAGAAAGCTGGATGGAATTCTGCGTTCATCTGCAGACGACTGTATGACCTTCAGCAGAGTCCTTGGGTCAGATCACCAAGGCTGCAGTGAGGGGGAGTTAGAGGCTTAAAAGCCTTTGATGATCTGGAGTTTTGTTGATCAGTCTAGCTCATTTCCATAAAACTTTCCTCTCTCAAGGCAGTACTGGGAGGACAAATGTGTTAAAACTGTGCTTTTATGGTAGTAAGAGAAGGACCACAAGCATTTCAGAACTGGAAGGCTGTTCTTGTGCACAGTTGCTGATCACACCTTTATCTTCAAAAGGTGCATGCTGGTGCTGGATTGAATCATAACAGTATAGATTTTCTTTCTTGCAAGGGAGAAGTAGTCTTTTTTTTTTAATTATTATTTTAATTTTTAAATTTTTTCCCCCCTAGGTATCAGACAGGACAGCTTCAAATCTTAGTTAATGATCTGAATAAAAACATCAGCAAAGGAACTTTTAGCTGGTCAGTTCTGTTTTCATCATGAGATGACTCTACAGTCAATGTGAATTGTTATTAAAAATTTCATGGTACTCTGATGTTATTGAGAATATCATTACTTGCTTACCTTAAATATTTTTCTAGGATTTATAAAACTCCTACTTTCCATAAAAATAATATTAAAAAAGGAATCCATGACATATTTCTTCTGTGTTGGAAATGTCACTGGGCTCTGGGGACATCCTCTCTTATTATACAGGACTCTGTGTTGCTTTTTAGTCACTGATGTTTCACCATACATTTTTTTTTCTATTAGTAAAATCTATTTGAAAGTTCCGCTCCTGAGGAATGAAAGCAAATTTCTACCTTTGAACAGCCTCTCTGTATCTTTCTCTTATAAAGTGGATTTTCAGAAATCATCTTTATCATCTTTCCAGCAGTTCCTGAAGCATAAGTGATAACTTATTTGTAGAAAAGATAAGAACTGTTTTAAGTTTGTTTACATAAGACTAGAATAAGAACTTTACTTTTGGATTCAAAGAGATTGTTTGAATTTACCTGCATTGGTCCAATTTGTGGTTTTTTAAAAAATTCATCCCTCTAAAATTATTAGAACCTTGCAAACACAGATCTGTAGATACGGGCAGCAGAAATAGTATAAAAGCGTATTTATACCCTAGCTGATAACTATTGGTTTGTCTATATTGTTGATTTTTAAAAGACAAGAAAGAATTTAAAAGAGAGAAAACGGAAATTATTCAAAAATTAAATAATATTTCTTCTCTGCAATGTAAGGTGGAATTGATGGCAGCAATGATATGCTCCTTTCCTGATAAAAATTTTAAAATGTTTATTTCTACACAGTGGTAAATGCGTTCAGTCTCTTTGGCATCAAAGGAGTCATACCATCTTACAGTATAACAGAATTTGTCCCAAAGTATTTATATAAAAATACATGTAGATATATTGGCCAATGTAAAGCATTATTACTCACACCTGTTCTGTTTGTGTATGATTCTAGAAATAACGTTTAGGGGAACCTCTAAAGGAATTAGTAAGATGGTAAACCTAATCCATGGTTGATGTATGCAATGTAATTGTATTATAAAAAATAAGTGGAACTTCTCCTGTCTCACTGGGGTCTGAATACAGAGCCACAAAGACTCAAGGACATGCCCATCTCTGTTGATACCTCAGTGAAAACTAAGACAAGATTAGAGAACACCCCTAATAGAAAATAAATGATCCTGAACTTATGTAAAGTTTTAAAGTAATTTAATGGGATAATTTCATTGGAATATTTTGTCTGATTGTATCGACTTTCCTATACAACATTTCTTCTACAATTTTATCAAGAAGTTTTCCTAGTTTGGGCAAAATAATCTAATGTAACGATGATTTTTTGAGGCTGAATTTAGAGATGCCTGTATCTTAACACCCCTAGTTGGGGGCTGGTATAATAGGTGCAGAGCATTTTTATTACAGTGGGCATTGACAATGGATCAGGCTAAATATTTTTCCTGATTTCTCTATGTCTCATCACTGTAGCCAGTGGCAAATTTTTAGGGGAAAAGTAGAAAAAACAGAGAAAGTAGTAGTAGTAGTAGCAGTAGTAGTGGTAATTGTCCACAGAATTTTCTGAACCTCCTAAATTATGTTTATGGGCTTCCACTGTTTTTGTTTGCTTGTTTTTTTTTTTGGATTTTTTTTGGTGTTTTTTTTGTGGTTTGTTTTTTTTTAAAACAAATAGCCAAGGCTATTTTCACAGTTAAGCAAAGGATTCAGATTAACAGATCTGACACAGTGCCTCTGCTAGACCTATGAGCTCCTGAATCACCAGGTGGGGGCCAGACATAATTCTGGGTCATTTCAGGCCTGAAACTTCAACCATGGTGTGGCAGAAGCATTCTGGGAACTGTGTGAAGCTTTGCTGGGGTAAAAATATGTTCAGTAGATTTCACTGATGTTGTTGTTGTTACTTTAAAATGACTCTTCTTGAGTCTGGCTGCCCTGGAGAACTTAAAGGTCTTAGCCAAGCCCTGGCTTACTGCCCTTCCTTAAGGGAGCACCAACAGTGCCATCTCCTTTCCTCTAGTTATCTTGTAGGTTGGTTTGGGGGCTAATTACCTCTCTTGAAAATATCTGGGAAATAAATGCCTCATTTCCATCTGTTTTTCTGGGGATTAGCATTGATTTAATTAAATTTGTTTGCATTTCTAGCATTTCACAGGCCACATCCGGAGGGGAATTAAGACTTTGCTGCACTCTGGCCTCACTTGAGTTTCTCACAGAGATGTAATACTCTGGAGCTACATTTCATCTGAATCATGTCTATGCCTATAATAAATTCCTGGTTTTACAATCCACTGTAGCAGGGGAGTAGCTCTAGAAGCACTAAGGCTTTGAAGAAGTGCTTAGACACTGGTCCAGCTGGGTTGCTTGGTTCCTGTTAAAGAAGGATTTAGTCTGAACTGTTGGAATATTTAAGCAATAGCATGACTTGGAAGTAATTTATCTGAGTATGTTATGGTAAATCTCTCATCTGTTAGATCTATAAAAACTCTGCATATTTTTCTTGTAATCAGAGATTCTCAATAACATATACACAGGTTACATAAATACATTAGCTACTATTTTCATGCCATTGAAGGAAAATTTTTTAGGCAAATGCTTCTGTTCTAGCATGGGTAAGTGTGATTTCAACAATTTTTTGAGATTGTTTCAAGCTCTTGAAAAGTTCTTGGCTTCAGGCTGTTTATTTTCTTGCATTATACATTTCTTAGACATTCAAGGTAAGTGGAAGCACTTGCACTTTCTGGAAAAACTGAGAGTTGGGTGAAGTACTTATCCACATTTTGTGGCTTCAGATCTGCATTTTAAAAAATCTTTTTGATAATTTTACAGCAAAGGTTCAATGGGTAAAATTTCTTCATGCAGTTGTATATGGAAAGTGTCGTTTTTGCTAATGTCGTTTTTGTTCTCGTTTAACCAAGAAAGTAAATTCTAACTCATATGATAAGTAGAACAAAGACAATTGGAATTTCCTTTTAATTTGAAAGGTAACATTATGTTGGGGTCTTCATGTGAGATCTCTACATTGTGGAAGAAGAAATTTGTCAACTCTAGTTCATGTTTGTCTTATGTCTTATTTTCTTTTCAGAGCTGACACTTTAAAATCTCGGATATGGAACTGAACACAGAAATAACGCTGTTTAGCATTTCTTATCTTGGGGCGTTTTGAAAGACTGAGGTATTGAGGCATTTCTCTGTGTTGTAGCAAGGACTTCTATGAGATTCCAGATCGGTTGAGGTGATGATTTGGAAATTATTGTCCTTTTCTGAACTTAAGTTCATTAAATAAATGGAAAGGACATAGAAACTGTGATGCATAAATGTGATAACATTTTAGAAGTATGCAATTGCCTCAGGAAAATAAATCATTTAACCTGATGCTTACTTATTTTGTGCCATCTTTGAAGTTGATTGCAGGTTTGCAGTTTTGGATGACATACAAATTATCTTTAAACACAAAGAGACACACATTAACACTTATTACATAAACTGGGAAAATGAATGATAGGCTGTAGAACTACAATCTACTGTCCAATGTTTTTTCAGACATATGAGATGTGTTTCTGAATGCTGACTCACACCTCTCAAAACTTCCTTTAAATAACTAGCTTTCGTAGGCCTGTCAGATGGCATTTTAAAGTGATGGCATTCATACTGCAATGTTTTTCTCATGAAAGAAGCAAAATTTAGATATTTTATAAAAAGATTCTTTTGACTGATATTGGAAAGCCTTTATACTGCAGGTCATATATAGGACCAACATTGAAAAACCTCCTCTGTGCCTTGTTTTCCTAGGGCTGTACAAGTCCATTTCTCTCAGTCATTTTTCATTGCATCTTGTGCTCTGGCCCTTGACCACCCTGGTGGCTCTCACTGAACTTTCTCCAGTGTGTTAATATTTTCCTTGTGCCCTGGGAGCCCATAACAGGACATAGGATGCTGTATGTGGTCACACAAGCACTCCACACAAGCAGAAATTCTGATGTGTTCAGTGGCGGACAGAGCTCACATTTCCCAGTACAGGGGAGTGAGTAAATCAGCCTAGTGGTGAACAGCTCCTGCACGTCCCACTTTTCATCCCATGGTGCTGAAACACTCAATCAGCATCCAGCCTCGGTCAGTAACTACATCAATCCCTAGAGGTTTTGGAGAACATTCTTAACTTTAGTAATTATTTTTCCCTTTCTCTTTGCTAGCACAAAAAGAAGCCAAGTCACTGTCTAGTGAAAGGCCTTTTCTAAAGCCAGTATCAGAAAGTGATAGGAGAAAAGTGCTTTGCTACAGCCTGGAACTAACCACTGCCTAAAGAAGATAAAACTGTAAAAGAAATCTGCAAATTTTCTAAATTCAATGTAACTGCCTTGTTTAGTAGTGGTGGTTGCTTTTTTTATACAATGAGTTAATTTTATGGCTTCCTCTTTATAGAATAAGCCTAAGTTTTTATTTTATACTTGTGTAGCCCTATTGGCTTTAATCTTCTAGTTAGGACTAGCCTCCATTTCTCTAAGTAATGTCAAATTTGTTATTTTATGCCTTTTGATTCAGCCTTGCTGTGGCCATCTTTTCAAAGCCATCAGAGAAACTATTTGCTGAGGAATTAATTCTGGGATGTGGCTAAAGAAAGAAAGAAAGAAAGAAATTAGATAGGCTGTGTCTTACAATGTTTTCAGTTCTGAGACAATTACATAGAATTCCTATTTTTCATTATGACTCATGTTTTATTATTTAGTAATAAATTAATCTGTGTTAGATGTGAAGGAACAATTTTCAAATGCTTATTTAATGACACAACTATAAAATATATTTGACTTTGCACCAATCATGGGCATGTTAGAAGATATTCATATTGACATTCTGTGTGTTAAAATGACAGAAGCCACATTTCAGGTATTTGCATAATCATGGAAGCTCATTGAAAAACTAGTAAATTTATCGATCCCTTAGTAACAACCTGAGAATTTACAAAATCCCATTGTTATCCTCTCAAGTTGGTAAAAGCATAGTTTTATTTCTCTCCAACAGTTATTTTATCCAAAGATATTTTAAAATGTTAAGAGGGGAGGAGGTCCTCAGAGGTTTCTTCTGCTGGCATTGTGTCATGTTTTTATTTTCAAGTCCTTGCACTCAGAATTACTTACAAATTGTGAAATCTACATAATAAGGATCAACCTGTAGGACTTTCTGCCTTTCATGTGTAAACTGCTCTGTGTAAGGGTTTACAGCAGAAGCAGTGTTGCTATTATCTTCTAGATACAAATGCATTCTGAATTTAAATGGACCTGCTTGAGAGTAATAGAAGTTCAGCATGGCATTTAATACAACATTGTTTGAAAGCTTTCTGTTGAATATGTTTAACTTTGTCCAGAAGACAAAGAGGCACATACCCCTCTCATCTCATAAAAAAACAGACATCTTCCATTTCATTTAGATCACTGGCTTGCTTTTGAAGTTTTGTTCAATTTGTTAATCTGTGAAGATATTTATTAACAGTTAATTTACACATTTGTATTGAAGGTCAAGTGTTAACATGCTATTGAGGATTAACAGCCCCCCTTTCTTTCTTTTGGTGAATTTACACATTAAGGTATTCTCACTTCAAGAAAAAAGCTGTCAGGAAAAGAAATTCACCTTTTGTTGTGTTCCACTTGGACTTATTGAAGAAATGTGTATTTGAATGAGGAATCTTTCCTCCTAGATACAACTTAATACAACCTGTCCTTTTGCTGTTGCTTGAAAGGCAGATTCTTATGTTTGTAATATTACACTCTTCTACTAGGAAAAAATCCCTTGGATTTGCTAGGGACAGGATTAGTTAGAAAAAATGCTGACTGAAAAGTAAGGAAACACAAAAGCCTTATTCTTAAATTAATAGTTAAAACAAGAACCTTGAAAATCATAAGTATGTTTCTACAACTTGGGGGTAGGGAGAGGAGTGAATTTCAGTGTCTATTATTTCATTATGGAGGTATTTCTCTGCCTTAAAATATGTTATTTAAGCTCTTTATGTGTGAAATTCATACTTAAGACCAGCTGTGGTGAGGGCTAGAATTAGGAAAATTGTTGCTCAGAAAAATGTATGAAACATCAATTTTGCTGTTTTGGGTTTGTTGTAACAGGTATACTCCATCTGCAGGGGCTAAGTGAAGCTCTGCTCACCCCAGATGTAAGAGAAAAGGAACAATGAGGAATAAAGAAATAGTCAGAGGTACAGGATTGTTGCTATGAGAAAACACTAAAACATGGTGATCTCACAGCCTGGAAAAACAATACCGTTCACGTAAGTGGGAAGAGATATCCAGTGAAACCATCAGACACCATGCTCAAAAGAAACAAAGAAGAGCTGCTGTTCAAACTTAATTAAACTTTGGTATCTATTGCATTGGGATGCTGTGCAGACCAAATACTCTACAGGTTTTAATAACAGATGGATTTATGGAGTAACTGTAAAATCTGATCATCTATCTACTTCTGCCTGAAACAGCTCTTTTCAGGAGGCTGGAGAATCCTCTAGGGAAAAGATCAATCTTTAGGCGCATTCTATTCTTTTCTTAAGTGTAGTCACTGTCTCATGGGCAGATAGAGCATGTTGGGCTAACGAGCCTTCCACTTAATTCTGTGTTCAAACGTGGTTTTTACCTAGCCAGGAATCTGTGTGGCTTTTCTGCCTGGCAGGATTGCTCCATATAGCTGCTTCTTTCACTGCAGTAAACACAAAGCTGAGCTTAAATATTCGTGTAAAGACATAAGATCTAGAAATAATGTAAAATATTAACATTGTTTTCTTATACTCTGCAGAAGTGTTTTTACAATTGCACTTAGCTGAGAAATTTCATATGGAAAGAGAAAGTACTGCAGAATATTTTAAAAATATTTTTGGTTTCTTCTCCTTTTTCTCATCTGTCCACCAAAAATAGTTCAGTATTGTCCTTTAATTAGAATTTAATCTAGCAAAGCAAAAAGAATCTGGAAGAAATTATAAAACTGGATGGATATAAAAGAAGGGTCAGTGAAAAACATTACAGTTTGCAGGTTTTTCTACCGAGAGAAATACAGAAACAGCTAATTATACAGAAAATGCAATTGTAAGAAATTTATTGTTACTTAGCTTCCCATGTTAATTGTTTCACCCAGCAGTAGACAGACATATAGGGAGTCTTCTCTGTAGTGCATTTGGGTGACATGCCTGACTGCATGACTTTTCCTTCTTAGGTCCTGTTCTTCTGCTCTGAACTAGGTTAGGAGGCATGAAGCCACACCAAAAGATAGTAGTTTATGGGTATTATTTGCATTTAAAGTATAATACCTGTACATCATACACCTGTATGTCTATTATTTATGTTTATCTTTCATTTCTTAAGCCTTTGCTGTCTACTAAAAAATTTTAGTAAAGCAACTGAAAACTTCTTGATTGAAGTAATGCTCTTTCCTGTAACACGCCATAATAAACCATTCATCAGGCATCTGCTATTAAGTTGCAAAAAGAATTCAGTGACAATTATATAAAAAATTCTGTTTCCCAGGCTTCAACCTAGATATTGCGGACATTAAATACTTTCTTTTACTAAGATGGAAATTGAGTGGGGGAAAAATCTACCTGCTTCATAATGACATAGTAAGAAATGCTGTTTTGAGGGACAACTGCTTCTTTTAGAAATGTCAACATCTCTCGACAGAAAGGTCATCGGGAAAAGTATCATCACAGATATTTGCAGAGACCTGGATACTTTCATAAAATCTCATTTGAATGATGCAGAGCTATGAAAGAGTAAAGGTGAGGCCAGGGGAATTAAACATGTGTGTGCCTGTAGCTTTCATTAAAAATGTACATATTTATTTAAAATGTTTTTCAGCCTCATTTACCTAGTGTCTGATTGTTCCTTAGCTAGTGATCACCTCTGGAATTAATACAACATTTTGTTGATAAAGTACCTAGAAATAAAAGGCTATGCCTAAAATTTGTTCTGCCTTGCTAAAGTTACTCCTAAATATTGCAGTGCCTAAGAGCTAAGTTTTGAGCCCAGCAGCATCAACAGGTGGCTAAGTTCCCTACTTGAGCAATTAGGAAAAAATATTTTTTTTAGGTCAATTTCAAAAAGCCACAAATTGAGCTAGATGAATGCAAACACTGCATTAAAAGTATACAAAAATTGCACATAAAAATACTGGGTTTGAGTTCTTTGTCTCTGAACCTCATGTCTTATCTTCTTTAAAAGCTTAGATGTGAGTAGGAATCCGGGTTGAATATGAAAACCATACTCTGTGTCAATACTCTCTAACAACATAGATGTGGTGCCTATCCTTTATAGACCTGCCTAATGGTTGGACTTCTCCAGACAACAGGAAATGAGACTCTGTGCTCCCTTTTCTTGAGGAAGGCCTAGCATTTGTATGAGAACTTTGAAACATGGCTCCAATATGCAGAATTCTGGCCGGTCCATTTTCAGCAGCGTTCAATTCTTTAATGATTTTTTAATTTCTATTTGGGTTGTGCTGAGTGATGTCAGTATTTTCTATTTGTATTATGAACGACCATAACGTGCTCGATATATTAGACTACTGTAGTGATTAGTTGCTTTATCTCCAGATTTTGTGATTGGTGTCACTGGCACTCCAGAGCTGGTCATGAGGTGCGTGTCCAGGCTGTGCAGTTTATCTAGGCCCTTGGCCATCCTTGAAGATATCATGAGGTATCCTGGTTGTAGCTTTAAAGTAAAGCAGAAAATAAAGCTATCACCAATTTCTAAAACTTTTTTTTCCACTCGTGCAAGTTATGTTTAAGCATTAAACCTATTTAAACTATATTCTGTCACTGAGGCTGTACAGGGAACTATTTTTATTACTATCAAGAACGAATGAGGGTGATTTGGGATGAGCATTTGAGATTTTTCCCCCCAAAATTTTACCTTAAATGTGTATAAAAAAGACATATTTTTGCATGAAGTATTATTTTCTTTGTTTTTCTGGGAATCATTCTCTTTTTCTGCCAATGTCTGATTAAGCAGAGGGATATAATATCCAGTGAAGAGAATAATTATGTTTTTAATATAGCAGTGTTTGAGGTTTAAATATACTTTAGCTGTTTGTCTTGGTATTTTTTTCATGCCACCCTTGGAGAATTTTGGCAACTGTGACATGTATGGCTAAGGAGAAACACCAAGGAATGATGAAGTAAAATACAGAGACAGATAGAGAAGGACTGAAGGATCAGAGGACAGATGACGGGAGCTATTGTTTATCAAATTTACTTCTGGAATAGTTTGAGACGGAAAGGAACAAGTAGCCAGCAGTTTTTATTATCTAGTAATTTCGTTATTCAGATAGAACATGTCTGAGGAACAAAAATTTCAACACTGCTTCCACCCACTTTTTATATCATACATTAATCACTTCTCCATAAGAAAGGGTAATCTCCTGCCCCTGGCCCTGGTACACTAAATCTCCTCTTTCAGCAAGTTCTTAATAAGAAAATATGCTTTTTGTGAGTCCCCAAGGTTAAGATTTTCTTCCTCCTTTACGAGTTAACTTCTTGAAACAAGACAGAAGAGGTGTTTGTTGTTTTAAGTCAGGTTATTATGTGTGTACAATTTCTTTGCCCATGGTGTCTCTGACAGTACTCAGGGCTTACTCTTTAAAGTCCATTTTCTGTTTACATGTGTCCTACAGAGAATTACTGAGCTGTAACTAAACACAGACACTGTGACTCCAGAAAAAACTCTTGATGTTTTTTTCCTACAGATGATGAATAAAATAATGCACTTTTGATTTAGAGATGAGCAGTCAGCTAGGATCTGAGGCAATATTATTTGCTGAATGATGCCATTGTGCTTAGTAAAATGTTAACGCAGCAGGTTTGTCAGTGGTGGCCAGAGAATTTCAATTGGTCTAGTCCCATTAACATTCACCACTGCAGAATCAGGGCAAACTCCACCCTTAGCTCTAAATAAGACAATTAATATGATTTTGGAAAACAAAGCAGATTATTTTCTATCTTTCTGACTCCGTCTTGCAAGGTAATAATGTAGAATCAGTGTGTCCTTAGGTCTGAACATGGGCTGGGAGTCACTAACTATGTTGCACAGAAGTACTCTGAAAATAAGCCTGGGTGTCTTTGATCCCAGCAAAGAAGTGGTATCAACCTGTGCAGAGGTCTAAAGATTTCTTGCACTGTTTTGTTGTCAATGCCCACTGTAGCTTTTCTGGCTGGAGTCTGGTAATAAAATTTTTGATATTCAGATTGTTCATGCGTGGGACTATACATCTTTCATTCCATTTCTCTCTGGGTATGTAGAGGGTGATTGCCATAGGTTAGATAGAATGGAACCTGGCAATCTAAGCAGAATTTAAATTAATTTATTGGTTATTCACTGCAATATTATAGCACCTGCCTTTTCTGTGAGCAGAGAAGAATTCCCAGGATTAGACACAAAATATGATTGTGATTTAAAATGCATCTCTCAGAAATGTACCCTTTTATGTCAGTTCATCTTCTGTTCTGACTAAATTCAGTAACAACCATACACAGGGCAGTCTGTAACCACAGTACTAAATGCACTTCATTCCTGTGTACCTGCAACACTGAAGTTTTCTCCTTGTAAGGTGTCAATTCAGTATCATTTGACGAAACTGAAATAAATTCCTTGCATACAGACTGACAAATACTACAGAAAATGTGATAAAATCCCGCCTTCCTTCTGTGGTGGGTCTTTGTCCATGTGTCTTTTTTCCTTGCAGACTTTTTGCAGAGGACACCCTGGGATGCTGCCTAGAGCACCACTGTCAGCTTCATAGTCACTTCACTCCCTTTCCTACTGTGCAACAATCTTTCATTGTCTTATCTTTGCCTGTGGTTCTTCTGTCTTTTTTGTTTGCTCTTTGCTCTGTCATTTCATTGATCCACATTCTAGCAAGTTCCCACACAGAGAAACATTCCTGCCAACACCTATCATCGCCATTCCAGAAAAAGCACCAAAGTGATGATAAGGTAGTTTCCCCTGTAATTTATAACACTTTATTGTGCTTTTTGTTAGTGTCAACTACTTAAGATCTGTTTATTCTGCTTTGTGAAATGGCCTGCAGAGTAGGATCCCATATTAACATGACTTTGAAAAGGGACCAAAATTTCATGTTACACTCATGAGATACTTGCTGAGGCTTGTTCTTAGCTGCATTATTTATTATGCAAGATAAATAATTTATAGATTAAACATGTATGCAACTTTTTAATGTATGTATGTAATTATTTAATTTGTTCATGTATTCTTTTAGAATTTCAAGTTAAACTGTTATAATTAATGCTATTTTAAGGGCAAATGAGTGTAAAATTGCAGATGTCTTTGAAGGAACAGACTTCACTTAGGCAGGAGGTGGTAATTGAAATAATTGAACTTCACATTGTAGTTAAATTTACCTCCTGCTTCTTTCTTTTGACAGTCACAAAAGAATATAGAATTAAGCCCTTTAAACTCTCAGATGAGATTAATTTCATGTCAGTGTACTTGAGACAAAGATAAAAGAAAGAAGAGTGCTTCAAATGGGGCTTCCATGTTCTTCCTAACAAAACAACTCCTGTTATAGCAAATCTTTCTGACAGGACTTTCTCTCTGGAGACATAAAAAGGCAAGGCTGAGTAGTGTCAGAAACTGGCGGGCCTCAGAACTGGTTTTTCCATACATTTCTAAATGTTTGTGTGTCTTTGAGTCCCTTTCCTCGTAACAGAAGGCAGACAGCCCTGACAGCCAGACATCCTTCCTGTGGATGCCCTTCCAAAGCTGAGAGGGCAGCTCTGTGTGTGGGGATGCCCGGGCTGTAGCCCTCTCCATCCAGGGATGGGGTCATCCCTGAGTGCCTGCTTCACTCTCCAGAGCAACACCCAGGCAAGCTAGATGGGTATTCCCATCTGTCTCTGGCAGCAAAAACAGCTAAGGGGGCTTTGTTCTTGCCTTTTGTCCTGCTTCAATCCCAATTCCATGCCTTATCTTGGTGCCCATTGCTTTGCCAGCTGTGCTGGAGTGACCTGGGCTAAAGTTGTCTTCTAAAAGGGAGAGGTTTTCTTCCCCTTCATACCATGCTGTGCAGAGCATTGCCCCTCATTGCTGACACATCTTGAAGCACTCCAGCAGCACCCTCTGCCACCTGGAAATAGTAGATTCAGTGGTTCAGGGTCCTGCTGAGGGCTTGTAGAGTGTGGCTGACCTCTCCCGCAAACAAAGCAGAAATCACAAGCAGTTGTGCAATCACCATATCTGAGAGCACATGGCTGAGCCTAAACATGTAGACGGAGGGGAGAGGGTCCAAAGGTTGGCCACGGGTGAGGCAACAGGTTTAGGAGAAGATAGGTTTTGGAATGAAGTGGGGAATACAGAGGTTACAGCAAAAGGAAATGTAAAATGGAGCTGTGGGATCCTCCATGGGATAGGACTGAGATCCAGCAGACTAATAGACATTAAGCACTGTTGTGCTTATTGAATAGCTTTCCATTTGGATAAGTCTCCATTTGGACAATCCATTTATCTTCTCTTTCGTATGCTGGATGAGGTCTTCTTCACTTTCTGACCATCTTAGGGTTACTTAAACCATGTTTGTGTAATACAAGTTTATTTTGTGCCATGTTGTATAAAACTTTGTTTGTCTAGTTCATACACCACACAGTTCTTGCAGTAGATATAAGACCCTGACAAGTTCCTTTCCCCTGGAAAGGGTGAGTTCTCCTAAGTTATTGAGGTTTAAGTGTGAAACAAGAAATGGTACCTTACAAAGAAAATAATCCCATTATTTTCTGTTACTTTTTGACTGAAAGGCTGTTCTAAAGACAAAAGAAAATAATTTTTGCTAAAATGAGACGAGAAAGAATGGTTATGGTAACTATGATGGCAGAGTTAACAGTAAATTCCAGTCTGTGTTTACACACACAGGAATGTGCCTTATGACTGGTTTCATGACGGATAACTGAGAGAGTGCAGTAATAGGATCACTTCTCTCACCCTGCTGGTCACACTTCTTGTCATGCAGCCCAGGGCATCGCTGGCTTTTGGGCTGCAAATGCTTGTTGCCAGGTCATATGGAGTGTCTCATTCACTAACAGCCCCAAGCCCTTCTTCTCAGGGCTGCTCTCCATCCCCACTCCACTCAATCTGTACTTCTGCTTGAGATGGCCTGGGTCCAGGTGCAGGACCTTGCATTTGGCCTTCTTTATCTTCATGAGGTTCACGTGGGCCCACCTTCAAAATCTTTCAAACCTCTGTGTCAGAGACAGAAATGTGACAAAGAAATAAGATAGAGCCTGAGATCTGGATGAATCATCGATTTCTTTGTGCTAAACTGACCTTAACTCGCTGAATCTGGAAGGTAGAAAATCTGGTCATGGAGAAAGAGCCTGAATCTTCTCCATAATTTTTTTTTCCGTATTTTCTGAATACTGTTTTATAAAATTGTATGTTTTGATATGGGATTTTTATTTATTTTATTTCATTCTATGGCAATGCAGAAAGAAGAACTCTCTGAAACCATGTAGTGTGCTTTTCTTTGTTAAGGTCTATAATGGTACACTTCAATGAGGTTCTGCATAGAAATTATGATCTTCTTGAAATTTAATGTATGCTAGAAAATTCAATACAGAAATTGTACTCGTTAAATCAAACAAACAACTCCCCAAACCATTTCATGCACACACAGATTCACCCACACTGGATAAATAAGCAAAGAATCTCCCTTGCTCATCAGAAGAATTAATTTATATGCCTCATTTGGATAAAAGTTACTTGTCCTGAAGGCATTATAACTACAACAATACATATGTTTACATCACGGTTTCCTCTTAAATTTTTAGAATTCAGCTATAAAAGGGACTTCTGGGAATCTAGAAATTGGCAACTTCTGCCTACCCTGTAAGAGTCTGCAAATTCCTCATGTCACACAATCCACACAGGCTCTCTATCTAGCCCTGCATGACCCCAACAAAAAGTAAAGCAAGTTTTCTCTTCCTGTGGTCTATCTGTTCAACGAAGATAGTAATGAATTTACAGGCTACCTAGCTTATCCAGCTAATGTAACAGTTCCTGGCAATTCTTTAAATTGTTGATGAGCATTATCTCTAATTCACCTGCTGAGACCTCATGCTGTCTGCTTGCCTCCCTTTCCCTTATAGGCAAATATAAACCTTTATGCAAGCATTTGTAATTCAGCTTTAAAGCTCAGTAATATTGTTCCAGGGTCCTGATTTGGATCTTGCTGACTTCCCTTTGCAACACTAACTTCAAAAGGGTTGGTTTGTACTATAGCTTCATAAACCTCATTGACAAGATGTGCCAACATTAGGGTCTTGGTTTGGGCCAGGAGTGCTTTTTTGAGGTGAGTGTCTCCAGTTGAGAGACCAGAGATGAATTAAATTCCTTCTGATAAAAGTCAGAAGGTGGGCTCCAGGAGCTCACCTGCTCTGGTCCAACAGTTCACTGGCTGTCCATGGGACCAATCTATAGTGAAACACCCAAAATATGTATATTTGTGTATTGCTACCAAGAGTAGGTCCTCAGAACTAATTGTTTTACGTATAAAGGTGCTTCTAGTGGCACCTCTACCTCTTGCTAATGGAAATGTAGCCTCAACAGCCCTTCCGATGTTATAATTTCTGTGCTGTCTGTGTGTGACTTGATGTAACTAAAATGGCTAGAGGCAAAATACTCAGTTTGATAAATTTAGCTGCAGTTAACATAAGCAGTTACTGCTTCTCTTTATATGTTGCTGATGCAAAAGGGAATTTTTAGGCTACTGATGATGTGAATGCCCACAATTGTAGTTCTAAGAGTGTGTAGGTGTAGGACTTGTAAAATGGGTTATGTTAATCTGAGAAAATAGATTTGAAAGAAAAGTTAGGAAAGCATGAATCCATCCTCTGGTCCCAATTCAAGAATGACTGCATGCAAACCATTCCTGGTCAGTATTTGTGGAACCTAGAAAGACCTAGAGTTTCTTATTCTATAATCAAAATTATGCAAAATGCTACCATTTTTTCCTAATAAATAATTTAATTTCCACAGAAGCATAGGAGTTAAAAGATACATAAACAAAGTTATATAAATCCTTTTGCAGCATTTCCTTAAGTGGCAATTGGAAACTTTTCTGAATAGAATGCCTTAATGGGAATGAAGCTTTTAAAATTTTTATTTTGCATGTTTGAAATTTCTTTTGGAAAATTTCAGCCAAAGTGATCCAGTCATTTTTTTTCAGTAATTTCCTTTCATCATTTTCTCTCCTTTGCTCCTCAAAAACAGTAGTACCATCAGGGGAAAGATATTTTGTTTTGCCCATGCTATAATGTTCTGAGATTATATCTTTAAAATTCCTTAGTCTTCAAAGATGTTTGAAAAGTTGTGGGTTTTTTTATTTGTTTGTTTGGGTTTTGTTTGTTTGTTTGTTTGTTGTGTTGCGGACAACCTTTTTCAATCTCTTTGAAAACTGAAATTGGTGAGAACTTGGTAGACAATTTTTAAATTTCCATAGTTAAAATGTCCAAAGAAATTCAAATGCCATTTTTCTTCAAACTGGTTTTCCTCAGACAGATCCCAAAATGATACTCAAGCTAGACCTGTCCATCCCTATAGAATGATTGGATGTGGTTCTCATAGCTCAGAAATAACCATGCTGAATAACTGTTGCTGCTACAAATTACTTGAGTATTCTTGAGGTCAGGGCTCAGAAGCTTCAGCAGCTTTCCCTTAATTGATTTCTGGTGAGTCTGGTCTCTTGAAGAAGAACAAGTAATCTTCTCTTGCTGTGGGGAGTAGAGTAAAACCAGAAGGGGGAAATGGAATAAATTTAAAGTGTGATTAGATATAGGCTGGGTGAGAGTTAGAAACTGGAGAAGGAACTGGTGAAACCACTTGGTAATGGATTAGAAAGAAAAGAAATAAAACAAAACATTGGATTTTGCTCTGACAGTTTGGTGAGGAGTAACAGATACCCTATGGTCTGGATTGAAGTAGGGGGAAATAAACGGGAAATTGGAAGTCAGCTGTTCAAAAACAGAATTATGAGAGCAGGAATTAGAATTGAAGAGTTTAAGAATAATCTGGGTCATTAGTAGCCTATCACAGGTTACATCAGTAATCTATTACCTAGAACAGGTTAGGCATCTCTTGAGTGAGGCAGAATCCTAGGCAGGGGAATTGTGTGAGAAAAACTACAATTTTAACATCTGCCTCAGATTCAGCCATACACAGCTAATGCCATTGACCTTTTTCACAGATGTGTTTTGGGAAGATGGCCCATGAAGTCTTCAAAAATTCTTTTGAGGACCTCTGTGGAAAGAATTGTGAGAGAATACTCATAATCATACACTGCCTACGTAAAAATGTGCAGTGTTAAGAGTGTGCAAAAAAGAGCAAGCCCCTTAACTGAGCCCAGTCCATCCAAACAAACATCAAATCAGACAGGTTGATTGATGTGTGCCTCATGTTTTTTTCCATCTTGGTGTTCTCAATCCAATAAATCTGGGCACTATGACATGAAGTGGACAGCAGTGATGAATCACCAGGTGGCACATCACCTGCCGGTACAACTTCTATCCCAGTGCTCCATCTGTGGGCAGCACACAGACTGACTCAGATCCACATACTCTGGCAGTCTGATGGGAAGTCACAGGACAAGACCAAGATCCCAGGTTGTGCTGAGAGATGTAGGGCTGCAGTGGGAGAGAATGAGATGTGAGCCCCTTGTGTACCTGTTACTCTTGTGAGATTTGATCAGTCTGCACTCAGAGTACGATTATGCAACAAAATGTTGGGGTAGTTTATACATTTTTGAGGATGAGAGGTGAATGATGATGTCTCTAGACAGTTCTGTCATTTCCTGAGTCTGAATTCCATCAGCTGAATGGCAGCTTTAATAATGCTCTTTTAACATAAATTTTTCTATGTACCATTAATTTGTAATTTTGCAGTCTAGCTGTAATTTGAGACATGTATTTATTGAATTTACTTCAAGAGGACGGGAACCTACTTGTGATTAATGTGGTGTCTTTTGACTACTTCATTCAGTGAGGAATATAATTTGCCCCAATTCTTTGTTTCTCTCTCTGCACCTATTCTGATACATTGCTATCTTTCTAGATACTGTGATGTAAGAATTAATCCTCTCTCTTCCATAGCAGGCCCTGACAATACAGATAGCCAAAATAGCATATTCATCTTTGTACAAGTAGATCAAAGGATTGCAAGCAACACAGGTAGGAATATCTCAGATTCATTTCTTCTTCCTTATGTAACTTTCTATCTTTCCTTCAGGTAACAGCTCTTGAATGTGTGTCATTTCCTCTCCAGGTCAAACTACGACAATGTGGAAAGGGGAGAAATACGGAGATTGGGTTGCACTCAATCTTGAAAAAAATGAAAATCTTGTATTCAGAAATGTGTTTTTAAATTCTGTACACATGGAGATTGTGAAGACCTGCAAATATCATAGGCAATGATGAAGTGATATGTTGCTAGTTTGAGCCATTCCCAAAGGCATTGGAGATGGAAGCCCAGAGTTTAGGGTATGCTGAAGTTGGGAGTAATGTCTTAGTAGTGGTCCATGACAGAGTTTACTTATGGCCTAATTAAGCTGGTATTATCAGAAACACCAGCTATTCAAGAAAATTCTAATAATCTTTTGGTCCAATTAAACAGGATTTTTCTTTCATATTTTTCACCTCTTTGGATCCCTATGCTGAAGAGTTTCTATCCTGTCCAGTGCTGCACACTCAAATGCTTGGGAAGCTAAGTGCACATACCCTGAATTGTCTTTATTAAACTTTGAGGAATGTTTTTAACTTGTCTTTGAACACTGAGATTTTTAATAAAAGCTTTGAAGAAGAGATGTTCACATCTAGTATTTCAGTCAAGATGTCATGTAATGCTTTATTTTGAAGACATCATGGTTTTAGCTAGCTTCCTTGGTACCTGATCATAGCCCATAAAAGAGAATCAGCATCAAAAAATATGAGGCCATTTGAATTTCATAACCTTGAGAGACAGGATAAGGATTTTACATTATTTATGTTTTTTCCCTTTAGTACACCTCCTAGAACCTTAGAAATAAATGCCCAATGAGCCATTGTAGTAATACCCAGCAGCTGGTATAAAGGGGTTAGTTTGCTGTATATAATTAACAACATGCAAATATACTATTTTTACCCTTGTTCATGCAGCTCATTGGCCATGAGTCAGTGCTGAGTCCAGGGATCTGATTTTAGGACAACATTCTTAGAACATGAGTTGTCACCTTTCATTCATTCTCTTTCCTTCAAGCAGTGGTGGTGGCTTTGCAAAAGCAAGGAATAATTTGGACTTCAGTTTGGGACATAGGTTAGAACCTGCTTTTTCATGAGACTCCTGACTTTGCACCTTCAAGCATCCATTCTCAGGCTGTCCCATAATGCTGTTCCAAGGCTGAGAGCTGATCCAACCATTGTGTTGGATCCAAACCAAAGTATTTCCTTTTAAATTCATAAACTGATCTGCTCCAGTGGGCTTCCATGACCACTTCCTGAAATCACTTCTGCAGAGCTCTGTGTGGATACTGTACAAGGCCTTTCTGTAGAGCAATGGGTTTTGCTTCTTTGAAGGTTCAAGTTTATTCTTATACTATATCCCTTGAAGTATTTGAGACAGAGGTGGTGAACTGAGATTCTGACCCCTGCACATTCTTGGAATATGGAATGTAACTTTGCCATTTAAATATTGAGTGTCTAATTTTGCCTCTAAATTTCTTCTTGATAATTTTTCCATCATAAGCTCTATTTTCAAAAATAAAAAGAGTATTTTAGATATAAATATATGATTCTATATGGAAAATAGTATCTCAACAGCTGCAACATCTGATCAGCTGGCAGCTGCCACAGTCTGGCTGTCGCTTTGGAAGTGCTGGGCTTGCCAGCTGTCTGTCTTGATGAGTTGCTGTGGGTTTTTTGGGCACTCTTGAACGATTCCCTAAAATAATTTCAACAGGTACTGCTTACACTTCTGTTTTCTAATACTTGCTTCTGTTCTTTGGGAAGCATTTTTCATTAAAAAGGGTGTGCATATCTTCTGTGTTCCATCTAATATGTCACCATAGCAAAAATATTTGCTTTTAAGTCACACCCACCTAGAAAACAAGGGTGGGCTTTGGCAACTCCATTGAAGGTTGTGGGGAGCTGTGTCCCTCAGCTCATCAGGAGTTGCCCATGTCAGACAGAGGAGTCCAGTAGAGACATCCCTCGCCCAGTGCTCACCTGACTCCTTCCTCCAAACTGGAGTTGGAGGCAATGCAGCAGAAGTGAGGTAATAAGCATTGTTCATCTGCTAATGCAACACATTTAATCAGTTTAACCATGTGTCACTGGGATAAACCTGTTCTTCTTTGGCACCACCAGCTGAAACCCTGCCACTGTGTCTGCCCTGTGCCGTTTTCCATACAGGGAGGTTTCAGGGGATTCACTATCTCAGGTTATTCTGCCTTCACAGGCTGCTTTGGCAGTTTGAAAACTCTTTGACATCTGAGGTTTATCATGAGATTGAATTAGGGTTCATTTTGATAGTTAAAATATTGCCTGCTAATTCATGCTGGTCAAAATAGCAGCTCTTTCAACACTTCACCAGAAAAATAGAAGTGAATATTTTCGGTTGCCTGTGTGGTTATACAATTGAGCTGGAGGTGCACTGCAATCTTTTCCTAGTTTGGTATGTAGACCAAGACTTGGGAATTTTTCTTGTTTTTGTTTTGTTTAATATGGGCCTACTAGGAAAAACAAACAAAAAATTATAGCAGAAAATAAGACAGACATCTGCAAACCTTTACAAGTTCTTTCAAGTGCAAAATTTAACTAAAACCCAGTGATATTTTCAGCTATCGGAGCCACTACTGAGCCAACTTGCTATTTGAAGACAGAGAAACAGACATTTCATAAAATCCAGCTTTGTAAGTGTTTTGGTCCAACTGTCAAAATAATACTTTTTTTCAGAAATGTCTGGGTGGCCTTTTGATCCATAATAATAAATAGTTTAAGGCTATTTTGTTTATTTAAGATATTAAAAACTATTTTCATGAAAAAGAATGTGAGTTTTGAACAGGATTTTCCTGATTGTCTTGAAGAAAAACTATTTCAGAAAAATTAGAAACAGACGGTGCTTTCCAGAGCTTTTAAACCAAATATTCTTATGTAGCCTATTTTTGACCAAATTTTCCATAGACAAATTTGTGAGCATGTAATCCCTCGTGGTCTGACCTGTGATTTCACTTGCAGAAAATGCATTGTAGGTGAGGCATGGGCTAAAAACTGGTGTTTGCAGAAAAAAAACCAAACAAACACAGCCCAGTTTTTTTCTACCAGCTGTATAGTAGTCAATACTCCCTTTCTAATGCAATGCATAAAACTCTTTCTATAAAAAGTATTGGTGTCAAGAGGAGGGAATGAGAAAAATTTACAGACAAATACACAGAAACCTGTTAGTAAAGTTGCTGTCCTCAGAAATTATGTTCAAATACCATCAAAAAAGAGCAGATATGTGTTTGAACATGAGTCTTATAGGTGACTAAAAGGCCCTACCTTTAAGCTGCTTGGAGAAAAAAAACCAGAAGAGGCTACACCTTCCCAATAAATTATATAATTTTCTTCTCAGTCTATTCCATTAATTGTCAATATTTAGGTGCTCAAAAAAATGGGAGAAGAGAGACCCTTAATTCATCCTGAAATAAAAAACCCTGCTTTTTTTTGTTTTGTTCAAAACCACGAAGATTTACACTTCTGATTCAAATATATAATATTTCCCACTTGATTTTTGTCATTGAAATTAAAAATAATTCACTTGAAGAGAGAGAATGATGGATTTCCAAGTTTATATGAGAAATTAATTTTTCAATAGGAAGAATAGTTTGCACAGAAGATAGCCCAGATTATGCCTGATTTCAGAATTAGCAGGAAGAAAATATGGGAATAAGGCTTAAAATGAACCATGCTTCTTCCTTCACTGAAATTTGCACTGTCCTTAGGATGGCCTGGGCAAAAAACTTTCCCATTGCATCCATCTATGGTAAAAATTAGAAATTTAATAAAGAACATTTGCAGCTTAGAAAGTTCCTTTATAGCAGCATTAAACAAAACACATATCTCCACCACAGTTACAAATAATGTGAGATTTTTCAATTTCTAATTCTTCTTCTGAAGGATTAATAGCACCAAAACCCATCAAATAAAAATGATTTAACCTGTTTAATACTGGAGATTTAATGAATTATTTATGAAAGTAATTTCATCTAGACTGTGCTAAGTAGCAGAATTATGTTTTGCTTTTTGTTTGTTTACCTCTTTTTTTTCCTCTTTTCATAATAAAATAAGCTAGAATAGCTTATGTAAAGTAGTTCTAGAGGAAGTTTTAAAAGCAGTCTTGACTTTGTGCCGCCATCCACTGATGAACAGAATGGATGTGAGTATAAAAAACAGCATTTTTACTTTAATATACTGGGAAAAAAGGGATAAAGACACTTGTGGTGTCAGGCACATTTGATCTCATAAATTATCCTTCTGGGCATAAACTTAAGGTGTGGATGGTCTTGGTTCTCAAAATTTGGTCCTAAAACTTGTTCCAGAATTGAATTAATAAGATTAAGCCCTCAAGAGATAGAATTTTGATTAATATTTAATTGAAATGTATGCTAATATACGAATAATTTTGTTTTTTAAAATTTTAACCAAACTCAGAAAGACTGTTTTTTGCCTACTCTTCCTAGATAACACGGATAAATAACTTCCTGTTATTCTGTGTGTTGTGCTTTTGAAGCACTATCAAGTTAGTCAAACCACATTTACAGTTATTTGCTGCAGAATGAAGAGTAGAGTGTTGTTTCTCCTTGAAAACTTCTGTATCCTTTCAGTTTGTCTGAGAAGAACCTTCCTTCCTCACAACAAGCCCATCTTGCTGAACGTTCCTCACGAACAAATTAATAGGGAGTCTAAAGTGCCCTCTATTTTTGCAAAACAAAACTGGTTACATTACTTTTTGCAGTCATGCTTCATTAATGCAACTCTCCTATGCAAACTGCAGTTTCAAAATGGAGCTTATCAATATCAAATCTGGTTAAATCAAATGTTGAAACAAAGCATGGGTGTCCTGATATTTGTCTTAGCATTTGTAGCTAAGTTGCTTGTGTAAGAAAGAACCAAAGACAAAAGAAAATAAGAAATTGAATGCAAGAATTAGAAGGAAGACAATCAACCAAGGCCCACTATGTGCAGAATATGGGCAGTCATACAGTTATGCAGTGTATATACAGGAGAAAAAGTGAAGAATAATTGTAGAAATTACATAAGTTTGCTTTGAGTTATTGTATGTGATATTTAGTGGATGATAGTCAGAAGAAAAGACTCCTGGGCTTGCTGGAAACATCAGTACTTGAAAACATTGCACAATAATTGACTATTGGGAAAAAGTAATTTTTGAAGCAATCTGAGGTTGTAGATGCTGTTAGCTGAACTCACTGTCCAGAACTAAAGAGAGGTTTCTCAGTACTGAAACATTTTCTGTGTGCACTGTGAGTGAAAGGACATTTTTTACACTGCTGGGGACAGCAGCAGTGGTAAACATGAACTAGTGACCTACATATCTGCAGTTCAGTGTTTTGGAGATATCAAATTATTGCTAACTGCAGGGCTTTTGTCAATTGACTGTATTAAATTCTTACATATTGTCAGTGAACATAGTTATGTCCTAGGGCTCTGTTGGCCCAGGCCTGTAGAGAGCTCAGGAAAAAGGCATCCTTGTCCCCAAAAGTATATGGTTTAACCATTGGGGTAAAATGGGGGTATCATAAATGAAGAGTATAGTATTTTTAGACAAAAGAGCTGACCAAGAAAGGAAATTTTTTACGGAGCATTAGCGGCCTAAATGTCCTCAAGCTTTTTGTAAATATCCCAGACATATAGGTGCAATTTGAAAGAAGGCAGCAGAGTGGCTGTTGAGAGCTGCTACCCTATACAAGCAAGAATTTACAAGAACAGGCTTTGAAAATCAACTGTGCATAGTAGCAGAAGATTTTATTCTTAGATGGTCAAAGCAGATACATTTATTAGAGCACTATAAGAGACTGTTTAATTAGAAACAGTCTGCTGGAACTCTTTCTGCCTGTGAGCACCTTATGTGCTTCAGGTCTTGTTGTTGTCTGTGTTTGTCTTGGTGAGTCCTGATGCTGAGTTTTGTGCCTCTCATGATGACTTTAGGAACTAATCTTTGAATACTGAATATGACAGATAGGTTCTGAATAGACTGTGAAGATCTATGAAATTCAAGCATATAGATGACATCCACTTGAAATGCATGGGAAAATAAAGATATTTTTCCTGGGGACTCCCTTCCTTTAAAAAAAAAAAACAAGAAAACAAACCCATGTAATTTGAGGAATACTCAAAGTTCTATGAATTTTAAAATAAAAGGTGACCGTGATGTTCATTTAGTGATAGTCCCTGAGCTGCACATTATTTCTGCATAAGATATGGTATGTATTGGAGAAAAGATATAACTCAGAAATACAAAAATGATTGAATACACGTCTGTCCTAGTATTTTCCCAGTGGTTCCTTAGGCTCACAGCTGAAATGTAAACCTGAGCCTGAACTTCATCTTTCATTGTTTTCTGGTTACCGAATCTCATACATTTTAAAAATTATCGTACAAAGCTAGAGGCCATGAATATTTAACTTATATGTATTTTAAAGAAGCTTGACATGTAATATCTTAGCCTTCTAATTAGTAAACTAATTAAAGCTTATTAACACTTTTACAAATAGATTTTTCAGGTTACATGTTACTTTGAAAACATTTTTAATCCTTTCTAACTTGTGACTCAGTAATTTTTAAATTGTATACTGCACAGCATGACATAATATTCCAGTAATGGTCTCACTAATGCTCTTTACAGAGATAAATACCAGCTCTTCAGTAATATTAGTATTTGCTGGTTTAAGCATCCAGGAATCACAGTCATTTTCTTATCTATAGCACTTCACTGAATGTTCATGCTTAATTAGCATTTACTATGACCCCAGGATCTTTGCCAGTGTAGGTGTGTTTCAGAATGTGGTCTACACTTTCACTGAATTGTAGGATAGGAAGGAACCTTAAAGAAGGGTTCCAAACTCCCCTTCCATGGGACAGATATCTTCTACTAGACCAGGTTGCTCTTACATCCCATTTTGCCCTTAGATCTCATTTTTGCCTTTGCAAATTTCATAGTTTCTAAAACAAATACATCTGGAGCAATCAGATTGCTGTGCAGAGCATCTCTATACTCTGTAACTTGGCACTCTACTGATTTTCATGTTATTTCAGACTGCATATTTATAGCATTTACCATTTGTTCATCTATTAGACATCTTCACTGTTTACAGCAGTAAGGGAGAATTTGTAGACATTTTTTGAGACATTAATGAAAATGCAGACAAAACCAGATGGATTACAGTTGTGTGGCTGAGGCAGCTGGTGCTTTCTATTGTTTGTTCTGTAGCAGACCTTGCTGCAATAAATGGAAGGATGAATTGAAGCAAACACGAACCAGTTCCTGAGCTGAAGCACTTACAGTCAAGGCAACTGAAAGTGAGTATCAGGGTATATGACAATGCTTCAGTGGGTTTGGTGCTATTCTGCCTTCCTGTCTAGCAACAGCAATCAAGGATCATATGGTGAATATCTTTGTGGCAGGAGCCTCTTTATCCACTAAGCTGAATACACCAACATTCACAAGTCAAATCTGTAAAATATGGTAATGTATTTACCATATTTTAGGAATGATAACCTAAGGTGCAAGCTTTGCTACAAATGCTCCTTCTATCTGGAAAGTTTGCAGGAGAGTAATAGTGCTTAATGTGCTTTTGTTCTGGATTTTGCTGTTGATTTGTGATGCAGAAAGAAAACTGTTTCTGTGAGGAGATAGCTGGTGTACAGTGATAGAACAAGAGCTAAGGGCATGGGATTGTTTTTGAGCTCTCTGGATGAAAATAACGTGTTACTGTCAATCCACATGGCTTTGAATGCTCTCTGCATATAAAAAGACTTTTCTCTGTTTCATTTGAGGCAAAGAGTGTTCGTGCCTGAAACATAATGCATTATCTACCAGGTGCAAACACAGGATTTTGCTCATTGAATGTTTTGTCATTCAGGTGCTAATGGAGTGGGCCTCAAGGTTTTGTTCATTAAAGACTGTTTAATTGCTAGGATGTAACCCGGAGTTGCATAAGAAAATCACGGCCTTGGAAGGCTGGCCAGAATAGCTACGTGGTCATGCGTGTCTGCATACAAATGCTTCTCACAGCCCGTATGACCTATAGGCTGCATTTTTTGATACTTTGTGCACCAGCACTTGGAATATTAAATAGTGAACTTAAAAATAAGAAAATTAAGATCTTCCACTCAAAAATAACATTTTGAAACAGTGCAGCTAGATAAAGTCCAATTTAGAACCCTGGTGACCAACACCGGTGAAAACTGATTGTATGTATATAGATAAAAATATCAGAATTACAATAAATGTGACATATAAAACTACATGTTTCAGTGAATTCAGAATTAATTATTCATATACCCATGTATGCTATGATTTCATGGCACGATAAAGATGTCCCTTTAAAAACAACGACTGAAGAGGACACTTTAATTTGCAAAACATTTTAAAAGTTCTTTTTAATGCAGCATCTATCTGATGTAGTACTGATTTGGCAGTTTGTTTACACCTGTTTTTATAAGATCTGAGTTTAAACCAAAATATTTTTGTTTGCACTGATAAATAAATTGTCACCATCTTGTCTGGGGATTCTTGGTAAACAGCCTTTTTTTTTTCAATCCCGTTTGGTTTTCGGTAATAAAATGTAAACAATTAAACAAGTTATTTATGGAAAAGTAATTTCAATAATAAAAGGTTAAATAAAAGAAGATACTGAAAAGATGCTAGGGAAATATTTTGTTGGTTTGTTGGTTGTTTTAATGAGACATTCTAGCAGTACACAAACTTCCATGGGTCTTCCATATCTTACTGATGTGTTGCATCAACTTTCAGGAAAAATCACTTTTCAGCGAACTACTGTTATCTGCTATAGCATCTACTTGCCTTACCCACTGATACAGCTTTTTCCCCTGAGTATGAAAATGGATCAGGTAGAATGCTGACATGTACACATTCTTCCCAGAGGAAAAGCCTTCACATTCCCTTACTTAGGAATGAGCTTTTAAAACTCATTCAGTCTGTAAATTACCTATCTCAAACTAAATGGAAAACAATACCCTTCCTGGACTAGCACACTCGAGTTTTCAAGGATAAATTTAATTTGTGCTTTTTCATGTCATACTTTGTTCTCCTATTTACAATCCCATTTGCCAGATATTTTCATGCTGACTATTGCATGATCTCAGTGGCTCAGCAGTGGAAAGAGCAAGCTGAGAGTCCTTCCTCTGGAGAATGTTTGTCTTGTGGTATCCTTTGTTTAAAAGCGCAGCAGCTGTGGTGACAAATACAAACTTTCATACTGAATGAGTACAAGCCTTTGACCCACCCTCCTCCTTATGTGGGAAAGCTGACTATGTTCTGCAAGAGGAGAGAAGGAGGTCATGAACATGTGAAGTGTCATGCAGTGCAAAACATTTTGAACTGGGTTTATGAATACTTCATATTGTTCATTGTGTTGGCTGTGAAGTGAAATTATTGAACATGGTATTACATTTTCTTTTATGAAATGAAAGAGAGAAGACAAGCAACAGTATGTGAGAGGCCAAATAACAGGAGGTGGCATATTTCCAAACTAATCTGTGAGTCTGGAGGCTGGGAAGCCAAATAGTTGGAAACTCTCTGTAGAAGAAGGAAAAGGGAAGTTTCTCACACACCCTTGCAGAGACTTGATGCAGTTGGTAACGATGGTAAGTGCTGCAGGAGTTGGTAAGCCTTGAAGAATTAAAAATGCATATAGACAGCAGAGTCTTCAAATTTTTGTTTTAATTAAAAGTTATGGTTCTTAACATAATGTTTAGCTTTAAGATGGCCTTTACGGAAATTTGATTTTTGCTGTTCTCCCAGAAAAATGCCTCTTAAAGTGGTGTGACAGCCTTGTGTTTTGCTGTCAGGATGCTAACAGCTTTCATTCCACTCTTGCATGGCATGAGACAGCGAGGGTTGCCTTGTGCAGAACACACACTGGCAAAAAGTTGTTGGCCCATAAATAACATCATTTCTGTAGCAGGGACATATTTCAAGTGAACTGTGTTACTGTGTTACTGCCTGTGTTTGTGTTAAATAAGAAATGTTAAATATAAATCTGTTTGGAGATATACATGGTAAATATCAATTGATGTGCATCAGCAGGAGCTCTGCATATACACAAAAAGCAAGTAAAACAATTAAAATAATCTGAACAAAATTAAGCTTGAATTTTGCCATACTACTCAAAAGACATTACCTTTTTTTTTAGGGTTCCTGTGGTGCCACAGTCAGGGTCAGGGAAGGAAAATGGAGCTCTAAAAAATAAACTGAAATTTAAGCACAATTCTTTCCAACAGAATGCTTATTTGTCATGTTTTCAGATGGCAGCTGCCCTAAGTGTCTAGCCTCTACTTTCTGCTCTTACAGGTTGTAGCTGGCCTTTCTTATCCCCAGCTGACTCCTATTCATTCTCTTCACTGCCTTATTCCTAGCAGCTTTTTTAGAGATGCTACTCTGAGGCCAAAATGGACATAGGTGTATGGGAAGAGATTTTTTTGAGTATTTCAGAATTACAGAATTAAGCTCACTGTATTTAAACAAAAATAAAAAAGAAGATGGATGAAGGTTTGAAGGCAATTTTGAAGAGCCTGTTAACATGGTGGGGTTTTATCTTTGGTAATTTTTTTCCCCGTTTTAGTTGTGTTTTGCCATATCTTATCTTCTCTTTCAAATGCTGTGTTCATTCCCTTTTTGTCTCCTGATCAGAATTTCCAATAATGAATGTCATCAACTAAGATTGTGGGGGTTGCCTGGTCTTTATTTCAGCAGGAGAAATGAGACTCAGTGTGTGCATTGGATTTTTGTGGCACTCTTTTGGTAGTGGGACGCTACAGGGATGACTCCTCTGTCGAGAAGAATCTGCCAGAAGCTTTCCCAATGCTTGGTGAAGCCAGTGCCAGCTGGTCCCATGGACAAGCTGCTGGCCAAGGTGGTAGAGCCTCTGGTATAACAGATTTAAGAAAGAGAAGAAGGAGGAGTGAGACCATGGGAGAGGAACAGCCCTGCAGGCACCAAAGTCAGTGCAGAAGGAAGGGAAGGAGGTGCTCCAGGTGCCAGAGCAGGGATTCCCTGGCAGCCCATGGGGAAGATTGTGGTGAGGCAGCTGTGCCCCTGCAGCCCATGGACATCCACAGTGAAGCAGAGATCCACCTGCAGCCCTGGGAGGGTCTCATTCCAGAGCAGTTGGATGCCCAAAAGACGCCATGACCCTGTGGGAAGCCTGCACTGGAGCAGGCTCTTGGCAGGACCTGTGGACTCATGGAGAGAAGTGCCCACAGTGGAACAGGTTTGCTGGCAGGACTTGTGACCCCATGGGGGACCCCACACTGGAGCAGTTTGTTCCTCAAGGATTGTACCCCGTGGAAGGGATCCACAGGGGAGCAAGAGAAGACTGTGAGGAGTGGAAGAGACAACCTGATAAACTGACCACAGCCCCTATTCCCTATGTTTTCTTCTTTCTCTGGGGAAGAGATGGAACAAATCAGGAGTGAAGTTGAGCTTGGGAAGAAGGGAGGGGTGGAGAGATGGTGTTTTGACGTTTGGTTTTATTTCTCATTATCCTACTCTGATTCTATTGGTAATAAATTAATTTCTCCACAAGTCTAGACTGTTTTTCCTGTTGCAGTAACTGAAGTGATCTCTCCCTGTCCTTATTTCAATCCACAAGCATTTTGATGTATTTTCTCTCCTCTAACCAGCTGAGGACAGGAGGGATAGTGCAGTTCTGGTGGGCACCTGGCATCCAGTGAGGGTTAGCAGGTCTTTTTTAAAAACTACAAATAGGAATATCAGCTATCCAGACTGAGTTTTCCTATGCTAACAGGATCAGTTATCTGTTCTTTTTAGACTTGCCAGACTACCTTTGTTACATCGTGTTTTAACCACATATTTGGTGTTTTTATACTAAGACTGTTCATTAAAATAATCCCTGAACACAGATTAACAACTTGTTATGATTTTGGTCTGATCAAATACTTCTGTCTATCACAGATACAGTGAATATTGGCAAAGTAATAAATATATCATAAATTGCAGGATCAGATTATTAGCTGCAATTTTTATGCCTCTAATGTTATCTACAAACCCATAGACCTTTGCTAGAAAAAATTTAATGCTCCAAGCCTCTAAGCAGCTTTAAATAGCTGCCTTATCTTTCAAAAATGAAACTACATTGTTCCTCAGCTAAGGAATTTTACCTCCAAAACAAGCTAGTCTTAGTACAGGAGGGCATTGTTCAGTCATGCACAAGGGATGGCCTAAAACCTATTTATTAGCACTTCAGGTTAAAAAATGTGGACTTCATATCTCTTGACAATATAATGTCCTGCATGTCCAGCAGGGCCATGAAACTCAGCTTCTTATTCTTTAAGTGTCTGAAAGATGGAAAAGTAAGCAGTGTTGTTTTTGATAGGAAAATACCAGTTGAATGCCTTTTTTTTAAAGAAACATGTGAAATACATCTTCTGTAATTTTCTTTTTCTCATACCTCCTTCCAGTTAGAAAAGCCTAAGAGTTTTGATAAACCTTTTTGTCTCCAAAATATTCCAGTATTTGAGCATCGGTTTATCTCCCCTCCCCACCAAAACACGTAAAATACTGCAGTACAAGCATTTTTATGACTGGAGATACATTTCCATATGTTTGAATTTGCATATTGATAATGCATGTACATACATATTATTTACTCTATGCTAATGAAACTCATGAAATTAAAAAAAATCATTTTTCTCAGTGCCTTTATGGTTTATATAAAATCTGAGTGTTTCATGAATATTTTGTATTGACAGCGCTCCAGAAAGTGAACATATCTATTTTATAGGCAAATGATGTGATCCAGAAGACCATGTTATATTAAATTTGTCTCCCACTTTTTTTGTCCCTAGAACTTGAATTTTGCTAGTTTAGGTTAAATTAAACTTCTTTTCACAGTGAATTCAGATGTCGCTGTGAGTCATAAGAATCTTTTAAAAGTCTGTGCTGAAGATCAATGCAAGTCAGAAATATTTCCAAACTCCTGTAGTTTATCTTGCTTCTTTCCCTGGATGCTGTTCATAGGTACATGGATTGAAGCAGGAATTCTATGGTAAAAACCTGAAACCTCTATAACCAGGAGATAGGAAACTAGAAGATGATGAATGATGTGAGAGGTATTGTAAAGGGAAATTTTTCAAGTTGTTAGAGGTGGAGTTCAGAGCAATGCCTTTATTTCAATAAAAAAATTAGAACCCAGTCAAATTCAGGTGCAGTTGGAGGTGGAGATCAGGGTAGTTAGATGGGACAATAGGAATAAGGGTGAACTTTTCTGCTGCAGCTGAAAACCTTGAAATTCTCCAAATAGATTTCCCGTGTTGGTAATGAGAGGTGAGTAAAAGGTGAAAGATTCAGGATATTTTGGGAGTGTTGAACTGAAGAAAATAATATAAAATCTCTGGACATTTCACTACTAGCTTACATATCCTATATTAATTTCTCTTTGCAAACTTAGTATTCAAAAACTGAGAGTTCAGTTTAAATGTGAAATCACCTTTTTTTAAACTTAAAAAGGAGTCTTTTGTTTGAGCTGTCACTGCAGCATAATTTATCCTGCATTTATTATAATGTGCATTCAGTCACATTTCATTTTTTACTTCCGAGAGTTAATTAGTCTTTTAAAGTCTTTTGTATACTTACTCCCCCATGGCTGCATAATTACAGTTTATAATGAATAATCTCTGAGTTTTGATTGGCTACCCTGGCTTTCGTAGTTTAACAGATAAACCTGAAAATAGAAAGCACACCATTCCCACATTGTTTAGGAAAAAATCACTTTCCCCTATTTTAGCCATCTGAAAGCTAAGTGTCTTATCTACCCTTCTTGACAAGGCACCTCCTGTGACTGAGGAAAGGTAGGTAATGGATGGAACAGTTTGCCTCCATCATCATCACTGCCTTTCACACCTGAATCAGAGTATCACAGGAGAGAAGACCCTGCTGTCTAATGAAGAAAGATCAGTCTTCAATATCGAAATCTTATCATTAGCATATAATTTTACCCACTAGTCTCCTGAAAAGGACCTTTAACTTCTTCAGATTAGATCTTGTTGAGTACAGCTCCAGGTATTCTCTGTTCTACTGAAAATACTGAAACCTTTAGCTGTCTGTATACATCTTGAGTTAAATACTTGCTAGAATATCTTCCTAAAATAAGGACATTCAAGCATGTATTTAAGTGTGGGGTTTTTCTGATTTAAGGTTCAGAGTGGAAGTGCTGTGTTTTTTGCAGAGCTGTTTCTCAGAACTAGGGAACAGTTTAATATTCATGCCTAAAGAGAGGAAGCCTGATTTAGGTAACGTCTCAAGAGGCAGCCATGCAGGGTGCAGTGCTCTGTGCAGTTCTGCAGTGAGAAGTGCTGTGCTAGATGTTATATATTATTCCAATCTGTGTGAGGGAGATGTAGTTTCTGGCCTGAGACTGGCCAAGGCTTTTAATGGCCTTTTGCTGTCATCAAAATGGTGGTGGATAGACTGTGATCTCAGTCTCTCTGGAAAAGAGGTTGTTTCTATTAAAAGTACTTCAAGAAGAATTTGTAAATAGGTTTAGGGAAACCAACAGCAGCTTTTCTTCAATGTCATCCATTTTTTTCATGTAAAGGCTTTAGGTGCCATCGGGCACTGTCATTGCCTTTGTGTGATCCATGGAACTTATTGGAAACATTGCTAGCTGAAAATGATTTAAATGAATGGGTCGAGACAGGAATTTGTAATTTGTTTCATTGTGGAAACACTTTATCATTGTTAAAATGTTAAATATACATTTCTTTTTTGATGGAAATGCTTAGGCCTTTATTTTAATGTTTTTCCTGGAGAAAATTAAATTATTAATTTAATTCAATTTAAAATTAAATTAAATTCTTTAAAACAGGTAAATAGTTAAAACAATTAAAACAGTTTCTCTTTAATATATTTTTATAGGAGGTTTAAAAAATAAAATTGAATATTTAGAATTAAAATGTTTTTAAAAAGGTATAGAAATATGAGTGGTACTCTTATCTTAAAAAAATGTATCACCATGCAAAGAGAACCAACTACTTCAGCCTTCATTTTGGAGTGGTTTTGTGTTCTTAGAGTTGTAGAGAAGGTCCAGCTTAGTTCACATCACAGTTTATGCTCTAGACTAAATGTAAAAATTCATAGTTTATGCTATGAATTTTTTACATTTAGTCGCTTCACCTATTTTTTTTTCTGCTTTTAAAAATTGTTTTAGTGGATGTTTCTTTGGGAAAAGAACTAATTAAAAAGCAATATATTGATAATGCTGCTAATTCAAGTTTTATATTTTACTTTTTATTAGCAAACCGTGAAGAAATTTAAAAGGACTGTGTTGTGGGTTTTGGTTTTTTTAAAATTACTGATAACCACATACTCAACTGACAGTTATAATGTGATGAACACCTTAAGGAGGGATTGTGAGGCTGAAAGACCCTTAATTTTAAAAAATATTCCAGTTCCTGTTGTAAAAAAATTGCTTCCACTTCCAAACCTTGTTTTTCCTACCATCTTAAACTTGTATCACCATAGATACAAAAATGTAACATGGCAGAATGAGTTTACATACAAAAGGGATAAAACTAAATAAAAAAAAAAAGAAAGAAAAAAAAATCTGTATGGAGATCTGTGCCTCTATTGAAGCCAAACATCAAATTCTTCATAACAGGAAGGATATGATCCTCTGTTTCCAGTGCTTCATCAAGTGTCCTTTAAGCAGTGAAAGTCCACATCAATTTTCAAGCAGGAACTGCAAAAAATGTTCATGTTCACAGAAGTACTACACTATTAATAACAAGGTCTTGATAGAATTGACTCCTGGAATAATATGGTAGATTGTCCTCAAAGATACCGCATGTTTTTCTCCATACACATTTATTTTCTTCAGATGAGAGTGGAATAATTTTACCCTCTTACAATTTCACCCTCTTATTTTATTACTTTTAAATACCAATTATATGCATAGTTCCTGACATGACTTTTACCTGTGGTACACAAGAGCTTTTCCCCTTGCTGAAGCTTATTCTCTTTACATAATGAAAAACAATTGCAGTCTTTTAAAAATAATGATCTCTTGTACTGAAGAAAATGTAATGAATATAGTTCTGCCTTATTCTAAATTAAAAGCTATTTTAAGCCTTTTCAAACTTATGTCTCTAAAACTTTAGTACTTGGTCAAAAACATACCCAAGCAAAATTACCATTTTTTATTACCTATTCTCTAGCACATGATTTTTCAAGTTTATTGATTCTTAATCCACCTTAAAATTGTTATAGCTTCCATCATCCATTAAATGTTATTGGGAAAAAACTATTTTCTTTGTATCCAAACTCACATATGGATCTTTCCTATCAATTAAATTTTGAATAATGCTTATTGTATATGATCGCAGTCTGCTTTCTGTACTGAGCAAAGGAAGTGTGAGGGTCTTCTGAGGACATCTGAGGGCATTCCCACTGGTCCAGAGCAAGTAAAGTGTTAAATACCGTGAACAAAAGTATTTGAACATATTTTTGAAAAGGGCATTTTTAGTGTGATGCTCTCTTGCCACAATAATTATCAACAAAAGCCTCACACATATGACAGTGTCTCTGGAAAGAGTCTCAGCACTTTGTGCCAATTCATCTGAACATTAACATGTTCACATCTGACACACAGTGGGATTGGGACCTTGTTGCCAAAACAAGTAATCAGAAGTTGAGCCCAAAGTGGGTTTCTCACAGCCCTGTGAGTACAGTAACCAAGGACAATCCCCACAAAGATGCAGTGCTGTCATTCTGTATTAGAAAAGGTTGTCTGCTTCTTGCGGGAAGGACTAGAAATCCATGTCAGAGGGATTCTGCTTTTCATTTTGTTCATGATTTCAGCATAGTGGGCTTTATCACCTTTCTGCTAGCTTTGCTATGAGGCTGCAATTCTAGTCAGAATTGCACAGGAATGGCACAATGCTTTTCTGCTGCTGCTTCAGAAAGACTGCAATGGAAACTTCCTATGAAAGATCAGCTCTGACATTGAAATAAAGAGCTGACATATGAAAAGCCTGTTACTTTTTTGTTTTGTCCCTGCTCATTGCAGAGAGATTGGACTAGATGACCTTTAAAGGTAACTTCTAACTCAAATTATTCTGTGATTCTATGATTTTAAAATTTTATGTACTGAGTAAGGTATTTGGGAATTGTTTTGCTTTTAATTTAGATAAATAATGGTCTTTATTTTTTTTTTCTATAGAAGGACAGAAAGACCTGCTTATTTTTTTTTCATATTTAAACAATAGAAATGGTTATTCACTATTTCTGAGCTTTTGTTCATGTTTTATTAGTCCAGCCCATCTGAGCACCCCTTGGATCACAATATTAAATTAATTGCTCTTGAGGAATGTTGTGTTCCAAAGCAAATTCTAGAGAGCTATTATATCAAAGCCAAACAAATAATTAAATGAATCATTACTTCCCACCTAGCACTCATTGCAGTGTTATTACATAATAAACCCATCTGAGTGGAAGGAGAAAGAATAAATCCAGAGAGAAATCAAGTCTATATGCTTGAAATTACTAGAATTCATTTGAATAGAAACAAAAGCAAGAAGGAATGAGGGTGGTGATCAATATCAGCCTAGAAAATGTCTTTTATTACACCTATCCTTGCTGCTGTATTGCCTTTCCACAGCAATTCGTGATTGGAACCTGCACAAATCCAGTAGCCTGACTCCTCCAGGAGATTATTTTCTTCTACTGCTGCTACTGAAATCTCTGCCTTTAGCTTCGAGATCAGGAAGAAATAAGAGGGTATTACCATGCAAAAGAAGCATGGGATGGGGAGTTATAGCACCTGAACTCTGAATCCTGCTTCCTAAATGCTTGCTCTTAACACCAACTTCTTATTTTGCCCATCTGGACTAACAATGCCATCTGAGGAGTGGTAGGGTAATGGTCACAATTCTTAATGATGTGGTAGGACTAGGGGTGCTTAATGTCTTCCAAACCAAGTTCACGGATGCTGGGATTTCAGGCCCCTGAGCACAAGAAGAGAAAAATTCCTGGTGCTGTAAGGCAGTCTGTAGTCCTGGCCATGGAGAGGGATGAGGCCATAGTTCCAGTTTCTCAACTTCAATCTTGTAGCTGTAAAGCAATGCAGCAAGAGGCTGACAAATGCTGCTTTGGTAGCAGATGTTAGAAAACTGTCACTGTGCCTCTGACCTGCATTGGCCCTATCACAGCCTCTTTATTTCCCTTCACCTATTAACCATCTCCTCCAGGAGAGGCAGGGCTGGACCTTGCAGGAGTACAGGCAGCACCTGGTGGGAGGGAGGGAGGAGTGAAGGGTCACCAGGGCAAACAGCAAAGGACTACACAGGACCTGAAAGTAACTTGTGGCAGGAATCTCTGTGGTGGAAGTGAGAATTGTCTTGCTTTGCATCAGGCTGATAAATAGGAATTTTCAGTTGACTATCCCTCAGTTCATAATGGAGGGAGATACATTGAGACTGACCAGAGCTGAAATTAAAAATTAGGTACTTGAACATGTAATAATGGCAAGGAGGTTTCTAGGTATCTGAAATGATGCTTCGTATTTGTAAAGTATCTTACCAAATCCGAGCATTTCTTTTTCACAATGGAAACCTGAATTAGTGCAGCCATTCAGCAGCCATAATTCCATATAAATAACTGCCATAAGCAGTGCTTCCAATGAGAGAAAATCAAGTAATGTATGGTTGAGGTTTGCACAAGGTCAAACAAAAGCTGATTACCTAAGCTTACAGTGGTTTCGTTTTAACAGAATGGTGCAAAATGACATATCAAAACATAACATTGTGTACTCTGTTGAGTAATAAGTGGTATTTCTTAGCCCTGTAGCTGTCACAACCATTCCCATAGCCCCAAGCTATATACATATTAACTTAGAGTTCCAAGAGTGGATTAAGCACATTGTACAGCTACAACATGATTTGTGGAATAGGAGCACCACAGGGGTAGAACGTATGTTGTCATAATACTTATCAATAGGAGGAAACATTTGTCCATTTTGACAGAGGGGACTGGAAAAACATGGGAATAAACAATATGTGGCAGGAGGTAAAGAGCAGATGCACTCTGAAATTAATTAACAACATAATTATTTTGATCAGCCATTAAACTGGAAACATGTACAAGAAAAATGAACTCTTTGTAAGAAAAAAGATAATACACATCCAAGCCTTAATTTTTTGGCTGCTGTAATTTTATACAATAACTATGCATATAATAAGAAGTACTGTAATATTCTGGATATTTCAATTGCAAAGTAAGAACTGTTTCATCATATCAAGCATGGAATATAATTTCAATAATAGGAAAAAAAAGAGAAAGATGAGTAAAGGTTGAGTTTGCCATGTTATTTGCCAGTGACTATCAGTGAAGTACAGAAAACATTTGTATGTAGAAACAAAGTGAACCATTTCCAGCATATTTCTGTGCTGGATAATGTCACATTTGCCTGAATAAGTTGTTATTATTAGGCTCCCTCTGGTTTGACAAATGTATTTCAGCTGTCAGATTGTGTCTAAAGGCAGCCATTCAATTCTTTGTTTTGGATCCCAAATTGCACATGACATTTATTGTTAAACGCAAGGTGCCTCCTTACAAAACCAATTCAGTCTTTGCAATTGTGCATTTTCTACTAACTAATCAATAGATAAGCAGTTTACATGGCCTTTGGCTTGTAGTTCAGTCACTAGCTTTTAACAAAAATCACTGCCTTGAAAGCAACAAAGACCTTTAAAGGGATTGAAACAGTCTACACAATTAAGCTTTTCTGCCTGTATATTTATACTTTGATACCAGCACACAGAGAAAAAATTAAAATCTGCAGGGATTTTGCCTCTTTCATTTAAAAAAACCCCACCTGTTCTCAGTTTATGTATTTTCTTTAGTCATGAACAAAGAGTTTCTAAGCTACTTGGCAGGAGAGAGCTAGGAAAAAGACAGAAATCAGTGGTTCACTTGTAGAAAATGTAGTAGTGGTAGCACCTCTCTGTAATTCTCTAGGCATTCTGGAATTTAATCCTTGCTGAGAATTAATGGGTTTTGTGTTGGGAGGTTGGCTAGGATCCGTTGGCTGCAGATGCAAAGATGACCACTTCCTACCTCTTGTTTGTGGCCCACAGGGAATTGCTGTGTGAGAGTGCATCAAAATCCTAAAGATATAGCTTTGATAAGAGTGGACGAAGAGAGAGAAAAGATGATTCACATTCTCATGTTTGGTATTTCCAATTGCTGACAGAAGACCAAAGAAATCTGTCTTTCATACTTGGACTTAGTGAGGACTGCAGAACACTGTACTGCTGGTAAGTTGTATTATGTCATATTCATGATCTTTTAAAACAAAAAATTTTATTTCTAGAGCACTGAAGTTAGGTCAGATGTCCACCTACAATGTATTTGATTTCTACCAGAATTACTGATGTAAAGATAGCCCTCTGCATGAATTGTGGAGTAGCAGCATTTAATAATTTCCTTGGTGTGAGGGTGGAAGTAGTTTCCATGAGTCAACAAATACGTATTATTGCACCCTTCAGAAAGACAAACTGCTTGACAATATCTGCTTGAGATCAGTAGAAAGCTGAAGCATTCATACACATGAGATGAATAAAAGCAGGTGGGTAAAGGGAGATATCTTTGAATTAAAGAGCTGACTCACTTTGTGAATAGGATACTTAGAGGTGCTGTTTCAGGTCTGGGAAACCTCAAGTATCTACTGCCTGGAGAGATCCAGGATTAGTGGAACACACCCTTTTATGTCTAAGTTTCTGTGGCATCCTTCCTGTGATAAAATTTAGAGTGTATCTTCATCACATCTGCAGATTCATCTACAAAGACAAAATGTTGTAAGTTGGACATTGGAGCAGTAAACACTGCACAATGTAAAAAAGTTCTTTCTGTGTGCTCTTTCTTTCCCCATTGCTTTGCAGTGTTGTTCAGGCTCATTCATTCAGTGCTCCAATTTAGGACCTTTTTTCCTTTGTATTAAAATCTTCAAAGAGTTTCCTGCTTTGCAGTCTGTTCCATTGACACCTTAGACATAATATAAGGAGCTCTTGGAGACCAAAGGCTCTCATGCTCCATAAATCCTTTTGAGACTTGTTACCATCTGTCAGTCATGAGTCTGATAAATCTTCCTACTTAAGGCAGTTTAGAACTTTTCAATAGGTCACTTGAGCTCACAGCATCTTTTAAAAAATTGCCTGAAAGCAAAAAATGTTGATGAAAAGCAGAAGGCAAATAACTCTAATTCTAGTGGGTGTTTTTTAAATAGTTTTTTCTGTCCCATTTTCTCTCTTGAAGCCACTGGGCATATACTTCTTTGCACCATGCTGGGTGTTTAATAACTAACATAGACACTGTTTTTCACTGTCTTGTTTTTCATGCTGCCAAATTCTGCACTCTAAATCTGGTCTAACAAAGAAGGCAAATTCTGATTTAAGATGGATCAACAAACCAGAATGTCTCCATGAATGGATTTTACATTATGTAACGGAAGCATCAAGTCTCCACCCTACTGAGTTAAGGAAAAGCTAAGTCATGTTAAGCAAGAAACTAAGGGTAATTGATATCACTCAGTGAAGTATTTTATCCTTGTTCCAGCCAGATGTTGAAGGAGGCAGGTAATTGTGCACATAGTTATTACTGGTGAAAACTGAATACTTGGAGATTTATGTGACTGCAAGATATATTTCATCTTTAACCATCAAAGCTTTTGATAAATATGTAACCAGTTTTCTGTCTGCCAATTGTATAAAACTTTGGATATGCATTGGGCAAAAGTGAAACCTGATATGTCTGCATTCCAAAAGCAAAAACATATTTGACTTGCTCAGAGTACTACAGAAATGATACCAGTAAAATACATTTGAAAACCTGGAATCACTGAGAACAGATTACCAGAATAATTTCTCTCTGAAGTGATTTCAGGTGATGACCCTGCTAGAACAAGAGCTTGACACAGCACAGATTGCTGTAGTGTCACAAAATAACTAAAAGCATCTGCAGTGAAAGCAGTCATCATCTAATAAAGATTATATGGTAAGTTTTATGTAGAAAAATCTGTATAAAAGCTCAGGGTTATTATTAACCAATGACTGACAAGTGCTTCTTATCTTTTCTTCCCCCCTGGAATCACAGTCACGCTGTGTCATTGGTTAGAGGTGAAAACCAAATGGCTGGAACAAAGTATCAGGGAAATATAAGTACTTTTGGCTACTTCTGTCATTCAAATAAACCCTGACTAATTACATGACCAAATTATTCTGTCAAATATCCACAAGAAAATATGGACCTTTCTTTAATCTGGGAGGTGGTTGAGAGCGTGCACAGCATCACATCAGAGTACCTCTGGGTCTTCCACATAATGGCTTACAAGTTAGCAAGGATTCTTTCTGAGCTCAAGAAATCCTAGAAACTAATCAAAATCCTCTTGCTTTGAGGTAAAAAAAATGTATCTATATTTCTTTTTTCTAAATATTTTGGTAATTAATTTTAAGAAAATCTAACCTGCGTCAATAATTCATTTGTATTTCAGGAATATTGTACATAGTTGCAGCGATTCAGAGTGAATCTTTTGCTCTGCAAAACAAATTAGATATTATGAGGCTTTGTTTTGCCTTAGAAATGTAAACTTTGCAGAAATATGTTGACATGTTTAGCATTGTAACGATGTGTGTCCTAGTTTTGATTTGGAAAACTATTTGACCAATGAAAAAAAATGGAAATTGGCATATAGAGCAACGAGCTGAAAATTGTATTAATTTTGTTAAAGGAACAGAATAAGCCTCCTGTAGCTTTACATTGTTCTGAGCCTTGGAGTGTGGGGTTTTTTGTAACACTTAAGCAAATATTCATCTGCAAATAGGAATTTCATTTCACTGTTTTCCCACTAAGAAATGGAAATGGGTATGGGAAATATGAGCTCCCCTAAAAGTTGGATAATTGTAATATATGTGTGGAAGAGTGGTGGATTTAGGCCAAATATCCATGAAATGTTATATCCCTGTGGTTCCTAGAGAAAGAGTTGTGCTATCTTTTCTTTGCACCTTGTCTCAGTTCAGATGGCTAATTCTTTGTTGTCACAGTGCTGCTTGTTCTTGTATCCCATCCCTCCTTCCAAACTCTCAGCTTAGCTGCAAGACTGGCTGAACAGAGCTTTTTCAGTGGTTCCGGGCTGTGGCAGCTAATCTTCCATCCATGGGGATGGGAGAGTGCCATTTTCTTCCTAGGCATGGGTTGAGTCTCCATGAGCTGTCAGCTGGGGCACATACTCCTGACCTGAAGGGCTTGGAATTGACTTTTGGATCCACAGAAGCAGGAATTGCCATGAGCACCAGCCTTGTCTTTTCAGAAGGGTGGTGTCTGTGATCTGGTGTACTGTTGTTGCTGATGACTGGGATTCTTTGAACTTGTGATTTTCCCAGAAAAAAAGCACCATTAATCACGTAACAAACCATCAAAGCTTTTTGTTTGTGAAGGTGAGGTATCGTGGTGTGCATTTAACCCTGTGCATTAGAGGACACACATCATTCACCCTCATTAAGACTCTCCCAGCTTTTGCTAAGAGTTAATAAAAGCACCATAGCTTGGTCCTTCTCCAGCTGCATGCTGACATTAAATGTTGTCAAGACAAGCTCAAAGGTTAGATAGCATTTCTGCCTACTGTGATGTATTGATCCTGTTTTTATGTTGTTAAAGTAATTAAAATTATGTCTGTGACAGTTTGTAAAGTCTCTCAGTTATAGAAATGAACTGCCTTTAGAGAAATTAACAGTCCTGTAAGAAAGAGACGCAGTGAAAAAGAACATGAGCCAGAAAGAAAATTATATTCATTTTCACAAATTGAATTATCTGAAATAACTGCTAACAATTGTACACAGCCATTCTTCATTCCAAATGGCAGCAAAGGTATTGAAGTAAACTTACATACTTGTGCTTTTTTGGATGACTATTTGACATACTCATTAAAAAAAGACATTTCACATGCTGGATTATGATATCTTGCAGTGTCCAGAAACTCACTAGTGGAAAGGGAGGAGGGGCAGGTTAATTGTAGGAGTTGGAGGAACTGAAAAGCTGCACTGCTGGGATGGACAAGATGATTTAGCACATATTTTCTCAAACGGTTACCCAATAGCTTAACTATTTACCATTATCCTTCAAAATTAACATACAATTTTACAGTACTTTTAGAATATCCAAGTCATGCTTTCAGTTATTTCTGTGCTCAAAAAATAAATTTAGATGGAAGCAAAAGCTCTGTTTGTAATTGAAAATGCAAGTACGACCACGTTTGTTGGGTTATATGTCAGGTGGCCGCTACAGTTATCTCATGCAGTTACTGGACTTGTTCATCAGACCTAGTAGATAAATTTCTGTATTACTATATAGCAATGTGCTGTTCAGATTTCAAAATCAAAGAAATATAAATAAAAAAATTCTACCTTTTTTTCATGAGTTTGAATGCTTGATGTACATACAGTATATTTCAATCTTGCATTCCATGATTATCAAAAATTTGTATTATAGTGTTTTTCAATCACAGTATGCTTCTCAGTAGGAGAAACATGGAGCGGCTCCAGCAGAGGGCTTTGAAGATGATTGTATTGGGTCTGGGTGAGCTGAAGTTCATTTTCTCTTTGCAGCCCTCCCTGTGCTGAGCTTTGCATTGATAACTGGGAAGGTAACTCATTAGTTGTTAACCCATTGATAACCCACCAGTGCTTTGGCTACTGCTGAGCAGTGCTGGCACAGCATCAGCACTCTTTCTCCAACTCTCCTTCCCCCTCGTTAAGGGGCTGGGGGTGGGCAAGATCCTGGGACAGGACACAACCAGGCCAGCTGACCAAAATTGTCCAAAGGGATACTCCATACCATATGACATCAGCTGGGATATGGAAGACAGGAAAGGAGGACGAAGGGGAAGCATTCATTATTCACAACAATTGCCTTCTGAAGAAACTGCTACGTGTGCTGAGGCCCTGCTTCCCGGGAAGTAGCCAGACATGACTTGCCAATGGGAAGTTTTACAGAAAGAGAGAATTTTGGCATTCTCCCCGCATAGTAAAAATTTTAAAAAAAAAAACAAACCCACAAAAAATCCACCTCCCCACACACATAGGAGGGGTAGAGTGAGTGCAAATGTTCTGATTAAGAAATAGGATCCTAAGAAGAAGCCAATTAGCAGGTACTCCTGGGTGCTACAAGAAGCTTCCTTTTCAATGTCTTTGTTCTTACTTGCTTACAAATAGCAAACTCACATTATCAAATGAAAGCACAAATGAGCAAACTAGAAGCAAAATTTGTGCCTTCCTGATTGTTCTTCCTAAAATGTTCCTTATTCCACGAGAAAAGTAAATCAGTATATTAAATACAGGTATAGGAAATAATAAATATGCACACATCCAGAAGTATTCATGAGCAGCAAAAATCATCAGCAAAAGGTAAAAAAGCTTTCAAATGTTCATGATTATGAAAAATATTTGATATTTGAAAGCAATGAATATGATGACTGTAATGACTGTAATGAAAGAATCTGATAATTCTTCTGACATAAAATCCTTAGTCAAGAAAATTTTCCTGGTAATTAATGTTTTGTTGTTCTTGTTTTGCTTTTCAGCTCTAAGATACTCTTCAAAACAGTGGGTCTTACTACAACTACTGATCACACTTTCTCAGTTCATGATGGCTGTGCATTACCTTCTTATTGCAGTTAAAATATAATAATAGAAAAAAGGTAGATCATTGTTATTTTCAACATTACTTGCTACTTTCTGTTCTTGGGAGAATTCCTCCCTATTGCCTGTCCTGTTCTATCATATATCTCAATTTGTTTTCTTACCTTGGGTGTCACAATTTGTTTTCCTCAAGAAGCTTGTTTATCTTAATGCCTTCCCTGTTTATAGAAGAGTACACCTAAGCCACAAAATACAGCCTCTCCTGGAGACCCAGTGGTTTACCAATTGAGCCAGGCTTTCAGGGTATAGAGGGTACAACCTCCTGAAGCCAGGGAGTGTGCTGAGTGTGAGCCTGCATTGAAGTGCTGACAAGGCAGGGGAAACTCAGACCCAGGATAGTCACATCATAAGCGCCTGGATTCAAAAGACATTCTGTCTCTGTATCATTCAAATGAAACCTCAATCTTTGGATCTCTAGATAAATTGAATTATGTCTTGCAGTTATGTCTTGGTAATTATGTCTTGCAAAAGGATAGACTGAATAGTGGAGAAAAAAAACAAAAAAAGCCAACTTCATCATCTTCAGCCTATGTTCATTGCACATTGCCAGGAAAAATATGAACATGCCTTTCTGAAAAAGAGACCTTCTGCCAGGAAACCTAGTGGTGAGTTGAAGTCCTTAAGACAAGCAATATTAGTATTAATTAATATGTAATGCAGTGTTAGGAAATCTGTTGCTGTAATAATAAGATTTTTCTTCTCTGCTGATCAGCATTCCACCAAGACCCACTAATTTCAATTTTGTGTTTTGAAAAGTCTTTTGTTTATTATCAGATGGCCACAACCATTGTGTATTCAAAGAAATTATTTAACGTCTCTTTAATTCCTCTCTGTACTGTTGTTTTATTTTACTTTGAGCATCTTTCTATTACTGTAAAACATCTCATTTAACAGACCAGCAATTGATGCTGCTGCACTGCAAGCTGTCTGTCAGGTGATTCTGCAGCTGCATTGTGGTTCACCTTGGAGACCACAGATAAGCAATGCTGCTGGAATCCAAACCAGTGGCACTGCTGCAGAGAAGGAATACAAATATGATTATTTTCATTATACTCTTGTTTTCAATATTATAATTGCCTGCACCCAATCATGACAGACTAGATTTTTTCAAACCAAATTTAGCTCACCCTTGCTTCTGTCTGTGGTTATGATATGCATACAAGCACCTCTCCATTTAGGATAAAAAAAATTGACTTTATTCTTTTCAGGTTCTTGTTTGACACTAGTGCATTCACTGGAATATACCCATCTAGTGAAGGGGAAAATTAAACCTATATATAAGCAGTTAGAAACAATTAGTAATACAAAACTAAACAGATTTACTTTCGTACTTGCATTATGTTAGGAACAAGTGTATGGAAGAAAGAAGATTCTGCCAGTTAATAGCTTAATGGGACATGACATCAAGTGAGGATTTTATGGAGCTATTCTCTATGTCCTATGAGTGATAGAGAATAAAATCAAGACATCACAGGAAAGTCAAGGTTTTGATGGTCCTGAAGGGAAGAAATTTTTTATCTCCTTGCTTACAAGTATTAAAAAACTTAATCATTAAACAGTGAGGGAATTCATATTGTGTTAGCATAAAATGGATCCTATTAACTGTCACTAAATGGTTGAACATTGCTTGAATATTACTTGACATTTCTAAAACTTTTCTGACAGAGAATTCATAGACAAACAGACGAGAGAAGACAGGAGAGGCACTTAATGTCAAAACAGCATTTTCTTTTTCGGAATTGCAGGCAACTCTAAAGCAAATAATCTCAGAAGTTCATAGATCAATATTTTAATAGATTAAGCACAAACTGGAAAACAGAAAGATTAATCATTTAAATACCCACCTACAAGAAGCATGAAAAAATATTATTAAGGAGGACATTAATCTGGCCAACATATTCAGGAGGCTTTATGCTGTCAGTATTCAGAGTTTTCTAGAAAGTAAAACGTAGAAAAAAATAAATTTAAAAGACAAGTTCTACAGGCAAGAACTTTGCCCTCACTTTCTGTTCAGATGAAAATAATTTTCACAGAACTAATAATAGGTGATAATTTAAGTGCAAATGACCAAGACTTGATTAAATTTATAAAAAAAAAATTACAAACAACAATATTCATGCTCAAAGTTTTATAGGTCAAACTTCACAGAGCAGAAAGCAATATGCCGAATTGTTTGGAAAAAGAATTAATACAGAAAAATGGAAAATACATTAGTTGTAGCTATTTTTTTGCATTTTCTACCAAGATAATTTCATGTACCATTTGTGTGTGCTGACAAGCTACTCTACATTTGCTTTCATAAAAGAAGGCACAATTTCATCATGTTGCTATATCATTAGTAAACAAATCTGCACTAGGTTCAACACCTGATTATGGCAATTTTCTGTGCACATTGTGACTACTCAGATCTGCAATTAGTTTCCAATAAATCTTTGCCTTTTGAAAACGTGAAGTTTTCTTTTAATCCCTATTGAACCAAATAAAAGTTTCAGCTAAGAGGAACTCATATGCTGAAAAAGTGTTTTCCCCCAGTACTTTACTTAACAATCAAATCATTTATTCTATCAACATTTGCTCCATAATCACTGTCTACTTTGATCAGTAGACAAATGCTCCACATAATAGTAAGTGTACATTTAATTTTATCTTAAAAATTAATCATATTTGCCTGGAAGGATTTATCCATCATTATTTTGCACAGTTTAAGAAGCATAACTCAATTAGTTTTTGCTTACTTATTGATAATTCAATTCAATATCTTCTAAACTGCTATATTAAGAGAAAAGGATATGTATACAATATGGTGCTTTGTCTTTAATCTCTCTTAAAGGCTGGTACTACATTTACCTTTCTAAAGTCTTCATGTGAGTTGCAGCTCTTCATTGATCATATCATAATAAGAACCATGGATTGATCTTTAGGCAGCAGCTTCACAAAAATATGAGTAAATACATTATTTAATTTGTACTACCAACTTCAATTTAGCTATTAAAATACCTTAGACAACATATAAATTTGAAAACTTGTAACATTATGATCTACTGAAGACCCTAAATTTATCAAAATCCATATCCTAATAAAGTGTAAATATGCCATTGTCAAGCACTCCTAGACAAATCTCAAATGTGTTTCTCCCTGGAAGAACAGATTTGTTATTTTAGTTTATTGTGAATTTTTAAGAGGAAACCTACAAGTTATGATGAGAGAGAGGTTGTAGAAGAGTGCTAAAGCAGTGGGTTTTTTAACTTCCTGGGAAAGTCTAATAGGACAATGGTCAAATCGTGTATATTCACATTTTTCAAGTTTTAGCAAATTTTCTCATGTATTGAAATGAATTTCACAATTATTTTGCTTCTTAGCAGTCTTTAACAGTTTTATTATGTTCTCTTGCTGGACTTCCAGTTTGGAAATTTTTGTCTATAGGGGGAATCCTTACTAGGCAACTTCTGCACAGCTGTGTATGAGTTCCTTGGGGTAACACCAAAACACTGTTTCATAGATTATTCTCTGAAGCATGAAGGATAAGTGGAGACAGTGGAAAAAAATGAAATAAATGAGAAGTAAATATTTCAAATACATAGCAGTGGATTTTGTCTACAACAGGTCAATATATATTTAAAGGACATAATTTTTGTCTGCTCTTCATGGCATCCCTTTTCTTAAATGGCAAGAGAGAAATTGCTAGAAAATCTCCAAGATCTTTATTACAGACATCAGAAAATAAAGAAAAGCACTTCCAAAACTGTTTTTTAACATTTTTAACACTATATCAATGCTCACTGTGGATCAAGCCAGTTGATTTAAGTGAGAGTAAAATTTGGTTTTCTTCCTTGAATATCTTATGAAGAAAAGTGTAGAAACAGAGACCAAAGCCTTTTAAGCTGATACTTCTGGCAGTTCCAAAGATAACATTTCTCTCCAACTGTGTGAATGTTTGGAGACTAGTTAGAGGCAGATAAGAAACCTGAAAATTACCTAGCCCATTGTGTATTTTCAAACAGACAAGACAGAATTTGTAAAAAATGTGTACTAGCATATAATGGTTAACTCACATTTTTTTCATATAGCTTGAATGTCAAGACTGCAAGCTGTTTGGCCTAACCTGTAAAAGCTTTATCAGGAAAAAAATACATAAACAATGTTTTTTAAACATTCATTAAAACTGATAAATAACAAAAATATTTCTTACAGATTTTTCATGGTGGGCAGTGCCACTGGCAAGACTTTCAAAACAGGAGTCTATGGCAAATGGGTAAACATGGATAGTGCTGGAGAATCAAGTGGTTTCACAGGTACAGAGCAGATCCCCCAAGAGGCAGGCTGGAGTTAAAACCTTGCCTGCAGAGAACAGGCCTGCTTTCAGTCACATTGCAGTTGAACTTAGATAAGGGAATAAAGAAGCTTACCCAGCTGGGTCTGAATTATCGCTTCCACTTTTTCCACTTTCTCTGCAATGCTTGTCCTTACACCTGTGTGCTTGCCCTCCTGATTTTAGTGGTCAAAGCTACTTGCTGCAATTGCCTGTAAATCAACCAGCAATTGCTGAAATTGCCTTTACATAGGTGGGAAAATACTGTAAACCTCAAGGACTTAAGAGGTCTGTTTTATCCCCCTGTACCACTGCTAGTGCCTGCAAGGAAGCAGTACTTATGTTGCCACCTCCAGGGAAAATCTACACCATGAAATGGAAAGGGGTACAGAGACACCTATCTAGCAGAGACCTTTGCTGGGGAAATATTGCATGGAGGCATGTTTGTGCATGGAGAGGTTGTGTCAGACATTGCTACATCCAGGCTAAGTAATGATAACTGATGTGCACTCTTGTAGTTACTTTTATTATGCTCTTTGGGAAGGAGCCATGACACAGAGTAGAAAATTTACTTGCTGGTTTATTCCTCTGGAAATTATTCCTGAGAACTCCTTTGGGAGTAATACATTTGGAAGGGCTTCCTGATACCAAGGCTTCAAAAAACAGAGGTGGACAATGAGCTATGTCTTGAAGTGTCAAGACCAGTGTTGATTACCCAAGTTCCTCTTGTCATTTAAAGTGCTTGTCTCTTTGGGAAGTAACTGCTGAGAACTTCACCTGGTGCGTGATGGAGGAAGGCTGGCTCTTGCATTAGAAAAGAGACTACAATATTAAAATCACAACTATTCAGCAAACCAAATCCTGGTTGGGGATTTTTGCTTTATACTAAGATTACAAGGTAGATACTTAAAGTCTCCATCCAGATGAGTTGCCAGTGGGCTCCTTGGCTTGGGTTTGTCTTTTGCCTTTTAATATCTTCACAAAAGATATCAAGGCATTTCTTGGGGAGTAATGTAGTGCTTTTAATTGTTTGGGTAGATGAAACCACTGTGTGCTGGGTTGGAGAAAGGTTTAGTTCCAGGGTATCAGCTCTGCTGTGCCAATTGACCTCAGCATCAGAAGAGGGTCACCAGCTCATTTTACTTACTACCATGTACCTGTGTTGCCTTTGTGCAACTGTTATAGTATCACCTATAGTTGTGTTAGGTTACTAGCATCTTTGGGATAAGACAGTTCTCTAAATTATTTTGTTTTGTGGAAAAAACCTCTCCTTTCCTATTTTACCTCGGATAGATGTTTCCAAGTGTTCGCCAAATACCTTTCCAGATATATTCAGCCATCCTAATTTATTCAATAACACAGCAATTGAGTGTTTATTTTAAATCTTCCTCTCAAGCAAACCTTAAATAATATGGTGTCAGACTACAAACCAGTGGTTTTCCTATTGCTCATGTTTCCCAGTAAACTTTAATAAGGATAATATAGTATGCCTGGAACCTGAAGAAGGAACTGGACAACTGTATTTGATTCTTGTTTTCTCCATCCTCTACCCCTGCAGAAAGCAGACTGACAGCAGATGTATACTTTATAGTACTGGGGAACTTGCAAGTTTCTTTCTGTAGAAGTTGCCAATTGCGACAAATTATGTTCAGTTTTATGAGCAGTGGCCACTGGAGACTGAACTAAATTGGATTTGCACTCAAATACCACAGCCCGTGCCTTCTTAGGAGCAGCTGCTGCTTGGATGATGGTAGGATTTAAATATGTTTATTTATGATATGCTAGAAATCTACTTCTGTAAACAAAAGTAGTTTCATTTGGAAGAGGAAAAACAGGATGCCAAGAAGAAAAGCTACAGGGACTGATGGGTGCTGCTGTGGTATCCATATTTTCTAAATAATTGTATTATTAATTTAATAGAGCTTCACAAAATTCTGACAGTAGTGCAAGCTGATGTTCAGATTGTCTGAATTGATTAGGCAGATGATCTATAGCAACCCATGTCTTTCCAACTAAAAATTCAGAGTAGGTATCCTGCAGAAAATTGAACACCTAGGAGGCAGGCAAATAGTGCTGAAGCAAAAGTTTTTACCTCTTTTCACTCCTGTTTGGATGAAAAGTTCCCTCTCTCTTAGATGTGAATTTGTTGATTTGCAAAGAAAGGTCTTCTTTGCCTGAACACGGAGGATCTAGTTTCTTTCAGCTCCAGGGATCTTTCAAGAACTCTTAGTTAAGACACATCTTCAGAAACTTTTGCTTTTAAACATCAGAAATATTGGCAAATTTCTGTTGGACTAACTAAGCAAATCCTGACTTTGCAGAGGTATTGACTGAAACCATGTGGGGTGATTTTCAGCAGAGTAGCAAAAGGCATACTCTTGCTAAAAAATTCAGCCCTGAAAAATGTCATGGTCCTCTTGCAGAGTCAGAGGCCAATGGAACTTCTGTAAGTAAGGATAACAGCTTTTAACATTTAATTTTTTTTTTTCTGGATGGGTTCCTAGATGAAATATTCTGGAATTTCTCCATAAAACTGTGATCTCAGACAAATATCTGGACTGAAAAATTTCTGCCCATTTAGTTTTGCAAGCCTAAAAATATTTGTGAACAAGGTGTTACAGTGGAAGGTCCCTGACATTAGTAGTGGGTGGTGTCAACCAATGTGCATAAGGGTCAATAATAATTCTATAACATATTCATACACAAATGAAGCTCAGTGGCACACTCCCAAATGGAGTAATCACATGATTTGTAGGAATTCCTGACCAAGCCTAATCAGAAGTCTTGCTCTTTGAATAAGTCAAATTGAGAGCTTTTACCACTATGCGCAATATTTGCTGGTGAAGGGTTTCTCTGCAGCCTGCTGTCTGTACTGTGCTTACAGGGCTCTCTAAATTACTCATTCACTGTTCTTAGGAAGATGACAGTCTTCATATCCTGAAGGAGGAAGTTTTATTTTTTGCTCATGTTACTGACCTTATGGAGACATAAAAATATGTTAAGTAAAACTATGGAAAATTACAGAGCCCTGTCCTTTCCATGGTTCTTGGTTTCCTTTGGTAAATTTATCTATGTAACTGGATCTCAGAACCACATAATCACAGAATCTGCTGAGTTGGAAGAGACCTACAAGGATTATGATGCTCTTAGCCCTTCACAGGACCATCCCCAAGATTCACACCATGTACCCGAAAGCATTGTCCAAATGTTTCTGCAATTCTCTCAGGCTTGGTGCTGTGAGTCCTTCCCTGGGGAGCCTGATCCAGTGCCCAGGGAACCTTTTTCCTATTATCCAACCTAAACCTCCCCTGACACAACTTCAGGCCATTCCCTTGTGTCCTGTCACTGTCAGCACAGAGCAGAGATCAGTGCCTGCCCCTCCTCTTCCCCTCACAAGGAAGTTGTAACTGCAATGATGTCTCCCTTCAGTCTCCTTTTCCCCAGGATGAACATATTTCCAATTCTCTCACAGTTTTTTCTCCATTGTTAGCCTGGCAATGAAATCGAACAAGTTCCACTTCATGACCAAACCTCTATCTATCACAAATCTATTTATCACTTAATTTGAATCTAAACTTTGTTTTGAGAGTTGTGACAAGGGATTGGGAATAATTTCACCTTCTATGCAACTTCTTTTGTCTGAAAGAAAGAGGTGAGATGAGAGAAGAAAAAAGTCTTTTACATGGCTTCATCTCAATTGGTACTTGTCCTGTAGCTGTCTTGATCAAATGGTCTTGGTACAGTACATGGGACTTCATTACTGGTCATTTTTTAGGCTCCTGTCTTAAAAGCTGTTCAGGAAGGCTGAATACATAGAAGTCTCTTCTAAATTTGCATGGGCATGTTAAAGGAAAATGGCCTGATGTAACCAAGGTGAAGGCATTGCAATATATCTTCATCAGAAAACAACAAATTTAGGAATGGTAACTTTGTGAAGTTCAGTTTAAACTCTATAATTTTATTTGCTCAACATAAAAATTAAGCAATCACCTCTTAACAACAAAGTCCATTTCACAATATCAGAGTCTGATTTAGTAAGATATTGTTTCCTTTAAAACAGACCTGTAGAACCTAATGATTCTCTGCTGAGGGTGGTACCTGTAAGATACAGTACTCTGACATTCTCTTATCCGAAAGAAGCTTTCCAACCTTATTCAGAAAAACCTTGTTTTTATATATACGTATACATATAAAAGTTTTCCATTTCTACTGAAGGCTCACTTATATGATGATCTCACAGAAAGCAGGTCATGGCAATTTTATGAAACATTGTGTGCATATCTACATTCCTGCACATTTTTTTCCTCATGTTTATGATTACACTATTTTCTTGTCAATGTTTCCCACCTATTTAATAAATTCTTGTCAGTTAGATTTCAGATATACTGGATTGGAGACTGAAGTTTGTAATTACTTGTTTGAGATCCTGAATATGTATGTATGTATGTACATGTGTATCTATCTATCTATCTCTCTCTAAACAGAAACATAGCAAATGGGGATAAACCTAAACTAAGAAGTGGAGACTGGGTTTCTTTTCAGGGCCTGCTAGTACAAGATGCTTGAGTCCAAATCCTGGAATTATCTCAGATTTACTGTGTGACCTTGGACAGGTCAACAGGGCCCTGGATTAACACAAAGGGCTGCAGACCTTCCTTTTGCCAGTAATGCCATCCTGAGCAGCAGTGGGATTACTCATACATGTGCTTAAGGGTTTTGCTGAACAATGCCCTTAATCTCTCTGTGCATTAGTTCCTTGCCCACACCAGCATGTACAGATAACACTGCCTCTTCCCAGCCAGCCCCACCCTCTGACTTAGGTTTCCATATTTTTATGGCCTGGATTGGTTATGCAATGCCTTTTTGAGTATAACACTATAATCCAGCACGAACAAGAGAAAGTGTTGAATTCTGAACCTGGGATGGGGCACCTTGGATGTGTGGACAGACTGGGAATAAGGTGCTGGAAAGCAGTGCCACAGGAAGGGACCTGTGAGTCCTGGTCAGTGGGAAGTTGACCATGAGCCAGCAGTGTCCTGGAGCNGATTCACAGCATCAAGCCTGAGAGAGTTCAAGAAGAATTTGGGCAGTGCTCACAGGCACATCGTTTGACTCTTGGAGATGGACTTGTGGGACCTTTCCAACTCAGCATATTCTGTGATTATGTGATTCTGTGAACTTTTTCTCTGCTTTTAAGCTTCACTACTGGCTAGCAGGTTGGTGACATCTTATTTGGAAGCATCAAGGGAAGGGACGCTTACACAAATGTGTAAAGTACAGCCACCAAGAATTTGTTTTTATGAAGCCTTTCTGTTGAAAATTTTAAATAGTTAAACCCATAGCCATTTCAGGGGAAGAGCTTGGTTTAGTATAATTGTTCAGTGACATTCTCTTACTTTTGTTTGCAAATACTTGATGCTTTATTGTTTTGGTTATAAAAAATAAACTTTAAAAAAATTATTTGATTTTAAAAATATATTCAAATTTAATCTATTTTATAAAAAAACCAAAAACAATCAAAGTAAACAGTAACAAAATAAAATAATTTGTCTAAAGCTCTGTTTCTCAGGTTTTGTTCGTCAGCATTTCTGGAGATTAATTTTAGAAGCTAATATAGGATGTAGAGATTCTTCCAGAGGTCACTTTAGTTTGAAACTTTTCCAGTAACCTACCCAGGGATGCTAGAAAAACTAAGCTCTTCCAGTAGAACTTAACTAGGAACAAGTGATGCACCTAAAAGTAAGAAGTACAAGCATGTTGTCTGTACTAACCTAGTCCTGGGTTAGCATCGCTGTTAAAAAGGAAAGGTACTGCTAAGAAAAATGAGAAAAGAAGCATGGTAAGTCTCAAGAATTATATCTGAAAGAGTTACAAGTGAGAGAGAGCAGGAAAGGAACTAGATCTATCCTATGTCTCTTTGTGTGACCATGAGCCTTAGGTAGGCCTTTGTGTTTGAATTTCTAAAGGATAAAGGATGAGGTGTATTTGGAGTTTGGCCCCATTAGGAAGGTATCCTTGAAAAAGTCACTAAACCAACATCAGAACAAGAATAAATTTTCTTGGTCAAAGTTTTCCCTTTGTTTACCATGACCTGAGTGTAATACATCTAAACCAGGTAAGAATCAAGTCATGTTTTAGATACTGTGCAGAACTTAATTGCAGGATTAAAAGTCTCCCATCATTAATTACATACTGAAAAGGGGTGAAATTGGATTGCTCACTTACTGGTTAAACAGCATCTGACTTAGCTCTTAGCTAATTTAACACAAAACATGTACTTTTTCTGTGGGTTTTTTCTACATTCGTATAGTATTTGCTACCATATGCTGTACCTATATTCTCTTTCTATATGCTCTTTTTGTACACTGCTGTAGTATGCATATACTTGAGCAATTTACTGGCAAAATCAGCTGCTGATTTACTGGTGGGGAAAAGCAGAGTGCTAACTGAGTTTTTGTTTCTGCTCATTGCCCTGGCTCAATTACAGTCTGGTACTATGAAATATTACAGCCTCTGCTTTGCAGCTGCACTGCACATCTCCATTTTTTATTCAATGAGGGTTGCAAAGTTTACCAGCCAAGAGAGCTTTGTACCATCCTTTTTTTAGGTACTCCAAGTAAGACAGTAAAGTAGTGCTTTAGTCTCATTGTCTTTCTGCTGGGGTGCTCAAGTAACAGAACTTCAGGTTTGTCACTAAAAATACTATATTTTAGACAAAGGTCTGATTCACAGTGTGCTGTCTCTCCTTTGTCCTTGAACAGACCCAAACTAAAACAGAGTAAAAAATTCTGTGCTCAAAGCATCTCAGTGCCTGAACCTGGGAACCTCCAGGCCCACACATGAAGCTCTGCTACTTAAGCTAAGCAAGCAGCTATGCCAGATGGTAGTTGGAATAAAGTGCTCTTCTGTGGAGTACTCAGAACACAGGAATGAGATAGAGGGTTAGAGCCTTCTGTCTTATGAGCATATTACAATGACAAGAGACTAACATACACATTTTTGAAGGCCTCACTTGCCTCTGTTACCGCTACCTCTACCTCCCCTCTATTACCACTTGCTCAGCAGGAGCTGAAGAAGGCATGCTCTCCTTTGGCTGAGACTTTTTCTGTGTTTTTTCAGGTTTTGTTCTAATTCTCTTCGAAGTTAATAGGTTGCTCATCTTTTTAGCTTTACTCTGAAGATAACAAAGTGCTCCTACCTTATTTTGGTAGATCTGTTTAGCCCTCGGGTCCCTCCTTTCTGCAATGTCCAGCACTACAGGCTCCTGGTTCCTCTCACTAGCGTCTAGGGATTTCTGAGCTCCTTTTCCCTCCAGGAATTTTTCCAGCTTCCAGCTGTTTTAGTTATCTTTTTTTTTTCAGGGAGGTCCTGGAATCTGAGACTTACAGGTGTCTTTCTTTCCTCACACGGGGCACCAACGTGTAAGGGTGTTTGGGGTTTTTGCAGGGCTTTATGCACTTCTAATTAGTGGTTTGTCATCAGTTTCATCTGTTTTGTTTCGCATCCAGGATTATTAGAAAGGCAGTTGAGCCAGTCTCTCGTGTTCGGTTTTGGATGTTTATTGTATCTTATCAAAATTTACAGAAAACATAGCAGTACCTCTAGCTCCTTGCTAGAAGTAGGAAAAATGGCTTCAAGTTGAGCCTGTTTCAAGGCTTTTTAAAGTTAAGCACACCAATAAACGTTTAACACTTATATTATTTATACTTTTAACCTGATAATAGATACCCATGACCCTTAGAGTGACTCTAGACTGACCAATCTAGAGGTAACTACTTAAGTTCCGTGAAGAAGCAGGAAGAGAAGAAGATGAACAAGAAGAAAGTCACCATCCAAAATTTTCCATCTTGTTCCCTAACTACCACTATACATGAAAAACCTCAAATTTAAAACCCATCACCCAGTGAACATACACATATCTAACCCACTACACATTTATGATCTCTAACTTATTATTTGTATTTACAAATCTTCTCCAAGGTTTCAGGTCCAATGCAGAGTTTTCCAGGGTCTCTGTGCCTGGAACCACAGAAAACTTAAAAACTCCAGATTCCTGAGATCCAAGAGTATACCTTTGCTGTTCTTCAATTGTGGGACCAAGAGAAATGTAGAAGTGTGTGCAGGCTGTTTAAAAGGCTGCTGCATGCAGCCAGCCACCTGCTGAGGCACATAACACCACTCGTGAGCCCAGGGCAGCCACAGACCACAGCAGGGGCAGTGCTCCTGTTGTTGCCATAGGATGGTTGATCAGCCTGTTCTTGAGTGGCACCATGTGCAGACTAGAGTATGTGGTATTCCTGCCCTCTCCCTGAAAAACCTTCATATATGGAAGCAGTTACATGAAACAAAGAAAAGGCCTCATCAATACTTTCAATCCATGGAAGTGCATCTGCTGGGAGAAGGAAATAATACTTCAAAGACATAGGACATCTGAGAAAATGATTCTTGATTTGTTTGGATCAATTTGGCCTTCAGGTGAAATTGCTCCTTATTCAACTGACAAGAAAACACTAAGGAGATTGCTGCAGAGTTTTTGTGCTCTTGGTGTCAGCTGATACTGTATGATTTTCAGAAACACTGCCAGCTGTTTTAATGGAAGAAGTGAACAAGTGAACTAAAATGACATCACAATTACAAATAAATCAGAGTGAAAATAGTGCTATTCTTTGCTATCTCACAGGGAATTAATTTCTGGAGGAAGAGGTAGCTTTTCTCTGTGTGTTGAACAATGTATTCCTTGTATTGATCGATTTGTACAGAATGCCATAGCCTTCTCAAGCTGATCTGGAGAGTATTTGTTCTCCTAAATCTGAATCTAGAATGTTTTTTTCTAAAATGAATTGAGATTTCTAAAACAGATTAGGTATAGCATGAATAATTAAGAGAATATGGCTTTATGCAAGACAGAGTCCATTAGGCATTTTTTAATATGTCCTTATGTCATCCAGAACTTCAGGACCCTATCCACATTAAAGCTCTTGCATTAATTGTCCTGATATTAGTAGGAAGCAATGCTACAAAACAAAAACTAAGAGCTAAACCACTGTTTATTTTTCATGTTAATGTTTTGTGTTGTTATTTTTTGTATAGATTAACTGCTTTCTGTGCTGTGCTAAAGTACTACCAGATTTCTTACCTTATTATTCTCTAAAATGTGTTCCTGTTATCTCATAGATGCTTCTGGTTGTACATTGTATGCTGGATCATGTGCACCACTGCATGTGAGACCATGTAGGTCAGTACTTGTCTGTACAGACACCACAGCATCCTGTGTGAATCTGCAAGAGTTTGTTCTGATGATCACAGTGTATTTCTCTGTGAATAAATTTAAGATGAAGGATTCTAACAGAGCTCACTGGCTGTATAACGATGAGCCAGTGAGTTTGGGGTAAGAAGTTTCTGTTTAAATTTACATAGAGCAGGAGTGCGTTGAATCACAAAACTATGTCCTGAAATAATAAATATTCATAGGTATTTAATGAAAGACAGCTGAAATAGCGCTATACTGGGTGTCTTAAAAGTAGACCCAACTATACTGTTTGCCCAGGTTTCAGTTTTGGGGGCTGGGCTTGCTTAGAACAGGAGTTGGAATCGGTGACTTCCATCCATAGGTCTCTTCCAGCCTACAGATTCTATGACATAAATAACAGCAAGTTAGATAGTTCAGTCACGAAACACTTACTAAAAACATGTTGCTTTTGCTGTAGTCATCTCTGCACTTGTGTGGGAGATAGGATTCCCTGGGTAACAGGAAGGCTTTTACTCTAGAGCTGCAATGTGGGTTGCATTATTGCCCTGTCTTGCAAGCTGCCCCTGAAAAGTCGCTTGGGCATCTCTGCATCATGCTCCAGACAAGCACAAGGAGCCACTGGAAGCTTGGCATTGCATTCAAGCAAATGCACCCCGCTGAAATCTGAAGTAATGTGGGTGTGTGGCACAGCTTAGCCACTGGGCTCTGCCCAGAATTCTCTTGGATGTACTTGGTGCTCTGGTTTCAAGTCAGTGCGAGGCTTGCAGAATGGAAACTGACTCTGCAGAGAGGCTTATGGCCTCCCTCCATACAATTTCCTCCCGCAGATCTGGGGACAGCATGAATACAAATGCCATTCTGTGCTGTGGCACAGAGCCAGCATTGGTCTTCAAGGTTTATTGGCAGAGCAGGGACCTGCTCTGGGCAAACATGGCAATACTGTTCATCAGATGTAGCTGGCAGTGGGAGAAGGGTAGCTGTGTTCAGCACCAAGCAGGAGTCTGCAGGGAGCCAGGTTGTGATGTTTGTGGCATAAGGAGTCTGTGTTGCAGATGACCTGCCCATGATAATTAGCTGCCTATGATAAAAGCCTCAACTCTTCATTTAATGCTTGTGGCCAAAGGAACCCAGGCTCCCTGTTCATCCACACTGCCCCTATGCTGGCCTCCTGGCTCAAATCTAGTTCCAGCTGACTTCAGGCAAACAGCTTTGGTATGGAGCATGCAGAATGCCTGCATTGCATTAAGCTGTGGCCACTGCAAACATCACAAACTGACTTGGAAAGGCAGAAATTTCCAAATGTATGAATGAGTTGAGGTAAGAGAGGTGGTACCTAGTGGATTAAAGTTTTAAATTAAAAATAGATGAGAATAAATTAGTTATACTTCTTAACAGAAAGAGTGATTGGGCATTGGTATGTGCTACCCAGGGAGGTGATGGGGTCACCATCCCTGGAGTGTTTAAGGAAGGACTGGATGTGGCACTCAGTGTCATGGTCTAATTGACATGGTGGTGTAGGGTCATAGGTGAGACTCAATGATCTCAGAGGTCTTTTCCAACCTAGTTAATTCTGTGATTTTGTGTAATTGCAGTGAGTACATTCCTAGTTAGAAAACTGGCTTTAGGTCTAAAATTTGTCCAGATCAACAGAAAAATTCTTTTAAGGATAAACATGCAATTCCCATTTCAACTTCAAATGGAACTTGACATAAATCACAAATTGATCACTTCTCTCTAATTAAGTTGTTAATAATTTCCAATCACTGGACTGAACAAAAGCTAAGGGTTTGAATAAATATGTCACATAATCACATAATTGCATTAGCATATTTGCTGTGAGAAGTAAATACAAGATTTAAGAGAATTGATTTTTTTTTTAATTGATACTGTAAACTATGCTTGGAATCATTATAATTGCAACCAATATCCTCTGATTCCTTGCATACATGGATAGTAACAAGTTTTTAATTTGCAGCTTCTGTAGATCTTTTATGTTGCAAGGTAGAATTTTAAAACATATAAAAATTACTGTAAAAATCCCCAGAGCTTGTGGAAGAGCTCAGAAATGAAAAGGCAGTTACAGGCTCTAAAACTAACTTTGTGTTAGAAGATAATTTTTGTTTCAAAGTGCCAGCAGTCTTTTCAATTTGCATTTATTGGATTTCACTTCTGTTTGAATGCTGGTATCTGAGGAGCCTAACTAGCAAATCTTGTTTGCTTTTAGTAATTTTATTGCCAGATTGCCAGATGTTCAAGAATCAAAATTAATGAATATTCTGAAATGTGTTACAATGATATTAATCCTGAATAATCTGAACCTGATTAAATATAGAAAAACTAATGATGTTATAAAACAAAATACCTTTAAAAGCATTTCTATGGCAGTAGTAATTTGAAGAAACACTCCTTCTATGATGTAGGGAAAATATAATAACATAAAATTAGGATATTCATATTCAAATGTGAAACAACCAGTGAAAACCAAAATCTTAAATAATAATACAATGTTTATGAAAAGTTCTCAGTAATTTTGATCTGGATCTTAATCCCTGGAGATGTTAACCCTCATTTTCCTCCTCAAAAGTCAATTGACATGTAAATAAAGAGTGCAATCTCTGTTGTATTGATTATTCTAACATTATTGTTTGGAATAATTTGGCTTTCTCTGTAGAGAAAACTGAGTAAGAACTCATGGGTCCTGTATTTACTGACTTTACACCAGAATGATAAATGGAGTCAGAGTGACTCCACAAAGAGTTTTTGCAACTGTAAATATGTGCTGGGAGCTTATTTGCTCCTGTTTGTTAGTAGGCATGGTGAGCCAGACCTGACCCAAAGCTTCTCAGAAGAATGAGGAAACTTGAATCCTGTCACCTCAAGGATGACAAAGATAATGTTTTTTTTTCTCATCACAAATGGCAGCAAAATCAAATGTTATGTTGATGGCATGGTTTAGGGAAGCTGGGAAAAGGCAATGGTGAAAGCAGAGCAGAGCCAGTACGTGGGTAATGAGGAAAAGTCTTTCTCCAAGCAGTCTGCTACCTGAGGCAGCCACCTACCCTGTGCATTTCTAGGGCAGGTTCTATCTGTATGACAGCTTTAAATGTTTATTGGAAACAGATTCATTCTGACCTGTGCAATACAGGTGTGCGCATATGTTAAAAAAAAAAAAAGTTGCAAGTAATTTGCTACATATTTTCTTTACACTGTGTTCTGAAACAGGAAAAGAAAAATGCTGAACAATTTATTTCAAGAATTATATTTAAAGCTATCAGTCATACTAACTACATTTTTCCAGTGTGAGTTCCTAGACATATATTTCTGTGAAATACAGTAACCAGAGCTGTTCAGCATTTTCAGTAATATTCTTCCATAATTCTGAAGAAAAAAAAATTAAAGGAAGGAGATTTTTTTTTTCTTCTTCAAATTACTAATTTTTTCTCCCTTTAATTCCTAATTTTCCCTCCATTATTTCCTAGGTGATAAATATGTCAAAATATTTTGAAGAAAATAAGATGGGAATTGATGCCTAGAATTTAATTTTCTGTTTTATTTTGGATGTGGGACAGTAACAAGCAAGGAAGGTGGCAGCAAAAATATTTAGCAATCTCTTTCTTCCCTTTGCCAAAGTATTGCTCTTTTCCTCTATTGATTTTCTGTCCCAGTCACTGCTGCTGACCTGATTTGCATGAAAATAACTTTCCTGTTTAGATAAATATACCCAAAATGGTCAATGCTAACAATGATAAAAGGAAGAAATATACTTTTTATTAGCAGTATTTGAGCTTTGGATGGAAAAGATGAAAGGTTTGTTTTTTCCCTTTGCTTAGGGCAGCAATAGATAAAGCATACAAATTCATTTGTAAGTGAAAATAACACTGAGAAGTCTCAGACATTGTGCCTCTTCAGCTTCTCGTTTCCCCAGGCTTGGGAACCCTTGGGAGAGGGCAATACAGAATATGTCCTCTGCTAATAAGACTCTTGAAAGTACATCACTCAGGAAAGAAATCTTTCAGGCATCTTAGACCCAAAAAAATTACTGAGCTTATAATTATTTTTCAAATCCATGTCTTGAGATATAAAAATAAAAGTATAAGGGTCCTTAAATACTTATGTAAGACAGTGTAGTTATTGCCTTAAAGGTCTACAATATATACAGAAGTAAATCATAAACATTGTTGTGATGAACCTTAACTTTCTCCTAATTAAATTGTGTACTTAATAGTAAAAGTTTTGAATTGCATAATAGCCTTTTATATTTCCTTTTCTTTCTTTTTGTTTTCCCCTTTTTGACAATTTAACTGCTTGTTTGTAACTTTCTTTCTCTGAATAGTTCATCCCTTTTCCCATTGGTCCAGCACTATTTCTGTTTTGGTGCATTCAGGCATGCTGTTATCGTAGAGGTGTTATCTGTTTTTGCAGCGTTGAATGTATTTTACCACTCTGCATAAAAAAAATACAATGTTGGGAAATTTGCAACATTTTAGATCTTCACATTCTCTCATTAGTTTGAAGTTACATTTATTTGTTGGTATTAAGGTAGTTAATTTTGTATTTTGTTGCCAATAAGCACAATAACTGGTGTGGGGCAGGTGCAATGCAAGAACATCAGGCAAATACTAGTGAAAATAAGACTGAAATCTCATTAAAACTGGCAATGCATGTCTTGTTCGCTCCATGCACGGGCTATGGAGGTGGCAACTGCTGCATCTTCATTTTCATCCACATGCTTCTGCTCTTTTCACACCAAAATGTGTTTTGGAAACAGGGCTAAGAGGAAGGATAACCCTGTGGTAATGCTGGAGTACTGGATAAAAAAAGAAAGAAGTTGGACAACTTATAATGCAGGGTAAGGGATGGAATAATCTTATAATGTTAAACTTGAAAGTCATCAGAAAGAGTCCAATACCAATAGAAAGCAGAATGAGGACTTCCATTCTGACAAATGCTTTTGAAATATAAAATTCTATACAAGCTTTCCAGGATGTTATTTTTACTGATAATAAGATAACTCCAGCTGAAGGTATATGGGTACAAACCAGTTTAGTATTAGCATTACTTGCAGCCATAGCAACATTTAGAGTGCATGGGGCCCAATGAAAACCAAATAATCTAGAACAAAAGTGCTTTTGCAAAATACTGCAGTTTGTTGCAGACTAAGGGGAAGAGAGAGTGCATCACCATTTTATCACAGGCAGAACTGCAGTTTGTGTTTGCAAACACTTGGAGTTCTGATGATTCCATATACTTTCTGAATAGTTCATATACCTCTACATCGGTGAGAACAGATTACTAAATTGAATCCTTAATATAACAATGTAATTGAAAAAATAGAAACATGCAGTATTTATCAATAAAACTGTAATGAAATATGTTTGTTTTTTTCAAAAGAGGCCTTCAAATAACTCAGAATTAAACCATGAACTTTGAATTCAGTGATATAATGTACAGGTCTTAATGTATAGACTTATAATAGATCAGTGTCAAAGGATATAATATATAGGTTTTAGTACCAGAAGGATTTATGAGATTGTGAGCAGCATTAAAAATGAAGTACAATTAAATAGAATTTAAACTTTATCTGTCTTGACATGATGACTTTAAAAAGGGAAAAGTCAGATATCCTGGTGCTGGTGCATAATGACCCTCAATTTAAAAATGTATGTACTATTTCTCATTTCACTGTCTCTAGCTTTATTTTTTATCATTACCTCTAGTTGTATTTTCTCTCTTGATTCTGTCTGCCTGAGCAGATGTAATTGCTCCCCTAAAACATTTATATTGACTGAAACGTCTTTATCATCTAATGAATCAACAAAGCACCAGCCCAAATGCTTAACATAAAGGATCTTGAAATCAATGGGACTTTAATTAAATGAATGTTTAAGGGCTTCATTGAAGGGCTTGAATTGTCACAACTCATGTAGCTGATATACTTTTTGTCACCTGTCTGCACAGTTACCTGCTCATCTCACCAAAGGGATCAATTAAGAGTCATAGGTTTTTTTGTGTCACCCTTACAAAACAAGAAAATTCTGTCTGTGTCCCATTTTGGAACTTTTCTTTAACTGACAAAATTTACTACTGGATTTTTATTGAGCTTGATTTTTAAAACTATGTGCAGTACTGTATTTGATCAACTGATCTCTCTCCTTCTTCAGATCAGATCCATAAAGGCTAAGCTGACTGTTTTTTGAGCAACATTGTGAGAGAACAGTTTCTGAGATCATGGTAACTTCCATTTTTGTTTTACTTCATGTGTCTTTTGTTCTGTGGTATAAGAGAAAACCCTACCAATGTAGAGGGAACCCTGGTACTAGAAAGTTTTACTTTGAAATGGATTTTAGAGAGTGGAGAACAAATGTGAAAAGGATTGAGTATGATCAAGAAATGCGAGTGCCTAAAAATAGACATCCAGTGACATTTTAGAGGATGTAGGGTGTCTGAGAGACCTATATTAAACTGACAGATGCTATTAGCCCTACAGGGGATCCATACCTTTCTTCTGCAGTAGATGGCATCCACGTTTTGCCTCCTTCTGATATTGGATTGACTTGGCTAATATGCTTCCATATAAATCTTGTATCAATAATTATTTGTCCTTCAAAACACCAAGTTTCTTCTATGAAAATATTGACAGTAGGATGCCAGCCTTCATCTGAAACTCTCAAATTTGACACCTTTGCCACATTTGCTCATATGTAAACTCAGTTATATAAGGCTCAGTTATAGAGCCTTGATACTGTTGATAAAATAACAATGATCTTTAAAGCTTTATTGATGTATTAGAAAGATTAAAGCTGACAAAGAACCTGTTTAAACAAAATAAATAAATTCAGAAAACCCTTTTATAGCCTAAAAGTTCTGTGGCATCTATTGCTACTCAATTAGCTCTTTGTTTTTACTTCAGCCAAATGTCATATTCAGATTGACCTTTAGCATCACTATTTGTTTAGATGTAGCAACTTCCAGTAGCTGTCCAGCCTTTTTCTCCCTCCTTGTATTCTAATTTCTAGAAAAATTACATTACACATTGTTGGCCTTTATTGTATCCTCCTACCATTTCATAAATTGTTTCATCACATCAGTACATGAGTCCAAGCATTGTGCCTGCTAATTATGAGATTATGAGCACCCTTTCCTCTTTTAACTTGGGGTAAATTCTGTGAGTAATGTGCAGTTACAAATTTGTGTACTTTATGCCACATGCTTTTCATGCACTGCTTCTACTGGGTGTTTGTAAATAATTCTCTTTTAGACACCATATTTTGGTCTCTCCGAGTGCTTCCATTTGGTCTGAGTAATCAGTGTTTCAGAGCACAAAAATATGGGATGGAGAAAAGCCTGTTCTGATGTTTTTCAAGAAAGACTGCAGTTATTAACCATAAAATAAAGCTTCAACCAGGAACAGTCACAATTTAATTATTATGATTACTGCAGATCGAAAGGAAAGGAAGAGGGAGACTCTTGTGTCTGTGTTTTCATGTGTCTGTGTTTCTGACAGAGAAGAATACTTGATTAAAAATGAAAGATGCCACTGATATCTCATATTCTACTTTTCTTTGTCCTTTCTGCTCCTTATCTGTCAGGATATTCCAAGGAACTGCAAGAGGATCCCGTTAAGCCCCTGCTTGTGCCAGTTCAATGAATGGTTGGATGAATGATTAATCACTGAGGGAATGACTGGCCATAAAACAGTAATCATATAACTGGTGCTGATGCAAACTTCCAGTGCACAATCCTCCATTATTTACAGATTAGCTCAATGAGACAGAGGGAATATGCATCTGCAAAACTATCCTTCAGTAAAGGGGTGAGTGATCCAGTGAGAGCACATTGTGAATATTCATAATTTGGGCATGATGAACAGCACAGGAGCTGCCAAATCATTTCAAGAGCCCAGAGAGCTTTTAGAAAACTGTGAAGATTAGCTGCCCTCATCTCTATTGTTATGGGGTGACTAGCTGGAGACAAGAGGTTCTTTGTTCTCTTCACAGTCCCATGAAAGCACTGTGTTCCAAGGAATCTGTTCCAAGAGAAGCTGAATTTTGTTTTTAACTTTCCGCTAGATAGCATCAAGTGCATCTCTTACTTTAGGGTTGTTTGTTTTTTCTAAATTTTGTGATCCACATGCTTTATTCAGATTGTGCAGAAATCTATATTTCTGTTTAAAATTAGGAAGAATAATTTCCAAATGTGGCCTGTGTAACTTGATCCCATGTGGTCTCCTTAAGCCTGCATTCATGAAGCAAGATTTAGGGCTAGAAATTCACTGTTTCTGCATCATCTCATTGGGTGATCACCATTCAGAGAAGAAACTGAGTCAAAACCAGGGGGTTTGCAGATGGAAATGCATTTTTTGTCTATGTCAGTAGTGACATAATGCAACAGGGAACATTGCAAACCTGGTACAGACTTGTTACAGTATATAGCTTGTCTCCTTAGATGTGTACATTTTAAATAGCGCTTAAGTGCACTACCTAATTCTTAAACATTTGTGTTTGCAAGGTCAACATGCCCTGGGAACTCACTAGTCATCCCAAGCTCACAGAGCTGGACACATATCAGCCTTATCTGAGCACAGAAAGGCACACAGGGGAAAATAATATGTTTTTTTCTGACATTCTTGTCTTGTTACTATTACTTTGGCTGTGGCTAATCTATGCTGATCTTTTTTGTACAATATAGCTCTCTTAAACCTCTCTTGTGCTATGGCTGTGGGCACACAGAAACAACAAACAGACACAATGAAATTTTCTTTTGAGGGTTCTGTGGGTTATAAACATTAGAGCTGCCACTGCTGCAAGCATTAACTATGTTAATGCCAAATTAATTTTAGAATGAAGAGTGTAATTATGTCAGGTAGGACAGGAGTAAGTAGAAGGAAAAAATAAAAATGTTGGAGAGAATTGAAAGAAGAGAAGATGGCGGAGAAGGTGAGTAAAAGAGCAAAGGATGGAACACAGGGATTCACAGTGAATTCTCCCTCTCTCAAAGCGAAAAAACAGTAGCCAGCAGGTCTCATTGAAAGAGCTTTAAACTAGATTTGAAGGAGAAGGGGGAAAAATAACCAGGTTTTCTAGACATAAGCCTGGAGTGGCACACCAGTGTTTGAGGGACAGTGTTGATGAGGCCCTTTGGTCTGCTGTCCCAGTAAAGATAGGAAATGGAGATCGATACAGCAGCAAAGCTGCAAGGGTTATTTAGGGGTTAGAAGCCACAGGTACACCTGAGAATGGCCACATTAGGAGTTATGTTGGCTCTCCACCCAAAGAGGTGGTGGGATCTATCACCCACCTGAAGTGCATCTACACCAATGGATGCAGCATGGGCAACAGACAAGAGCAGTGGAAAGCCATGGAAAAGCAGGAAAACTGTGACATAGTTGTCATCGTGGAAACATGGTGGGATGACTCACAAAACAGGAGTGCTGCAATAGATGGCTATAAACCCTTCAGAAGGCACAGGCAAGGAATGAGATGTGGTGGGGTAGCCCTGTGTGTTAGGGAGTGTCTGCATTGCCTGGAGCTTAGTGGTGGTGAAGATAGAACTGAGTGTTTATGGGTAGGAATCAGGGGGAAGGGTAACAAGGCAGATATTCTGTAGGAGTCCATTCTGACTTCTCAATTAGGATGAATATTTTATAAGCAGCAAGAAGTCTCACAATCCCTAACCCTTATTTTTATGGGGAACTTTCAACTTACCAGATGTCTGCTGGAAATACAAGACAGCAGAGAGGAAAAAGTCCAGGATGTTCCTGGAGTGTGTGAGGGATAACTTCCTGTTACAGCTGGAAAAGAAGCCAACTAGGCAAGGTGCCTGGCTGGACCCGCTGCTTGTGAACAGAGAAGGACTGGTGGGTGCTGTGATGGTTGAAGGCCTCTTAGTGGTCACGAAATTAAATTTTTCCATTCTCATATGGAGTGGGAATAGCAGAACAGACAGTTGCCTTGGACTTCTTGAGGGCAGACTTTAGTCTCTTTAGGAGTCTACTTGACAGAGTCTCATCATGACAGTGGCCATTTACAAAAAGTTTCAGAAAGAGGATTTAGGGAGCTGCAGGTCTGTTGGGCTGACCTGGATGCTGGGGAAGGTCATGGAGAGGATAATCTTGAATGCCATCACACGGCACATGCAGGACAACCAAGGGATCAGACTCAGCCAGTATGGGTCTAGGAAAGGCAAGTCCTGCTTGACCAACCTGACTTCCTTCTATGACAAGGTCAAATCTCCTGCTATGCTCAGTGCCTTTATTTTCAAAATTACAGAAAAATGAGCAATGAGGATGTGTGGGACAAGGCACACCAGTGCTATCCTAGACAGGTCACATCTACTTTTCTTTTGAGCTTGGTGGAGGCAAAGCTTCTTCTAACAGCTCTCCCTGACTTAATATGTAAGTTATTAAGCAGCTGCTGGCATGATTTCTGAATGATTTTGGTCTGCCTTGCTTATTTAAAACACATTTTCCTCTTCTGAGCTATTCTGCAGATTCTCAGTAATGCTAACATTTCTGCACTTCTGAAGTCTCAACTCAGTTTTATTTTCAGGCAGTTTGATTAGTCACTCCTTTCAAGCTACTAATCAGTTTTTGTTTTACATCTAGTTGCTTCAGAAATCATAGCTTTTTGCTATATTGAAAATTAATTTTTCCTTGGTGCCACTGCCATACTGATTTCTGTTGTGAATCATCTTATTAGAGATAGAACTTGCCACCTTTCCTGTGATTGCAAAGTCATACCTCTATTTGCCACTTTTTATGTGTGCCTGCAGCTTCATTTAATTTCAGCAGTGTTACACTTTGACTGGAGCAAGCTCAGGCTTCTCAGCTGTCCAGCTGTCCATGCTGCTCCCAGCCTGTCTGTGCTGCTCATCCTCTTGCCTTGCCAGGGCTTGGTACCCGTGGCTTGTTCAGCTGCTGTGCTGAACTCACTGCCCCTTGCTGCAAGATGCAGTGGCAGCGAGGCCAGAAGCAGGAGGGCAGTTTTGAGGGAAACTTTCATTTTGTGAAAGTCCATTCATCACAGAAAAAGGAGAAAAGCAGTTCCTGAGTACTCTCCTGGCACTTGCGAGTATCAGTGCTCATTTCAGGCCTGAAATTAATTGGCTGCTTTTCTGCAAAAGCCATGGCAGATGGATCATGGCTGTGGATGAGCCATATTTATTTACCATGGCATTTTTGTGCCATGAGGTTCTGGCAAAAAGTCACCAGAAGCATCTTCCATGCTGGCAGCAGCTAGCTGTGGGCATAAAACGGTGAGATATAAAAGCCTGGCTGTGGTGCTCTGTACCAAAGGTTGTGTCGTACTCAGTGTTTCTTTTCCCACGAGCATACTAGAGCATGATTCCCTGGAGCCTTTTGAACAAAAGATAACTAGAAGATGTCTTTGTATAGGGCAGAATCCCAAGGAATTCTGCTGGTGTGTTCAACAGTTGAAGGGTAGATTTCCCATTCCTTTCCTTGGAAGCTGAGGTGTCAGAAACTCCCCACTACACTTGCTCAATTGCCTAACCTAAGCATGCTCACCATGATACCCAGGCTATCTTTTCTCATCAAAAATTCTTCCAGATCACATGAAACTCAGCAACAAGTCCTCTATTGCTACATTTCTGCTGGCTCAGCATTCTTAAAGTAGGATTTAGAGTGGATATTCTCCTGTAGTGCATCTTGAAGAAGAGACCAGACCAAAAAAGATGGTCTTTTTTTTTCTTCAGACCAGAAAGGTCAAATATGCTTGGCCAGCTGCAGATGAGTTGTTGTTAGAGACTGAAATAGCTCATGCCTCAAACATTGATGTAAAGTCTTAAACTGTATAAAGAAGACTATCCCTCCATAAAGGATGCCTGACTGCAACTTTGGACTGAAAGTTGAACTACTGAGATCAGATGAATGGAAACCCATTCTTCAATCACCAGGCCTGGGGGAAAGGAACGCATCTACAAGAGAACCAAACTCAGCAGCCATGCTGAGAGTCAGCTGTGGCTGAATTTGGGGTGGGGGAGATCAGAGTCTGCAGAAGCCAGGTTTACACAGAAATGCCTCCTGAAATGAGGTGTGGGGAGGAGGTTTCAGGTGTAACCTCTGGTCAGGGGCAGTGATCACCCATCCTCCCTTACACAGACTGGCCCATCTGTGGAACCCCCAACCCCAAGGCCACATCTATGAGACATTCATGTGAGAGGCAGCTGAGGGGGTGTCACAATCCATCAAAGACACCCCAAAGTGTTCCCCAGAGACTTTGCATCACAAGATTGCAGGTAATGGAACAGATCCAGAGTCTGTTGCAAGAGACTGCACCCCCCTCACCCTGGAGGCCATGCTTGGACATTGTCACCTGGCCTGAGTGTATATTAACTCACAAGATTCTCTGCTTTCAGGGGACCTTCACCACCAGGGAGACCAGGTGGAGTGGATCATCAGGATGCTAGTGGGATCCATGGAGCAGTGATATTCTCTTTATTCTGTCTCTGTCACTCTCTGTCCCAATGCCTGTTTTCTATTTATCCCTTTCTCTCTTTTCCTCTCTCTCATATTTATGACCAAATAAAATCAATACTATTGGCATTGGCATATGGTCTCGTTTGCACCTTAATTCGGTTAGAGGCATTCCTAATAACCTTTTAATAACCAAATCTTGACAGTTGCCTGCCTGGCAAATAGAATTAATTCCTTCAGAAAATGTGTCTGACTCTGTGTATCAGTAAATTGAATGGCACCTGAGTCAGGAATTCCCAGGCACTGGATAAGATTACACATGTTGCAACAGGGCTTAGACAACCGCTTAGCATGATTTTGGGCTCACTACCTAAGGCCTCACCAAAACATTTCTGACATAGCCTGGGAGTTATCATCGGTCAAGCAACATTTCCATTTGGTTCTTTGGATATTTTCACACTTTTGGAGAGTGAAACACTTAACTGTATAGATATGTGCCACTCTGGGCCACCATGTTTTAGGAGCCTGACTACTGCCTAACTTAGAAGAATGGTTTGGGTGAAACATCCAATTTACTAGCTGTAGCCTCTAGGTCCACACAGGGTTGTTTTGGGACAAATGTGAAGCCAAACAAATGAGAAATGGTCACACATTCTGAGGAACCTGTCATTTTGTGCCAGAGGCAATTCTGAACAAAAATCAAGAGGTGGGCATTGTGAATCCACTAGCTTGGCAATAAATACATGACCTAGAATAATTATTGCAGTTCTTGTTACATGCAGATCTATCACCTCCTGGCTTCAAAAGTGATCTTTTCATGTGCCATAGTTTAAACTCCTGAGACACCTTGGCCTGAATATAACTGTCCAAACTCTTGTACCTACAACAGTAACACGCAAGTGTCCCAAAGGCCTTGGGTCACACCAGCTTTCTGAGCGTCTCAGAATCCTAAATAAAATGGAACAAGATAAGAATCAGCTCCACTGAACCGTGTCCTTCACCCTCTCTACTCATGTGTGAACCCCTAAGAAACTCACTTGACAAATTCAGTCTTGGTAAAATTTTTGGGATCCAGAATACAACTCAGCTTTTGAAATGCAAGACAAAAAACTTTTTCTTCTAAATGTGGATTCACAAATAAGTGTTGCATATAATCTCTTGTTCCAGAAAGAATCAGAGTGCGTTGGTGCGTTCGGCCTTTTATACTTCCCTTTGAATGGCTAAATATGCCACTTTAGCCTACACAACTCAGTAGGGATCTTGCTAGCTTCCAAAAAACTGGAAAATCATGCTGCATGTTAATTTCCCTCATGCAGATAAGAATGTACACCCTAATTTCGAATTTATATTTGTGAAAGAAGAAAGCTGTATTCAGCAATAGAGATGAGGGACATCAGTGTGAAAATGAAGCCAAGTTTTAACAAGAGGAACTAGAGCTTTTGATAAACTGTATAATTAGAAGAAACTGTGAATCTCATTTTTAATGTAAATAAAAGGAGAACCCTTTTTACTTTGGCATCAAACCTCCACCCTCAATCTACAAAAGCATATACTTACTTTGAAAGGATTGTCATAGATTATTATTTAGAATCTTAGGTTATGAACTGGGGACAACAAAACTCACAGCAATGTCCCCAAGCATTGCATTAACCCATGAAAATCCCAGGTAACATACCATTATTTGGTACATATATATTCTCACCACCACTGACTGGAAACCTGGGAAGGCAAGCAATTATCACTGTGTTGGCAGTTTGTGTTTAAAGTGTGTAATTATCTCTCCAACTCCCTACACAAATGTATTTCACTGTATTTTAAAGGTGCTTAATGAACATTTACTGACATAAATGAAATCCAACAACTATCAGAAAAATTCAGTATAATTGTTTCTGCTTCTATATTCATAGAAGCATAGAATGGTTTGGGTTGGAAGGTTCCTTAAAGATGATCTACTTCCAACCCCCTGCCCCATCCCTAAGCTTTAATCTAAACCAAAAGAAGAATCCTTCTAATCTTTCTTTTATTAAGTGTAAGTGCTCAGAATCTTTATGATATTTTCATGACATAAACATGAAACATATAGACATGGACTAAATATAAGATGAGCCCTGAGGGTTCACATGTTATTGGTAGGTATTTTAGAAATTTTTCTGTAGAGAGGAAAGGCTTTTTTTGAGAGATACAATGCACAAACTTTCAGAAAATTTAAATAACTATAACTTGCTTTTTATGCTTAACAAGACTAGGTAAACTTCAGGTTTTAAGTTGGAATGCTTTTGCCTTTTTTGGTATATACTGTCTATGGCAGGCCAGACAAACACAAAGCATGAATCACATAAGTAAGAAAATTACAATGTTGTAAGGTAACTGTCATATTTTTATCAAGGATGCTGAAATGGATTTGAACGAAGCAACAATTTTTCAATATTCATTCAATAAATTTTTCTAAATTTATTAGCTAACTTTCTAGCACATTCTTAATTGTCACAATCATCATATTATTACCAGATAAAATTGAATTTAGATTCATATCTAAACCCCTTCAGTCATTGTAATACAACTAACTCAGCGGAAGTTGTTAAAACATAACTTTCTTTCCATTTTCCCAAAATTATGAAATAGAATTTGAAAGCAGGTTTTATCATCTTTAACCAAGATGAATACTCCCCTTGTGTATGGCACCAAAGAAGTTCCCAAGATAGCTTTTGAAGGAGGATATTATTTGAATAGAGAGCAAATGAGACAAAATCCCCTGACTTTTGTCAAAATGTATAGGCTTTACGCCAGTTTAGAAAATAAGGGTGTCATTCTCAGGACACATGGAAAGTATGTTGTAACCTTATGTTCACCATGCTCAGCAGGATAACAACTTGATTAGCAGCACACTTCAGGAGAAAGACTGACGTTAAAAGTGTGATTGCCTATTATGTGTTGAAATGGTTACTGTGAGAGCTCAGAAATTATTTTTATTGAAGAATATATTTGAGTTTTGCTTATTCATGTTTAAAAGTAGATTTTTGTATGGATTGCAACACTTCAAAAATATTCATTGCTCAAAAGGAATTCATTGCTCAAAAGTACTTATCAACTTATTAGGCATCTTTTTTTTCCTCACTTGAAGTCTGGCACTGTTTCATCGTTGTTAAGTGTTCTTTGTGTTTTACAGTGAAGATGGAATTATTACTTCATTTTTCATAACAGACTAGAATGTCTACCCCAAAAACAGCAAATTAAATATTATGATGTTGTTTTCTGAGAAATAATCATAATTGTAAAGTTCAGCTGCCTAAAAATTCATCAAAGAGTATAAAGCTTATGACAATAAAAACTAGAATTAATATGATCACATTCTGCCTTACCCAGCAGAGTGGCACACCCTGCAATTTTGACAATGAGATACAAATTTTTTAAAAGGCCTGTTTTCCTTCTGTTTTCCTCTCCCCTCAACCTAGTTCTATTGTAATTTTAATCCCATCTAATTTTTCTGATGCCACATAGCATTTGGGGAGCATCCGCATTTAGGCACAACACCATAAGGAGTAGGCTTGGTCCTATGCTACATTTCAGCCAGGAACATTCTAAGTGAGTTTAGTGTTTCCTGAAGTTAGCCAGACTCTTGTAACCTTTCCCATGTAGGCTGGTCTACACAATGTAAATTTTTCATTTGAAATGCTCAAGCCAGAAGGCTGCAAGAGACTTCTGTGCTAAAACAGAGGACACCTGGCTTTTCTGAGCCTCACTTTTGAGATTTGGATCTCACTTTGCTTAAAAACTTGGGTGATGTTAACAATCCTTTCTTTTTGAAGCCAAATTCCTGTTGCATGACTTGGGTAAAACACTAAATCGTGGAGGGAGAGCGAGCTGAAGTTCTGTAAATATACCTTTAATTTTCATTGTAGCCTAGAAGTCCAACCCTCTTCATTCCAAACACCTCTTTTTAATTGATGTTCAGCAAATTGTACTAGATATGAACATGAAGTAGCCAGCTATGGTAATTTTTTCTAAATTTGCTAAGCGACTCTTGGCCTTGTATTCCTAACCATGGGCATGTTTTCAGATGACTGAGTTTTGTGACTGCTGATAATCACATCTATTTTGAATGCCTCCAGGTAGATGCAGAAAATTGCAGTGTTCTCCAAATCACTAAGTACTCCAAATGACTTAAATGTACCTGGGTATTTTGACAACGCTAATGAATAGCTGGCAGGCAAATATAAAGCAGAAAGATTATGCTGGTGGAGAGTGAATAACATTTTACAATAAGGCTATACATATTCAAAAAGCAAAGGGTGATAAAATATTTAACTCGTTATATATGTAACATTACCAATTTTGTTACTTGAGAAAAAAGAAATTAAAAATCCTTAGAATGTGACTCTTTTACAAAATACAGTGGCCAAAGGTAAATCGATACAACTTATACTCAAGAATATTTTAAATTTGTCCTCTACTGTTTAGAAATAGCACTTTACAGTGATGTCTTCTAAAACAATCAAATTGCAATCAATATAAACTTCACGACATCCATTTATCGCTACTCAAAATTTCAGATTATTATCAACTTTTAGTTATATTCTTATAGTGTAAGACTAATTGCAAAATATACACTTAAACTTTGATATAAACAATTAAGTAACTGTGATCTGTGTGTACATAATTTGAATGCTTATACAAAAAAAATACAGTAAGGAAGAATTGTGGATGGAGGTTGTTATATTTTGAGTATATAATCCAGAACTAGAGCTCACTAGTGTATTTGCTCTGCTTATTTACATGCAAAAATACAAGTGGTAGCAAAAGCATTTTGTAAATGAATTAAAAAAAGAACCTGTCTGACCCATTGGAAATTGTAGATGTCAGTATTGTGCAGTCCAGCAGCATTGTGAGAGAACAGAATATTTAAAAATCCCTGGAAGAGCAATCAGATTAGAAGAACTACTTGGAATGACTTGTCTTGAACAGCTTTGTTTCACACACACACACGCACAAATTTCAACAGCACATCCATTTTAAAGGCATCTTTCATTTGAAAATAATTTTCTTCCCAATTTTCCTAATTTTGGTCAGATATTAAAATAAAAAAATATTTACACCAAAGGAAAATGTGGTAATTTCTGAGACAATGGGAACTCCAAGCTGGAAATAATGGGTGAAAGTTTTCAATGGCACGAGTAGCTAATTGTGTTTTGTGCAGCAATGAGAAGCAGTTTAAGCCTCTGGAGAGCCCATTGGAGCTGCAGTGATACAGTGGTGTATTCGCTGGGCAGTGGGAAAGTCATTCTGTGAGACAGTCAGTCCTATTGCATCCATTCACCATCAGAGGGAAGGAATGCCGTGTGTAATGGACACTGACTCATGGTGCATGGCAGAATTATACTCTGATAAGGTTTAATTTCATTTTTGCCATGGTGATTCGTTTCACTTCGTGAATGAAGTAGAACTGATAGAAGTTTCACAAGCGCAGAGATCCTGCATGGAATGACTTTCCACTTTTCATCCTCATCATTTTCTCTCTGGAGCAATTTTCACTGTGCCACAGTGAAAGAAGAAATCTGCAGTGCCATTCTAGTTTGACTCTGTCCCTCCTTCTCTACTCTTTCCCATGCCTGAAAGCACCCATTGTTGGGGAGATACTGTGAGTTCACAGCCTCCCTGGAGGGCTTCCTATTCAAGACAAGCTGTGCAGGAGCCAGGAGAAAAATCAGCACTGGCTTTGCTGTTTCTAAGCAGTCCTTTTTCCTTTCTCCCCTTTGTTCTATCTGTTCTTAATGGTACTTCGCGTTGACGTCTGCTGAAATCCTAATCAAAACTTATTGTGCATGAAATTCACTTATAGAGTATTAGGTGCCCAACTGGGTGTGCAACTAGATTCTTTGCCTGCACATCTCTGGAAAAAAGCCTGGGGTCTGAGGGAGATTTTGTTCAGTTTTGATGATTTCCATCAGAAAAAGGCCATGTCTCTTACAGTGGTGGATGATAGAAAACTACCTTCCTTCAGCATCAATCCCTTCCTTGTGCTCCAGTTCCTGCCCAGCTGCTGCAGCTGACATGTAGCCCAATAACTGCTGGGTGCCAGCCACAAGACTGTGTCTAGGATTGGTTTCTAATAAGAACCAGAGTCATTGCTCTCCCTTCCTGCCGTGTGACACCTGCAAAACATAACCAAGAAAAAGTTGAAGCTGACTTTTCCCATTTTATTAGTCAATGACCCACAGAGCTCCCTGAAGCATCATTTGTATGTCGAATCATCCACACAAATCTTTCTCTTACATTCCAGCTGCTTGTCCATTGAGTCTGTTGTATTCTGTAATTGCTAGTTACTGCAGTGCAGCAGGGTCAGGTTGTACTCTTGACACATAGAACTTCCAATCCCTTACAGTGCCCCTTAAAACCAATGTAGCACTCAAGGGAAGTAGAGGTAGGCACTGGAGGTCCAGATAATTGCCTCTAACCAGTGTGCTTAAAACTTCTCAAGCCTTATCTCAGGAAAAGGCATGAAAGCACTGACAACTCCATGTCTTCTTTTATATTGGAAACTGCTTCTGAGTTTCTAGTGAGCTTTCCTTGAGATCCCCTGTGCACACAGTCACAGGTGTTACATCCCTTTTCACCAGTACTCTCTTCAAAAATGCAGCCTTTGAGGCTAGAAGCACTGCTCCAGTGAACAGCACATGGAAATGATGGAGACAAGAAATACATTTTTAATTTTGATACATTCTGCTTACAAACATAGCAGTAATTTGCAGAAATATCATAACCAAATACATGTAAATTCTTCCCAGTTCCCCACAATTGTGCATGACGAGTCAGACCTAGTAGTGTTGCTGTCACTCCTCTGAGAAGGTCTTCAGGTTTAATAGGTTTTCTTTTGTCCCAAGGGTAATATTCTGCAGGCTGACAATGGTGGAAGGACCTGCCTTTCCACCTGTAAAGAGTGGCAGGAAAAGGGTGGAGAGGGACATTCATTTAAAGGAGATGCTAGAACAAAGAGATAGGGAGTGTGATGCATTTCATGAGGGTGTCCAGATCTGTTCAGAGGAAATGACTGAACACACAAGGAAGGTACTCTGTACTTTGAGAAGTGTTTAGGAGCAGTGTGTGCTGGAGAGATGCTCTCACAGCAAATCCAGCTTGATCTCTCTAAAGCTTTCCTGGCAACAGGCACACGCTCATCTGTGTCTGCCCAGGTCTGCCTGGAACACACAGGCTGTGCTGCTGCTCTGCACAAATGTGAACAGAAACACAAACATTCAAACAATAAGATGGTGAAAATGCATATCCAACTCTGCAAAAATATTGTCCTGGGGAATTATTACTCTGCATTTATCCAAGAAGGGACTTAGTCTCTATTAAAAAATGCCTGTTGCAGAAGAATTACTCAAGTCTAATTATTTATAAAGACATATGATGAATATGTGTGCAGGTTTGAACACATAAAAATATATTGTAAAATATGTGTTTGACTGGTTTCTCTCCAACTAACACCACATTTCTAACATTCACCTAAGATTATTGTTCTCTGTGTGACTTTCTCTCTCAATGACATTCCCTTTTCATAACCTTTGCTATCTAAAATTGAAGCTCTCAGTTTAAACAAGTCATCAGTCTCCTAAGGTCCTTTTTAAATTTGTAAAGTTATCATCCTCTACAAATGCCTTAATCCCACCTATTTTACAGAGGGGTCTTGAATGATTAGGCTATAACAGACACCAGTTTTTGAGGTAATAAAACTGGAAGAGAATGCTATTTTCATTTTTCTTAGGTAAATCTATTCCTCTTATATTGTTATGAGGCTGTCTGTGATGTGTTGGGTCTCGTGCTTTGTAATTTAAACCCCTCTGGGACAACTAGTTTATCTGCAAGCATGAGATTTGGGGTGATAGTACTGGATAAATGAGTAAAATAATGATCTTTTTCCAAAGGAAAATAAACTTTCCAGAAAAAGGAAAGGTTTGCACACATTACACTGCAGTTACTGTCTGTGCTTTCTTGGTTGATCTGACTGTTCACAGAATGGCAGAAGGAGACTGTGGCTGACGTAGGAAGGCACCTCTGGAGCTCATCCAGTCTGCCCACAAAGGGTTAAAAAGGGCAGACTGTTCAGTCTCTTGTCCAGTGAAATTTTTAATATCTTCAGACTTTATGAAGGAAAGAAATACTTTTTTCAAGGATACATACACTACTGGAATGCCATCTGAGCTGACAGCCACCAAATTTCTTCCACTGACCCTTTCAAATGGTGAAATTATCTGTTTTCATCCATTCTACCTTTATGTTGGGTGGGACCTTCATTTAACACGGTATTCAGTGGCAGGAGCACACTTTAAATGTTGTTAATTAATATATCGTGCACTAAGCAAATCTTTGCCTATCGACTGCAGCTCCCTGCTGGGCTGTGTTTTGATTTTGGAATTAATTTAGAGCTCATGTCATGAAAAATATTAGAGCATCCAAACCAAAACTAAATTTTATTTAACAGCATTTATGATAACTTTTCAAAGCAGTATGAAAAATTAAGAAATAGATTTTATTTTTCCATGCCCTAGGGAAAGTAATTATGTTAATTGCATATTGTGTACAGCATCTGTTATAACTTACGAAAGACTGATTTGTGTGTGTGCCCACATTCACACACAATGACATTTTATTTAATAATATCTACGCTATAAAACATAACTTGTACTAATTTGTTTCTTAAAATTATGTATTCAGCTTCAAAGTAAGGTTACTATTAACGTAAGGTTACTAATATTACAGCACTGTAATAAAACTCTAACAAATATAAGTGTATATCTTCCTTATTCGTAGAGCCTAATTAGAAATCTCTTTATCGGTATCAGGCCTACAATATCCCTGTAATCCATAAGGGTTACCATTTGGAACTTCTCTTTTCTTTAAAGTAATTCTTGCATTCAAATGTACATTTGTTTAGTTTTGTTATGAAATATTGACAGCTATTTAAAGGACTTTGTCAACCTTGTTGAAATCAGGAATGTTTTCTTCTAGTCAAAGGTGCATGGAAGTACCACGTACTGCAGAGGACAATGGAGTGGTATAGCTGGAGGGTTAGGCTTTTGAATCCAGCCCCAGAGCTGAAGAAACAATTATATATTGGTTTTAGAGAGAAATTGCTTAGCATGTCTGCCTTCTGGAAGCTCCTCTTTTAACAGTCCATCTGATTTGAATGTACTGACTCATAACATCACAAGCTACTTCAAACAATCCCTGTCAAGTTGTAAAACACTGCAGATATAACTAGATATCTGGAAGAAACAGTACCCTCTCAGCATGACACCCAAAGCAGATTTGATAATTTACACTGGTGCCATTTAATGAGTAGTGTGATATGAATTGAGATGCAGTTGTCATTTCCACATTAGGATTACTATTTGTTCCTTTCAAAATCTCTTCATCGCCTCGAGGCTTGTCTTGGCAATCCATAGAAATCCTTGTTTAGTTGATGAAGCTCCCTGTGCTGCAGAGGGAGAAACATACACAGTAAACCAAGCACCTTGTTTAATTTAGGCAGTAGGAGTAGAGTGAATCCACTTTAAGAGGTGCCTATCATCTTAAAGAAGAAGCCTCATAGTGCTTATCTAACTTTTAGATGTCAAAAGTGAGCTGATATGAATCACAAACTCTAAAATATAAAATAGATAAATAGATGGAATATTATGGTTCTTTCCTATTGATCATGATCACAGATTTTTTTTTCAATACAGAAAAGATGCAAAATTGTTTTCAAGCTTTGTCTTCCAGCAGAGACAGTATTCCATCACTTACATATAACAATTACAAATGAATTTAAACATGACAGCTAAGGTTGCATTTCCTCCCAAAATTGCTGTGTGGAGATCTGTATGGGCATCACAGCACAGGACCAGCAAGGAGCTCATGAGACCCTCAGTGGGTTCTTCTGCTCTCTGACAAGGGTGACTGGGTCTTGATCATTCTTGTCAAATGTTTGCTTAAGCAGTTCTCAAGAATCTCCAGTGCCAGATCCTCAATCGCTTCTCCAGGTTGATTCCAGTACTATAACATGCTTAACACCAGAAATTTTTTTGCTAGTATTTAATATAATCCTTCATGCTAATTCAAATCAATTACTCTTCCACAATCCACCACTGGCAGGGCCAATTATTTTATTTCTCCTTTCAGCAGCCTTTCATGTATTTTAATAATGTTGCAGGGCTCTTTGGCATGCTTCAGTTTAAATGACCTTCCAAGTCTTTTTTATACATCATAATTTCCTGACTTCTTCATTGTTCTCCTAAGGATTCTGTTCAGCTGGTCCACAACTTTCTTGAAGGACAATGCCTGAAACTAGAGAGAGATGAATCCTTTCTAATGTTGATCAGAGAGAAGGGATTACTTCAAGTGTTTTGCACACTGTATGTTTTACATGTTCCAGTACAATGTCAACTTTTCCCTAAGCTTGCGTATGAAAATGGAAAAATGTGAAGACTATGATGCTGATATAGCTGAAACCATGGAAAAAGTGGCCTCATTTTTCTGAGACCCTTTATTTTTGTAGTATCAGGAGCTATCTAGCAGCTAATGCATATATTAATAGACAGATATATTTAAAAAATGCAACCATGAAATTACTGTTTCAGAAGCAAGTTTAGAGTTTAGACAGTTGACATCTGTCCTTTGGTTGTGATTAGTTTGCAATGGAGCCAAACAGGTTTGGTTTCTTTTCCCCTGCATAGCAGGCAAGTCCTAAGCATTAGGAATTCAAGAATGCCCTCGTTGTTCTGCTTGGTATCTTGAACTGTGACTTGGGCTCCCTCCTGAATGGAAGTGCACTGCTGCCACGACTACTGCTGGTGTTAGCTGCCAGGCAAGCTTGGCTTTAGTGGCTCAGTTATAATGGCAGTAAAAATGCTCAGAGTCGAAATGAGATGAAGCACTTATGAAATATCTAACAGGTTAATAAGAAATAAGCATCAACATGAGCTCAACATGACCCAGCAATCTGCATTTGTAGTTTGGAAAGCCAGTTGTATCCTGGGCTGCATCCAAAGCAGTGTGGTCAACTGCTTGAAGGAGGGAATCCTGCCCCTCTACTCCTCTTTACTGAGATCCCACTTACGGTGCTGCTTCCAGTTCTGGGACCCCAATGTAAGGACAAGGACCTGCTGAAGAGAGTCCAGAGGAGGGCCACAAAGATGATCAGAGGGCTGGACTCTGAGCACTTCCCCATGAAGACAGGATCAGAAAGTTGGGGCTGTTCAGTCTGGAGAAGAAAACACTCCAGAAAGAGCTTACAGGAGCCTTCCAGTACCTGAAGAGGGCTGAAAGAAAGCTGGAGACACATTTTTTACATGGGCATGTAGTGATAGGACACCGAGTAGGAAACCAAAAGAAGGTCAGTTTACATGAGATATTAGGAAGAAATTCTTTACTGAGAGGGTGGTGGGGCACTGGCACAGGTTGCCCAGAGAAGCTGTGGCTTCTCCATCCCTGGAAGTGATCACGGCCAGGTTGGATGAGGCACTGTGCAACCTGGTTTAGTGGCAGGTGTCCCTACCTGTGCCAAGAGAGCTGAAGGTGGATGACATTTAAGGTCCCTTCTGACCCAAACTATTCTATGATTCTATGATCAAGCCAGAAGCCCTTCAACCTTTCTCTATTCTGTAGACAGTATTTTTGACCTTCGATGGATAAAGGAAGAACCAGCTGCAGAGTCCACCCTTCAGTTTCTACACAGATCAGTTCCATCTGTCCCCACAAATGCCCTGGAATCTGGAGCTACTGGAGCTGCTAGAGCTGTGGTTGCATGCACTCTATGGAGTTTGAATGTGGTGCTACTATGGCTGCTGCTTCTTCCTGGGCTCATGACAGTGGACATGATGGCATACTGTGTTCTTGTTGATTAATGAAGCCTTCCAAGGCCTGCAGCCTCTGTTGTGTGTGCTCCCCAAGAGAAAACAAAATTGTCAAGTCCATATCTGGAGTTTTTAAACCATTTTTTGAAGCATGTTTATGTGCTTTGGTAACTAAAACCCCTGCATTATAAATAAATAAATTTATTAATCCCATCCCATTCATCTCTGCATATCCACATGCCATTTAGTTGTCAATGATTTGACAAAATAAGGCCAACTCTCTATTTTAAATTGTGTGGGTGCATACAGATTAATATATTACATCATGGTTTATAATTAAAAATGGTGAGAATAATATTTAAATGCTTACAGAAGTCCATTTTGTGCAGGTAATGGACTATATCTTCAAAAACCTGTAGATAATATGGAGCATTAAAACTGATAACTGCATAAGCCACAGAATAAAATAAATTGGTAAGTTTTGCCATTATTTGTCAAACTTGACATTTTTTGTGAGTTCTCTACGTGGTGACTAACTTCTAAGGTGATTTTAATATAATTCAGAAACTACATTCTGCCCTTGAATATTATCTGATGGGTCTTCATGACCTGTCACTGTAGATGTGGTTGTCAGGCCTCTTTTTTAAACTAATACTTTAGCCTAGATTAATTCTGTAACATTCAGCTTACCATATGAAGAGAATACCTAAAGTTGAAACTTACTTATAGTCCAGAAAGATGCTGAGGTTATATTTAATTGAAATAAATTTGATGCATCCTTTTCTCCTGAATTTATTTTCCTAAGCAAGACAGGGACTTCTAAAACGAGATGTTATTTTCCTATTTAGATAAATTATTTAAAGTTGCCTTGAATTTAATTTGTGTTTGGAGCTCAGTGAAACACATTTGTGTTCTAAGGCAACTTCTGTAAAACTTTGTTCTGATGATGTACATTTAGCAGGGTTCCAGCCGGCAGCTGGACACTTTTGAACCCTCAGCAAGATTCAACCTCTGTGGAACTTCAGTGGTAAAATGTTGGAGTGCAACACATCCTTTTCGAACTCATTAACAGAGTTCAGAAGTTTTCCATTGAGAGCTCCTGTCAGCAAGAAAGTCTGAAATTGCTGTAATGCTCATTTGCTGCAGGCTCTGTCTGTTGATGACAAAATTATTTTTCTATGCATAAAAAAAGAAAAATATAAGTAACCCATGAGGCAAGCATAGTCATTTAAGGCTTAATCTTGCACTTAGGGATTGGAACCCTGCTATGCCAGTGGGCTGTCTGCATTCCAGGGCCTTGGGGCTCTTTGTCTCGGCAATATATAATCTGTGTGCCCATGGGTGTACACTATTGCTCATGTGCAGTAGATTGAAGGAATATTTCATCAGAGCTGCTGTTTCTGAACTTACAACTGATGGGAATAAGCATTTATTTTTAATAATTAATCTCTTTATCATACATCATTGATATGGTAAATACAATTCCAATTTACAGAGAGGTCTGAGTATGCTTTCTCTTCGACAGAAATATATGAGAGAGCAAATTCAGGTCTTACATTCAAAGATGCCATTTTTGAACAAATCAAAAAAGGTCTTAAAATGCATGATACAAAAATGCTTTTGTTTTCTTGAAAAAACAGGCAAAAATCCTAAAAACTAGCACCAAGTTATGAACATCGAGTATGAAAAAAAACAACCTAGCAAAGAAAGCAAAGCTTTCTTCACCAATGAAAGGCAAATTACTTTCTGTAATATATACACAGGTTGAGAAACCAGTCAAATTGCTCTCCCACCTCTTGATTCTCATTGTCAAGACCCTGGAGCAGTCAGTACTTAGTCTTAAGCAGCAACCTCAAGTCAATGATCTCCTGCAAGGTTTTTCAGGGCTCAGGGTATGCTGTGGTGCTAGAGGAGGAGGTTGGGAGGTCAGTGGTAAAGGCAGGCCAGAGGGAAGGCTGTGTGGTGGAACCCTGAAACCTTGCAGTTTTGAACTTTCTGTGCTTTCTGGCACAGACCCTCAAAAGAGCACTGCTTTTGACTTGAGGCCTTGGAGAAGGCTTCCAGATTTGGGTGATGGAGTTGGAGTCACTAGTGTGTAGTTTGAATAGAAGTGTGTAATATCACATGATGAAGGGTTTGGAATTTGGGGTTTTAGAATACAGTAATAGGTATGGGACAAGATGGAGGTTCTTGGGTATTGGCTCTTCTTCCTTCTTGTTCCTTCTTCTTAGTTTTGGGTAGTAATTTTTGGTTGGATAGAAAATCCCACAGTGTGGGTCACAGGTGTTTGGTCATAGGGCCAAAAGTTTAAGTAATATAGATGTTAGCTTTTAATTGGATAGTTAAGTCTTAAAAGATCTTGTAACAAGCAAGACACAGCTCCATTTTGTTGCTTTTAGCTTGATAGCTAGAAGTGCTGTAGAACACACTGTACTGTAGATAAGAATTAATAAACAACTGAGTCCGAACATGAAAATCCATCTCTCGTGCTTCAATCCCGACTCTGACTGAAGGCAGAGGAAAAAAGAAGATAACCACTAATATGTGATGCCACTAATAGCTGTGCTGTCCTGGTGCCTTTGAGTTTGTGCAGTGGCAGAGTCCCCTGAGGGCAGTGCAGACCTGGTGATGTTGATGTTTTCTGCATTACTGACCTCATTTTCCTTCTCTCTGTGTTCAGGCTGGGACTGCAGTGTCCCTCTGCTGACACACGGGGACTCCTTGCCTTCCAAGTTTATGCAGTGAGGCAAGGGGAAGAATGCAAAGATTCTTACCCTCAGGGCTTCTGCTGAAACCTGGCTGAATTCTATGAAATGTGACTTACTGTTCCTCCAGACAAATAGTATTTCAAGGAGTAATTTTTTTGGTGGTTTTGTGTTTGTTTGCTTTTTGGGGGGGGTGGGAGGGTGTGCTTGGTTTGCTTTTATAATTTCTAAGGGACCTTAAATTACTTTTCAGTCAGGATTATCAGAGACATTTAAAATTGTGCTAGTTGCAACTTAAATGAAATGATGTTTCAGAATGTCAACATCTAAAATAATGCTTTCTTGTCCAAGATATCCTTCTAATTTTGTCTTTTTTTCTGAAGGAAGATACTGAACAGAATTAATTTCTTCTGTGAGCTGAAATGCTGCTTTTTTTTTTTCCTAAGGTCTTCTTTTAGCTTTCAGGGATATGGTAGCTATGGCAAGTAATATGCTCTTTTATCCTTCCATTGCCTCTGACTAACATATGTGTGCTGCAGTGTTGTCTTTGGTTTTGCCCTCACGCTTGCTGATGGCAGACAGAGTCAGCTTTGAACAGCAGTGCTGTTTTAACACTTACCACAGATTAACACAAACATAGATTATTAACAACCTTTCCACTTGATAGGTCTTTAAGTGAAATGGGACCTTTTCTTTGGGCTGCTTCTACCACTCATTTCCTCAGAAATCCTAACACCCTGAGATAAAATTTAAGTCTTTTTTCTTGTGAAATCTTGGACAGTTGAGTTACAACATTGCAACCTGACCTCTTTTTTTCTTAACTGCAATCAGAAAATTACTTACTGCTTTCTGCTGTAGGGCTGAACTCGGATATAAGGTGCAAAGCAGCATGTGTAGGTATAATAGCAATATTGAAAATATGATTGAGGAAAAACTGGTTACACTGTGGTTGCATGCCCTCTAGCTGAGGAAATTGTCCTTTTCATCTCATGTTCACACAAGCCCCCTCCTCTTGAGATTTAAATTTGCAAATTTCAGGATGTCTTAACTGCTGTGCTATCCTGTACTGTGCGTGCACCACCTTCCACTGACTCTCTGCCACTTTATGGAGGCTAAATATCCTCCAAGACAATTATAAAAAATCTAAGTGCAGCTTGATTAGAGTACATTCCTGAGAAAAGAGAGACCTTGATTCTTAATTCTGCTGTGAATCAAAGCATGGGCTTGAGCCAAGATTTGTCACCTTCCAGGAAGGTGCTCAGGAAAGTGCTTTAATACTGAGTAATTTTCCTTCTCACTGGCTTAATGAATATTTAAGTAGTCCATACAAGATGGAACAGAATCAGTGGGAGAGACTGTGAGCAAACCTCTCTAAAATATCTTACAATGTTGTAGCTAGGTCGTTGTTGAGGAGACGTGGCTTCAGATCCTGTCAGGAAAAAAAAAAATGCATCTGCCCCCTATATTTTGAGTGAATATGTTTCTGTTTCCTTAGCTTGCTTTTTGTCTCCCTCCCTTCCTCCTTCTCCCGCAAGTGGCACCAAATAAAACGTTTGGGATACAGGGAAACAAGTAACTTTGGATATTTCAAATATGAATTCTCTCACCACTGCAACAGAGGAGAAATTTTGTCTTCATCCACATGAAGGACAAAAAGGAAGCAGAGGGATAGCTGATGTGATTTCCTAAAGAGTTATGTCAGTTTATGAGGCATTAGATTATACACAGAAAGGTGATTTTTTAACACTAGGACATGGCAGTTGAGCTCATTTTTCATGAAGGGTACACAAAGATGGAGCAGATTGGGCTTTCTGGGCAGTTTAAGCTGACATAAGTCTGCGTCGAGGCTGAACAATCTCATCCTCTCTAGCCTTGGCATGGTGTCTTCTGCTCTGACATTAGTCATCTCATAAATGTAGTTTGAGTATGACTGACTCACTAGTCTGAGAGAAAAGCAGGTTTTTTTTTTACTTTTCTTCTTACTTTTTTTTTTCTCCTGTGTGCTACTTCCATGCTGGTTTACCAGTCTTGTACACTCACTGGCTGTCTAATTCCTAGAGCCTTTTGGCAGATTTGCTGCCTTAGACTTGCTTCAGTCAGACCCGCAGCTAGAAGGTGAGGGATAAAAGAAAAAGTAATTTTTTAAGAAATGAATGGATGCCAAGAATGGACAGTTGATGCTGGTAGAACTGCATTATAAGGCAGAGACCTCCATACATCCATCTGTGAAAGCCTTTAAAAAAGGCAGTACATCCCCTTTTTTCGTGTTGTAACTATATGGCTTGCTGTATTTGCATAAACCTCAAGTCAGATTAAAATTAGACATTATTACCCTTTCCTAGCTAGAAGTCATGAATTTGTTTAACTGCAGCTGTTCTGCCCAGGTAAAGCAGATCCCTAGGATAAGCTGACCAAAAGCAAGTTTGCCTTTCACATCCCTATTCACCATAGTGGAGTCATTCAGACTTTCTCTTCCTAAGAGGTCAGTCCTGAAGAGACAACTTGCAAAGAGTTAAACTTACTTTTTAACTTTGCATAATTAAAATGATTCACTGCAATGCTTCTACTAGGATTCATAGCTTTTGCAGCTGATGCATCTTTGGGAAGATAAATGTAATGTTTCAGTGTCTCTGTTCACACAATTTTATAGCTTAATCAATGATGAACAGTGTATTGAGATGTACAACATTGCTATTTCTTAAATTATTCAGTTATTATTTTTCACATTCATCTAGTACTTCTTGTACTCAAACTTTAACATCTATACCTAAACAGTAGCAACTGTTGCTACGGTACTGTTCTTGCTTATAAAAGGACATTGTCAACCATAAACTATATTTCTAACCTTCTCAGCTATTAAAGGAGGTAACACCTCCTTTCTTTCTGCTGCAATTGTATTATGTCTCATGATGGATATTGTCAATTTGATTTTCAGGGCTAGAGTGGTTCCAGAACTGATGAATCTATTTGCATAAAAACTCAGTCTTGTGCCTGTCATGGATGGGCTGTGTTCATTATTAAAATAACGAGTTTTGGAGGAATCACTCAGTGTTAAAGAATCTCTTCCTATACTCCTTCTGCCATGCCTGTTTGTTATTTGTATTGTGATGGCGGGCACAGCAAGAAGGTTGTTGGCTGTACACTCAGGATGAGTCTGTCTGTAAAATAATAGGACTCACAACCAGATTCCTACCTCTGCTTATTCTTATTATTAAGTGCTTATTATTAATTTTTTATTATTAGAATTTCCAGTATTTGGACAACCATATTGGAGTCAATTTTTTTGGTTTAAAATATCAAGCTAACAAAATGCTCTTCGAAACAGAATAAACATATTCCAAAAATGTTGACCTTAAGAAAAAAAAAATTCCAAAAGTTTACTAGGACTTCTTCTGTTATTGTTGAAGGCTTTATTTTGCAGAAAAAACCCAAAGGATACGAATGAAATCTTTGACTTAGAAAATTTTTTGTTTTCTTTACATGACGCGTCTTTTTTTGGTGAACTCAATAATAAAATAGATAATCATCTAAAACATAAAAATACCTCCATACTTTTGGACTTCATACAGCAGAACATAAGGCGTGGACAGAAATGGGAAAAAACCTGAACAGAAGAAATTTAATAGTTACTAAAGCTTGGGGCCAGATTGAACTGTTAGGTATGTGAGTATAAATCTGGAGTTATGCTCTCAAGAGTAATCAGATTACTCCAGATTTATGCTTGGCTACCTGAGATCATAATCTGGCCAAGGATTTTTTCTGTAAGTACATTGTTGTAATTAGTACTGTCAGTAAAAAATATCAAAAATGTCAGACTCTCCGGTATTGATAAACACTTTGAACAACTTTTCATCAAGCATTCTGTGTTTAGAATTAAAAGGGACAGAGCTGCATGGCAGATTCAATATGCATTTAATTTCTCTCAAGCTGTATCATAAACACTGAAACAATAATTTGAAACAATGTCTAATGCTGAACTGGAACCTTTCACCCTCCTTTCTGCATCAAGATATTTTCTATTACCTTTACATAAAATGTTGAACAGCAGTTGTAGGGAGATTGATGTACAGAGAGAAGCACTTTTTCTATTGTTAACCATTGTGTATGAACAGTATTTACTGGACTAGTCTAATAGTATGTCTGCAGCATCATGTCTGAAATTATGGCTTTAATTCACAAAAATGTCCTTAATACATAAAAATTAATTCTTTAAGCAATTTAAACACAGCAATTTCCTATTTGTATTTCCAGGTAAACTCCACATTTGCAGTTATTTTGCTCCCTTATAAAGAAAATCCCCACTGGTGGGTTTTCATACCAACTGACTCATATTTGGACAGAGTTTTTCTGTCGTCAAGATGAGAAATGTTTCCATGGTCTCTTTATTCTCTTTTATTTTAACATTAGAATTTGTGTTCAGTTTTAGGAATTAACCAAAGTCTTGCTGTGATTTTCTTCCTAATACGAACATTATGTTCCCTAAAATCTTAGCCCTGTCAAAGGCATTTCTTTCTTTAGACTAGCCTTAATTTATTTTTTCATTATTGTAACTTGATTTTCCTAATAGCTCACCTTTCTTGCAACTTTTTTCAGTCTAAATAGCAAACAGTGACTCTGTGATCAGCCATGATAATTTTGTTTCTCTTTCTTAATGCACAAGCAGGGGAAAACATTTCCTCTCTTTCTAGATTTCCTCATCTAGGAACACAAATTTTAAAAAATACTTTTCTTTTATGGGAAATATTCCCAAACTATAGAAATTTTCTTGGCAAACTGATGACTAATAACAAATTCAGGTAAAAATACTGGATTGCAAAATTTCTAGTACATGCTGTATGGTTTACGCATCTCTAAAAATGGATGGTCCATGGTTCTTGAAAGTCTGCTCCAGGTGACTGATCATAAGGTGGATTTTTAAAAGGGAAATTACGAGTTTAGGAACCTTGGGAATCTTCTCGGGAAAAATTACCTTCTTGAGGACTGATGAAGAAATTGTGGGAGGATACAGAAGGAAAAAGGCCTCACTTTATATATGTACCAGAATAAAATTTAAGTAAAGGCTAAAATGGCAGTTGATGTCTGAAACAAAAGAGTAGGTAAAAATGAAAGTTGTTAAGAAAAGGTCCTGGTGTTTGACTTTGGAAAGGGTTCTGGAGACAGCATTGAGAATATCTTCAGTGGAGCAGAAATCCTGGAATCAAAGCTGGAAGATAACCACGTGGTGAAGAGGAAGGTCGTGTGTTTGTCATAGGCAGTGCATCTCATGATTTTAGAGACTGGGTGGATGTCTGAAATGGAATCACTGTTTGAGAAAGGAGTCAGAAATCAGTACAGAAATGGGGAATTTTCCAAAACAGAAAAAGGAAATGTAAGAAAGTGAGAGACTAAGAATGATGATGAAGGGCAATATAAGGAAAGAAGTCAAACTGATGACTGGGGCAGAAGAGAGAGTTAAATATCTAGTACAGAGTTGAAAACTGCTTATAACTGCAAAGACCTGCCAGGACACGACTGAAACATATGGTGTTCCCAACTAGTCAAGTCTGAGGAGCAGTTCCTCAGATTTGGCAGTTTACACTAAGAGGATCAGCTCTTAACTTTATTGTTATCATCATGGCAGAGAGATGCAGTGTTTCTTTTAAAGATACTATCACCGAGGAATTAATTAGCTTTGACAGAAGCCAGTTTGACAGTGGTACTCAAATGAATATGATAGTCAAAAGGGAAACAATGACAACAGACAGAGCAAGATTATTCTTTTTGCAAAGCACTAGATAAATGTGTTCATTGGCTCATACAATGAATCAGGAAGTCTTCAAACTCTTGGATGTAAAAGCTAAGCATATTATACCTCATTGCCATGCTATGCAAAACTTGAATTTTTTAGCAGTCTGTTCACAACAAGATGAATTAATGATTGGCAGAGAAACAAGGAACACAGAAAAATAATTCAGATAATTAAAGGATCAAAGCAATTTGGCTCTGGTGAGGCAAACAAATAATTTAAAATTTGAAGGGGAAAAGGAGGATAAGAAATAAGGACAAACCCAAACATTAACTTGGAGCAAAACTAGCAAAATATGTTCTTTTTTTCCTAGTTCTTTTCTCTCTTCAACTTGTAACTCACTTGAGAGAGACATCAAAGTTTATTTAATTTTCTTTGTCTGAGACAAATCAAGGCTATTGTATAAGTAAAAGCCTTTTAATGTGGGGTTGTTTTATCTACAAATGATTGTTTCTATACACAATGACTGAAATAGAGTGTGTATGCAGTGAACTTGAAAGTGCAATTGAAATTTCTTATATATGTAATAATTGCACATAAAAAAGTTAGTCTCAAGGAATCTCAAGAAGAAATTATGATCAAGTTGATCATAATGCAAAACAGATTCCCATCAAATTTAGGTTTTGGTAAGAGAATTGTAAATAACATTGCAGTTAAAAATCGATATGATTACCTCGATCTCTGTTTTCAGACAGCTTGGAATTCAACTCTGAGAAAGAGATATATAGTAGAAATTCAAATATGAGCTGACATGAAGCACACTGTAGATGCATCTCCCTTTCAAAAACAGTGTCTTGTACAATCCATGGTTCCAAACTTGTCTCTTTGAAGAACTCTGGAGGATTTTGTCCTGCCATCTTTTAGTTCCATTTTAACTCCTGTCATGAGAAAATGACGCTGTTGAGTCATTGATATTTCTTGTATTTCTGTTAAGAGAGCTGTTTTCCTATCATTACTTCCTTACACCATTAGTTTGTACCTTAGAAAAGTGCACCATTCTGCTTTCATTTCCGTGCTATCAGGAGACTTCTAGGCAAAACAAATATTTCCTAATTTTAAATTCTGTGCCTTGAAATGGAATTATTCTATTGACTGAATGTCTCAGCCACAGTGTTTTGGGGAGGGCTGCACCCTTGACTTATGGGTCACTGTTGTCTTAGGGCCTAAGCCTTGAAAGAAACATCTTAGTTTTTATTGTATGAAAGATGAGCTGCCTCTGATAGCATCCATGGGTCACCAGTTCAATCTCAGTGAGTCTGAACTCACCATCAGGTGAGTTATGGCAACACAGAAAACAAGTGTCCCAGAAAAAGCCAGTAACCAAGTACATAATAACCCGAGTGGCAGGGAGTGATATTCTGGGGAAAGACACTCAGAATAGACCAAAATGACTCCATAAAAAAGATGAAGTCGTCTTCTATACAGCATGATCAAAGCACTCTCAGCAGGTGGTGCTGGAGGGTGATTTGGTTCTCATGAGGATACTAGAGCAAACAATACATACAAAGAGATAGTAACATTGGTCTCAGCTGTAGATTTAACAGTGGTTATGAAACCTGGATTTCTTTCTGATAGGTATTTCTGTGCCCAGAAATGTTAGTCCTTCATGTATATTCTCACTTAGTCGCTATTGCTAGAAAACTATCTTTTTTTTGTTTAGGAAATAAAAGCTCTTCCTAAAAGTATGTTGACTTGCACTCTGTGTTACAGGGGATTTTTGAAGTATTTCTCTATAACATAAAGCAGAACAATTTGAATGTGAAACTGATTTTTTCCAAATTTGGGAGTATTTGGATCTCAGTTCTGCATAACTACTTAACAAAACACGGAATGACAGAAAGTTACTAAAATGAGACTTGTTTTTTTTTCCTTAAGCTGTCAGAGATCAAATTACAAGTTATGAGTGGGAAGGAGGGGAGAGGGAAAAGAAAAACAGAACTATGATATTAAACCTTTGAAGAAAGTGGAGTGTTTCTGACAGAGAAAGTGGAAGAAGTTTAGAGACAAGTTAATGAAAAAAAAAGATTATTGGGTGATAGTTTCTCTCTCAGTATGTGTTTCAGTTGATCAAAAAATGACTTGCAGATAGAGGCTGTGAAGAAAATCAGTAATAGTGACCATAAAAAATTGATTTCTCAGATATAAAGAGTGGCTTTGGTCCAAAAATCAAATTGAATATTAAATTATAGAAAGCAGTAATATAACAAGATAATTGCCAGTATGTTCAGATGAGATAAAAGATAACAGAAAATTATTCGTTTAGAACATGACAATAATATATCGAAAAATACTTTTAAAAGTCACTGTTTTTATTGTCTACAGGTAATAAAAACATATTTTAAGAAAATTGTCAGATTTTCTGGCATAAGAATTTAATAATGGCTGGATAACAAAGACCTTGCACAAAGACTTATTGAAATTCCTACTGCATAGATTTCTTTCAAGGTGACTTAAATTATCAGCATTTAGGGGTTTTATGATTTTTTTGTTTACAATACCTGTAAGCAGATACACATGAAACAACAGGAGAACTTTGGGGCAGAGCTCAGGATGAGATTGAGCCCACACCTGGTGAGGGTATGGTGAATGTCATGACTACAGCAGGCTGAAGCCATGTAACTGGGATGAACCATCTCCTGACATGGACCAACAGATCTGAAGAGAGTGGTGTTGCCCCATCTCGCTGTAGCCACAGGATTTGTCTCTTTTTCCCTTGCCTTTTAGCAGTTGCACCAGGATGGTCCTGGGGCTACATCTGGAGACTGGAGAGTAGGTCGACAAAGGAGGGCCGGAAGAAGCCCTATCACTGCCAGTCACTGTAAATCTGCCTCTGGCACCGTAGCTGGGTGAGATTCAGGTACCTGAGATTCAGCTTCTACATGGCTGCTCTATGTCTAAGCTCCCCTTTTACTCAGTGAAGATCCAGCCAACCTCTAGTGGAATATCTGCCTGGGTTTCTTTGGCTGCACTGAGGTTTCACTGTATGGACATCAGCCTGAACACAGGGCCTTCTGTTTTGGATGGTTTGTGCAATGCTCCCTCAGTGTGTTAACTTGTTCAAGTGAGTTTAATGCATGTAAGCAAGGGACACTTTATGCCTTTAAACATAGTACAAGGTATTATGTTTAAAGGCATAAATCAAACCTTTATTTGTTGAACGTGTGCAATAGATAGTCAGGACTAATGAGTTCCTAGTGTAGGCACTACTATGCTTTTCATCTCCACTAAGTTGACAATGAGGTTTTGTCACTCAGAAATCATAAGTCAGGAAGGGAAGAGGGGGCCTCTGGTGTTCACTGAATGCTCTGACCCTTGCTGCTTCTGAGTTGTCATCTTCTGACTCTCACGTGTTTTACTAAAGCCTCTATATGTTTCTTGATGACAGATTTTCCCTTGAGTTGTGGTCTGTACACATTCTCACAGTTCTTCCTTATAACTTAGCAATATCTTCAGAAGTATGAGCTGCTCTTATGCAGTGGGGCTCTGTCAAAACTAGACCTGAGGACCAGGTTGACAGACAGCTGAGGAGAAAGAAAGAAGAAAACATCTAGGTCATCCAGGAGAAAAGGCAGGCAAACACACTGGTCCTGTGGGAATTATACACTGTAGTATAAGTTGAAAGCCAGGCAGAACACTGGAATTGGTTTTAGGTGCCAGGCAACTGAATTAAGTCCTACACAAGGTAGATGTAAATGCCTAGCACACCTGCAGACACCTACATGTGGATGTTTAACCATAGGGATCTGAATCTTGAAAGGAATCTTGCCCTAGATGCCTAGCTGAGAACAGCCACCCAGATGCTCAATAGCATAAATTGGGTGAGAAGAATTTAGGCTATGGTGACTAAGAGTAGGATTTTCTGTGAAGAGCCTATTCTCCAAAATCACTAGCTCAATCCAAATGTACCACTTCTTGTCTGTCACATTCAGACACTGTTTTACTTTATGTATGTCAGACTGCCTGTTTCATTTATTCTGGAGATGCTGGCTATTCGTATATCAGACTGGCATTTCCACAGGCTTTCTAGGATAATGGAGAGTCGTTCCAATTCAGGCCATGTAAGATGATTTGCCTTCTCTTTCTGACTCTGGCAGCTGCTGTCTTCCATAGCTCTGGCTTTGGGGTTGTTACTAGTCAAACTATATTTTCTTCTTTATTTTGCAAAGATCTCTTCTTAGCATAAGACTATCTAGACTACTATTTATGATGCTTGCAGCTGCCAGTAAAAATCTACACCCAGTAAAATTCTGGGTGAAATGGATGTAGACAAAGTATGCAGGAGGGACAAGATAGATGTGTCAATCGTGTTTTCATGTCAAATACAAAAAAAAGTGGGTTTGGGGCAGAAAACTAGAGGCATACTGTAGGTCCCTAAAACTGTGAATAGAAGAATATTCACATCAGAATTAAGGCTCAATGCATCTTTGCACTGAGCTGTGGGGAAACTGATAACCAGTACGTATTGGACTTCACTAATTTTAATTTAATTAATTGCATAATAGATTATTTATTTAAAAAAAATCATAAATTTAAGAGTAACTCTGTGTTTTCTGAGTTGATGACCTAAGGGGAGCCTTTTAATTGTTTTGTGTAGATTGCATGGATACTTAATAAAACACCCTGACATAGCTACATTTTTTGCAACTGAATGGAAAACAGTACGTATGGAAACAAAACGCCTTAAAAATATGTGAAAAACAGTTCAGAGCCCTGACATTAGTTCCACTGACTGCTAACAAGAAGCATTTGAATTTTACACTGTCAGATAAGGTACAGCATAAAAAAAAAAAATTATAGTACTAACTAAGCCTAGAGTATTTATAAATTGCTCAGGAAGTGATACAGGAATCAGCTGTATGAAAAACTCTTGCTGGTTTTGTTCCTTTCCAGTCTTTACTTTCATCTGTACGGGGAACAGCATGCAGGGGCCATTTGTAAATTATGTTTTCATAGAATCAGGCATGCTCATGCTTATACTGAATCAAGAAGAGAGATGTGCCTGAAAGTCTAGAGTCCATGTGGGGGTTTCAGGAGTTTGGTATCAGTCTGAGCAGGTGTTTTATTACTTTTTGCTAGTGCTTGCTTGGTATTGTCTGTGACTTGTTTCCTTTCTCCTCCCAGACGCACTGTCTGTGTACTCAGGTTCCAGGGCCTGAGCCTGTCCTTGAAGATATTTGTTTGTAAAATGTGCTTCCTCCCACTCATGTCATCCACGGCAGAACACTATTTACAGTATTTCACCCTCCCTTATTTGTGAGCTTAATTATATTAGAGAAGTAATGAACAATGAGCAGGGAAATAGGTTGTCACAACAAAGGAAGTATTTGGGGGTTTTCTGTCTTTTTAATTTACAGGAAACAAAAAATCTTGATAAGAGGTACAGTGTGAGGTAGTATAATTTTAATAAATACCTTTAGCTTGCTGCAGGGGAGCTTCTTCTTTTTACCTTGTGTTGGCCCACCAGAAACGCTGATATTTCAGAGGCATCTGAAAAGAAAGCGTGGCACTCCAGTGTGTGGCATTTTCTGGATGTATGCAAAGATTTTGAAAGACACTAACACAGAAGGTCAGAAAAAAAAGGCTGTGTCTTATCATGAAGGTGCACCAGAAGTTGGCTGTCCCTGACAACCTATGGAGAAAAATTCTTCCATAGGGATGATTTGAAAACTCTACATCACAGAATTTTTGGGAACAGAAAATTTGGAAAGATGGTCATAGAGGTCAAAAGTGTAGCTTGACAGGTAAGTTGCAGACCTGTGACATTATTGTCCTCTGCCTGCCTCCCCTGAAGGTGGAGACCCACTGAAATGAAAGAAAGGACATTGTCACCTTTTCCCCATTGCTGGAATAGACAGTTGTCTGATAAAGGAGCCATGAAATATGAACCGGGGACCACTCTTAAAGAAATGAAAGAAATATGAAACTCTGTCACAGATCTACATCCACAGCCTGTCCCATCTCCTCTTATCGCCTCCTCTCAAACTGAGAGGATTGAGTCCTCTCAAACCCTGTGACATTATCCCAGAAGAAAGGCATCTGCAATAATGGAACTGATTTCTGGTGACTTACAATTCTTCTGAGTGTTATTTACAGAAGAAATTGTTTGACTTGTAACAGACACACAATTCTAGTTTGATCTTGAGGTACAAAATGTGAAAGGGAGGCTTTTAAGCACTGGAGGAAAGCTTTTAATTGAGAAAAACCCTTTGATTTTTCTTTGTAAAAAGTTCTGTGCGTTGTGGCCATTTGTGATCACGTCAAAGCAAAATGATTTATTCTGTGGGAGAAAGAATAACATAAAAAGTATGTCATGGACGGATGTCACGTGTGATGAACTGACCATAACCTCCATTCCCCATCTCCCTGCACTGCTGGGGACATTGAGGTAGACCTGGGAAGGAGGGAGGAGTAGGGGGAAAGTGTTTATAAGATTTATTTTACTTCTTATTATCCTGCTCTGATTTTGCTGCTAATAAATTCAATTAATATCCTCAATTCCAGTCCATTTTGCCTGAGGCGGTATTTGGTGAGTGATCTCTCCTGGTCCTTATCTCAGCTCATTAACCCTTTGTTATATTTTCTCTGCCGTGTCCAGTTGTAGAGGGGAGTGACAGAGTGGCTTTGGTGGGTGCCTGGCATCCAGCCAGGGCCAAAACACCAAAATATCTGTTCATTCATGCAAGCTTTTGTTTTGCTTTTCATTTTTATAGCCTAGCCATAGAGATTTGAAGGCTAAGTCTGCACAACCCAGATATAGTCCAAGGCTTTTTATTACATTATAGAGAAAGCCGAAGGATGGTTGTAATTCAGCTTTATTTTCCTCTGAGAGTAGAAGCAATGTAGTTACTACTTTTTTGTTCTATGAAATTTATGAAAAAGTGAGTCTGTTTTGTCTTTCTGAACTACTTACTTGTCCTGAAGGTAAGGACTGCAGACTTTTTCAAAGCCTATCTCCTTTAAGCATGCAAACCCCATGCAAGTGGTAAAAAAAAAAAATTAAAAATTACCTTTAAAGACTTTTTTACAATAGTAGTCCTTTTGAGGAGTAATTTTGTTTATATACCTTTTGAATTAAGACTTCCAGCTTTTCACCACAGCCAAAATAATGAGAAAGGTACTTAAAAAATCTAATAAAAGTGAAAGCTGAATTTCTTTTAAAATTGCTTATTTAATCAGCTGAGTACAAAGCAAATAAATACAATGGAACTAAAACCAGAGAAGCTGACAGTACTTTGTTTTTGCCATAGTTTGATTTTCTTGATCAGTTCTTTTATGGTATCTTGTTTGCTGAGAAAGGTAAGAGCATGAAGAATTCACATTTAGAATTTAGGTTTTGTTTAAAATGAACAAAAATTTGTTTCACTTTTTTCCTCAAGAATCCAGCAGGAAATGGCAAACTAACAGTAGAGATTATTTATTTTCTAGATATATATGACTCCTCTATGACAAGTAACAAGGAGTTAGCCTTCAGATCCTCCCAAGCTGAAACTTTGGTCTGTGTATGGTTTTTGATGGAACAAAACCAAAAGTTTGCACCTTTAGAGAGAGAAAATAAGAGATTAATAGTAGTAGAAAATGTATGGGAGTTCTACGGTATCTGTTGGGTAAGAATGGATATAAATATTCATATGCAAATATAAAATAGATCAGAAAAAATACTTTCATGTATTTTTAAAAGAGAATTGTGTCTTACAGTGTAAATCATACATATGCACACATTTGCACATTTCTTAGAAATGACATGTGCTTAAGCACTGAAGTTAATCTATTTTCTGCCTCATTTTGGTCAGCAGTTGATCTTGATCTGTCCCCTTAGCTGAAAGTTTAATTCTGTCAGTATAACACTTTTTGTAGTGGTTTTGGAACTCAAAACTACAATGCTGGCTTGTGCATAGACCTAGTTTTAGCTTCTGATTTTAGCTTCACTCAGCTCCTCTCTGAGGGAGTGTTTTTCTGCCCAAAAATGCAGATGTGGGAATATGTCTGCTCTGGTGGCACTTCAGTGGAAACAGGATGGTTTCTAAGTAAACCTGATGATCACACAAGTGTCTTTTCTGCTGCTTTATCTCACCCCCAGGACAGCCCAGGAGACAGGGATTCTCAAGACTCAGCAATTTGCTATGGGTTACCCCTAGCACACAAAGTATGAAATGAAATTGCCTAGCTGGCCAGCACTACGTTTTGTTTGTATTTGACCAACACTGGGCTCTTCTCCAGTAACAGAGGAAACTGAAATAAGAAGATTTGTACTAAAAGATGATTAAAAAAGGGATGAAAAATCCAGGCCACCCCAAGTCTTGGTAAAAGGGGAAGAGTAGAATTTGCGTCAATGTTGTTGCACCTGTACAACAGTCAAAAGATTTAATCCTAATTTTGCATTGTTTTAAACCTTGGGATAGAGCCTAGTAAATTTATAGTGAATTTTTAGTCAGAGCAAGTTACATTTTGAGGTTGTTCTTTAACTTGCTAGGCTGGTGAAATTCACAAACGGAGTTTGGTTGGGATTATGTATTTGTACCAGTGATCTGAAGGATGACATGAGGTGATAGCAGGGAAGAGAAGAAAGTGCAAAGACAAATACCTCTACTTTAATTCAGCACAAGGTCCTAGATTTAGATGTTCTGTGGATGGATTTGTACATTGTAACACACTGAGTAGATAACTCATACTAGAAGAACAGGGGTTTGTGTTGGCTATTTTTCTTTCTGCCAGTGGCCAGCGCAGGCCCCTCAAATGCAGATTTATTGCCATTGCATGAAAACAACTTATACAGGGTATGATTGCCTGTATATTTCCATTTCCAGCCTACCAGAAGAAAACTCTTGCAAGGGCTATGTGAGATAATGCCACATGCCTGATGTTGATATTACTCACATGACCTTCCAACACTTTTTTAGCCTTGCTAAAATGTATGTTTTCAGTACAATCGACTGACAATAGATTTCACAGTGTGATTCTACATTGTATGGAAAATTATTTTTGTATTGCATTTCTCTTTCCTATCCAAATTTTCATTTATATGACTAACTGATATTCTTGCATTCCTTAACAAGACAAATAGAAATTTCTGATAGATATTCTCTGTAGAAAGGATAGCTTTGCATATTTTATCGTGTTCATTTCTGTTCTCATTGGTGAAAAGACTTAAAATTTTCATTTAAATATTCAGTCATGTACTCTTTTTAGTTTGCATTGTGTGTTCACTTCTGCTCCATTAACCATGAGACTAAGTGATGGCAGTCCAACTGAGGGTGAAACATTGCCTGATATTATTTTATTAGAACAATTTTGGAATTATTTTTTATCCCATTCTTCAGTAATCTTGTTAAATATTTCCTTTGCCTCCAATTACTGCTGTACACTGGGTGAAAGTCTTAATTAACTGGAGTGCAATGACATTCATGTCTACTTCCTGACCTGCAATCATTACTTTAAACCCTTAATGTGGCTAAAATATTTCGTTGTTTCACCTCTAATGTTTGTTTTTACTGGTATGGATGTTCATTTGTCATTATGATTCACTGCAGTTTTTCATGTCGTCTGAAGGCTTTTCATGTGGCTTTCTGATTCTAACAGAACTATCTCATTATAAACTCATCTGCCTTTGTATTCCCTCTTGCCACATTCTAAATCACTTGCATGTGTATTAAACATCAAACTTGGTACAGAAGGTAAAGATACATCACCACAAAGTTATAATGAAGGAGGAAATATAATGCTGTTGAATCCTTTGATTTAATTAGAAGTTCCTACCCAGTCATCAATTGATTATTATTTTTTTTTTGGGCTTTTCCTCAAGACTACTTGGCCTTTCTATTGGCATTTTGTGGATCACCTGTCAAGGTTTATCAGAACAAAAAAAGCTTTCAAGAACTTAGTGACAGTAAGGAGATGGAACACATTAATAATTTTGGCTTGGATCTCCCTCTCCTTTAGTTAGTATAATCAGAGGAAAAGCAAAAGGAAAAGGAAAAGGAAAAGGAAAAGATGAATTTTTAATGAAGAACTTTGTATATTGATAAAACATGATACAAATCAGTGGGTACTGTAAACAAATGAGTTGTTTTGATGGGTTTCTAAATACACATTTAAAAATAAACGTGTGTATTGACCTTGCATATCACTATATCTTCTTACAACTATGATTTTGAATCTGAAAATATGTCTATACTAGGAGTATCTTCATCAAATCCATGACTAAGAATTGCACCTACATTTATACTATATAAGGAAGGAAAAATAGGTCAGTAAGATTTGTTTAGTCTGTTTTCAAATCATTCTGTCACTCTTCTAAGGAAATAGTAGCTAACTTCTCATGCTTCTTTTTGAAATTGTAGATGAGATGCTGGTACTAATGAAGTCAGCAAGAGTCAAGTTTCATTGATTTTGTTTGGGTCATTGTTTCACTCTCAGCTTAAAAACAGTAGTTTAAGTAAATACTATGTTATCAGTAAATTTCTTTTGTTATGAAGGAAAGAACATGAGTAGAGTAGACAGAGGGAGTATTGCTAACCCCTGAAGAAAAGGAAACAGTTACTAAAAAAATAAGTAGAGAAGATACTCGTTAAGAAAGAACTGAATGAACTTATACATTTCTGTGTACATGTATGTAGTTAGAAATGTCACCAGTATCTGAAATATAACCAACACAATGTACAGAGAAAGCTAAGAAGACATAATCAAAGACATTCAAGGTACAAACCTTTCCAAAATATTTAGTTTGGAGAAACCTCATTAGGAACTGCAGACTGAGTAAGATTGTGTGAACAGGAAAAGAGAGAACACACATTCCTTAGCAGCTCTACTTTTTTCCTACCTAACAATTTCTATTGCTCAGAATCCTTAGAAATTCATAAGTAATTGCTGCTTTTCTCTAGGGGGCTGATTGTAGTGTTTGTCTTACTTTAATTTGCTTTTTGTACCATATGACATAGAAATTTTTGAAGAGAATGAGAGGAAGTTAACAATCTCATATGCCAGCATGAGTTTTTAGACTAATACTAAATAAATAATAAATAACAAATAATATTTTTTCAAGAATTTTAGAGTATAAATTAGGTTTGATTAAATAGAGAATGGGAAAAGGAGGCAAAAGAGGTGGATAAATAGTGGAAGAGCAAAACTGTAAACTAAAATAGATGTGTGATGAATATACGTTGACATTGAGCAACTGTAGAATTTTCTACACTGATAAATATGATTTATCTGTAACATGTTCTCTGCCTCTGTTACTTGTAAAAAGATCTAGGTGAATTGCCTAAAATACTGCACTAACATCACTATGTCTTTACAAGTTCCTAGTTATGAACATAGTGGGAATTTGATTTTTCTCCTTCACTCTTTATTTTGATTGAATTCACTTCGAAGTGAATATACTTTCTGCTATTCTAGCTTTATCGATGAACACAGTTCCCAGGCTCCATCCTTATCCTGTGTGTATGTTTCCTATAACTAACGGGCTTTAGAAGAACTTTCTAATTAGTTCTCATAACTTTTTAAAATGAGTCTAATTGATCGTGCCTGCAAAGTCATTGCTTAAGTGCAACTGGGAAATGATTCAACTGAAGCCTTAAGATTGCTTTGTGATTGTTTTTTTTAATACACACTCTGTTGTGTTGTAGATTTGATAATAACAGAATTTCAAATAAATCTGCTAAGCACTTTCCTGGTCCTGAGGCTTTTCTCTGCCTGCACTTCTTTCGGGTCATGTATTCTTTAAAACTAAAGGGTATTTGCTGTGAATTGGTCCCATGACTCACAAGCTGCCTAAAAATGCAGTAACACTATGATGGGGGAGAAAAACCAAGAGAATCAATTGCACAGAATTGTGTTGATCTATAAAAATAGCAGTGTTAGTAGAAACCCCTTTGAATTCCCCATGAAAGTGCATATCACCCAAAGGCAGGAAACTTGGGATTTATGCAGTCCTACATATGGAAACCATACCAGCTCTTCAAGAGAAGAGTTTGCTGGTGATGACTTGGAAAGGAAGCCTCTAAAAAAGAAGGCTACCTACAGTAGACACTCGAGTAACCTCCTTGCCAGTCTCTCAAATACTCTGAGAAAACTTGATCATAAAAGAAAAGACCTGGATCCTGTTACCAGCTGGTTTGGTAAAACGTCTCTAGGAGTGATGTAAAGATGGAGCAGACAAAGGTAAAAGATTTGATGTTTGCTAAAAGGAAAAAATCTTGGGTGGTCATATTAATCATATTCTGCAATGACTGTAATGTGTGTTCCACTAGAGGGAGAGGGGGCCTAGGCTTTAGTACTTCTGCAGCACAGCAGCAGGATTGTGGAAAGGCTCATAAGGGATGTACACTAAAGGGAAAGCCAGAGCAAGCTTCGTATTTCCAAACCACCAGAGACCTGCGAGAAATTCCTCTGTGTGAAGTGGTGAGTGGAGGAAATGAACAGCTAAGGGTGATGGAAGGAAAAAAAAACCTCAACAAATCTGAGAGTAAAATACATGATTTGACCTCACCTGATGACGTTCATTCTGGAAAGAAGAGCAATCTAGGATATAGGTACCTTATAAGGCCAAAGTTGGAGTCTATCTAGTTGAACTTTGCCAAAAGCAAAGTGCATTTCATTAAAGAAAGAGGACTGACAGAAGCTAAGAGAGTTTTACCATTTGAAACTTTTAAGGGACAAAAGTGATATGGCCCAGAAAGAACAATATGATAACAAGTGATTTGAAACATGAAAAGCATGCTGAACTTTCTCCACAGCAGCACAAGCTGTTACAGAAATTAGGCAAGCCCATGACTATTATGTTTTTCCCCTTTCTTATTTTCTGTGACTATCTTGCTTACAGATTTGAAGGGCTCACATCTTGTAGTTTCTGAGATCAAAATGATTGTCTAATAAATGCATAGACAAAGATGACATCATTTCATTAAGCATTGAATGGCTGTTTTTTGGGGCAGTGAGGACTTCTGATTGCATTCTGATGGTCTGTGATTTGATGTGTAGCAACAAAAGTAAAAAAAGGGTCACCTTTATTCAATATGGAAGAGTGGAGGGGAGGGTGATGACTGGATTTATGCTGGTAATTAACAGAGTAGTAAGATGACTTGTCAATGTCCCTTCAATGACACTAGGAGTTTTTCTCACCTTCCTTAAACTTGACATATATTGTACTATTCAAGCAGTTTCATTTTCTGACTGTAGAAATGAGGGGACTTGCTCAGGCTTGGAACAATGACAAAGAAGTTAAGAATGAAGACAATCAGCACTAAAAACAATGAGCAGGAATCAAGTGCCATACTGTGGATGTTGTGAACATCAATTTCTAACCATGTTGATGTGGTGCCATTTGTCTAATGTCTGGACTAATTTTCTTAAGTATGTGATATGTTGTTCCAGCATGAGCTGAAATCAATTCATGTTGCTGGTTTTGCTCTTTTCTTACTACTATGAAGAAGTCAAGTTCTGTCCAATATCAATGGAATTTGTGCTTTCTAAAGGTTTCTAAAGGGAAGCCACTACTTGAGTACAATTAAGTAAATGTTGTCAATATATCCTTGAGGAAAAGCTGACAGGCTCACTCTCCAGCTCTGATGAGATACCCATTTTCACTCACATCCACCTGATACCTCTTTTCTTTCTGTCAGCAAGGCCTGCTGAGCAACACAAAAGATCCAGGCTAAAAACATGCCAGGACATATTGTTCAGTCATCATTTTGCAACTCTTGCATATAAGGCTTATGAGAATCTTGATCTCTGTTCAAAGTCATAATTGCTCAGCATGACTGCAGTTGATGCTGGCAAAGACTGTGGGTGTTTTTCAGAACTGTATAAGGTCTTCTAACTAATATATGAGTTTTTCTGGTTGCTTGCCATACAAGCTTGCATTCTAAAATAAAACTGAATTTTATATTTAAAAATACATTAAAAAATAATGTTTAAAAACAAAAGCTAAATGTCACACCTTGCAGGAGATAAGACTCCTTAAATTAAAGAATTGTTGTTTCATTCAGGAAACTATTGGTGTATGAAGCTGACACCCTAAACAATAGGTGCTGAATTGGGAAAAGAAACAGTCTGTTCTTTGCACAAAAGGGTCAAAGAACAGCCTAGGAAAAGAATGAATAAAACTGCTACATGTCTGAATAGTGCTTCTGTGCTTGCATACAGCCTGTCTTACCAAGCAGCAAAATTAATGCCTTTTTAAAAAAGTGCTCTGGACAAGGCAGGTCTTTATCTGGCTGCTTGAGTAGGCTTCCTACTCTGCCCAGTGGACAATTCAGGATCAAGGTGCTTGTCATACACAACACAAAATATTCACATGAATTGGAAGTTATGTGACTATCATGGTACATGGTACATAACTTTTTTTTCTGTATCTAGAGGTCTGGCACAAAAAAACCACTGAAGTGCCACTAACATCCAAAGAAAGGATGCCTTAGTAACATACCAATGAAAAGAGGACTGGGTTTGTGTTTGTGGGAGGGAATTCAATTAAAGCAAAAGAATAGTTGAAACAAGCTGAAATTAAATACATTTGAAGTGTGTAAAATTTCCTACATCTTTATGACAGGTGCAGTGATATCTATTTAAGTTAGTTACAGTATTTTTTCTGTAAGAGACAATGGCATCTCCAGCACTCTCTTGAAACATGTTCTACCATTACTCAGTATCTGTGAAATATAAGACACATACTCTAGTGATTTTCATAAATTTTCCCCTGATACCTGATTTTTATTGCTATTTGTCAAAGACTGTTTTCCCCAACAGATCTAATACTTGCAGTATTGAACTGTCAAATTCAAAAGCAGTGTATTGCAGTGGTGATTCTTGTGTAAATAATTTGTTAGTGAATGTTCTCTTCAGACCAATCTAGGACAGAGGTCCAAGTCTATCCTTCTGGCGAGCTTAATTCCTTTTCACCTAAAAGCAGACACATAAACTCCAGGAAACATGTCTTTTCCTACTTAGAAGGAGAATGATCTAGTGAATATAACCTGAATGATGTGTGACTTGAAGAGTGTTGATACACTCTCTTACCTTTTTATTTGAAAACAACTCAACAAATAAATACCTGAAATATTTTTACTCAGAAAGAGGACTCTTGAATCCTAGCAAATCTATAATCTTGAATCCCATGATTCAGCTCATAAGTGTATTCAGAATTGGAATCTGGCACTCTATCTGTCCTCATGTTGGGAAATGGTTGTGCAGGCATGCTTGTATGTGAATATTTCTAATTGCTACTGTTTCAGCCTCTTTTAAAGAGCAATCTTATAGACAGATTCCACTGAATTTGTGTACTCTTTGTTGTGGTTTCAAGGATCCATCAATCAAACTTCTTCAGAGGTACTGACTCATTCTTATTCCAACCACTTGTCTCTCATCTAACAGTGACTGAGGTAGACATTTATCACTAGGGAATTTTGATTTCATCTGATGTTTAAAGAGTTGCTGGAAATAATAAAATGAATGATAGTATGATTAAAATGAGTGCTGGTCAAATATGATGTTTTTATTGCCTATTAAGTATGACATTCTTGTTAGTCCTATTCATGCTTAGCATATAACCAAATAAAATAATTATCATGCATCAATATAAAAAGATAGTATCAGAAGAGGATTACAATGCAAAAAAAGAACATAAAAAGTGGAAATCAAGGATAGAAAACTAAAGGAGTATCTAAAGACATTGTTCAAACATTGTGGGACAAAGAAGAAAGGCCAAAGCCCATTTGGAGGAGGTTTTTTTTCATGCCTTCTGCTTATTTACCTGCTATTAAAATTCTGTCTTCCCCATGCACTTTTTCCAAACTCCTTTTAAAAGTCATTTTCTAGGCAAAGAAAATGGCATAGGTCTAATGTCTTGGTAGTTCAGTAATAAATTTCATAGAAATTTTAATATGCAGAAAAACTTTGTCTCAACTTCATAAAGAAAGATATTCAGAAATTTTTCTGTATTGGAAATGACAGCAGCTAAACCAGGTCTTTTTGAATAGAGCTTGGTGCTTGGCATTTGTCAAAGATTTATTTTGCTATGGATTTTATCAAAAGTTTTCTTTAACATACCAATGCAAATATTAGGAATATGCTGGTGACTGATAATGACACAAACTTTGACCATTGTTTATATAGTGAGAAACTGAATCATCATAGGTATATTTGGAGGAATGGAAGAAAAAATAGTTGTATGTTTATGGCTAATATACATTTTTTTAAAATTAGAAGACCTCATCTGTTTGAACTGATGAAAAATCCAGTAATCTTATTTGGTTCAGGATGAATTTGGGTGACTAAGAGGACAAAAGAAAAACCAAAGAGATCTTAAGACTATTATTTTTTTGACAGTAATAGTGTCAGTTTACTCACTCTTGTGAGATCTCATGTAGAATGTTATAAACAAGTCAAACTCTCAACAAAGAAAATGGTTACTGAGATAGCAAGGAAAAAAAACCCTATCGAGCAGGAGGAGATTAAAAGGGTTTATCATGTTTCACTTTAGATAAGTTGTCCAAAAGTGAACATGATTGCTCTTTGAAAATACAGTGTAGCATAACCACCAAGAAAAGATCAGAATTATTTAAACTGAATGGCAATGCTACCAGGAAAACAGCAGGTATAAACTATTCAGAATTTTAGACTAAAATGCATGTAAATATTTCAAACTGTTATNGACATATATATTATTATACAATATGTACTGTGCATATGATGTGTACTATAATAACAAATTAAAGTATCTACCATATATATACACATACATATATCTTTAATGTTCTAGTTATTGCAATTTAAGCACACAGTAGAATCTTATTGTAGCTTTAACACATGAACTTGCCTAATGGTATTCCAATAAGACAATGTCAGAAATGTTGTTTAATTAAAAAAAATTACATTGTTGAAATATTTTATTTGAATACTTGGCACATGCTCATTTTGTATATAAGTTTTATTGTGTTATTACATGAATCAAAGAAAAAGAAAGGAACTATTATCAAAAATCTGCATATTAAGAGTGATCCTCAGCCTCCTGACATTTCAATTATGCATAGGAATTGTTTGCAATGGAACATAATTTAATTTGGCCCCAAAATGTCCAGGGACCATTTCATCAATATGAAAGGTGGAAAGGATCACCCTGCGGGGCCAAGGACTCTGTCTCAGCTTTGGGTAAAGTATTGGTACAGCCAGAGTTTTATGGTGCTGTTTAAATTGATTCATGTTGGAGTCAGTAAGCCAGGAGTCTCTCTGAGTTCTTCAGAGGGAGATCAGAGTGCAGGGATCGAATTAAAGCCTTTAGATGGAGTGAGTGAGTGAGTAAGTAAGCAGAATAAGTTTTAAGTGCTTTTAGTGAGTAAAAGGTCTTAGATGCCTGAGAAGTAGTACATGTTCTAGTGAAAGTTGAAAAACATACTAGTGTTGCCTTAGAGGCTCACATATTCAGTTGCTAATTGTTACACCATGTTTACTGGAGTAATTGATTGGAAAATATGACTTCATTACTGCTGCTGACTTACTGTCTCCTGCAATGCTGCAGTGCTTGAATCTGGAGCAAGTGTAGTGGATGACTTTGTCTTCTGATTTGGATAGTGATATATTTTCTTAGGTTGAATTTCACCCTTAAAAGTACCAATATAATTAAGCAGATGCACTTATTTCACTTGGTATTTCCTACACCAATAATACTGAAGCAAAGAATGCTTACAGTATATACACTGAACAAGATTGTACCTCTACTAACAGGACACAGCATGCAGTTTTGTAAATTAACCTGGTGGTAAATACTGTAAAGTGACACCAGCCACATGACTCCTCTCTCCATTTGTGTCAGAAATTCCCTATAGGGATGAACTTGAATTACACTCCTGTCACAGAATTCTTTGTGCATACAACTAAATCTTTTCCCTTTGTTTGACCCACTACCATTCATTTACATATGGATTAGTTCCCCTTCCCCCCCAGAGGTAGATAACCCTCACCATCTGCTTCCATCACTATGACTGAGATCTCTTCTTTGACAGAATAAGCTCTAACAAGGGATTGTTAATAGCCTTAGTTTCTGAGCAGCTCACTGACAGTAATATTTTTTTACTGCTAGCAGTTATTACTGTAATTACATGTTTGTTCTCATATTCTGCTCATATTCTCATATTCTTCCCGGCATATTCTCATATGCCAGGAAGAAGGGTGCTCTAAAGGCAAAACATAAAGAAACCTCATAAAAGTTTCATTATAAATACTTGTGTCCTGTGTAGCTACTGCGACTGTGAACTGTGCTAACTGTACTTCTGCCAAGGTATAGCTGCATGTAGGGAGGTATGGGGCTGTATCACTGCAGCACTTCCAGGACTACAGTTTCACTGTAGTGAAGAACTTTTCTTCCTTGATCTTCTTACTTCAAGACAGGGGATACACTGTCATAGCTGTCACAGCTAACGCCTGGGAATGCAAAGGGGAAAAGAAGTGGATTTACTTCCTAACTCAGAACTTGCACCCCTGGTGCTTACATTTTAATTGTAAAGTTTCTCATGTACTTAGAGCTTGCATATGATGATAAGTGTCTGTCTTTCCTGGGCTCAGCATTTTCACAAACAGCACTTCCACTTCCAGTCACTCCCTTACTCAGTCCTTCACAATAATTTAAGGAATTAGTCCCAGAGTATCTGGAAATCTTGCAATAGGTTTTCAAACGGTAGGGGGAGTAGAGATTATCTTGACCTTTGCTTATCAAATAGTAAGTACTTACATTTCTTGGAAGAGAGAAGTTCCCTCTTCAGCTTGAGAGGGTAGTACAAGAACATCTTCTTGGGGGAAGTCTACTGGTTGAGTCAGTTAAGAATGACCACAAAGGCTTCCAGCTCTTCCTGTCTGTTGCCCACATGTGCATTGGTGTAAATGCTCTGCAGTTGCACTATGGATGCCAACATTCTTTGGGGAAAGAAGCCCTAAATCCTAATTTCTACATGACAATTCTCATCCTCCTCCGTGATTTCTAACACATCAATGACCCTTGGGTCTTTATTGCCACAGGGATCTCCATCCCCTTACACCACTGAGATGTCATGCCATAGCTCACACCTAGTGAGCCTGAACTAATCCCTTTCCCCCTTTAAATCTAGTTTAAAATTCTTTCAATGAGTCCTGCTGACTCCTGTGCAAAGATGCTCTCCTCCTCTTTGAGAAAGGTGAGCCCTGCCTGTTCCCAGCAGCCCTGATGTCCTGTAAAACAGCCCATGATCAAAACCCCCAAAACTCTACCAGGCTCAGGCAGGTATTGACCTGTTGGCTCTTCCTGTTTCTTCCCTGGTCATTCCTTATAACTGGAAGGACAGAGGAGAACACTATTTCTGCTCCTGATCCCTTAAACGTTTGTCTCAAGCCACTGAAGTATCTTGTGATTGCCCTCAGACTTCTTGTTTCATCACCTCCTACCTGACAAACCCAACAGTGAACAGTAATGTGTGGGCTGTGCCAGGGCAGGGGGGGTTCCCATCATGTCTTTAACCTGCACCCCACGGAGGCACCAGACTTCCCTGGGAGATGGGTCCAGTCTGCATGTGGGGTCTTCTGTCCCCTCAGAAGGGAGTGTCCTATGGCAATGTCCCATCTTTTTTTCTTTGTGGAAACAGTTTTGATACAGGCTTTAACCCCAGTGACACCTCCATACCAGACAAACCATTGTCCTTGTCATTGTCCAGCTCTGTGTGCAGACCCTCAGACCAATAATGCAAGGGCACTTCTGAAGAATGATGGATAAAAGCGACAATAAATACAGCAAAAACATAGAAAATTTGACTTGAATTAATATATATAGGTAATATCCAATAAATATTAAAATGGGAGTGAAAATATTGTCTTGAATGTTTTTATGAAGACATATAAATCTGATATTGTAATCCAATGGCTTCTACTGCTTGAATAATTTGAGTTGTTTTTCTTTTCCTAATTCCTAAGTTAATTAAACACCAATATAATTTTATTTTCTTTGATATTTTATAGCGTTCAAATAAAAAGTAGGAAAAGTTCTCAACCTAGACAGTGATTTTGGTATTGATGCAATGTATTTTCTGAAGCTTCTGAGGCAGATGACTACAATTCAATACCTCTTTAATCATTATTCTACAGCAATAGAACAGTAATTATTATTTCGATACAATCAGATTTATGTAATCCTCTTTGATATTCTGGGTGTCACAGAGATTTTATCTTTCAAGATAAACCATCTTGAATTACTAACATTTTTTAATAAATTATCTCCTATGATTGAATTATACTTTTATTATAAAATGATAATATAAATGGGACAAGAAGGCACATCAAAATGCTTTGAAAACCTCCTGTCTATAATTTTTATTTATTTAAAGAAATAGTAATGTTTACCTCATGAAATCTCCAATTCCTGAGTATTTATAGCAACCTTCACCATCTAAAAATCACATGTTGGATAGGCATTCCATTAATAATGCAATAATAAAAATATCAATGCAAATCAAATTCAGAAAATAAAATAGCAGATGGTGAACTATTTCTTTGCTTGGCAGAATGTCATTCTGAAGTTGCAGGACGTCTGCATGTCTGTAATCAATATATTTAACTGTGTTTGCAGTGCCTTTTGATACTGTAAATATAGTTGCCTACTTTTAGCAAACAACAGACGCATGAGTTGCCAATGCATGATTGTATTGGCTTGCTTATATATGATGTATATATGAATATTCAGGAGATTAAAAATAATTTTTCTTAAGAGTTACTGATGTGACATGAGCAGCATTTGTTGGAGGCATTACATACATCATTGTGAACTGACTCAGAATATATCTATAACTGTCAACCTCCCACTTTTATGTAATTCACCAATTAAATAACAAAAAACTTACATTCTTTCTCCCTCTTTCCAACCCTCTAAACCCTTGTTGTGTTTCAATTCAGTAAAGGTGTGTAAAGATAGAATGAATCTTATGCAGAAATTTCAGACATGGTGATTACCAAGAGTGTACACTAGCCACACTTCAAGGCTAAGCAGGTCTTCAGAATATCGTCCGTAATGGGGATATGCAATACCTTTTTTTTACCAAATTACTGCAGATTACCACAATCACCATGTATAGAAAGCTGTTGTCAGAAAGGAAAGCAAAATTAATAGCTTTAATTTAGGGTGCAGAGGAAATAATGGCTTTCTTTGCTTCTAACTGTTTTAAGCATTGGGATGGTCATTTTTATGGATGATAAATGTAACACTGATAATGGATCTAGAAAAGTATGTCACGTCATCTACATTCACAGATACCTTTGGATAACCTCACAGAGCATTTTTGCTATTAGGTATTTTCATGTCTTTAAAAGAGAGGTACTTTTACAGCAAGCTGTTCTCTCTGTTCTCTCATACGTCACCATTATGAATGGGCTCTGGTTGCAAAGGTTTTTATCATATCTCTTGCTGGTTAGCTGGTTATAAACATTCCTCATTCTGCCAGAGGAGCCCCTAAAGGAACCTGCCTGTCCCAGTAGTGTTGGGTGACAGTGCTCCCAGGCTAGAGGAAGAACGACTACTGGTAGGCATTTCCACTGATTTATGCCAATAGTTATTGCCAAGTTCTTCCTTCACCAACAATGCCCAAATCTTCAGCTTCTGCTATGCATCAGTGAGCTTTCAGATTCCATTGAAAAATCTCTCCTACAGCTACTTTACTGCACATTCTTTTTTCCTTCCCAAGAGTTAATTGGTTTATTTTGAATGTAAATATGCACCCAAGTGACAGGAATAATCTGGTTCCCAGCATGCTCTGCTCTCAGTCCTGTCTCCTTTGGTGCATGGGAACTGTCACAAAGGATCAAGGTAAAGCTAAACATCAGCTGCATCTGAAAGAAGAAACTTTTCAGTAGGTGTTGAATTTTACATATTTCAAAAGAATTAGCTGGAAATTTCAATGTGAAGATTCATACACTCTACAAAACCTCTTGTATAACTACCAAAACTCTGGATATTGTTATCCAATCTTTTTTAGGATTTGATCTCATTAAGATTTCGACCTCAAATTTGTTGGTAATGAATTCCATGGGTTAACATTGCATTACAGGACATTTTCAGTGATTTTTGTTTTCCATCACGTTTTGTATTACTTTGTCTTATCATGTGCAGAGATTTCTCCTATTCCTCACATATTTTCTCTCTTAACTTCTTTCCAGTTCAGCTTTATTCCTTTTCAGTCTTTCATGCCCACATGTGAAGTAGGTTGTAAACCGTATGGTCTGGCACAGTGAATTTTATGGCATGGATCGAGACTTTTTTCTCAGGTTATAATTACTACATCAAAGCCAGTGTCAGTGCTGCATAAAACATATATTCCCCTTTGTTCCAGAAAAAAAAAAAATCAAGCATACGTATTTTTAAATGAACTGATTTGTTTTGAGCTTGAATAGAAGAGGTCCTGGTGTCTCTGGAGAAGAGACAGACACTGTCCTATGTTGTGTCTAGCCTCATTTAGCCTCCAACTTCATCCTGCACACTAGCCTTACTCTTATCCAAAGGAAGAAGGGGATTTGGAGACAGTAGTACTGATCACTGTAATCAGACTGGAGAGTTTTAGAATCATATAGGTTGGAAGGGACCTCCAGAGGTCTTCTGATCCAACACCCTGCCCAAAGCAGGTTTAGGTGGAGCAGGTGGTCAAGACTGTGTCCAGTTAAGCTCTGAGCACCTCCCCAGCCTTTCAGAGCAGTCTGCATCAGTATTTGACCCCTCTCACAGTGATATTGTTTGCCCTCCATATTGCACTGAAATTTCCCATGTTTCTACTTGTGAATGCTGCCTCTGGTACTGTCACTATGCACCTCTGAGAACAGACCGGCTCTGGCTGCTCTGCACTGTTCCTTTAGGTACTTGCAGACAGCAGCAAGATCTTTCTGAGTTTTCTCTTCTTCCAGCTGAAGAAACCCAGCTGTCTCAGTCTCTCCTCCTCTGTCCTGTGCTCTGCACCCTCTGCTCAAAGTCCATTTCCATAGGTCTGTGGTATCATTCTTCCCTGTACTGGGGAGCCCAGATTTGGACCAAGCAGTCTCAGTGCCTCACTGTAGCAGAATGCAGGGAAGAATCACCTCTCAGCCTGCTGGATGTGCTCTTCCTCAAACGCTCTGGAGGCCATTGGTTTTTGCTGCAAAATTGTACTGCTGGCTTGTGCTGAGATTGTCCACAACACCTTCAGAGGCTTTTTCTGCCTGACTACCCTTTAGTCAGGCCCACAACTCATGCATGGAGTTATGACATCCTGGGTTCAGGACTTTGTATTCATCTTTCTTAAGGTTCATGAAGTTCCCTTTAGCCCATTAAGTCCATCCTGAACAGCAGCCCTGGCTTTCAGCTTACTGACAACTCCACCAAATGCAGCTTTGACAGCAAATCTGCTGCAAGCTATGTTAATTACAGTTTTGTTATTAGGGAGGAGGTAAGGATAGACACAGGTTCAGACTTAGGCCGAGCTCATAGTGTTGGCATAATAATTTCTAAATGTACATTTTCAAGCTATTGTTGAGGAAAATTTCCTCAACTCTCATCTGCATCATTTTCTTGCTTAGTCAATTGAAGAGTAAAGTTTTCTTCGCTGCTGTCAAATTAATCTCCACCAGTATTTTCTGTTCTGCTTGGCATTCACAATTTCCTAAATTGAAATTATCTTTTTCTAAATTTTACACCAACCTTCTAACTAATTTTGCTGTTTCTTCTTTATCGTAATTGTCCTTTCAGCCACCTTTTATACAACAAAGGTGGCTATGAAAAAATAGAAGGGATGTGAGCAGTGATTGCAATTGAAAAATGAGCATAAATCCCCAAAACATTTTGGGTGTCCCCTAAGAACAGGTAACTCAACTAATATATGTACAATAGAAACTAATTCTGAAAACTCAGGCCATTGAGAAATCTGGTGGGTATATTGATTTGTGTCATAGTACGTCAGGCAACTAATTTTATCCAGCCTAGAGATCCAGTAATTTTTACTTGTCTCTTCTGAGCCTTCAGAATGCAGGTGTCAGGCATTAAAATCTCATTTGTGTTTTAATGCTGTTATAGGCTTCCTTTTAAATTATTTATGAAGGGTACTCATTGCAATTGAATCATTAAAGTGGACTTTTTATTAACAATTGTGTCAGGTCACTGGTTTTGCATCAGAAGCTCTTCTCCTGCAACGTCAATGCTACATCTTTCATAACGATAAAGTTTTCAGAACAGGGTCAGATTTTGTATCCAGGATGAAGGCTAAGACCATGCAGAGTTGGATGACAACTTCCTGATTTTCTTCATTGTACTACCAAAAGCCTGCAGCAACCTTTATGCATTCAGAATTTTCAAAGTATTTCTATATATCTACACTGTGCAGTTCAGATGAAAAAGAAGGAAAAAGAAAAAAAAGCTTTATTAATACTTTATTATCTAGCCTCAGTGGAAAATTGAGGCAAAACCCTCTGATTCCTAGGAGTACAGATACTGTATGTCAGAAGCACACAAAAACCCCCCACCCACTTTAACCTCTGAAGCAAGAGATCTTCTCTAAGCCTGGTAAGCCAAAAAGATCATATGTCTTATGAGAGAAATTCAATAAAGCAGTCAACGACACCTTTGTTCATATAATCCCCAAATGCTTCTAGATGGATAATCTGTCATTATTCCCTGCTGCTGCTGTTAGAGAATTCCTTGTAGTAGCCTATGATGGCATTCATCTCACCCACTACCTAGACACGTTCATCTGAGGTTGTTGCTATCAGATCTGTTTATAGTCAGGAGAAAGAAATGTGCTTTAAACCTCACTTCATCTGCGGTATTTTGGGTGAGATATAATCAATCATTTTTTGGAAGTACTAGTACAGGTCTAGATACTACTAGTAGAGTAGTATCTAGACTAGTAGTACAGGTCTAGATACAGTAGGTACTGCAACAGATGTGTCCCATCTTTAATTGCTATTCTGCAATGCATAATTAGTTTTGCATATGCGTAGAACACTAAGTAGTCCTTCATGGAGTGGATTTTAGCTATGAAAACCTCAGCTTCATGCCATCTCAGCTGCCTCTACATGTGATAACTGTATATACATTCAAATGTGAAATGTCTTATATGGCTGGTACCTGAACATTTCCTTCATTGCAACAATAAGGTGCATAGATACAAACGACTCAGGAAATGTCATTATGTAAAATTGTATGAGATGAGTAATTGACACTCAGTTGAAAACTTCTCAGTCATCAAATTTCTCATTGTAAGGAAAGTATTTTGCTTTCTCTTTCAGCTTCATTTTTTTTTAATATAGCTCTTAGAGTTTCCCAAATCTTAAGATGTCACGAGTGGCAGCACCTCAAAAGTTAAGCGTTGCATCTTTTGCCATTAATTGTTTTTTTTTGAGACTTTGGAGAAAAGATAGTATTGCCACAGATCTAAGAGCCCTGTTGCAAGAAGAAAAATTTTCAGGCACAAAGCACAGAGGAATTTTCCATCTTGTTGAAATTCTAAACAAATATAAGCAGCACTACTGTGGTGGTTGTCTACTCAATCTGGTGAAAACATATGCTGTAGGAGGTGTGTGCACCTTCTTTTAAAGATCCTCAGAAGAGAAGGTCTTTTTTTTTTTTTAATTAACATAAGGGATCTTAGTGAACAATCAAACTATTGATTTCTTACTAGGATATTTGCAAGGTGACCTCTACTGTGGACCACTGAATCAGTGAACATGGTTTCAGTTCAATGGGTACAATATATTTCTGTGTTCTCAAGCTCTTCAACAATTTTTTTCTTTACAAAACAATTAGGGGGTTTGGGGATTTCGCACTTCAATTTCTCCCTGGTTTTACAATTTTCTGCTTGAAAACAATCCACAAAACTGTGGTAATTCAGAAAAGGCATCACTTTTGATTAAATAATATCAGGTATTCATTACCTAGTTGAAAGTCCCTTTTATTTACTACCCATTAATATTAACATATGTTGCACATGTTGGGTTCTGAACTTTTTGAAGTTTTTTGTCTCTGGTTCTGTTACTGAAGGAGAAAGCGATTTAGAACAGTTTGTGCTTGGGAGACTAGAAGTGAAAGAAGTCAGATGCTAATGAGTCTTCCTTTCCAGACTGTGAGGCTATCTGGGAAGCAGCCCAAGCCAACTGGAGACTGGCAGCGTAGCAGAGGTGGAGTGCAAGCATCCATGGGCCAGTGAACTAAGCTGCCCTATGCATCTTGCCTTTTACACAGGTTAAAGATCTTGCTTCTGTTACTCACCTTGCATGTAACTATTCTGGAAGGAAAGCAAAAGCAAAATGTTTTCACTGTCATTAGCAGCTTTATCCAAATCTGCATCTATGAATTGAAGTGAGGTCCTGTCACCATGAGTTGAGGCAGTAAACAAAGGACCAAAGCAGGCTGTCAGGGTATATGGAGCCCAACAGCTCTGTTTGGGCACTTCCAGAGGAGCCTCCTCCTGAACCCAGCTAGTTACATGTGTGCTTACCTTTCAGCATTCAAAAGCTTTTTCTGGAGTGTATGACTGGAAGTCAAATAAGGTGCCTAAAAGAGTTCAGAGCACAGACTCCAGAAATGTCATTGAGGATGGGATTCACACCATATCTTAGGCACAGTCACTTCATGTTTGCAATGCAGCCAACTGGGAGAGGTACACCCCCAGGTGCTGACATAGATCTTTGTTGGACCCTCCTGTATTTTTCATTGGGGTGTTTTTTATTCTTTTAGTATAAAGAGGGACCAGAGTGACTGGTTTTCTAGTTGAAGTTAGTTGGGATGAATCTTGACCCAAATAATTTATTTGGCTTACTATATAAATGTATGCTTTATGTTTCAATGAATTTTGAGCTCTCGAAGGAATTTTTATTAATAATATGAGGTGGAGTGTAATGAATGGAACATAATCTTGAAGAATTGCTTAGAATATGGCCATTTGTTTTCTGATAACAGCCTGTGGGCCTTGGTGATGACTGCAGGATCTCCTTATTGCTGTTCATGGGGAAAATGCTGGCAGACAAGACTGCTCATGCCAGTAAGACAGACAGCCATAATTTTTAAAAGCCTTTAGAAACATCTGACATATATGCATGCATATATATCCGTAAGTCTATAAATAATCATGACACCAGTAGTATTTTCACATTCATTCCTTAAGGATTGTAGCTGCTGAGTGCTCATGCAGAATTCTTGTTTCTATTCTGTATAAAATTAATTAGTGTTTTTATATATCTATTCTATCTTCTCAGAGTAATTATCATATCCTACTGCTGCATATATACTTTGCACCACATGCTTCAGTTGGAGACATATGGAAAAAACAGTATGGATAAATACAAAGAGAATTGTTTCTTTGGCATGTACTTCCAAATGGATAAAAGCAGAGTTTTTGACATAGTATCCCCTGTAGCACTATACATTTTTGTTTTACTTCAGTTTTTCTGGAGTCCTGTCTAATTTAATTGCTGTGTTCTGGAAGCTACATAACTCTTCTGGCATGAATAACAGTGGCATGAGGTTTTCACAGCTGTCTCACAATGTCAGACTAAATCATTCCATACAAATAATTTTACTGCTTTTGTACTGCTCTTCACCTGCATCAGCTTCTCTGTTAATCTTTGCACCCTTTTTTGTTCTGGCACCATCTTTACATATTGTTCTTTCTCTCTTAAAATGCTTGTCTGAAATCAGGTGCAACTCTTCACAACTATAACTGATGGGCATGTTGAAATACTTGGAGTCACACGCATCTTACAGCTGTCTTTGTTGCTTCCTTGACCCTGCTGTCCTTTGGAGAGGGGCATTCAGCTCGTTGCTGCTGAGCTGAAGGTGAATTTTCTATATGGTATATTTCATGTTGAAAAGAGAGCCTAAAACACATTTCCAAATCTCATAGTGTCAAAAAAAAAAAACAAAAACCAAAAAAACCAACCCAAAACAAACCCCACCCAACATCATTTAGAGTTGATGAAAATATTTTATTTTGACAAAAATGCTCTGAGTTTTGATAATTTTAAATGTTATGCTACAGTATTCCATACAAAATAAAACAAATTTAAAAAATCACTTTATAAAAAAATGTCAAAATATTTTGACAATGTCTGAACATTTTCCCCTCTCCTCTCCACAACAAAATTGCAACAGAATCTACAAGATTTCCTTATTTGATGCAATTATATTTCTTGGTGAAAAATATTCCAGCTAAACTTATTTCCAGCTGACTTTTGCCCAAACTGAAAACTGTGAAAATCCAAGCTCTATCAGTAAAAAACATGAAAAATTAATTTATTATATAACTTGCAAATAAGCAAGAGGAGCTGCCAAAAAGATCTGGAATAATTTCATACTCAAGATCTGTGTCAGAAGTCCAGGAAGAAAAAGTTGCCTTGCTACCTAGGCAGAAACGCAACCTGAAACTGTCACAGAAGACATCTCTTCACAGGCATATGAAACACTTTGGAGGGCATTTGGAGTCAATGTACTTCATTATGTGTTATTCACTGGACATATTGCAGCAGGGATTGCCACAGTGCACATCTTGGGACACTTGAAACTTTATACTAGACTTCTTTATTCTATTGTTTACAGTCTTGGCCCAGATGCTGTGGAAATTGCATGAGAAATTTGGTTTTTTTGCCCTGCACTGCATGGTTTCTGGTTGGCAGGGAGTGAATTGGCACAACAGCAGCCAGTGGACTCAGATATCAGAGAAGAAGAAGTGCAATGAATTTCTGGCAGACTGCATGGCAGCTGTCCTAGCATGTGGCATCTGTACTGTTACATGATGCTTTCAGTGCCAGGTTTACGATGTCACATAGCTGCACTGGAGAACAGAGGCAGAGACTGTGCAGAGCGTGGAGATCAGGGAGCCACAAATGAGAACAGATTCCATTGCAAAGATGTTGCAGTGCAAAGGAAGTGTACAAAGACACGGAGGTCTTCTGGGAGTGCAGCCACAGCTGTTTTGCCTGTTTCTACAGCCAAGTGCATGAAATCTCAAGCTGTTCCTCTCTTAAATCCATCCCTGTTGAGTCAGGCAAGGAAGATTGAGGGGCACAATGCAGTAGTCACCAACGGGAGGTTTGCAACCACTATTTCTTCAGTGTTGTGCCATGAATATTAGTCACACCAATACTGCCTTTGAACTTCCACTTTCTCTTTGCAGTTGTTTGAAATGGTCACATAGCTGCTCATTTATTCACATCTTGTGGGAGTTCTTAACCTCCTGTAAGGTGAGGTGTTATCACAGAACACCAGACCCAGAAAATCATACTTAAGTGTGGTCTTTCTCATTTCCAGGAAAGGGTCTAACTTCCCTTGGGATTCTTTACATTGGTGGAGGGCTAGGACTGGCCTAGGTCTTTGCGCCTTTGCTTTTGAGGCTGAACTTTCAGCTTGTCTGTGATGAGTGGCACTTGCTGCCTACATAACTGTATTCACATGTTTCTCACTTTGATGTGTTAGAAAGGAAAAATGGAAAAATAATTATTCTTTTACACAAAGTTATATTTTTCAGGTGTTCTCCCCTGAAGGACTTTTGGGAGCTAGTGTGCTTCATGCAGCCTGGTGCAAACCCAAACCAGCTTGTTGTTTGCTGCTAGTCTGTCCTTGTTTTCAACAGAGTGAGATCCAAATGGCCACCCAACCAACATCTTCTTTAGTGCATGCTGAGCACCTTTCAGACCCATTAACTGCACTGAGTAGCAATCCATTCAGACTAACAGGTGCTTAGACAGCTAGTGCATATATAGGAAACTAATTTCAGATGCCTTCATTCCAAACTGGATCTCACTCATTGTTTTTCAGTAGCACATCTTCACATCTTTCAGCTTCCTGCCTTGCCCTGCTAGTGCTCTGGTTCTTCATGTTTGTTGGAGCAGAGTAGTCATTACAAGATTAATGACCTATGGTCCAAACAGGTACAAAATGATTACAGCTCTTGACACTTTTTGGTTTTGATCTGTTAATAACCACTATGAGCCTCGGTGCTGCTATAAGCATCCTTATCTTATATAACAACAACAACAGAAAAGGTTTCTGCACTAGCAGACAGCTGATAGTGATCAGATGGACAGAATAGCAGCTGATATTTACCAAAATGGAATTTTTCTCCATATGCTTTATATTTGTGTAATAATTCTATATCTCCTTGTGTTTGGAAGGAGATAATGGATAGAACCAAAAGGCCAATAACTTTTACATGAATTTGGATGAATTGAATCAAGCAGAAGGAGAGATGAAGACTGAGTGAAACCACCTGTCAATTTCTCCATGAAACTAATGAGTGTGAAATATTTATCTGTGTTTACACATGCACCTTAGGTTTTGAAGTGTTAGGTTTGAAAAAAGGATAATGGACAGAAGTTGGTAACTTGAGGGACCCTACTCTGGCAGCAATTAACATCACACCAAATGGTCTTGTCTCTTAAAACAGATTTATTAATAATTTGAGGTGTTTCATAATGACAGCACTTCAGAAACCAAGGAAATGAATATGCACTCACTAAGTGTTCAGTTAAGGCCATATAACCTCTGTGACAGTGGCACAACTCATTCTAGTAACCCAAGGAGTTTATTACATTAAGAGTTTCCTACATTAAGAGTTTCCTATACTTATCTGGGGTGAAATTATGTGATATAAGGATACAGTGACACAGAAAAAATCTCTAAGTGACAAAGTAATACATCCTTAATATTTGGAGAAAACAGCAATTTTTATGTGGAAGAACCCCATGGAAAGAATTGCAGTATAAACTTGACTAACCTGAGATTATTGAAGTCACAGGTAATTCAAAGATAAAGATATTTATGGAGATATTTCATATACAATCTTCTTTTTAATTTATTAGATCAGATATAACTCGAAGAATTCACAGAGACACAGAATGGATAAGGTAGAAAAATATCTCTGAAGATTACCTAGTTCAGTTATCTTCTTCAAAGCATAGTGAACGAGTGCAGATAATGCAAGACCATGTTCAGCTGAAGTTTGAATATCTTAATGGAGGCTCCACAGCCTCTCCAAGCAATGTGTTTCAAGTGTTTGACGACATGCATAGTAAAACAAAACCAAACCAAACCAGCCAGACAAAACCACACAACTTATTTTTTTTCTTACATTTAAATAGTATTTTCTGCTTCCTGTAATATTGTCCCTTGCCCCTGACTCTAAGAAGTGCGTGGCTCCATCTTCTTTACTATTTCCTATCAGGAATTTATATTTGTTGATAAGATTCTCCTGAGCCTTTTCTTGTCCAGGCTAAACAGACCCAGCTCTCTCTGCCTCTCCTCATGTGTCAGATGTTCTTGTATCTGAATCATCCCCATGACCTCTGATGGACTCAGTGTGGTATGTCCATGTCTCTCTTGCACTGGAGAGCTCAGAATGGGATCCAGAACTCCATATGTGTTTCATCAGTGACAAACAGAGGATGAGAATCACCCCCTTGACAATGTTTTTCATCATGCAGTCCAGGATGCTGTAAGTCCTTCTATGATAAAAATGCATCTTGCTGGCTCATGGTCAACTTCTTGTCTACCAGGACTCTTGGGATATTTTCTGTCAATTTGCTTTGCATACAGTATGCTGCATGAGTTTCTTACTCCCTGGATGCAGGATTTTGCACTTCACTTGTCAAATTACATCAACAAGAGATCAACAGTGAAGTTCCTGTCAACTAATTTCTCCAGACCATGGGGTCCCTCTGAATGGCAGCACAGCCCTCTGATAAATAAGCTACTTCTTATTTTTCTATCATGCTTGTGAAGGGTGGGCTCATTCACATCATCCAGGTCATTCATTAAGCTGTTGAACAGTACTGGCTCTAGTATTGACTCTTCACCTCTAGTGACTCACTTTTGGATGAACTTTGTGCTGCCGATCACAGCTTTTTATTAAAAGCCACATTTCAGACAATTTTCAGTCTGTCTTACTGTCCATGTGTCTAGTCTGTATTTCATAATTTTGTCAATGTGGATGTTATGCGGATAGTGGCAAAAGTCTCCCTAAAATCAGGGTAAACAGCACCTATTTATTGCTCTTATCTCATCTATTGAACTCATCATGTCATTGTACAATAATATCATTTTGTTCATATGTAATTTCCCCTTCATAAATCCATGCTGAATATTCTAAATTACTTTCTTGCCTTAAAAATATTTGGAAATATTTGCAGGATTATTTGCTTTGCCACCTTTCCAGTGATTGAGGTGAGGTTTACTACCCTCTAGTTCCCTGGATTCTCTTTCCTGCCCTTCTTGAAAGTTGGAGTGATCGCTTTCTTCCAGTCCTGAGGAATTTCTCCAAATTACTATGATCTATTGAAGATAATTGAGAGTGGCATTGTTTCCCCAGGCAGCTTTCTTAGCATTTCCAGGTCTGTCTCATCAGGTCCCATCAATTTGTGTGCAGTTTATTGAAATGTTCACTCACCTGATCCTCCTTCACCTTACTCGTTGTGAACTTTCCCACTGTTCTCAAGGACCTGGGTTCCCTGAAGCTTGGTATGGCAGTCTGTAACTGGGGCATGGAAGCCACTGAGTACTTCAGTCTCCTACTCCTCTTCAGCATCAGTCCACATTTCCCCTAGTTTTCCTTTTGCTGTTAATGTGGGATTTACTGTTAAATGCAGAAGCCCATCTCTCCAGATTTTGGTCTAGGTGCACTTTGGCTTTCCTACTTACGCATGCAGAGAATGTGTCTGTATTCCTCCAGAGTCATCTCTCCCCTCTTCCACCTCTATTGTCAGGAGCTCCTTGTTCATACCTGCAGGCTTCCTGCTACCTTTGACTGATTTCCTGTTCATCAAGATGTGCCACTCTTGAACTCGGAGAAGGTGATCCTTAAAAATCCTTCCTCAACCTCTCTTGTCTCTGGGATCATAACCCATGGGATTCTTCCAAGTATGTCCCTGAACTGAGCAGAAGCATTGCCATACGTGAGAGATAGGAGTCTGAGTCAGACACAAAATGCCTTGCACAGTATTCAGAAAGTAGCAGACCATATAGGATTCCTTTAAAAACTAGTAACTTGAAAAGGAAGTTGTTGCAAATACTCAGATACTCAAGAGACAATGTGATATTTAAAATTATCAGAAGAATCTTGATACTGCCTCTTAAAAAAACATGTTTTCTGATAAATATTTATACTGTAAATACATAATCTCAAAGGAGCCAGTTCCATGCCTTAAGTATCCTAAAATTGTGCAGCTTAGCATGTCACTTTATGTAAATTTTATTAAAGTCATCAGTGTGAAATCTACAGAGTAAGTTTCCTATAAATTATCCCACAGATACTTTAAGGGATTGTGGGGAGAAAAAAATGAATCTAGTTATAGTGGAGATGTTAAAATGATGCAGGCAAACTAAGAAAGGCACTGAAAAGGCAACAAAGTTCCATGGGCTTAGAACCAGTTCCATAGAGAAAATCTCAGAATGGTTGGAGTCCTTGGCTTGGAAGAGAATGACTAAAGATATTACAGCAGACCATAAAATCATAAAACATACGGAGGTACTGCATCTGGAATGCTGATTCTGTTTATTGCCATCCAAAACTTAGGGAGTAACCACTGAGATTGTTCAGGTAAAGGATGCTGTTTGCAAGCAATGCGTAGTGAAACTGATTATTAATGTTTTGGGCCACTGCACATTAGGGACCTTAAAAGTAAAAGCGAAAAAGAATAGTCCTATTGATTACTCTCCAGACATACTGGTTTGCCTCAGGGAGGCCATGGACTTCCTCATACAAGGGAAAAGACTATTTAAATTTCTCCCAGTTCTTATACCCTCCCTACAAACTCCTGCTCTTGGCCACAGTGATAGGCATGAGACTGGGGCACTTCTGGCCTTTCTTTGGTCCACCATTGCACACCTTAGCTTCCTACAACTTTTACCCAGAGACACGTACTTCAAGTTCAGTCTAAGTTGGTAACTGCTGTTTAGGTTGTGTGACAACATTTCACATTATATTAAGTCTCTCTGGGCCAGAGTTCACTTTCCCCAAAGCAATTCTCTTAGTGCTGTGCTTGGTATTTGTAGCTAAAAGGGTGTTGATAACACACCAGTGTTTTGGCCATTGCTGAGCAGTGCTAGCAGAGCACCAACCTCCCCCACAAAGGCCAGGGGGGCTGGGAGTGGACCAGGGGTTTAGAAGCGACACAGGACAGAAGACCTAAACTGTGTAAAGCCATATCCCATAGCATGCACAATCTTGTTTTGAGCAATAAAAGCTAAAAGAGAGGAGAAGAGGGACATTTATAATTAAAATTCATTATTCAGATATTTCTCTTCCAAAGCAACTGCTATGCATACTTCTGAGGAAGCGACTGGACATCATCTGCTGGTGGGAAGTAGAGAGTAATTTTTTTTTTTTTTTGGCTATGCTTCCATGTGCCTTAGCTTTTTTTCATTAAACTATCTTTAATGTGAACCACAAGTTTTTAGTCTTATTTTCTCCCCCTAAACTGCTGAGGCAGGGAAGTAAGAGAGCAGCTTGGTAGGAGCCTGTCTGGCAGCCAAGGTCAACCTAGGAGCTCAAGAGTGGGCCTCTAGAGGAATTCAAGATAATGACAGTAATTGCAAGATAAACATGTTTATCCTGTTGTCATGGACTTGACATTGCCAGACTGCAGAATAATTGTGGGGAATTTTGGTTGTAATTGTGATGGGGGGATGAGTGGTCAAGGTATGTACTGGAGAACAGATTCTTAAATAAATATAAGGCTAGCTTTTGCCTTGATACAACAGGTGGCAGGTCTACTGACCAAAAGAAACCCTGATCCAAGGAAGTGATGCCCCTTTAGACTTGTCTTTGGTCAGTAGTTATTAGAGAAAATTAATTTTATAGGCAAAGAAAATTAGTTCAGTCTAATTTGCTTCAGCCTAAGTAAAATGCTTGATTCAATTGGTGTAAGAAAAATTACCAGATTTTCTTAAGAAAAAGGAGCTGGAGGTTAGCAGAATAATTGAAGACTCAGGCTTTCACACAGAATATCAGATGAACCCATACGAGTTACTGATTTCACAAACTTTAAAAAGTGTTGTCACTTCAAAAGAGAGCTGGGTTAGCATTCAGGAGGAAATGGGTGACCCTGAAGAGTAAGGAAGTTGAAGCAGTAAAATACCCAGTAGTGCAAACCAGGATTTTTTGTAGGAAACCTAAATCCCTAAAGATGAAATTTGATTCATTTAGGGAGTTATTTATTTGGTATGTTGTCTACAATAACTTACAATAAATCTGAGGCCTGCTCTGGTGCTCCTGAACAGCACTTTTCCCTTTTTATAGGTTTTGTTTAACCAGCACAGTCCCAAGCATGGGTAAGTAAAACTTCTATTAGTGCTGGAGAGGTCATGCTATGTTTTAGAGAGAGTGTCACTTCTATGGGTCCCTGTGAAAGCTCTGTGAGTTTACACTTAAGGTAGCAGCCACAGAATAGGTAATACCAACCAGCCTTGGCTGAGTAAAGGTCAAATATTTAGCCTAGGCTAACAATTTAGGTTTTGGATAATTTGGTATTGTGTGTTTGCTGACAGTCCATAGGGAAGTGAGATGGAAAGAGACGGTTTGCTGTTAACACCTCTACTGGTCTGCTTTTGTATGTGATGTCTGCCAGCACATGGCTGCTGCATAGGGAGCATCCTAAGCATGCAGAGGTCAGAGACTTTTGTGTCTTTCCAGATTTTGGCTTTGGTAATGTATCACTTGATTTGAAAACACATATCTGGGCAATAAGCATTTGCAGAATTATGTCCATCTAGCAGACTTGTCTAGCCTCAACATAGCCAGTGCTGCTTGCAGTCTCAACACTGCAATTCCTAACTTCATTTTTGTATTTTATATTGAGCTTCTGTGGGCCAAGTCAGACAACATGTGTCTCTGTGTCCTGACACACCTCTGTTGCTGTATTTCATGCAGAGCTACCTCTTCTCTCAGTTCTATCCCTTCAAATATCTGGGTTCATAAGGTATAAAGACATTTTTTTGCTTTAAACTTTCTTCTTTAGATCAAGTATCAATCAATTTCATGGCCATGCCATAGAAGACTGTAAGATTCTTTTAATGTTCAGCTCTCAGACCAAAGAGGAAATTTTGTATTTTTTTTTCCTGTAAAGCAGGACAGTCTTTACATAAGACAGTGGAAGAAAACTCTTGTCCAGACATAACCTAATTTCCTTTCTACTTGAGAAATATTTGGGCATGAACAGAAAACTGTCATTTGTTTCTATTTTGCTATCCATTTTTTTTATATTGAATCTGCTTGAGATTACAAACTTCAAATGAAAACACTACTGAATTAGTGTGCTTTTCCCATTTTTTCCTACAATTAATTTCTTACATGCCATACCAAAGGTAAGCATTTTGGCTGGGCTAAACAATTATGCAAAGACGGTAAATATATTTATACATACCCCTGGCTACTTTTCTGTGAAATTTTAAAACCTAAAAAATTCCATTTGCTTGTTTTGAGCCCTCAAGCTGAAGATCCCTCCTGCTCCCATTCCTTGCATGGCTTCCCTGTGCTCACTTGGGCTGCCTGCACAAGAAAGCCCGAGGCAGTGCCCAGCATAACCTTTGGGTTCTCTCCCAGAACGTCACTCTGCCCATTGCACCCTATTTGTCTCTTCACATATAAGATCTGTTCACTCAGCTTCTTCTGCTGCCTTCCTCCTGAATGTGAGGAGGACTCATCCCTGCCCCTTTTATAACCAGAAGAGGATTTATTGCTTTGCATGCATTGTTTGACAGAAGTTGATATTTGTTTTATTCCACTGCAGGAGTCATTCAAGAACAGGGACGAAATATGATCTTCATCTTTAGTCAGACAGAGCTCAAAATCACAGCAGTAGATTTCTTATTATCTGTTTTGGAAAGCAAGGGCAGAGGAGAAGCATCAGGACTGAATTATGGATCATGTTTGCAAGACTGAAATGGTATTCGTAAGAGTAAGGTGCTGTGGGTTAGCACAGTTTTGATGATGCTGCAGTCACACCTTCTCAATTTATACTGGAGTTTCTGATCTTAATGCTTTTCTTAGATGTATTTCACCATTCAGCAGAGTGACCAGTTCCTAGGGATGATGGAACGTATCAGAGTAAGAGAAAGAGATGAGAGCTCTGTCTTTTAACACAACAGCACCCAGTGCAATAAGTCTAAGGTACACTGTTAACTCACCTTTATTTTAACCTCTTTTTGTAATTTAATTCTGTGGAAAGAGACATCAGGGTCTGTAATGATATCGACATTTCCAAGGACAAGCTGGATTCAACAAATTTGTATGGTTGCAAACAAGGAAACCTTTTGCCCCTCCTCTCCTCATTCTGGGACTCAGAGGCTGCAGCTAAATAAAAAGATCTGAAGGATTAGAGGGCCACACTGCTATTGGAGTGGAAGGATTACTCTGCCCTGCTTCAAACTGATTTAGTTCATAAATTTTGGAACTTAATCAGAGCAGGATTTCCTGAACTGGTTCACTGCACAGGGCCAAACACAGACTTTTTTCTCATATATGTTTCTTTAAATGCAATATTATTAGTGAGAAAATATTTATTTTATTGTTTTATCTCTGTGTGTCTTCATATGCTTCTCAAAGATGCAGCATCTTTGGCTCTCACTTTCCTATTATGCTGATAAAAATGTCACACTGACCTTCAGAAGTGTACCTGCTGCTTGGAGACTCTGTCTTAAGAGCAGTTCTGATGCCACTGCGCAGTTTGGCTTGTTTATTAAGCCCTTAACTCACAGAACCTGATGGTGTGTCAGATAATCTGCAGCTAATTGAAAACACCACCTGACAAGAACAGAAGGAAACTTGCAGTTCTTACTGATGTCTGCTGGATGTTTTATATCTTCACATGACTTTACAGGGAAGTTAGCAGGATAGTTTCTGCTGTGTATACCATTAAAGAAAATATATCCTTTTGTTGATTTCTTTGCTTTTTCTAAAATTTGAATGTTTCCCTACGTCCATTTCTTCCCCGAGTGTCAAAAAGACCTAGACCTTTTTGATTCTTTATAGCCTAAACTAAAATCACAAAGATTCGATTGATTAGGAATATTATGGTGTTTTGCATTGAAGCACTGTTCACTGTTCCAGAAATAGCAATTAATGCTTTAGGTTCACTTGATAAAAGCTCCCTTAATTCATAGGTAATTGCTCTGCAGAGAACTGGAGGAAGAATTTCTCCTTCTGTGGGGATGAAAGAAAAATAAAATTTCATGTAAGCTAAGGTTTTTGTTTGTTTAAGGTGTTTTTTTTAAATTTTTCCGGGCTAGGGGATATTTGTTTGGTTGGTTTTTTTAATCAGTGCAAAAAGCAGGCATAGCTCTGGCTGTTGTTTGTTTATTGCATTTTCAGGTTGATGGGCACTGTGTACCTGCCCATCCTATCCTTCCAACACTTGAAGAGAAGGAAACTGGATTTAAAATAGGCTAGCAAACAGTGGCCTACCTAATTCTCAGTTTTCAGATCTTCAAATAGCTTTCTCCATCTATGCAGACTCTAGGATGGACAGTCCCATAGGTGACCACCAAAGTCAAGACCAGTACACAGCTTCTTTCTGTTGTATGTATTGCAGGAGTTGCTATAGATTAACCTCTGAAATGGGTTTCATAAAGCAAGTTCAGAATGTTACCTGGAAGCATGAATGCTCTTAAATCAAAGTTTCCTGAACTCATGTCTTCTGAATCATGAAATGATGAGAAAATTACAGAAGAGAAGGACAGGTAATAAAACAATTTCTCCCTCAAAATCCAGGTCAGGGCCTTATGTTAATTTGGCATTCACCATCCTATTTTTCTAACAACGTTCACAAAAATGGAGAAGGAGAATGGAGAGGAGTGATTAAATAGCACATCTGGCCCTGAAATATTATTTCTTAATGTTATAACTTGAAAGGGGACTACTACAAATAGCAATTGTGGTATAGTTACTGTGCAATAAATTCTGCTCTTATGTCAGCACCCGCTGAGCAAGGAAGAGAGGAGGAGACTGAATGAGCCTTCATCTCATTCATACAGCTTGATTATACATGAGATTTAAATCCAGCTCTCATTCCACTTTATATTTTCATCTCCATTCAGTTTCCAGTGGAGTGTTCCTGTGTTCTTGAGAAAAAAGGAGGATGTGATTAGGTAAGAGAGTAAAGAATGCATTCAATTACAGAAAACATTATCATCTCTTCCCTAAACTGATTAGTTATTGTTCCCTTAAGTAGCACTAACTATGCTCATGTGCTCTGCAACCCAAGCCATAAGGCACAGGCACTGGCCAAATGCCAGTGCAGCACCCACTGACACCGTTCATAGAAGACAGAGCCTGAAAATGTTTCAGTGGAGATCCTCTGAGGAGCCTGAAACTTTGGTCCATGTTTTTCAGGAACCTTCTTTCTGAGGAGGTTTCTTAGTGGCCCTTGTTCCTGCCAGGCTGTGCTCATTCACCAGTCAGTGCTATGTAGGAAAGGAGCCTGTAGTGTCCTGATTAATTCATTTGAGCAGCCTGATTTTACACAGTAGAGGAGTGCAAGTACAGCTGTGATTAGTTTTATCTTGAGCTGATTTTACAGAAGCTTCTGTATGCTCAATTATTTTTTTTCTGGAGAGGTTGCTTATGCCATAGCAGACACCTTTGGAATTTTGATTCAACACTGCTGTACAGGAATGTTTCATATTTTACATGTGTTACTGTGGTAATCATCCTTAGTAACATAAAACTAAGAGAATGAGGATAAAAAGAGCAAAGAATAGTGTCTAGGGAAGGGATAACCTTCTCCTGTGTGTCAGTTTGGAGGAAGAGCCTTTAAACAAAGGCAGTCAGCTCCACAGGAAACCTCTTCCCCTGACAAGAAAAAGCAGTGATCTGCAGCTTTTGGGCTTCTCAACCAGTTGCCTTTTGAGAGCCTTACTGGGGTAAGAGGGGAAAATGTAAAGCAGCTGTAACTGGGGGACAGTGTCTGTCTGGGGCACCAGACTGCAGGAGCTATGGGCTGGCTGCAGTCACCCACACAAGGTTTCCCTCTCTCCTCAGGGAGCCACCAAGAGCCTTTTCTCTTCCCAGGGAGACCTGAGAGCAGCATTGGCCATGGCAGGGCAGACATTTACTCCCTTTAGAGTGTCACCATGTATTTTGGCCTCAGCATGTAAGGAAGGATCTATGAACAGAGAAGGGATTCTTCTAGTGTGTTCTGGTATATGAAATTTTTAAAAGGAAAAAAGAGAGACATAAAAGATATTAATTTCTTCCTCTGTCTGCTATCGTGTTCCTGTCTGTTTACATAATTAAATCATTGGAGTGTGTCCAGTCTTGCATTCTTCTAACATATCTGATGCAAACTGGAGGATGCCTAGCATTAATTATTAGTATTATTCATTAATTATTATTAAGTATTCATTATTAGTATTATTAGCCAGTGGCTAAAAAAATGGTGATATTTGGTAGAACTTATTTAAAATACTCAAAAACAGAGCGCAATCACATGTGGTTATTTTTTGTATAAATGTTTGCAGAGCTCAAAAGTTTCTTTATGTGTAATTTGGAAGCATGAAATTTCCTGACAAACTAATACATACCCAGAGGTTATTTCACTGTGCAGCAAGTCCTACAGAAAGTTAATCATAAGAAGATAGATTATATTTTGAAATTTTGGTCCAGCGCCTTTAAAAGTGAATGTGTAACAAACACCAACGGTTTCTACTTTTACAAATTTCAAAACAAATATTGTTTGCATTATTTGCATAACCATGAGGCTCATGTATGCATATTCCAGTATGGCCATCTCTAAAAATCATCTTAAACAATAAGATCAGTTAGATAATACAGTCATCAGATCAGTTTATGATCTAGAAAATATCCTGTGAATATATCAACAAGATGTGGAGAAAGTTCATAAAAATTTGGCCTTTACTTGTCCTAATTTAGTCAGTATTTATTTAGTAAGGTAATATCACCATGAGCAAAATTAAGAAAAATGAGGGTTACATAGCAAGACACTCTGGTTATTTATGTGAGACAGAAGCATGTCGTGAGAGCTCTCTTCTGAAATGAGCTGACAATGAACACCAATATGTCACAACATACCACAGATTGATTTCAGTTCAGTCAACCTCAGATATAATGATTAGTACAGGTGATATTTAACTCTGCAATTTGCATATTGTGGATTAATGCTCGACCTGGGTGGTTGCCATAAGTAAGACATTCATCTCTCTCCTACATTCCTTCATCTGCAGATATTCAGGCACAACTTAGCTCCCAGTGAGCAATACTCGCTACCATGATGAGCAATAGGAAATGAAAAGTTAAATCCAAAAGCAAAGAATCATCACTAGGTTTATGAATTTAGCATTCAGATCAAGTAACTTATACAAGTCTGAACTGAAAACACTGTAATTATTTATATCTCCATGGGAAACTTATTGCTTTCATAAAACATCTAAATATATTGACAACCAGTAAATATTCATCATTTGAAAACCACTATCCAGCTTCAAGTTTTGCAGTAATTAATTTAGTTCTGACAGGGTGAGCAATATTCTTGAGTTTCTTTAAGACCTAAAAAAAGGTCAGATTTTATCCTCATATTTTTCTTGTGAAAGAACTGTGGAAATATATATTCAAAGAGAACCAAACAGATTTTCAGGCAGCATCAGGAAATGTAATGATGGCATACCAGACACATATTTGATTGAAAAATATGTTTTTCAAGCTTTTTACTTACTGGTTGCAGTGGTAGGTGTTAACTGCTAAGCATAAAAAATCTAACAGATTCTTGAACTTTGAAGATCTCAGCCTGAAGATATTTAGTATTTTAAATAGTTGTCTTAATATATTTCTTGAAGTTTGGAGAAGCTAAGGATTTTCTGGTAACATATGGAGTTCTGCGGTTTTGGGATGCAGGCATATTTTGTAGTTATGATCAGCGATTAGGGCCTATAATGTCTATCATCCTAGAAATTTCATCTTTATTTCAAAGGTGCATGTATTTATATACCAGGAAAATTATGGGTCTGGATATATGGCTACCAATATTCTAAAATCCTAAAGCCCTTTCTGTGCTGTGATGTGCTGTTATCTTTTAGATAGAATGTCCTGTTGATGCTAGACACTATGACTTTTAATATTACCTCCAAAATGCTGTAGTACCATATTTTCAGGGCATCATATATTTCAGAAATGTATCCTTCAAATATCATAATTTCTTTCTACTACATCCTGCTCTGGTGCAGGCAATTTCACAAGGAAAAGAAAACAGCAAAATGCTGATCTTTTGCATTCAGCTAACCTCAGATCACAGTATCTATTTTAGGGATTTCAGTCTACACCCAAGTTCTAAAAGCAGTCAAAGGAAACATCTCTTGTGACTTTGACTGTTATGGGAGCAATGTTTAAGGTTACTTTCTATATGTTCATGGAAGAAGTCTTGATGAAGATCTGACATAACAATATTGTTTATCTGACAGACCATGGACCATACTTGCTAAGTGCCACCCCTGCCAGAACACCTCCTTGAATGTCCCAAACGTTTTTACTTTAGAGAGACTGTGATCAAGATACACAATATGACACATGGCTCTTCTCACTGCCACTTTGCAGCATGTAACTTCATGCTTCAGTCTTCTCAGTCATTGTGAAAATTTGGTGTGTGCCAGCAAAGCAACAGATAGGGAAAAAAATAGGAGCTTGCTCCCTGTACAGTACTATGAATGAGAAAAGCAGCAGTGAAATATTCCTGTATACAAACTCCTTGGTGACAGAGACTATTCCACATTTCTTTGTATCCACTCTAAGGAAGTTCTTCATATATAGAGACAGTCAATTTAAAAGAAAAAAACTGTCCATTGTCTGAAATACAGTTTTCCTTGTGAAGGATTACTTGTATTTTTTTCAAATCTGTTGCTTCTAACCATAGTTTCGGGGAAAGAAAATTAATTTTAAAAGGTATAACTTTTTCATTTGATGTAGGTGTTGCAGTAATTGTCCTTTTGCAAAACCAAAAATGTTTACATTTGCATTTCCACTTTCAAGATGTTGTTTCCCTTTCTCTGAAGGAATAGAGCCCACTCCTCATAGCAGCTGCTGTTTCAGAACCTCTGATGATTACATGAAGATATACTATTTAAATTTGTACTCAGTGTGAACAGACTGCAAAAGCCAGTACCAAATAGATACGGATTTAAGTGAGATGTTTGGAAGACTTTATTCTGTTCACTAATGTAGCATGGGATAGTCAGCCTCAGTCTGGGAAATAACTTGCTATTGTCACAACGTTTGCAGCTGGAATAGAGTTGACTCCAATTGTAAAAAACAAAACTGGGTTTGGAATATACTTAGAGGTATGGCTTATTCTGTCAAAAATGATTACACTCTGAGAAATTGCTGGCAATAAAGTCATGTATGCCCTTCCTTCCTTCCTTCCTCTTCTGTTCTTTCATCCTTTCTCTCTGTGATAAGAGAATCTTAGCAGTTTTCCTAACTAGCATTTTCTTCCCAAAATATCTTCTGCTGTAAGGAAGATTGCAACCTCCTCTCCAACCCATAGATTTATTATGCTTAGGAAAAGCGGAACGCTTAGGAAAATTTGAGAGCTATTTATTTATTTGCTTACTTATTTATTTTTGGTGCTCACATAATTACACCTGCCATGATTAGTTTTAATATGATGAATTGCAGAGATAAAAGTGTAGCATGCTTAGTACCCATTCATTTCACTTGCAAATGCAGCATAGATCTTCCTTATTGCCTGTGGTGCAATTTCACCAATAGAACAGCTTTTAGAGAATGCTGAAATCAGTCATCTGAAACCTATAGAAATGTGACCAAGTCTGGTATGAACACTGCAGGTTTTTTTTCCTTGTTTATTTTTTTATCTGAAAGCAGAACCTCAACTACGACAGATGGTTCCTTCGCCCTAGTGTGCCCATGGTTCAATTCTCATAAATAAGATCAGGAGATAACAAAAAAGGTATGATATCCTGTTTGTTTAATATATATCTGTGCACATCATACTCTTATGTAGAACATTGTCTTGGTTGCATCTCAGCAGGTTGTGTCCTGTCTTCCAGTGACTGACACACTTTTGTTCAGAAACAACCCAAATGAAACAAACATGATAATTTCAGGACCTCAGTTAAAAAAGGTTTCCTGGAACTGAACTTCTCCAAAACAACTTGGAGATCAGTTCCCTAACTTATCTTCACTGAAAGTCACTCAGGAGAGAAGCTGGATGTACATCTCTGCAACAACAGAAGGCAGAGACATTTTCTGTGACATCATCACTTCATATGACATCAATGCTTTCTCTTATGAAAGGCTGTGATATCTCTAGCTCTTATTTTCTTATAAACTCTAACTGAGAAAATATTTCTTTTATGAGTGTAAGTAGATAACAAAGCCATTTCTTTGGTGCTATAGATGGATCAGATCAATAGTTTATATGAAAAATATGTGCGAGCAGTTAAAGAATGCTTCAGTTTTTCTTCTTTACTCTGTCGTTTGTTGGATGTGCTCTGTGTGGAAGGTTGGTGGTGAAGACAGACAGGATTAGTAGATTTTGAAAAAATTTGGTTATTTCTTCATGTTTGTTTTCAGGTATTCTTAGGTCGAATATGGTAAAACCTTAATTGTAAAGAAAAACATACTCATACCAGAGATGTGGTTTTGAAGTTGTTTGTAAAAATCAACATATATAAAAACTTAATTTCTTGCTAATGTATTTTCATGAGTTATATAAATTAAGTAAATAAACACAAGAATGTTACCAGTTTTGAATAAAAGCTATTAAATATTACAATACTATAAACTTGTGTGCATTTCCCTAGACCTGTAAGTTACAGCATACTCTCAATCTCTGAGAATGACTTGTTCTGTTTCCTTAGTTTTGAATAGAAGTGAAAAGCTGGTACAAACCCTAAAACTATAATTATCTGTTTTCTCTGAAATCAAAACTAAAACAAAGGCTTGATGTATACTTAGCTAAGAAGCTTCCACCTGAACAAGACCTAACAACTTGCAAGGAACCCAAGAAAACAGCAATATTTGGCAATAACTTGAGAAACATTTTTCTCCAAAGACTTTCCTTAGCTCAGCAACATCTCAAAGCTAAAAAGAAGCCTGGTGACTTCCATTCCTTATTTTGAGAGCAATTTCTGACATCTGCCTTGTTATCTAAATTTTTAACTAATTCTAGAATTATATCCATGCATTCAGTCTTAAACATGAGATTTAATGTACTGGCATAACTTGGTTTGGTGGCTCTTGCTGAAACAAGATCTGCTTAGTATAGCAGCTCTGTGGAATACACAATAAAACTTCTGTAGCTCACAGAGTTAAAAGAGATCATTTCTTCAGCCTGTGAATTTTGAATCTTTAACCTGCTCTTGCCTTCATTATAGCTAGCAGAACTACCTGAATAGTGAAAGGAAGCATAAATAATCAGCCACACATGACAGCAGCAGTGCAGTTCTTCACCATGGGACATGCAGCACAAAGCATTAAGGTAGGATCTCTGCATTTGACATACAACCAGCAGCCCTAGCTCTAACCTTAATTATAGCCCAGGGTTCCATCTCCTCAGAAAATATGTACGTAAGGTATGGGACTTAAGAAATACCTTATCTCTTCCGATTCTCAGGCCCACCCATTATCATTCAGCAAAGAGTGTATTTTATATTTTATATTACTTAGTCCTAAATCTTAGTGTAATTAAATACAGTGGAACTACCCCAGAAAAGAAAAAAATAATCTCATGCTGCCTAGAGTTGACACAAAACTTCTGCCTAACTCTAGAGACCTACAGCTTTCTCTCTCTTGATTAGCAAATCCTGACACCATTCCTAACTTTAACCTTTCTGTACTAGCCAAGGGAATCCATCTTTCTGAAACAGTAAATACTGAAGGTGGCACCTGTCATCTTGCCATCAGTCAGAGCCATTCAGCACACAGCAAAAAAAGGAACTCTTCAGTTTTTAGATGTAAAAATCCAAGCCCTAACTATTACTTTCAAATTCATTCTATCCCAGGGATCTGTTGTGAGTAGTAAACCCATTGAAATACTGCACATCAGAGGCATCTACTTTCATTTGAACTCTGAAATGCCATTCAGCCAAAACCTTAAATTGTTAGATCCCAAATGCTAACACTAGCTGTTCAGCTTGAGTATACCTAGAGGAATCCCTTCTTCTGGAAAATTGGATATGAAGTACTGTATGAAAGGGCCTTTGTATTTCTCAAAAACTCTTAGAGTCATTCAAAACACAAGGAAAAACCTCTCATTACTCTTTAGACTCCTGTGGTCTAGCTCTAACCTCCTTCTCTAGCAAAGAAACCTAACCAGATGGTGAGAAGCAGGCAATTTATTGGCCATGGCCAGCTCTAACCTTGTCCTCAGTGGTGGAGTTTGTGCCGCACCCAGTCCTATGAGGAATTCTCTCTCCAGAGACCAAAATCCTGTCTGTCATCTTCACTTTCATTCCAGCTTGCGGAGCCCTCTGAATAATAAAAGAAAGCATAAAAATTTCCAACAACTTTTTGCCAATAGATGACCATATCAATTTCAGTCTGTGTGGGCTCCAGAGCAGAAAAAATACTTTTTCAGGCTTTAGATACCCCAACTCCTAAAATTCAAGAGCAGGAAGAACTAGGCTGACCTTATTTTCTTTTGTTGGGGGCAGGCATATCACACATACTAATTGAAGATCTTCTAGGTTTCTCTTTTATCTCTAGACATACTGACTCTGTAAAGTTATTTTTTAAGTATTTTTAAAGCCACCCATAATTTACAGGCACATACTGGGTCATGGTGCCTACCCACCGGACATTACATGCATGCTGTAACTACCTAGTATAGAGAGCCAAAATATGGGTTTTGTACAAGTCCTTTGGCAAAATTCTTGATGAAAGAGGCCACTGTTGTTCTGGCATCTGCCATTGCAAAAACTTTCTTGCAGTGATGACTTCCAGGAGATAAGATTTCTTAGATGCTATATCGATCTGGTGTTTGGTAATAGCTAAATTCATTACTTCCCAAGATCTTCATTCTTTATTCCAATGTTTCTGATCACTCCTCTCACAATCTGTGTGAGAGAGCATGGAAAAGACAGATTGAAAATCTGAATATTAATGAGGAAGTTAGTGCAGAGGTAGCAAAAAGGACTTCTAAAATACAGCCCAGCAATCACCAGGAAGCAATTTTACCTCTAATATATATTTTGCCTTCCACATAGTACTGTTGAGGATAAATTGATTGATGTTTAAAGTGCTTTTCATTTCTTTGATGTAAGTTGCTATGGAAACAGAAAGCATACTTATTAGATATTTGCAGTCACTTTTTCTTAAAACTAACTCTTCTAGGTTCTCTTTTACTCAGAGTCTTGCTGCACTTTCAGCGTCTGCTGTCATTAGCCGACCCAGAAAAAAAGATCTCCTATGCTGCTCTTGTACTCACTTTCCATTCTTTATATTTTAGCTGGATTTCTTAGCAGTAGAGCTATAAAACTCAGCCACTTTCAGCACTGGAAAAATCTCTGCCAGTCATGTGAAGGATTTTCATGATAATGCATTAAGCAGTTCGAAGGTTGAAAAGACACTCTGTTGTTATTTTAAATATTTATAATATCTATTGCAGTATGTAAATGTAGTTAAACTATTAGCCTTTTGTAAAAACTGCCATTGGATGTGCTTGTCAAGGCATTTGGGGCACAGCAGCCACATGCATACAAATATACACATTATATGTTTTTAGCCCTTCAGGACTTTGCTACTGCTTAAGGACTGTCTTTCCCTTTGCAGAACTGTGACAGCTGTAATTGATAGAATAGAGGAAGGAATCTGTTTTTCTTTGGGTTTGATTTTACTTATATTTTGGTACTCTCCTCATTACAACTCTAGTTACAAGTTTTGAAGTTTTTACTGATTCTTTTCTGTATTTGAGAGAACAAAGCATGATTTAATCATAAAAGAAGGTGAAAGGGCACCCTTGTTCTGGAAGGGAGAGGTGATGGCTTTAACGTTATTAGTAAAAGGTGCAGGTACAGCTGATTGGCATTCAGAGCTTTCCGGGGGGTGTGGATGACTCTGGAGCAAAGACAAGTAGGAGGTTCCTTTTCCTAAGCAGGGAACGTTTCTTCTTTGCAGTCATTCTCAGCTCTTGGTTGCTTTCCTTTCATGTGAGTCCTTGAGAAAATATTAGAGGATAAGTGAAGGTTGTGTTTTTGTGTCTCTTCCTAAATCTGTCCTCTGATGAGTCAGGAGCCCCCTTCACTTTCTTGCCCATCTGTTAAAAATCTTACAGTATAGTGAGAATATATAACTTATATAGTAAGAATATAACTTATATAGGAAACACAAGTGTTTTACTATCTCTGTTGCTGAGACTGTCAGTTTCTTAGCAGTAAAAGCAGAAAGAAATAAACCCATTCACAATGAGGGGAGATGTAATAAAAAGTGACCTTCATCTAAATTTCTTTTTTTTAAAGCTTCAAGAGAAAAATAAAAAGCTTGCAGCTGGGTTGTCACAAACACCCTGTAGAACTGCTGAAAGAAATTTACTTTCAGGGTGTATTTCTACTTCCATGTTCTTAAGTGCTTTTATGTTTTAAAAGGCATTTTTCTCTCTTATGGAGTTGCATGGAGACTGCTAGAGCTGGGCTACACTTCTCCATCCAGACACACACACACACAAAAAAATCAGGCTGCCTAATTTCAAAACTATTTTCATTAAATTGTGAAATATGTAAGTGCATTGTGTATTCTGCAGGACTGATTGTGAGCCGTAGCTAGGGATCTCAGAGCATTTCAGGTGAAAGACTGCAGAGGAGAAGAAGGGCTGTGGAAAGGTTGCACCAAGTTGACTCATTGCTTGATTTGCTGTGTGCTGAGCAGCTATGAGATAATTCTTCTCTACGTCTCAAAGGTCTCCCTTTTGTTCTTTACAATGGGTGAAAGAATAAAGGGGCTGAAGAAGTTATACTCAGTACTTGGCAACCTCACTAATTCAGTCTGCATCTCACTTCCTGCAGCTCCTTTTATCCTATTTTTTGGGTGACTGGGTGGGTGGAGAGATTGTTCCTCCTTCAACCCTTTTTACACACCATTATATTTCCCCTTTTGTAACACCTCCAGTAAAAAAAAGAGCAGTGGCTCTGGTTCTGTTCTCTCATAATCATTCCTTGGGCCCCATCAATATCCTTGAAATGGAAATGCACCACTCTTTCTTACTGCACCTTTCACCCTAACAAAAATTTGGAGATGGAGTCTTGTACTGTCCCATCCTTTGTGCTGGGGCAGGAATTCCCTTGTAGCCTGGTTAACAGTTGATGTCTGCCTTGCTGCTGCTCTGGTTATTTCTGTTTTTTTCCTAGTAGGTGTTTATTGAATAAAAGCCTACAGCTGGGGTGCTGCATAGAGTGAAGACATCTTGAGTTGTTCTTTGCTTGCTTTGAGAGAAGAGGCATTTCACACATTGCATAGTCATGGCGTACATGAGACTTATGTAGGGACAATTTAAAACAGAATAATTTCTAAATTTGAGTGATTTTGTCGTAATTGGTTTTAAGGGATATAAAAACCAGTAAATTTGTAAATTTTTGGTTTGTTGTTGGTAAAAAAAAGTAAAGGAAAAGCCTTATTTTCTCTGACATCATCAAGAAAACAAACTAATCTTCACAGCAAGTGCTGTTAATAGGGAGGCAAGATAGCTTAAGAAGAAATAACAAATCAACTGTGCTGAAAAGTCCTTTTCAGTACCAAAGGATTATTAAAAGTCACCCAGATTTATTTCACCAATCTCATTTCAGCATCAGAATATGCTGACAAAACTTTGCAAATTTAAGCATTGGCAGCTTTTTCAGATATAGCTAATTCATAAAAGATGATTGGAAGATGTATGACATTTATATGCTGAGAGTCAGTACATCACAGTATTGTACTACTGATTTTCAATGTCACTTGAGTTTCTCCATCATTTTGCTATAACTCCTTTTAAGTTTTGAGCTCTAGAGGCAAATACTTCAAGCAAATGGCCATAATTTCTTCTGTGAAGTTGGTGAAGTCTAACAAACAACTTGCTTGAGGGTATATCCCCACACCAATAAAATATGTGAGCTAGCAATATAAAAAGTGAATGTATGGGGAACACCCCAAAAGTTGAGATAAAAATTGTAAGCATGAGTACTTTTTATTCTTTTCATGAGGCATGATAGTAAGTTTTTCAACTCAGTTCTTTCAGGTGCTATAAAGAAATTTGAAGAGTCTAATGGCAACAGAGGATATATTGGAGTAAAGTGCTGGATGAAGCTCTGCTGCCAACAATACCTACATAGGTGTGTGCTTTTTTTTGCCTCAGTCCCTTCCCAGTAATACTGGGAATGTTCTTTAGTAACTATCATCAAGCAGATCAACTAGTAATTTACGTAACTGGACTATAGCAAGGAGTTAACACTGACGAAGTTGAAAACCTGTAGCTGAGTAACGGACAAAATATTTTAAACTAGAAAACTCCTTGGTTGATGGAACATATTAAACAAACAAATCCACACTACAATGTGCTGTAGCTGTATTTAAGTTCAGAGGGGGATACTTAAGCCACAAATTTCTCTTTTTTAGCTAGCAATAGATGCTACTTGTCAAAGTTCAATAGAGTAATGAGTCCTTTCCCATAGCAGAATCATCTCCCTCAAAACAGGTATCGGTTTTTGCTACACCTCATAGATAATTTGCTATCCAGTGAATGGGTATATTATGTTTGGTTCTGTTTTTGTCGATACAGGTGGTACTTTGGGCCAGAACAGCAATAAAGGTTTCCAGCAGCTGGGATTACCGGGCAAGTTCAGGATTGCTGTCGACACTTGAGCTGAGATAGTACAAGTGAAAGCCTCCAGGTGTCACTTTGGCAAAAAGGACTGTGGATGTGCTACACCTATCTATTATTTGTGGAGGTAAGTACACCCTTAAACAATGATGAAAGGAGTTGAGGGCTAGTCTAAATAATTCAGAACTATCTTAGTGCAAACGTAGGTTTTTTTCTACATGTGCCAATGAAGATCTCATCCTAAAATGAAGACTTCTTGGAATCCATGTAGACATCTGCATTGATTCAGAAAAATACTGTCTTCACTTCCATCTTCCTCAGTAGTTGTTTCTTCATGGTGTCTGCAGACAAACACAGAGGTATTTTATCTTTCAAGTAGTATGTGCAGAAATTGGAGAGCTATAAAATCATGGTCCTTCCATCTCTGCTTTGGTAAGAAATATCTTTGTGCCACCCTTAACTGAAGGCTGTGTTTATCAAGTTTACAAAAGCTGTAGATCAGACAAATGACTAACACAGACAGTTCTTAAATCTAACATACATTTCCTCAAAGTTTGTCCCTCTCTGTAAGGGGAAGATGTAACAAAGCTTGCCCCAGGCATGCACTTTGATGCGCCCAGCTAGTCTGAAATGCAATCAAGAAACTACTGTGACTAAATAATTGTGAATAAGTAGAGATCTACCTATTTCTGAATTATTACTAAAAATCTGACAGGGACAGAGCAAATACTTTTCCACAGACCTTCTTCAATATTATCCACTGGGCGAAATCTCATTCTTAGCACTTGTCCAAGGCGGGTGCACTGGACACCACACCAAATGACCATGCATTCAAGTATGGTATGCTCTTCCAAGGACACAAAAGTCATATGGTCATATTGTCATATTCAGAGATTCTGAATCTCTGCATCTCATGCAGTATTTTCTTTTGTTTTTCTAAAACTTTTCCTCCAAAACATCACCTGTAAGATATATTGCTGTGTTTTCACAGTATATCTCCTCTTTCTGTTCTGTGCTTTACCCAGGTCTTAGATAAATCTTTTGTAATTTCACAGAGAAAAATAAATAACTGAAAAACTTCTTCTCATTATATCACAGCAAATTCAGGTTTTACTTGGATGAAAAACATGTTTTCCAACTGCACTATTGTATTCTTCATTTTTTCTTTGAAGGTACCTAATGTGGTTGGAAAAAACAGTGCCCAATCTATCAGTGTGGTGTACAGGCTAGACAAATAAATGTAGCTCTTTTTGGACATATATTCAGTATCACTTGCTTTGCTTCTACAAAAGTAAGAAAAAGTACAGGGTTTTTTCTTTCTTCTCTTTTTTTCCCCTTTTAATTTGCTTAATGTGTTTGGAGAAAATTAAAAATAGTTCTTTGTGAAGGGAACTTAGTCTAACAATGTAAGTCCTGATCTTTGCAATGAGCTCTGATGAGACTGTGTACTTACCAGCCAGCGACAGACTACTAATAGTCTTAGACTCTGAGCTATTCTTAGTTATTGAAGAACAATATCTATAATCAAGGAAAACAAATCTATTCTAAGTGATTCCTAACAAGATGTTGGGGCAAACATAGATGTTCAGAGGTGTATTTTATGACTTCTGACTGAAATGTAGGTATTGAAGACAAGTATTTAACTGTTGCTATAAATATACAGTTTATGCACATTCACTTGTGAAAAGCAAGAAATCCTTTCTGCCACTGACCAGTGAGGATGGTCCAACCTGTGAGAGTCAAGTAGAACACAAATGTATTGTTGGATGTCCTTCAACATGTAACACCATTAAAACAGGATTAAAATATGGCAGTTTTATTAAGCAGCATTAAACCACTGTGCAATATGTGGGTTATACTCTGCTACAACAGCACATTACTGTAGCAGATGTCCCTGGCTTTAAACATCTCAGACACTAGTCTGTGCTGACAGGTCCTTAAACTGCCTCAATCAAGTCACATTTAATTTCTTGCTCTAGATTTAGTAGACAATGCTAAAGTGTCCTTGGAGGAGAAACTAATCAGGTAAAAAACTCATTACAGTTTACGTGAGAGCTTTGATTTATTCACTTTGCCAAAATCACACTTTCTTCAGTTGTTGCTGTTAATAAAACAAAAGGAAAAACTGAACAAAAATAGCAATTCATGTACCTGTCATTCTGCATCCCCACATGCATTATCCTGTAGTTCACTTTCCTGTTACTCTTTGCCTTCAGAAGCACACGGTAAAATACAGCTTGTTCTTCATTTTTCCTCCAGACGAGGTAGAACAAAATTAAAAATGAGCAAAGACGTGTTGTAGATTTGACAGCCACTACTGGCTTTTATTAGTTAATTTTTGTGTATTTATTAACACCCCCCTGTTTCAGAGACCAAATGTAATTTTACTCTGAGAGTTTCAGTGCTGTGGTCTCTAATCTAACATACTCTGATCATCTTCATTCTCATGGCCTTTAACAATTAGCTAGCTTTATCGATGGATTCTGGGTGTATTTTACATTAAAAAATATTATACCAAACCCTCCATTATTTAATTATTCATAAACTGACATGGGTACATATATGTGATTAAAAATTTTGGTTGAAACCAAGGATTAGCAAAGGGAAATGTGTTCTGGACAGCAATAATGACTCATAAGTCTTGAAGATTTTCTAACGATATTTTTTATTACAAAATTAGTTAGAAATATTTTGCAGACTAGAACTGCAAAGTACTTGGAGAAGAACAAAACCCCCATACTCCATTGAGCTTTTGACAACATGTAGAGATTCACCTAGTAAAAAGATCTTTTCTGGCATTACAAAAAAATTCTAGTTTTCAATTATTCTAAATTTTATTAATTTCCAACATTTCAAATTTTTTCAGCTTTATTTTAATTGAAATCATATAATTGTGAACACAATGATTCCAGAAGATTTTTTTTTCTTGTTTTAGACTATTAGGGATTTCAGAAGTGGGTATAATTTTTCTCTTTTGACAGGTTCTACAATATCAAAACATTAGAAATAATGAGACAGATGGAAAATAGAGGTGTCCTCATCGTGCTTTCAAATAAATATTCACACAGTACTGTTATGACAGAGCCATTTCATTTACTCCTGCTCTCAGTTTCAACAGTTAATATTTGGGAGTACTTGAAATAAAGAGAATAACATCTAAATGTGCAATAATCTATACTGTACTGGCTGTGCACACAGGTCTGTTTGTTCTGTTTGAATTAGCATAAAATTTCTATGTTTATTCCTAGATTTTGAATGTTTAGATCCCATATCTTTCAAATGAAAAGTGCTTCAACAGATGAAGAAGATCCTTAAAACAAAATCTCCAGTCTGTTTTCCTTATGCAGAACAGAAAAATGAGTGAAGCAGATTTTTTGTTGAGAAAAGATGATTTGTAAATAAGTTCTGTTGGTGGCAGAACCCAAAAATTCCATTAGGCACTTTTAGAATCCCTTTTGCTGCAGGATTTCAAGACCAAGTAGGTAGAACAGCTGTGAAGATGTGGACTGAGGTTGGTCTAGATGACTTCTGGAGATGCTTTCCAGCCCTGTAACTCTGCAACCCTGCTGCCCTAGGAATCTGCCAGCAACCCAATAATGCAGAGCCGAGTCCTGACTGCTCAGCTCTGTGGTGCACATCCAGCAGCCCATGGGCTCTCAAGCACCAAAATCCTTTGTCACAGCTACTGTCACAACAGTATCTGTCCCACAAAATAACCAGTGGGAAGAGAAAACCCATTTCAAATGGCGACTCTATTTCAGTGGCAAAAGTAGCAGTGCAGAATTCAGAAGGCATGGTGGTAATTGATGGATAGAGGCAGCTGCTGGGAGCAGCCCACTAAAGTTAGTATAAAGGCAAAAGACTGAAGACTGTGTTGCCAGGAGTTAGAGCATGATTTGATTAGATGTGTTTTTCCAATAATTACACGTTGTCTGTACACCTCTATGGATCACAAGGGCTGTTGGCCAAGCTGCCTGTGGCTTGTTTTTTCTCTTGTTTACTAAGCTTAAATTAGTCTCCTGGCTCCTGGCATACTAGACTTGAAATCCAGATTTCTTCTTTATATCCCTCCCTGTTAAGTTAGGATTAGTATGATGACTGTGAGTATAAATTAAGAAGAAAAATAAAAAAGGATATTCCTGGAATGTATAGCCATTTCTCTAAATGTGCTTTAATTAAGTAATCATTGGAATAAAGTGGTACCATAGATTATCAGAAATTCAGATACCTAGATCCATGCTGTTTCTTTTTTTTTATTATTAGTTTTGGTGGGTTTTTTGTTTGTTTGTTTGTCTGTTTCTTTCTTTGTTTTGTTGGTTTTTGAGTTTTTTGGGTGGAAAGAGATTATCAGGTTTCTTCCACATTGTCTCAGGAAAGCAGTTTTTCCCCGTTATGTATTGCTCCTTTCCCATTAGGTTTGGCTACATAAAAGATATCCTCATGCATATAAGCATTAGCTTTGGTTCTCTACAGGAAAATGCCTAGAAGCATACAGTTAGGGATTCGTTTATTAAGTCATTTTTAAAGAAGAGAAAAAAATAAATTTCTTTTTCTTAATTGAAGCCAAATTAAACATTTGAAAAGGGAGGCAGATTTTAATGCAAGTCTGGTCTTGCAGCAGTGAATTATCTTTGTTCCCTGTCTTGGGTTGACCAATTCCAGACAAATGTTTCAGGTATGATAAAAGCTTTATGAAGATGAGAAATGAAGGGTCTCCACATTCTGGTTTCAAGCAATATTGACTGTGTCACAAACATCTGATACTCCTTTTTTCCAAGCATAAGAGTGCAGCAATCATGCTTTCTTTACCTGATGGAAATCTTGGCTGACACACAGTAGGAGCAAGTCACAGTGCTTTGGACAGGGACTAGTTAAAACAAAGTTGACAGAAAATTAGTCATTCCTTTTGCACAGAAATCATTAATTCCACTGTACCATTCCTTGAGTCCACTCTCAAGTCCTCTCAAATAACTCCTGTGTCCCATGCCACCTAGCTAAGTAGGGAAAAAACAACATTTAATTAAAGCCAGTATTAAGAGCAAGAAATGAGACTGCTGTTGTAAATGTTTCCCTAGGGCTCTGTAGTAAGTGTTTGTGTGAAGAGTAGAAATTAAGCTAATAATAATAAAACTTAGCCTTTGCCTCTCTCTAAAGTGCTGATAAGTCTGAGAAATCTTCGTGCTGCTGCTGTGAGTTACAGAAGCAATAGACAGCATAGTGAAAATGTTAGTTTTCTCCCCATGCTGACAAAACACATGTGAGGAGTGTATCTGCACCTCCAGCCCCTGTGTTGCTTTTGCTTCTAGTGTGCTGGAAATAAAGACAGCTGAGAAGAGAACTTGCAAGGAACTATTTCTTCTTCTGTTCATGGCAGCATTCAGCACTGTAAGGATGAATATGCTTAACTGATATGTAAGTTCAAAAGCAGTACTCATAAATTCAGAAACCCCCTGCGAAAAATGCCTTTTAATTTTTTATATATCACTAGGAATATTTACATGAAAAGACTAAATTATTTCTGCTTCTTAAGCATTTATCTAATCCTGCTGTGCTGTCCTCATCTGTTACGGTTTTCAGATGTTCATTTCAGAGCAATGTTTCTCTTTTTCTTTTTGGAGAAAGGCAGTGTCAGGACTGAAGTGAGAAAAGCAGGAACTTTGTACTTCAGGCTGTGTGAAGAGGTTGGAGTGTTGCAGAATCAGTAGAAACAGCTAGTATTAGTTTTAATGAGTTTATTCTGTTTATTCTGGAAGAACTATACGAGCACAGCACAGCTTTGGTGGTTAGCAGCACATCTTCACAGCTAATGGTGTTGGACATCAGCCTTTCCAGAAGGTCTCTGCTTTTCTCAGCAAATTCAGAAAGTCTGCATGACGCCAACTGGTACTGGACATCAACACTCACATTTTAAAGAAGGGGAGCACCCCTGTCACTTGAGTTTGGTGTCTGCTATGCAGGACATACAGATAAAGTAGAATCCACTTATGTGAGTGTTTTTCCTTCATTCAACTCATTAAACTCATGTCTTTGGTTCTGTTTCTGGAGCCATGCTAAATGCAGACACTCAAGGATGACCCCAGCAGATGACAGGCTTTTGGTTGGAAAACTTGCAGATTTATGACTAATGCTTTTGGGAGATAACCAGATCTGCCCTTCATGTGTAGTCCAGAGTTTAACTGATGACTAGATTTAATTTGAGAAGAAATATTATCTTGATAAGATTAACACAGATGTTTTTAAGGGAGGATGTTTATTTTGTTGCAGTTTTCTGCAGTAGAACAGAGTACAGTCTATCTGAAAATGACTTCTGATGAATTCCCAGTATTGCATGCCCAAGAAAGGTGCTGATAATGCTCTACTATCACACTGTCCTCATGGCTGCTGCTATTGTGCTTTACCATTGGCTTGCTCTAAGCTGTTCTGAGATACAGAGTGGATGTTTGCTGAATGTTTTCGAGCTACCTGCACCTTTTGTTCCCACTTTTCTGTGAAGTACATCTCCATACTTAAAACCACATGTAACAAACATAAAACTTGGACATCTTGAAGTTGTTTGTGTTGCATTTCTGTCTTCCAAACCTCCAAATAGATTTAAATATTCAAGTGTTTTAATTCTGAACCTTTCTGTTACTTACATTTTGTTTCCACTTTCTTCGGACTTCTTTTCATATATGATTATTGTGTCTCCCTGTGTGGTGTCTATGGCATTAGTAAGAACATAAAAACTGTGGGGAAAAGGATTTCAGTGTGTGGGATGAAAGGTATAGCACAAAATGCTTGTAGTAAACATGACAGTTTTGGTATTTTATCGTAGTTCATGGGGATTATCCACACACTGAAACGAGCAAGTCTTTTCTCTCCCTTTGTCTTGATTTTCCTAACTTGTGTTAGGAAAGTGTGTAGAGCACGATAATAATTCATTGGTGTAAAAAGAGGTTTCTATCTCATACTTCAAGAAATATTCTGCTGAACTTAAGCTGATGTTGTATCTGCAACCCGTTTGTGTATATGGACTGGCTTTAAACAAACTGTGACTGGTACTGAGGATGACACACTTGTGACATCCTGGATGCAGACATCTAAATATAGATACGGGCTCAGAGACAACATTATGTCTGGGAGAAGAAGTGAAATTAATATATGGAGACCTCACATTTTCACATTGGATGACTGCCCTGTAAAGTTGGCTCTGCGTACAAGTTTAGATGGATTTCATATTGCACTGAACTACACAGCTGTTCTGTTATGGACAAAAGAGCAAATCAATTTAAGGCTATTCAGGTCTAGAGAAGCGATATATGTACCTTCCGTGTTGTATTGTGGGTATTATGACTGTTGGCTACTGGTGTATTTTTGCTTTTTAGAAAATGTGTGCCCCCAGTGGGAAAATAAACAGTACAAAGCCTGAAGATCAGCAAATCAAGGTTGGATGGACAATGTTAAGGGAACGACCATAAAGATATAGGTTTGTTGGAGCAAGAAGATGAGTTTTCAGGCAAGAAACTTAATCAGATTTTGAAGTCTGTGACTTAGAAACAGCTCCTGAGAGATTTCCCAGTGGTAAAATTATACAGAAGACCAGGTAGGACTTAATTTTAATTCTTTTTTTAAATCATTAGAATTAAAATCATTAGATTCCTCTAGTGTTTTGATTTGAAGTGTCAAGGCATATAGACAGTGATTCAAATATAACTACGAATAAATTTCCTTCAGAAGTTTGGCATACAGAAATGAGTCAAATGGCAAGATACTTTTTATAACTAACTGAATGTAAAGCTGTGTGTGGATTTTAACCAGAAATGCAGAGGTCAAAGATTCTGTATCTCATTCTGTTCTGCCCACACAGTTACACACCTTGTGGTTTTTCCTATTTAATACTTGACTTGACCTCGTACCAGAACTGATGGTGGCTGGGTTTTTTCCTCTTCAGTATTTAATCAAAAATTTCAGAAACGAATGAAGACTTCTAAACCTGTAGTAGCTGCTTGTGCAGCACCAGAGCATGGAACATGGAGGCAATATTTTCTTTTGACTTACTATGAAATGGAGGATGTGAAAACAGCATGCAGAGTGATGATGGGGGACATACCTCCACTCGCTGGAGGGTACCCAGTGATAGGAAAGACCCAGCTTGGTGTGCTCCTTGAGCAAATAACCTGTGCTGTGTGGGATGGGGTGTACCAGCCTGGTTGGCATGTCACACTGCAGCAGCTGGTCTGCTCCCACTTGTGCTGGCACTAATCTCGTGCTGCTGCAGTGAACTCTGGAAGCACACAGAGCATTGAGTTTCATCTCAAATTGCCTGATGTCTCTTCCTCAGAAAAACGTTTCAAGTGTCTTATTATGTCTCAATATGATTATTTTAAGTGGGTTTATGTGGTGACTTTCCCACAGAACTGCTGTGGTGCCAAAACTGGTAGTGTTAAGGGTTACATTTACAACAGAAATCCTAGAACTGTACATAGGTGGGATCTTTAGACAGATGCCCCGGTTCCAGCCAGGGTTAATTTTTGCAGTAGCCAGGAGGGGGCATGGCCAGGTCATGGTTATTCTATACCACCTCACATGATTGCTGGGGGCGGGGGAAAGAGACTCTTTTCCAGGAAGAAGGTGTTCAGTCAGGTGGAGGGAGCCATCCAGTTTTGTCTGTTATAATCTGGTGTTTTTCTGCATGAATCATTTCTTTTCTTATACTCTCTGTCATTGGCATTGTTGCCATTTAGGGTTTGTTTTCTTATCTGGTTGTTTCCAGCAAATTGTTCTTATCTCAACCCATGATCTTTGCCTTTTGCCTTCCAACTGGAGGGGTGGGGGGTGAGCAGCATGTGGTTTTAGTGGGAGTACTAACTTGAGGAATACCATTCCTAAACCCTGACAGCGTAATAGAATTATATGCAACTCTTCAATATTACACAAAGCTACATGACTTCTAGCTGTGTTCCTTGCATGCAACAAACTTGCAGGTCTACTTTTGAGTTTCTTCCATAAACCTCTTTGTGGTGTCTACAGCATGATCATTTGAAAACAGCTGGTGGCATCCATCCACTCAGTGTATCTGTTGTTGCATATGGTGGATTTGTGGATAGGAAGTTTCTGAAGATGTTAGATCTGACAAGTGTTGAAGACACAGGGGTGAGATTTCCCTGTGGCAATTCCCAACCCTACCATAATTCCTCCAGTCACTCTTGCACGACCACTCATTTCTTGGTTCAGCATAACTTTCCCCACACAAACAACAGACTCTATCAAAACTTTCAACCTACTCTTTTAATGAGAGTGCACTAATAACTGTTAAACCTGCAAATGTGGTTAGTGGCATCAGAAGAAAAGATCTACAATATGAATTTTGAGCACAAAAATAATTTCTCCATTGACATTCATGCTTTCTTTTGGCTATGGTAAAACATTTAACATAGCACATGTCTTACCTCTTCGGGGCTTTTGGGATCCATGCCCCATTTTTGGTAGGTGTAATACTCTCTCCTGGTGTCACTATCTCTCCTAGTGTCACTCTGTCACTATCTGAGTGTGGCATAGATTACAGGCAACAATGACTATCAGGGCTTTGCACTGAGAAAAGTAATATAAAAGGTAGCTGTGTGGAGTTGTGAGGGAAGTGAGAATGCCTTTACTCCTGGGGAGATGGCAGCCATGTTATGATAGATTTGTGTTTACCTCTTTATCAGTGAATAATGCATGAAAATGCTATGGCTTTCCTCATTCTCTCCATCCACTACTGCCTTTCTGTGGAAATACCAAACATTTTCTATTTTCATTTAAAGTTTTATCGAAAGAAAAAAGAAAACCAAGAGAATTTGCAAATGGGAACTGGCAAACTACAAGAATTCTCCAAAATTCTGGATGTTTGTGCCCTTATTTCAGTAACAATGCAAGCTTTCTGAAATAATGGATAAGAAAGGGTGCTGCATGGGCTAGGTCCCCCAGAGCAGCTGGGAAGCTGGGGCTGAGGGTGGGAGCAGGGCAGAGGAGATAATGAGGACAACCCAGACCCCACACATGAGAAATCTTCATGGACAGCCCCTTCTGAAATGCACTGATTTTTTTTCTTTTTTTTTCTTTTTTTTTTTTTTTCACCAGGGGAATCTTTCTTTCCCTGTAAGAACTGGGAGCTTCTCCTGTGGCCACAGCATTTTCCCTTGACTGTCCCATGGGGGCTCCCTGATTAGCTCCAATGCCATGCATGGATGGGAAAATGCATGTAACAGGCTTCTGAGAGAGTGTTGCTTGTTCATTTTGCTTCAGCAAACTGCGGATGATTTCCTAAAGGCATAGAATTAAATATATGGGTCTTCTGTAAGTTAAAAAGAAGAAGGAAAAAAAGAGATTGCTAATGGATGAACTTCAAACTAATTTTTTTTTTAATTTAAAAAGGAATGGTCTGCAAAAACCTTTTTGTACCCTACTCCTTTCATGAAATCAGGACTATTCTCCTTTGGAGAGGGGAGGGGAGAGGAGAGGAAGAGAGGACTATTGATGAAAACTCCAGCAGTTTAACTTTAGTATTCTATGGGATATCCTAAATATCAAGCACTCCAGTAATATAACCCATTGGTCCTTGTCCCATCCTCAGTGAACAAGGACTGTGTTTCCTTGACTTGTTGGCAGGCTTTTATACAATTGATCCTTTTGTGAAAGAAAAATAATATGAATATTTCCTTTACCATGATATCCACATAGCACCTTATTGAATTTTTGTCTCTTTGGTTTTCATAAGCCTATCTTATGAAATAATTCTTTTTTCCTGTTAGTTAGAAAAGGAGTGCTTACAAAGATTTGGGACAAAAAAGAAATCTGTGAAAATAGCTGCTAGCTAATTTCCAACCTAGCTTCTAAGAGCTATTCTTTTGCTCCACCCTGTTTTTCCTTTGAAATGAAAGTGGTAATCATCTGTATAGGAGGGATGGGGAAGGAAAAGTGTGGGAAGAACAAATATGTGTAAATGAGATTTAAAGCAGAAGACAGATGCCCTTTTATGCCAATAGATTTACTATAAAAAGTAGATCCCAGAAGTAATGGAACTCGACTAACAGATCTTAACTGATAGTCTGAAGAAAAAGAAATCACAATAGCTAAGATATGAAACTGAATTTACTGCGATTTGCATAAAGTTTTATATATATAAAGTATTATAAAAAGGAATTCATACTGGTAACAGTACAATTAAAATAAGACCAAAAAAAGAGAAAAGGTTTTCCTTAAACAAAACTGAAAAATGATTCAATTTAGTGTTTTTTAAACACATGGGTTTTCTTTTTCCTATTTCATGTAACAGAAAGAAAGAACTTTTTCCCATAAGAATATTCATGTCAATACCGTCTACCATCTATTTCAATATTTTGTATGGGAATTATCTGATATATATATCTCCCTATTTATGTGGAATATAAGTAGTCCTACAGTGCTGTTATGTCTACTGCTCTCAAATGCTTAGTCAAGAAGTGCTTGCAGCAGAGATGATAGCATACGTCTTCCATGTTGACTTCTGTCATGCAGGGTTCTATAATAGGAATGTGATGACACACATTTTGCTATCAGAAATGGAAGTGAAACCTTTTCTCTCTTCAGAGGTTCTGTATAATTATTTTTAAAAATCTGTGGAATTTAGGTGATTGGTGTTTCGCTCCAAGATGCTAAATAAGGAACAGGAAAAGAGGATTATTATTCCTAGGTAATCAGTGTAAAAAAATGTGTTAATTTATAACTACAGTGTAACACATCAGCATTTGAAATGCTTGCTCAGGTGGTACTTTTGCCATTTTTCCTATATCTTTAATAGCATTATAGGCATTTATAAGATAGAATAGTAGCATAAAAAAAATATACCTGAAATTTATTTACACTGGTCAGTCAATGCATTTAAACTTGAGATACGAGGTAGCAGACAACTGTAGCTAGTTGCCTGGAGTGGATTTTTGTACTAAAGCTGCAAGACAACAGGAGAGTAAAAGACCAAATTTGTTTTAGTTTTATGAGCAAGTCAGAGTAATTTTTGTTTTATTGAGTATGGCTGAGGGAAAAATTGCTTATAATGAAATATTCACTTCAGACTGTTTCTGTTCAATCATATACTGATTGCTTAAGCAAAATTATAACTTCTTCAGCAGAAAAATGGAAGCTGTTTTGTGAAATGAAATATTTTTTATATGCATTGACTTGGGATAACTTCAATTATTTCATGTTTCAGCAGATGAGTCCTTCATCTTCAAGAAACATTGAACCACTCATTACTAGTCTTGGTTCTGTATAACCAACTGCAGGCATAGTCAATTTTCAGCAGAAAGAAAGAATAGATGGGCATTTTCAAAACCCAGTATTATTTTTAGAGAAAGTTGTGGTTCCTGAGTCATTTAAACACTCCTGAAAGTCTTTACCTGCACAGAGATTATTTTTACTCTCAGCTATAACTTTTCCCTGCATAAATGAGAGCTATTGGCCCTATAAAGACCCTGCTACAGAGACAAAAATAAGGGCCTTGAAGCAGCACTGAGGGAAGGAGAATGGCCTCTGAAAAAGAACAAAAATGTTCAAGATTAAGACATGGTTTAAGACTTGGCAATGTTGGATTAACAGTTGGACTTGGTGATCTTAGAGGCCTTTTCCAACATAAATGAGTCTATGACAGTGAGACCCTTGACTGATAGCTTGACTTTTGTTGGTATTTGGTTCAATCTAGAGCTTCATTATTGCTGTTTGGATCATGCTTTTATTGCGAAGGAACAGCAGCGAATTCCTAGAAGTCACTGGCAGTGAGCTAAAAAGTAAAAGACCATTTACAGGGAACTTTGTCATAAAAGGTACCACAGAGCTTGAGCATATCACGTTTCTTTTCTGCCTCCTCTACTCAAAATTACCCAGTTATTGTTAGTTCCTTTTCTTCCTCACTGAGGGAAAGCTATTCCAGTTTTACTCCTGCTGGCTGCAAACAAGAACTCAGTTTTGCTTCTTCCAAAACAGTCCTTTCCTATTGGTCTGCTAGTTTTACAAGGACTCACTTTGTTCCTATGAAAATGACTCTATCAGAAATTCACTTGCACCAGTTCTCTATGATCTTTAGAAATTATTCTGAGCTATTTTATTTAAAAATTAAGCCAATTAATGTAGAACTTTGTACCTTAGATGTGATTCTGGCACACAGATTTCTTGAATGAATAAGCAAATGCTGAAAATACAATTTAAATTATTTTATAATTTTGTTTTAGAAAGTAATATTAATTTTATATCTAGATGGAAGACTTTGACAAATCTTAAAAATAGATAATTCACTGCTTAAGTCAAAGGAAGGCTTTTAAACTGAAACCATAAATAATGATTGAGTCACACATGCAGCAAGTAATAGAGATATTTTCAATGTGGAAGTGTGATCAAGTCAAACAGAGTTTAAAATAAATGCTGCTCCAGTACAGCAAGGAGAACAGAACAAGTGAGCATTTCAGTTCTTTTTGCTTGCACTCTGTGTGCATGGAGCCTTTTTTTTCCACTAGAATATCCTTGGGAAATCTAACTATCATCACAAACTGTTCTTATAAATATACATGGAATGTGACTGCTAGGGACCTCATCTTAAAAGGAGATTATGGCATGGGTTTTTTACACCATTTTTTCTTCCAGTGTAATGGAACTTATACAGGGGTACATTATCTCACCCAGATTGGTTAGCATACATCTTCTACTTTTTTTTTGCCATTTCTCCTTCTCTGTTGAGCACAAAATTGGTATCCTAGGAAATCACTCCTTGAGGACCACCTTAAGGTCACTGATTGTGTCTGGAGGAGTGATAGAATGTGATTGACCAGGGTGATCAATCTTAAAGTGTGTGTGGGGGAAATGTCTCTATGCATTTGGATAAAATTCAGACCATCCTGAACTCCAAGTCAAAATTCCTTCAGGGTGTAGTGGAGACAGTTTTGAAGTACCCAATAACAAAGATTAAACTGCACTGAATATTCATTCATGTATAAGAACACTAGACACAAAAATAACATAGACAGGAGAAGAACCAAAACAGATTGGTTTTGGTTCTTCTCCTGTCTATGTTATTTTTGTGTCAGTAGGGTTGATGTCCTGAAAAAATACAGCTACCAATGAGCTGTTCAGAAGTTGGTGCCTTGCCATATCTCCAGGATCAACAAATCACTGACATTTTAGCAAGGAGTGCAGTTTTTTCCCATCTTGTGGTTGCTCCATATGGAAAAGTGTTGTGGCTATGCTGCATACAGCTGTGTACAGCTGTATATTGCTTTAAAAGGTGGATGTAGAAGATTTAAAACACTTTCTGATTTAAGGAACATGAACTCAGCTTGTATCTATATGATTCTTCCCTCTCATGCTGGTTTTAGATTTTGAGAAGCACAGGGGATTTCTCCATACACTCACCCAGTGCTGGAAGGAAGTATTCAGTATTGGCCAGAGTTCTAATGACTGCTCAGGAAACTCAGATTTGTTAGCACAAATATGTTTAGCTGTCAGACTGTGTACTTGGTAATCTCTGTTCAGTGGCCACAGTTCTTCCAAAAGACAGCATGTGTCTGTTACTGCTCAGGGTCCATCTGTGCAGTGCCCTCGGGTAAATTGAGGTTGCACAGCAGAGGTAGCTGGGTCCTTCCTTGCCTCATTGGATAAGGAAGCTGAATGTTATGCAGACAATATGGGTGATGACAGAGTAAAAACTAAAAGGTTAAAGAAAATTAACGTAAGCTTGGGAAATTGCCTTCTGTCCCTGACTCTGCCAGAAAGTTAGTATATGAGAAAGGGCAAATTACTTAAGCAGAAATCTTCAGAACTGGACATTGAAAGTACATTATCAAGCGATCCAAGTCTTGATACCTGAAGCTTCTTTTAAATAATTGCTGAGCAATCACAGCTGCAGACAGAGTTGCTTGGAGATGTGCTTTGAATATATAAATTATTATGAAGATTTTTTTTTCTGCATCTTAAAGACATGGAAGTATTTCTAACCTACTTCTGCAAAGCTAATAGTGACTAGAATCTCATTGCTTGTTCACTAGCTGTAAAAATGAGAAAAATAAAGTTTAATCTTGAACCATCTCCTTTTTGCATAAAGTACTTGCCCACAAAAAGATAGGTGATATTGTATTCAGTTTCATTAGAAGACCTGACAGATCTAATGACTAATGCTGATTAAAGAGTTAAAAAGATTGGATAACGATAGTCAGGAACTTTTAGAAATCATTTTTCAAGGAAGTGTCAAAAAAAGTTTGCTAAGGCAGTCACATAATTTACATTTCTCAGCTTTTGAATAATTTGGTTCAGACACATCCTACATTCTTTTCATTTTTTTAATCTTCTGGGTAAGATACTAGCTGGAGTAGAAAAGATTTGGCTTCTGTCTAGAAACTTTGTCTTAATAATGACTTAAGTTGCGAAGGCTAAAAAACATGTTTTACTTTGGTTCATGGAATCAGTGCACGAGGGTGGTGGGAAGTGACCTCTGGACATGATCTGGCCCAACTGCCCTGCCCAAAACACAGCCAACACAGACTTCATAGAGCCAGCAGGGTTTCAAGTATCTGCAAGTATGGAGGCTCAACAGCCCCTTTGTACACCATGTTCCAGGGTTTGTCTGTACTCATGGCAAAGCATGTTTTTTACTGTGTTTGACTGTAACTTCCAGTAATTCAGTCTGTGCTCGTGGTCTTTGTATTTTTGTGAGGCACTGCTAGGAATGGTATAACACTAACCAGCCTCGCCCATGTTCTGCATTGGGCAGGGTAGGAAGGCAGACAGGGATGAGTAGAGAGAGACAAAACCTGGATGGACTTTCCCATAACTTGCTGTACAGATCCCATTCATCAGTGCAGCACCAACATGGGGTTCCAGCCATCTGAATGTGTATAAAACACTACTATGCAATATCTACTATTTTTTCTTTATTCAGTCCAAGCTATTTTATGAAGCCATTTATGGTTAGGTCTTCATTACGGAGATCCAGAAAGAGTCCTGTGCCCTCCCCTTCCAGTACCCCTGTCCTCTCTCCCCCTCACTCCCCAGGCTCCCAGCTGGCTCATCAGCCCTCCCAATATCCATTAATTCTCACCTCTCTCTCACATAAAGGATGCTCACCATCCTACAGAACTAATAGCAGAATAAAGTCATATTAACCTGGTAAGGGACATGCCATCAGCATTCTTGTCAAAGGGCTAGGGTTTTATGCTAAACTGTGCTTTAAAACATGTTTTCTATTAGGATAATTTACTTCTCAGTAGCAGGTCCAGTTAATGACTTGTTCTTGCAAGACATGAAAAAGGCTTTTGAAATGCAGCTAAGAAAGCTCTTGACTGAGCTTTCCCCAGCCTCAATGCCAACTGTCAGATCTGGATGCAATTAATCAAGTGAAAAGGCAAGGCATAGAAATTCTTAAGGCCAATTGCAACTTCATCATTACAGCACCATACAGCATGCTTATGTGGGAAAAGCATATTGTTACAGCTTTCAGCATATACAATGCTGAAAGTAGCAAAGAGCTCTGACATGTATTGGAAGAGATCTTCCACTTCATTACTCTCCAGAAATTTTCACCTGGGCTAATTTACTCCAACTGAAAGTAAGAGAATTTTTTTTATATGATAATTCCCAAATTTTTTTCTGTCTCTCTCAGCAGAATCATAAGAAGCTTGAAATTAATCTGGCAGTTTTTCTCTTCCAGGTCTCTGTCATCTAATGAAGAAAGCAGGAGCTCTTTTGAGCAATGCAGGTGATTACTTGCACAACTCAAAATGCAAGCAATATTTTGATATTTTAGTGAGTGCCCATGGTAGTGTTTGCTTTTACAGAAAAAATCCATTGCTAAATTTGTCTTGAGTTTATCTGTCCGACCTGGTAAAAAAACCCCAGTCAACCCCAGTGAATTAGAAACAAAAACAAAGGACCATGTTAGCAGACATTTTCTATCAGAATAAAATTCCACTCATATTCAGATGACCTGCTGATGGGTCCAACATTAGAGCAGTCAGATTTTATCTTCTACTTACAACCTCTGTAGAAGCACCAGCAAAACTTGTGGCAAAATTTAGATAAAGCAGAAAACCTGACATAGAATAATAGGAAAAATGAGATTAAGAGACCTCAAAAAAACTGCAGTTCAACCTCCCACTCCAAGCAGTAGCAGGTTTGAGATCAGAAGTTGCTCAGTGATTTATCTAGTCAGCCCTTGAAAACTGCCTAGGATGGAAATTACACAAACTTTCTGAGTGATATTTCCAGTACCAAATCAAACACGTGGAAAATATAATGTGTTTCTGAATGGAAAATAAGGAAATACTATATGGCTGACTTTGTTTTGTTATCAGACCAGGTTGCTATAACTGCATGCTGTGCCTTTTAGAAATAGGTGTGTGTACTGAGATTATCAGAGTTGTCAGGCACTCCAGATAAGATCAACAGAAAGACTTACCCAGATATCATACTTCACTTATAAGAAACTCCCCTTTCTCTGGAAGACTTAGGCTAAAAATCCTACACAATTCCACGTGGAATTGCCACCCTATTAGCAGAATGGAGAATCTCCACAGTTGTCTGCCCCTCAGGGTGCCCAGGAAAGGCAGCCCTCCAAAGTCCCTAAAGGGGCTTTATCTGGAAAAGATGATATAAGCAAGTGTACAGATCACAGTAGTGAAGCCCAGAGCAGGAAGTACAGCAGTCTTTCAAACATTTCATTATTAGAGGTAAATTGTTCATCATTCACTGCAGGTAAAATTGTTACCAATGGAAGAATTCAAACCCTTACTTTTCGTGTTTCAGCCCTGATTTGAAGTTAGATCCATGTAATCTAGGTTCAAGCCTCTATTAATTTTGGTGTGCTGGCCCCATTTTAGGGAGAGAAATATAGCATTTGAAGGGCAGGAGGTAAAGTTAACAAGAAGTGATATGATCCTGTCACATACGGGACTCCTGGAAGAGAACTGACTGTAATGCCTATCACTGCCTCCAATACTGCTTCGTGCAGGGCTTTTGGCAGTGATCAACCACCCTCATAGTAAAAAAGAGATGTTCAGGCAGAACCTCCTGTGTCACAGTTTGTTCCCATTGCCTCTGGTTCTGTCATTGGATATCACTAGGAGTCTTCCTCTGTCTTCTGTACACCCTCCCTTCTGATATTCCTGTATGCTGATAAAACTCCCCCAAGCCTACTCTTCTCCACACCGAACAGCCGCAGGTCTCTGGACCCTCTCCTGGACTCTGCAGTCTCGCTGGATCTCTTCTGTACTGGGGTGCCAAGAGCTGATCACACACTCCACATGTGTCTCACCAGTGCTGAGTAGAAGGCAAAGATAAACCCCCTTGGCCCACTGGTACCTCCTAATGTGGCCTAAACAAATGATTCAGGTTCTTCAGTAGACAATCCTCGCTGTCACATTTTAAAAATTCGGGTGAATTTTCATGCGAAGGTTAAGATCTTAACCATGGAAGCAGATGTTTCTAGTGTTTTTTATTAGTGGATAAGTTACCTAGATAATCTGTAGAGGAGAATTTGCAGAGAAAAAACGAATTCTATAACAATCTGCCCTGTGTAGGACTTGCTTTAGTGCAGTTTGATTCAAAGAGTACATTTCAGAACAACTGGCTTGTTGTTGGTTGAATACTTTTAATATATCTCTTCAAGTGCAAATGAAATCTGAAAAAGATTAGTGTGACTAATGTTCCTTGACTTACTTCAGAGACAGATGTTTTAGATCCCAATTCTGCAAATGTTTTTCCTTAGTATAACTTGGCACTTCTGAGGACTTATCATTTTAGTGATTATTCTGTACCAAAGCTTTCAGCTGGGGATAACCTGACCTATGATAAAGCAGTCTCTGATCTTTCTTTCAGTGCCTCCATTTTAAAAGTGTAAATAGCGATAGAATTCAGTGCTGCCTATTCTATTCTATTCTATTCTATTCTATTCTATTCTATTCTATTCTATTCTAGTCTATTCTAGTCTATTCTAGTCTATTCTAGTCTATTCTAGTCTATTCTAGTCTATTCTAGTCTATTCTATTCTATTCTTACTGCAGTTGCCTTTTTTTTTTTTTTTTAAGAAGAGCTGTAATAATGAATTTTAAACTAATTTTCTTTATCTATGCAATGGTTCTAAACCTTTGCTCCTTTGGGCTTCAATAACTTTGAATCTTAAACCCTCCATGAAATAGCCAATTTGAAAAATGGAGAAAAGTAAAAAGGTGTCAGCCATGTATGAGTGAACCTCCTTCCCCCTTGATTTTCCTTGAATTTGGATCTATATCAGATTTGTATGAGTTGTGAAACTAAATGGTAGTTCTACATTTTTATTCAGGTTATTGGTGTTACTTAAGTTGTCTCAGAGACTGGGGACACTGATTTGAGAGGACATGGTTTGATTAGGACACCATGAGAGATGGTAATATAATATTTTACCCTAAACCCCTCAACATTACATTGTTTTTGGTCAGGGCCCTGATGCTGAAGCATGGCTGGAAAATGATATTTTGCTGCATATGAAAATTTGCAACATGGTACTTACAAAGAAAAATTTTTTGAAGAAATGTTACTTAGGCTTACAGAGTACTCCATTTCCTTTTCCTTAACAAAATATCACTTCTCAAAATCAATTTCTCTATGAAATTGTATTTTAACAACAGATGTGGGCCATGTTTCTATGTGTAGAATTTGCAACCCAGTTCAAGCAAAGCAAACTTGCTCAGCTTCCTCTTGGTGCTCCTTCAGTACAGAGCCTTGCAGGCTTTCCTTTGAGTCCTCTTAGCAGTGATTGCCAAACTACTGTCAGTTTAAGAACGTGCAGAGATTTATATGCTAGTTCTGAGGTCCCCTGGGATTCTGCAAATTGTACTCATTCCTTGCCTACACAATAGAATGCATTTATAATCATGGTAACCTGTGAAAACACTAATTTATTAGCGCTGAACATGAATTGTTTCACATTAAGATAAAGTAACTAAAACTGAAGTCAGGGAGAGACTTTAGAATAAAGGCCCAATGAGCTGAGACCCCCTGGATATATTTATGTATTCCAGACACCTCAAATTACCTTTAAATGCTGTAGATTCTCCCCTAATTTGTTCAGAAACTCATACCACTTCTGTGGAACTCCACTGATTTAATTTTCACTCTATGCTATAGGGGTTTTTACTGAAAAAAAAAGGAGTATGATTTTTTGCAATTCATTTATCTATGGGAATTTTCCATAAGTTTGAATATATGCATTATAAAAACTATTTTCAAACTTGAGTCTGACTGAGCTGATCAGATAATTGTTAGTTGAAAACAAGTAGTTGTTTTCTTAGTATGTAAACACTAAACACATAATTTTCCCCCACACGGGGGTGAATGACAGGATGTATAAAAATGTTCTGTTCTATTCTACAGATAATTTTGTTTTTCAAACCAAACTAGAACAATATCTCCCCTTCCCTTCTGACTTTCCTGTGTTAAGAAACAAAAGGCACAGAAGCTCAGCCTGTAGCAGCTCTTTAGTCCACATCATCAATTAGTACAGGCAAGATGCAGTACTTTGTTCAGCAACTCCTTTGTGCACATTGTGACACAGAACTTCCTTCATTTTATAGCCAGGTTGCAATTTACAGAGTTCACAATCCTGATGCCAAAGTAAAGTACAGGAGTACTTGCATCCATCCATCATCAGTTAGTTGACATTTTAGTTACTGCAGTTTGCAAATGACCTTTGGGGTGGTAGAAATGCCTGTGCAGTCACCGCTGAGCTGTCAGCTCTGCTGCAGCCCAAAAATTCCACTGCCTTAAAATTTATCCCAACAGACATTACCACTTCCAGGAAATTAATTAATTGTAATTTGTATTTATCTTTCCCCCTTCACACCTGCTATTTCCTTGTAGCTTCCTGTTGAAAGTAGAAGGTGGATGGAATTTTTAAAGGAGATAAGTTTTACCAAAGCACTGAATTTCAGTTAAAAAAAAAAGTTTAATGGTTTGAGTCATTCACAATACATTTCCACAATCTAACCATTCCAGGTGCTTCTCAGAAAGCAGATGAAAAATTTTAAGAATCTAGTCTTTTGTGAGCAAGTTCTCTAGAACAGGTCTTGTGTTTTGCTGAAAAAAACAAGTTTTTTGTGTTATGGGGAAAAAAAAACCAAACGTCCCTGAATCACCAGTCACACAAGACAACCTTTGCATAGAAAGTATACAGAAAAGTTTCACACATAATGAGATGATAAGGGAAATAATGGAATCTGCCCACCAAGACAAAGCATCTACTGAGCCGTGAGTATCTTCCTTCATTGTTTTTTTCCTTTCCCTCTGATTTTTATAGTTTCATGGTAAAAAAACCATGCCTTTGGTGGAATTTCATTAACAATCTAGAGAAACCGAAGCCCTGTGTCAGGCCAGTTTCATTAAATGTCAGTAGGGGTGGTATGTTTATTTTCCTCTTGACAGAGAGAGTGGTGGGAAACATGCATACACAGGATACAGGAAGGGCAGCTCCAAGTCAAACTTTGCCAGTCATAAGGTTAAGAGCTTATTGCCATAGTAGTCCACCAGCTAGGGGCTCTCCTTGAGTTGTGAGTTATTATAATGATTTTTTATTTCTACAATGACCTGGCTGCACTTAACAGCCACTGATTTTCACAACCATCTGCCTTGAGTTTGCCATCCTAATTCTTTATTATCTCTTTTTCTTATTTCACGGTGACCAGAAGGTATTTTTTCAATTTCACTAACAGAAGAATAGAAAAAAGTTGTGTTGATTTCAAGTCAATTTATCAATCCTACCCAAAACCTTAAAATTTCCCTTATTTATATAGTTTTAGTTTAACCCATCTAGGAGGTGGAGTTTAGGGGTTTATGACATTATCAGCATGCCTATTAGTGTTTCTTTGAGAAAATATTTAGGAACACTGGTTACTATAAATTTCCTTTAGAAGACTTGTGCAAATGAAGAATTGAGAGTTTCAGAAGTTTTGGAAGTATTGTTAATTTGATACATCTTCTGCTTATTCTCACTCTTATTGAGCAAATTGATACTTTGTCTTAATATGTGATTTTGCAATTGTTTTTCTTATGGCTGCATTTAAATTAGAAGTTTGGATCTTATTCTGCATTTAATCAGTTATCATTTAATTAATTGTTACACTTACAGGCAAATTAGGGAGCTAAAATATCTGTAGTGAGAAAAATTGTGCTGTAGTACAATTATTAAATTACATACTTTTTTAGTTAAAATTAAAATACTTGTGGCCATTTTAATGTGGGTTGTTCCCTTAACTGCTTTTTGAAACAAACGTGTGTCAAACTGGCTTTTAAAGAACATAAGTTTCTTTCTCGTGACATCATGAAAAAAGAAACAAAGAAAAATTATTCAACATAATCTTTCATTGGCATAATTTATTGCTTTTTGGTTTAAGTTTGTTGTTTGTATGTTGCATTTTGGTTTGGTTTGTTGCGGCTTGGTTTGGTTGAATTTGTATTTTTTAATCTACATTGTACCTTGATATGGAAAAGAATAAAAGAAAAAGAGTGTATAAGAATAATGTTACTGTTCATACGTTCCTTTTTAAAATAGAATTACTTTCTGTCTCTTCTTCTCTCTTTCTGTCATGCTATGGAAGTTACATTTTGGCTATGCCTCATGCCCAAACCTAACTATAACCCTGTAGGAGTGTGGGGGAGAGAGGCAAGATACAAGGGTGCATATTTTGGAGCAGTGAGGAGGAAGGAAACCTAGGAAATAGTTCATCCTGTCCCAAGCTGGTGTCTCTATTCTGACGTGTGGATGCCTTCTCTGAGTGCCTGCCTTTCACTACTTTCTGTACCTGAGCCATCTAGACACTTCTGACAGTCTGTTTGAATGTTCTTCACCCCCGTGGCTTCCAGCAGAGAGGGGTAAGATGAAAGGCAGAGAGATTGGGCCAGTGCCTTTCACTACTGTGCTTTCACAGTATTTCTTTTCTATAGGACCCTGTTGTGATGATTCAGGAGTGTCAGTTTTGTGTCTGGCAATGGGAGCAGAAGTGCACATCACTACCTACATTCCCTTTTGTGTGTCTTTGCTGGCTTCCCACCCTTCTGTACTGCAGTCTCTGCACAGCCACACTCCTGGTGTTAATCCCCAGGTTTGGTACCCTGAGCATCTCATGGCTGAGGGACATGAGCAAACAAGCACATGGCAGAACAGACAGTCTGTGCTGTCCTTAGAGTCTCAGTGACTTTGGGAGTACCAGCGTAATCCCTTTGGACAGCTGATATGAAGGTAAATAGGAAAATAGAGTATATTTAGAATTGGGGTTTTTGCTTGAGCTGTTCCTTAAACTGTTCATAAAATTTACAGAAATGTAAATTCTTGATTAGGCTGATTTTTTTTTGGTTTTCATGTGTAACTGTGGTGGCATACAGCTCGATATGATAGGCAATCTCATCTAGATGTCTAGAAATTGGCTAAACTGACCACTGACATTTTTAATTGCTTGGGAGCATCTATAATTGTTTCTTCATTAGCTGAAGAGAAATGCCAAAATCACTCCAGGGAAGGAATCTCAATTTGGCCAAGGAACTCAAAAGCTAGTGTTCCACAATATTTTGGTCTTCTGTAATTTTGATGTAGACAGAATGTTCTCCACTGAAAATGCTGATGCCCTATAATTTTGAAATTCCAGAATATTTTTTAAACAAAATCAAATGTTGAGAGGTGTAATTATTTCACGGCAAAAGCAGAATGTGTATATGCATATCACAGTAAATTCAGTGTTAAGTATATCTTTATGAACAACATTTCAGAAATGGAAAAGAATTTTTTTAAAAAAATTAATGGATAGAAATGGGTAGAGATGCAAAAATAAGCTTTCTTGAATTGATGTGCTTACAGATTTATGGACCTGCAGTAGGTCAGTCACACTGGGATCTCCTTTTATGTATACTTAATTCAATGTACACTAACTAATGTATGTAATAACTGTAATAGTACTTAAAATGGTTCAAATTTTACATGACTATCAGTGTAAAAACCTTGTGGCAACAGAAGTCTGATTTTTTTCCGTTCATAGCATTCAAATAATTTAACTTGCTCAGCAAGGTCAAGTTTAAATGTGCAGTGGACATCCATGAAGCCCCGGAGACTTGTAGACCTTGAGACTGCGACCTGTTTGTAAAATCTTTCCAAGGTTTTAAGTAGATGTTTATAAGAGCACTTACTGCATTTTCATCATCTGAAAACATTTAAGCATGTGATATCATAAATATCTTTTTCTGGAAAGAAATATTGACAAGTAATTATCTGCAAAAGCTTGCATTTAAATGGCTTCTCGACTTTTCAGAGCAAATCGGCCAAATAAATTGTTTCAAGATGGAAGATTGTAGCAATAACACCAGTTCTGCTTCATATAGTTTTATTTTGTTTAGTCAAGATACGCAAGCCAGGTAGCCTGATGACAAAATCTTAGGTTTGCACTTATTTCACTTTTAGTTTTCAGCCTTGATAATGCCATGTGGTGCTGTATTTGAACATTGCAAATGGCTTTAGTGGTTTTACAAGGTCAGAGTAAGCCAGTTAGGTACATGGTCATATTTGTAATCATGTTATTGTATCTCAGATGATACGAGGCACAGGTGAAAAAAAGGGTCAAATAATCTAATACACTATTACAACTCTTGAAAATGTCCTCTCTAAACCATTCAATTCTAGGTCCTTTATTATGTCTTTATTTTGTGAATATTCATTGTAATATGATGTATTAAAAAAACCTTTCGGAATTCTCTCCTCTCTGTTGTGAATAGCGATGAAAATTATCTGAATTTAGATTGAACAGTGGTGTGTTTACTTTAACTTATAATCTCATATCTGTGTAAATGGATTTTGTCACAGTTTCTAGTTGTCACTTGCATATATAGTGGCAAGTCACTGCTGCAGCAGGGTGGCTTTGTCCTTGAATCATAGGCAAAGGAAATAATATTATAGGTACATAGCGAGATCTGAAATCTACATTTCTACTGAACTGTATGGATCACTTATTTGAATACAACTAAAAGTATTCAATCTATGACTCAGGAAAGTCCAGATTTCTTACAGCAGTCTCCACTGTGTTTAAAGCATGTCCCTTTTATTTTCTGAATATGAAAGATTAAGTGAAAAAAATAAGCTTCAGAAGGAACGTGTATTACTGAAGCTGGTTGTGTGTCTGTCTGTGGCTGCCCACACAAATATTGGAAGTTGTTCATCAACACTTTACCACCTGTATTCATTTTCTGCTCCTGCAGTGACTAATCAATTGCAATTTCACTTGAATATGTCACATTTTTCATGGATGTTTTCTCTTTATGCTGTTCAGTGTTTGGTATACATCTTTCACATTCATAACTACTTATTTTCTTTGGCTGAAAAATTCTAAGCTGCTGTTTAGCAGAACATTTAGGTTATTAATGTAATAAAAATCAATGTAAGACCATACATGATGCCAGGTGAAATTTAAATAAAACTTATTTCTCTCATTCATACTCATTGTCTCACAGGTTTTACTCCCTCTTTCATACCATGATCTTGGGCACTATGATGCATATATGTGTATAAATACCTGATGCAGGGAGTAAAGAAGACAAAGCCAAATTCTATCTAGTGGTATCCAGTGATTGAACCAGAGGAAACATGCACAGTCTGAATTAAAAGAAATTCCATTTAGACATAGGAAGAAGCTTTTTTCTTTCTTCTACTGTGAGGGTGATGGGCACACTGGCACTAGTTGCCCAGAGACATAGTGACATCTTCAGCCTTGAAGATGGTTAGGAAAGCTAAAGCCCTGATAGAATTGAATCAGGCCAGGGACATGAAGGGCAGCAAGGAAAGCTTCTATAGGTACAGTGGTGATAAAAGGAAAACTAGAGGAAATATAGGAGCTCTTCAGAAGGAAATGTGAGACCTGGTTGCCTGGCATATGTAGAAGACTGAGATACTCAATGTCTTTTTTACCTGGGTCTTCATCAACAAGTCCTCCAGTCATACTGTCACAGAAGGCAGAGGCAGGGACTAGGAGAATGAACAGTCCAAGTTTCACCTGAGCTTTAACAAAAATTATTTGTATTCCTTTGATGTCAGCTGCTGGTTTCTGCACACTCATTCTGTTGAGATCCCTAGACAATTTGCAATCATATACGTAAAATGTGGGGTTTAGCCCAAGTTAAGTATTCACTCTGAAGTATTTATTAAGAACTTAGAGGGAGTCTGACAAATGGACTAAGAGGTACTTCCAAGTGCACATATAAACTGATGGAATATAAAGTCTAAGTAGTAATTATTTGCTTTGATTTTATATAATTGTAAAGTTGAATCCTAATATTTTAAAAAACTTTTAATACTCATTAATGGAATAATTTGCTATCTGCTTCCTCACTACCTTACAGATTTTCTATCAGGATTTTTTAGAAGTACACCAGCAAAAATATTGACCATGTTATGACTGTCATTGTAAAGATGTTGATTGAAAAATATCAGAGAAGTTTATGTTGCCCTTCTGCTATAGGGTAGCTGTTGTATCATGTAGGCCCATATAATCCGTGGTAGATGCAATTCCCCAGGAGAAAGACTTTATATGTCCCTGGAATGCTCTTTTACCATTCTGAAACAAATGAGGCAGGTGTTATATACGTGGATCTTCTCTGGGAGATGTGTATGCTCTCTTCCCAAAATATTAGTCCTTCAGTACAGTGGCAGAGGAAGGATCCTCTAAAAAAGTAATATATGGCTCCAATGTTGGAGAAAGAGAATGAATATATTGTATTTAAAAATTAATTTGTAATCTATAATAATTTAGTTCTGAAATATTTTAAAAAGGCATAACTTAATTTTTTATAAGATGTATACAGCTTCTAAAAGATAAGCATTCAAGTCAGAGCATATGGCATATTGTATCTACACCTGCTGAGGTCACCAGCAGGGGTGAATGTTTCTTCATCCTCTGCAGAGACTTCTCCCACTTGAATTAACAAAATGTCTGATGGAATGTGACAAACTGTTATCACTGGACCTGTGCTCAAGGAGGGCGGGGTGCTGTGTCCCTGCATGGCAAAGCTGCAGTGCTGTGCTTCTGACAGCATAGAACTGGTGAACGCAGAAACTTCTGTATTGGACCTATATTTGATCACTGTTTCCTCCAAAGCTCACGTGTTGGGCCTTTTCCCTTTTCCCAAGACTGTCTTCTTGTATTGCAGCTTCTCATCCCTTCTCATCTTTTTGCTAAGCTGTTTGTGTTCTTATGTCTCCTGGCTTCCAGTTCTAGTTTTTGTCTTGCGGGCATTTAGAGATTTCCACTTTCCTAATCTGTTTTATTCTTGTGTTATAGATTCTTGCCCTATTCCTGACTACTGTTGCACTCATTCTTACCAAGAGGTCTTGCTCTCTCTCTCTGCCTTCTTCAGCTCAGCTTCCCCTACCTCCTCCCCACATTCAGTGCAAATGCTGTTTTGTTTTTGATTCCACCATCATCCTAATTTTCAGTCTTTATCCTTCTTCCTAAGCTTTCTAGAAAAGTTTCCTTTCTCCTTTCAATTTTTCTCTTCTTCTGCATTGCCACTTATGTGGCATCATACTAAAACCCAGTGTAAGAAACAGTGTGCTATAGGCTGAGGCTGCACTGGGGATATAAGGAAGTAAGTGACTTCTGTTTCAAATTTGATGTCCCTCAAATTCTGTTCAAGCAAAACCTACAGCAGCCCACAGCAATCCAGAGAAGGTCCTGGGGAGCTTGAGTTTGCAGAGTGACAAATCTGTGTAGAGCCTTTGCTGACAGCTGGCACTTATGAGGAGCAAAAGGGAGATGTGAAATGAATCTTCAATTTGGACAGTCTACTGGAGCTTTTTAAAGAAATTATCTTAAACTACCTACAAATGGCAGGTGAAATTTTGCCTCAGTTAAGTTTGGATAAGTTGGCTGAAAATGAGGCATTGGAAATAGGGGTCAAAATGAATACTAATGCTATCAATTCCTGCTACATAGTCAGGAAAAGTAGAGTATTAAGGACTGATATAGTTCTGAAAGACATAAGGCTCTGATTTAAGGACTTGTAAGAACAGAAGGATGTATAATCAGAAGGAGAATATGAGTAAGAATTGAGAAGTGTTAAGTAACTGGAATTCTTAGTAAAAAAAGTTTGTGAAAGAAGTACTGGAACAATTACATACTGGAATCTGATTTTAAAAAGAAAAAAAAAAGCTCCTAATTGGTAGAACTGTGCATATAAAAATGATATTTTATTCTGTCTCTATGAATAGATGTGTGATCATACCGTATATATTTGGGTAACCATATCTAAATTATTCAAAGGACAGGAGAGGGGAGTTAAAAAAAATAAAGAGAAAACAGGCAATATGAAGACATGTAAATAGGGTTTTAGGAACATGACTGAAAATGGAAGAGAGAAAAGAAAATTGGTTGTTGTAATGAGAACATTTTCCTCTTAAATTTGTTATCACCCATGTTATCATCATGGGTGAATATTAGGAGGAGAGGATTTTTATAATACATAATGTCCCTGTTCTATTGAAAAAAAAAAATTAAAAAACTCTAGAATTTCCTCAAAGGGAAAAAATTAAATAATAAAGTTCAATCATTTCCTGATCTTGTACTGATGTTCAAGGCTAGATGCATTAAGCATTCTTATCTTTTCATATATGCGTACATATGTCCCCAAAGACAATTTCAAGTTACACAGTGAGTTGATGATGAGGCTTCTTATAGGAAGACCTTCTTTTAAAGTTGTTTTATTTTGTACTCATTGAGGTCACCCTGTGTCTCTCATCTTTGCAAGCAGCTCTCATTCATGTCATAGGCAGTTTAATGAGCTTAAGCTCCAATAACATCTTCTGGTCCCAAATGCCTCCTGACAGAGCACAGTGTACACAAAGCTACCAAGCTCTGCTGCATATGAAATCAGCAACAAACATCACATCATTATCTCTATAGAAAGAGATAATAATTGCAGATGTACAGTAACAGTGGAAATCTGATGATGGAATTGGGCATGTGGACTCATGCAGTACCATCTCCTTAATGGTCTGCTCGTGTTTTAGACAGTCCTACTTTTCTCAGAGCAAAGAAGTGAAAATATAGCTGAATCAATAGAAATAAATAAATTTGGGGCTTCTAAAGTGTCTTGCATGTTTCTTTGCAGGCAGGGTATATAACCTATCAGGTTTGTTGAGTATTTTTGACGTATGATGTTACCTTCACTACAAAGTAGACAAAAAACGAGAAAGTATTCTTTTGTTATACTCCTTTCCTGTGCACTTTGCAAGATCAAGAAAACTGTTAACTTTAATGGGAGTCTTTAGTATGCAAGTGTTATTAGTTTGAAAGAAGGGTGAAGGGTATTACAGATTTTCCTGAATATTAGTCAGAGATGGATGGGAACATCCTACAGAGCAGATTGGCTGTCCATTTATTTTCTCAGGCTCTGAGATAATGACATTTTTCAAGGCTTTGTGAGATTTCTAATATTTGTTAGATGTGTTTGGTGTCTATGCGTCCAAAAAAATTTACATTAAAAAGTATGTTTCACTGCTGCTAAGGGAGCATAAAACAGTGCTGTGTCATTTCTTCTCACATTATTTTTCACATCCTGTGGGAGGGTCTTTCCTGGTCCTCTGCTATGGGGTCACTTTCTGCTGCAGAAGTAGCCTGGAGAACACAGGAAGCTAAGCCAGTATTTGGGGACAAGACACCATCAAAGATCAGATCAGCTGATCTGATGGGGGATTGAAGGTTCATGAGAGATGTTAGAGAGCTCACTCATGCTTCAAAATCATTGCCAAACTTCACCTCACTGCCAAAATTGTGCTGACATTTTTGAGCCCTTTGCTGTTGCACAGATCTCCTTATCCCTTTAAAACAAATAGACAAGCAAATCCAAACCTCACTAATACTTTTTGGCCTCCCGCAGTCCTTCTTTCCACCAGTAGTTAGCCTATGAGATTAACTCTGCTTTAAAAATGAATCAGGTTTGTGTAGTGCGTGATGGTCTGGTTTAGTCCTTTTTAAAAGCAAAGCAAATTCAAACAGAGCCAAGAGCAAAAAGTCGGTTCTTTCACAGTTGGCCACTAACTGTGAGTTAGTTTTATATTTCTGTGTGCTCAGCATGAAATATCCAGGAACAGATCTGTGGAAGCCTTGAGCACACAGCTGCGGCTGAAATCACTTGAAGTTGTGCTTTGAACATCCAAGGTCCTGTGAAATGCTAAGTGTTCAGGAGGATGATGGCTTAATGCTGTTAAATTAAGTGCCCCACATTAGTGAATGCTTTTGACAGTTTTGGCTTTAACGTATTTGGGCCTTAGTTCCCAGGGGGTAAAGTGAAGATAACACCAGGTAATTGGGAATGCTGTCAAACTCAAATAATTAAGACCTCTAAAGCACAGGATTTGTGATGGAGAAGACAAAACAAAACCCATGCTGAGAGCAATGATTTAGTGTTCAAACACTAACTGGTCTTTCTTTCAGAAGGGTAAACTATTATTTCTCCATTCAAAACCAATCCTTCTTTTTGTGATGTGGAAGATGTTTTCTTGCCTGAACTCCAGGATGTTTATTTAAACCTTCTTTACTGAATCATGCTTAGACCAGACACTTGATATAATTGGTTCAAGTCTGGAAAAAATTAAATTGAATAGGAAGCATTATTTCATAGGTAAAAACACCATAGGATGCCATCTGCAGCTGCCAGAAATGTTTTGGACTAGATTGTTTTCAAGGTGATTTCCAGCCCAAGGCATCCTGTGAAATGTTGTTATTTTGCCTTACATACGCGTGTGTTAATGCCATTATCGAAGATTACAACTCCTGTGTGCCTGTGAGTTTATAACTGCACCACTCCTAATCCCTCTTTACAGTTAGGCTAGGATCTTAGCAGAGGTGGGATCTGAACATTCACAGATGTTTTAATGCAGGTGAAAATTGCTGTGGAGAAGCAAGCAGTTTGAATCCAGACTCTTGCCAAACTGCTCATCTGTCTCCACTGCCTTGTGCTGGGGCAAGTTCCAGGTTATGTGTAGTACATGGTCTCAACAGATGGAGACTTTAACTCCTCATTCTCTAATTAATATAAAATACTTACTTGTTATGGTCTACCGATACCCCTAGGCCTGATATGAGTGTTTTCATAGTCACACAAGAAACAGCTTTCAGTCACTGGATTGCAATCAGTATATCGTCAGTCACTCTGGAATTTACACTCTTCTAATTTTCAGACTCACTTAATTGTCCACTTTATTTCTCAGAAGGCTGCCATTTGATAAGCACTGTGAGATATATAAGCTTTACCTGACAGTCCCGAGATATAAAATGATAGGATCTTCACTGCTGTGTTTTATTTCTGAAAGAGAAGTTGAACTTCTTGTCATGAATTACAGTTGCCAGACCTACATACAGTAGGGACTGCTAAAACTTTATGGCCTTGAAATTGTCACTCAGCAGTTTTGCTAATGTTAACAGCCATTCACAACCAGATAATAAAATACAATATGCTTAGAAAAACTCTGAAATTTTGGGCAAATCTTGGCACCTGATCTGAGAACTTTCTGTATTGAATATGTTGCTCGCTGTCAGTAGTTCACAGAAGCTTGCAGAACTAATTCTGCTATTGAGAAATTATTCCTGGCAACATATAATTCTTTTTAAATCCATGATAGTGACAAAGGGGAGGACATGTATATAAACAATAATTAATATAGTATAATATAATATAATTGATATACAGTTGCTTGCTGGAGTGGGGAGGGATGAACATTGCTGATCTTTAGTACTTTAAAACTGTAAATGCATCTAGAGTTAAGCAACAGGATAGTCAATTCCTGAGTCATACTAATTACCCATACCTTTCACCTACAGCAGCAGATATTGTATTCTGCTTCTTTATCAAAGAAATTATAAAAAATCTCCTCATACAAATATGATTCCGAATGTTGAACAAATTGTCTCATTACTTCATAAAGAGATGTGTGATCAACTACCTATTTAAAAAAAATTATGTGCTGGATAAATTGCAGAAATTATTTTGAAAAGTGCACAACTAAGTTACATGAAAACCTGTAACTGGTTTGAGGCTGATAACATGCAGCCCCTGATTAGCATTTAAGCTTTTTTGTGAGGCAAATAAGAGTACCTTATGAAAGAATACATTCCCCATGCAGTGTTCTCTGATTTCATCCATTGTATCAGGTGACTTAGATTGTAAACAGGATTTTAAATAAAGGAAGGGAACTATGACCATAGCTTAAAAACTTTTTTCTTACAACCAACTTCATTATAGTTTAATGCACTGCTGCTTTGCAAAAAAGCCTTCTGAATTAATTTATAAAGTCTTGGGGTAGCTGTGCTGTACTGCTTTAAAAACAACTTTGAAGGAACAGTGTGGCTCCACTGTGGCCAGGAGTGAAGTGCTACTGGAAAATCATGTTGTATTCCAATGGAAATTACGAGGTTTCCCACACCTAACCTTCATGACCCAGGAAAATGAGTACTTCAAATAGTCCAGCTGAATGGAAAACTCAAGTAATGCTGTCCTTCTAGCTTGGAATTAACCTCTCATGGGCAACATTGTCACCAGACCTAAGACTGATCTGGAAGGAGAATAATCACGCTGGCTGAGCATTGAGTTCAAGCTAAATGAGTTTAAGTCAATATGCCTTGCTCAGCTGGACTCACTTGACTTAGACAGCTACATACAGCTTGTCCATGTGCTGTGAACATCACCTGCACATAATTGGAAGTTGATGGTGTTTTCAGAATTGTTTCTTCTTTTTTTTTTTTGAGAATAAAACAATGTAGTTTGCGTCTTGGGTAATCTTAAAGATTATTTTCCAGTGCTTCTATTACAGAAATATTTAGCATGTGCTTGTAGTGAACAAAGTTGACAGACTGTTGGAGCCTGACCTCCTTTTCAGAGCAATCTCATCATTGTGAGATTCAGGAAACCTTTACTGCCCACATAGACTGTAAACAAAGTGTGATTAACCGAGCATGGGGATTTTATCCGTGGCTTGTGCTATATCTACTATAAGCCCAGAGTCTTATATTCTTGGAAAGTGTAGTGGGACACATGTAATATGTTTCTCTGAAATGGCTTACTCTCAGCTTCTGAGGGATGCTTCCCTTTACATTCCCAACTTACTTTAATTTCAAAGGCAGTCAGTCTTTGGTGACCACAGACTAGGTATAAGTTGTAGACCATGCATGAAAGTGCTTCAATTGATCTCTGCTGTTGTGTTAAAGCCTGCAGAGAGCAATTTTCTGAGACAGCTAATCTCACAAGACTTTCTGAAGGAGAACCAACCTATTTCAAACTGCATTTATAAGTAGATCAAAGTTCTGCTCAGTCAAAACACAGTGGCACATGACAAAAGTCACCTCATCAAGTGCACCACTGAATAGTTGCTGTGGCTTCTGGGAAGTGTTAGAGTGTCAAGTAATATCTGTTCAAATAATCTCAACCACAGATCTTAAAGCATAGGGAGCCACCAAATTTTAAAAACCTTTGGCTAGCTACCCAGAGATGTGAAAAGCCTGGTGAGTGGTGGTTACGGCCTCAAAGAAGAAAAGAATCTACAGAAACTAAATGCATGTTATTTATAATCAGTGCTGTGAGTAGTGCATAGGTCCTCAGAAGGGTTCTCTATCCTGATGGAGATGGAGGAAACTACAAACAGATGCAATGTAATTCTGTGCCCTATTCTGAAGCTAAATACAGCTCACAGATGTTGTCGGTTTTCATTCATGAATGAGTAAAAACATTTCTCATTCTAGAAACTCACACTTTACTGCAATTAGCATGAAGGTATCTTTATTTTATTAGGGACATATGCAACTTAATAATACTTAAAAAAAAAAAAAGTTTTTATTCCTTATCATTTCCACTCATCCTGTCCTATGCACTCCAGACAAAAAGCAACCAAAGAAACCACAACAAACCAGACAAAAGATTATGTGGTTATATTTTATGGATTCTCCTTCCTTCCTTCCCTCCTTCCTTCCTCCTTCCCTTGAAACAGCAAAAAACTTCAAAGAATGAAGCAAAGACATTAGGATGAAATGTAATATAATTAATTAAAAGCTTACAAAGAAGGAACCACTGTTTTATAGCACCAGTATTTTAGTAATTGAAAATAACAAAGAAGCAGCACTGATCATACTCATCAGAGGGTGGTGACAACCCATTCATATAATGCAGGCATGGAAAACTCAGGGATCAAGATATGCAAACAGTCATAAAACATGTTATATAGCTGAAGGTGAATACTTTTTGAAGTTGTGTATTACTCAAAATCAAAGTTCAGTCAGTTCTTGTAGGTATCAAAAAAGGTGAGTTAATCTCCTTTGTTTGCTTTCTATCACAGCAGCATGTAGGACTTGTTTTGCAAAGCCTGTGCAGTTTTGCCATATCATATTTAAGGAAGATAACTCACATTAGGACAGATTCAAAATGAGCTTTTAAATGGAAACTACCACTGAACATCCTACTTCAAAAATACAATGTGGTAAATGCTTGCTTCCAAGCAGTCAAGCCACTCTGGCTTACTAAATTAGAACACATCAGATGAGTTATAGGGTGGATTAAGACAGTGTGTCTTCAGAAAAGCTGAATGCTCAGCATGGCAAAACAAAGTTTTTTCTTGAGTCTCATAATGAAAATGAGTCTGGGGTGGATGAATTCTGATTTTAGTTTCCATTTTGTAATGGAAATTTATCAAGATTTTAGCTGAAATGGCAGCTTTTTGTGTTGTTAGATGTGGGTCCTTAAGATTCATTTAGCCAAATTTAATAATGAAAGAACATTTGAAAGTGAAAACAAAAAAAACCCTTATTGCTTCAGGATTTAAATTTTATATATTTATCTATAATTTAAAATATTATGTGTATATTTTAAATTATATATACATATACAGTTATATATTTTAATATATCTTATTTCAACCTTAAAGCAGTATGTATTTCACATATAATGCATATGATATATAAGTTCCGAATTCTTTGTGATTTTTCATATTTTTTCATCTGAAACCAGGACACTACTTTTTGGGAACTTTTGAGGAATACCTCTTTTTATATGCAATGACAGTTGATATTGATATTTTATATGATGTTGTATGAGTATTCAGCAGCTGATTAGTGGAAGTTTGTATTTTTTGTAAAACTCAGTTATGAGAGTCACTGTCTCAGAACAGCTGAAGGAATACCAACTGATTCTGTGAATGAAAAACCCTGATGCAGAAGGAATATGAGATGAAACAACATTGTCTGTATTATAAATTGTATTAAATCAACTGCAACCTGTTCTGAAGAACTTGTGGTTTCCAACACCACTTGTGGGGCTTTGATTAAAACAAACATTTCATTCCTTTTTTGACATTTAAAGAGTCCTGTGTGGGTATGGGAAAAAAATACTGGTTGGACACATTCCGGATTCTAAAAACCGCAAGATCTGATACTCATGATGCTTCTCTCAAGGTAATTGTATCTCATTCACATTAATCAAGACTGAAGTCTCTGGTTTTATCCAAGACTGAAATTTCTAGGTTTTTTTTTTTTTTTTAGTACCCACACTGACCATGATGTGGTCAGTATTTTAAGAAGAAGCAGTATCAGAGTAAACAGCTAAGATGTCTCCCCCTGTTAAAACCTGTATGACACAGAATAAAAAATGCTTTCTTTTCAGTATAAGAATTGTCAATGCTGATGAACTCAGCATTTGCTCAGATCTGAGTCAATATTTAAGTTCTTAAATAAATGGGCCTATTGATCTTCAGAACTGCCAAAAGTGAACCTGATCCAGATTTCTGTTGAGAGCCACAAGAAACCTGGATAGCTGATGCTAAAAACTGAGTTGTGAGAAGAGTGGCTGGTGCTTTTACAAATGCGAGGTCGATCCAAAATCAGTTTTATTTACATGAACAGGCTTCAGAACTTCAGTCTCAGACATTTTTTCTGAGCCTTGATAAATAGGGATGTATTATGCAGATGCAAGATTGAGAGTAAATGGGTAGGATTAATGCTAGTTTTATCTCAGTGTGCTCTGCAGCCACTCTCTGCCTATCTTGCTGTCCTAGTTCGCCAGCTGCAGAAGTGTCAGTAGTGTATTCTTTACTGAGTTTTGGCTTCCTCCCTTGCTCCAGTTCTGTTTATTTACATTTTCAGATGAGTCTCCTACTTGCACACCACCTATCACAGTTATACCCATGGTTAATGGGTGTCTCATACTTTTTGTCCAACCATGGGAGAAGGGAGAGGATCTGAGTGATCTAGTAGGGAAGGAAAGGTGGGAGGGGGACACAGTGGTATGGGACAGCACTGGTTGCAAGGGCAAGCATCTGGGAGCAGTGCAGGCAGTTTCTTTCTAAAGACCTATGTGATCACCATGAGCATGGAGGAGTTAATGTTTCCTTTGCAGTAACTCTACTTTAGTTTTTAGCACAGTGTCTTCAGATGCAAATACAAGACCTTGTGAACAAACCCCATAGCAAACTTCCTTTGATAATCTACTAAATTTGCAATATTTTCTTTTTTGAGTATATCTGTTTGCTCATGTGTATGTTTTCAGAGCTTGCAGCCTCTGAAAATTATCACTGTGTAAATGCAATTAGGCATCACAGTACTGTCACTGTAAACCAGAGACTTGCTGATATAATTTTTTCATTACACTTTTTGAAATTAACTTTGGTTCATTTTTATCACACTGAAAGGGCAGTGGTAGAGAAAATACCGTGTCCCTTGGCTTTCTCAGGAATTAGTATGGCATCCCACACTCAGCACCTCTGGAGAAGCTTTGTATTAAGTGCTTGACTTGCATATCATGCAGCACAACGCTATGGATACTGTTAGGAAGACAAAGACTGTGCTGTGGCATTGAACCTTCTCAGAAAATGCCAGCAGTGAGGGCTAGCATAATAAATGCCCCAGAATTATAACAATCTGAATTAGTGCATTGCTGAGAAAGGTGACTAAGGTTTACTCACATCTGTAAAAAATTTTGGCTTGTCTTGTGGACAAGTCTCACTGTGATTAACATATTTCAGAGAGCAGGGAACCAAACTGGAGTCTGCTTGGGTTTTTGGTTTGTTTGTTTGTTTGGTTGGTTGGTTTTTTTTTTTTCTGATTTTTTTTTGTTTGTTCGTTTTCTTATCAATGATTTTAAATTCCAGCTACTAAACTTTAGAGATGAAAAGCCAGGACATTTTTCAGGTATTACAGGTCAGGTTGATAACCTTAAACACTTCAGAAAGGAGCATTGTGAGATAATCTTCCTTCTGGCATGTGTAAAGGGGCATTTTCTGATACAGGGAGAGCTGCTCCCTGCAGATCTGATCCTTTCACTCCAGCTGCAAAAATGCAGCATCCTGCTTCCTCGGGGCACAGTCAGCTCTGCTAGTGATGGATGAGAAAGAAGGTGCCCCTATGGGTAGTTTACAGTGTAATAATCTGCTGCAGTGTCCATTGTAACAGATGTCCCAGAGAACAGTGCTAATTTTACCCTGAGGAAGGTGAGAGAAAAGAAAACCTAGGTGTGACCTGCACCTTCCATTGCAGTTCTAATTAGTCAGTCACTACTCTATGCCCAAAGTACAAGGGACTTCATAGTCTCTCTACATAGCACTGTGTGGAGCAGGTAGTATTGTTTGTAGGATATTGTATTTGGCACACAACAGGGGTGCAAAACAAAACTGATAAGACAACCTGAGTATAGGAATGGGTATAAAGCTCAATGTAATTCATTGTGGTTATTTGGGGGGTTATGAAATGTGCTATGGCTGCACACAGCACTCTGCATAATCTGCTGAGGGTAAGCAGGCCATCTGTTGCTCTGAAGGGAAATTTTTATCTCTTCAAACTCCCATCCTTTTAATGTGGCATTTCCTGAACACTGTTTGTGTTGCATGCTTCCTTTATTGTCCCCACTTTTCACATTCCTCTGGGACACATGGTATGTGGAACTAGTTATGACTGCTGTAATCTCTAAAGTCTTTGAGTTTTGCAACAGACTCTGGTATCATTAAAGACATCCTTTCACTGGCCTCCTGCCATGCTTTTCAAGGAAGCACAAAGGTGAGAAAGGTTAGTACTTCAGTACAGATAATAGCTAAATGTGTCTGAAAGGAATGGAAGGTTTTGTGCCTCTGCACAATGGTTATGTCTTTTCTGCGATAGAGTGGCAGTGCTCTTGCATTCTGATATCCCAGGAGCCTGCAGCAGGCAAGCTTCTCTATTTTATTTATAAACCCTTTTTGAATCCAAGATAACTGAAATCACAGGATTTGCTTCCTGGAGTTCAAATGATTTCCAGTTGCTGCACAATCATATTTCTCAGCATCCTCATTTGCTTGCCACTTTATCCATACAGGACAATCTAGACCTTTGTCTGTTTCAAGAATATTAGTCTTGACACTACCTAACTTTATTTAGGGGTTATAATTATGGTGATTCCTCCAGTTAAATCAGCTGAAAATCTCAGACCTTACCAGAATACATATGGCCAGACCATCTTTTTGTAATGTGCATTTCCTGATGTATCCTTGGATTCCCTGAGTCAGGATAATTAGTGCTTTTTATCAACCGAATCTCCAGTCTGTTTTGTGGTTCAGAACAAGGACTAAAAATATTCTTTTTGTTTTAATGTTTACAGAACTGTTATTTGACTCTGTTTCTATTTGGCTGCATTTTACTATCACATTTGTGACACACAGCTATGCCTTTTATAAAGCTTTGAGTATAGGAACAGTATTGAAGTGTTCATTAAAATGTTTGTTTCTAGGGACACAAGCTGCCAACACTTCTCAACTGCAAATCCCTGCATTTCTGTTTTCCTTGGCATATCCCATCCTTCTCTCTTAAATTAAGAATAGATCATGTCTCAAAATGAGGCCAAAGGACACAAAAAATTATTAGTGAACAGTTCTTGCCCTTTCTTTTTAGCTGATGGAAACATCTCTGACATCCACAGCCACAAAACCTTGACTTTTTTATTGCCTTCAGCTACCATCCTTTAACTTAATACTTTTCCCTACTGAACTTCTTTTCCACTAGGAGAAAACCATGTCAAGGTATGAATTTTGGATTAATAAAAGACTTCAGTTAAGCTTACCTCCATTGAGAGCTAAATCCTCTACACCAAAGATAAAAAGGTCAGGTCTTTGTAACATGAGTGAAACTGCATCCCCTACCTACATCATATTTCAGGAGTTAATCCTTTTGTGAAATTTCATGCTCCCTGTAGGTCTCCTCAGCTTACAGTGGACAGTCGACCCATGTGAAGACTAATTCATGCCCTCTTGCCAGATTGTCTTTGGCAAAGGACTAAAAATTAGCTAAAAATAGTCAAGGCCTGCAGGGATCCTAACCTTGGGCAGGGTAATTGTGTCTATGTTTTTCTCTTGAAGAGATCACACTGAACTAGAAAACTAGCTTGGAATCTCACCTAGATTTTAGGTGACTATGAACAAGACCAGTGAAGAGCTAACTAAACCAGTACTCAGGGCAATGACTAAAGCAAAGAGTTTGTACATCAGTTAATTGTCAGACAGCTTCTTCCTCTTTGGGGTTGATCTTAAAGGACTTCACACATGAAGTGAATTCTGCATAGCTGCCTGTGCATCCTAAAGACAAGTCTTTCCACTGTTTCTGGAAGGACTGGCCCTAGCTTTCCTCCTTGTCAACAGTCTCTATCTCTGCGTTTGCATGGCACCTCATTTTTTTCTCCCTGTCTCTGTCCCTGGGAACCTGCTTGTTTTGGGCATGCTCAGTAGTTTCCATGATAGACAAACTCTTGCACTCTGTTCAGGGGGATCAACTTGAGTCAAAAAAGCTGCCAGGACAAGGCTTCCTCTCTGCTATGCTGCACCACAAAGAAAACACAGTACAGGACATAGCAAGTGATGAAAAAATTAACCAAACACCATGCACAACAAACCCTGGACCCAATCTGGAAGATTTGCATAGGTTAGAAAAACCCATCACCTTTACAAGTTGCATTAGATGACAGGATGAGACTTACCTTCTTTGAAAGTAGTATATGTCTGGAAAAATGAAACAAGCATTTTTACAATAGTATGCAATTTTCCGCTCTCTTATTAAAGTAACTTAAAAGCACAACAGTGATAAAATGTATTATCTACTTGTTGTTTATTAGACAGACAATTTGCTTTTGGAGAGATAAAAAGTGCATTCTGTTTAAGGGTGTTTCAAGGCTGCAGTCCTCAATCTGTCTGTGTCATGCTGCAGTACTCCCAGACTAACAATATCCTGGCAAAAAAAAATAAAAAATAAAAAAAAATTAAAAAAAAAAAAATATATATATGTATAAAGATACATCCCATACCGGTCACCCATTCACAGTACTTGGTAACTAACAAGATTACTGATGTTTGTTATAAAATCTTAAATGACACCATCCAGCATTAAACAGGGTTCTGTTCTCAAGGAAAATGCAGGGTAGATTGTGTAATGCTGTTTTTCTCTCTTCTCCAATGTTTGTTATTGATTTCAATTTGAAAAGAAGCTGTGAATATTTTGAAAATAGTAAATCCTCGTCAAAATTACTATTGACAAAAGGCTTCAGAAAGTGAACAACCACAATTCAGAAGGTACAGACTACATGGTGTCAAAGGTTTAGAGCAAACTAGATAATGATTTTTTCCAGACCATTGAAGACTTTTTTTCTTTCTTTTTGCTAAGTAATAGCGTAATAGCTTATTAGAGATGCACTAAAGCACTGAAGCATCACACAACTAATCATACTGACTGACAAGGCAAAGTATATGCTTGACAACTACCATTCAGTAAATACAATTTAAAGTTAAATTATATGTTTTGAAAAACAGCATTTCCTTCAGGACTTTTTAATCCATTAAACCTTCTGTCACAAAATATCACTGATGCCAAGAGTTTACTAGGCATGAAAAATTATGAAGCATTTATAGGGATGAAGAGAACATCCATGCTCACATTAGACTGGACAAAGATTACTATCATTTTTTTATTAGGAATGTGATATTTAATCATCTCCGTAAATTGGTAAGGATGGATAAGGACTGTGAACTCTTGTTCAGAGAATAAACCAGTCGTGAATTTTATGGAGTAGAGGAAAACAAAAACCCCAGCTGTTCTGCAGCTGTTTACTTCCTTGTGATTTCCTGTCAAGCACGTAGCATTCGCCAGGTTTAAGGGAAAGGTGATGCATTACTTGCAAACCATTTCAGTAACCATAAAGTCATAAGTATTGCACCTTGACTTTCATCCCTCTCTTGACAGGTTCTATTATTAAGATTTGTAATTTTCTTTTCCTCTTCTGTTCCTGTCCTCCAATTTTCCTTCATTAATTTCTCTTAGCAATATCTGTGAAGCTATTTTGAAAGATATTCAGGTTTTTCTTGCCTGTATTATGTGGAATTGTTGTTCCTTGTATTCTTTGTTTTATCATTTGCACAAATATTGTGGTCTTTTTCTGATTCTAAGCCTGCCTGCTGTTATTGCATATTTTTTCAAAATGTGTAAAAACTTCTACTGATTTCATACTTTATGATCTTAGAATAGCTCTCCTTTTTCTCAGAAAACTCATATGGTTTTGGGGGTTTTTTTGTCACTGCTCTCAGCAAAGACTTGATTCAAACACTGCTTTTGAAAGGCTTTAGCAGAGGAGAAATGAAACTGAACATCCTTAATTTTTCCTAAGTCTAATGATATATCATCTTCTTTCCTCATTGTTATTCTCCTGTGGCATCTTTTCATTGACAGTGGTAATAGCACTTGTTAGTACGCAATGTTCCTTTAAGCTTATTATGGTTAGTAAGCTGCAGTTCTATGGTTAACATATTGAGTGTCTGTATAGCTCCTGTGGGTTATTCGAGATTTTTCTTCCATGCACACAAAGAATTGAGGATGCGTGTCTGTTTTCCTGGTAGTGAAATTTTCTTCTTCTGTTACCTTTCTCAGAATTTGTACAATATTGTAATTTGAGGGATGAGTTTTGTCTACTGTACTTGCTCTTGGAAGCAGCAGTAATGCCAGGTGCCTCAAAGGTGCCCCAAGACAGGAATACTGGGATTTGATGTCAAAACCAGAAAAGAATCCCAACTGACTGAAGTATCTTGTGTTGGCTTTTCAGTTTGTCTTTCCAGGGTCTTTAATTTCACCTTGATTTCACTACAAGACTGAAGAGGAACATAAACTTGATATACAAGTAATTGCTGAATCAGAGGATGTTGTAGATGGCCAAAATACGATGGGATTCTCATTTAGTATTATACAAATTTTTGATGATGCAGTCACTAATGGCTATTAAAAAGTGTGTGTGAATCAGGACACACTTTTGTGTGTTTCTCTTCAGGAAATCCTTGTGGTTGCTGTAAGTCTTTACCATGAGGAGTATGGCTCTTTACTTCTGTCTGCTTCATTTCTACCTCAGCAACTAGTCACTCTCAACAGCAGGAGTCTGGATGTATGAGTCTTTGGAGTAACAGTGGTTAGAACCTTTTTCAGCTTTTGTGCTGACCTTCTTTCAGGCCTTTTTCCTTAATCAGTGCTTGTCCTCCCTTCCTAGTTATTCTTTTTTCTGAATTTAGACAAAATAACTATTTTGAGTGTGGGATAAGAACCACTCAAAGAGATGTGTTTTTTGCTGAACAGAGATTTTGGGGTTTTTGTCAGTAATCAAGTGACCATGAATTAGAAAACCCCGGTGCTTAGGTGGGAGGGTATCATCTGTATTTGCCTCCATTAAAGAACATTCAGATGCTTTTGTATATCTAAAGATATATGTTGCTTCAGGCTGCCCAGACACCTTCTGAATCTGCTAGGGAAAAATACTGTCCAGCAAAAATGGCTGTATTCCCTTTTGCAAAAACTTTTCTCCGTCCATTCTTAGGGCAGTGTAATTTTCTACTAACCATCTTCTAGTGTTAGACTATTTTGACATATGTGGAATTACATAATTTCATTGTTACCACACATCAAGTAATCAGAGAGTGTTCTCAGAAGGCTAAGGAGTTGCAGTTTTAGAAAAATTATGACTATCATAAAAGTAGCCCTTATATTGTTCACAGGCTACCTAATCATTAAAATACTAAAATAAATAATACTGATACATAAGAGGCTGGGAATCACAAAGGGTGAGACAGGTGACCCATAAACATATTGAGAATATGATCTTTAAGGGCAGAATGCAGACCTCAATTATATTCAATACTTACAGAACTAAGAATACTTATCACTTTCTAAACTTGGAGACCAAATGAAAAAAAAATTGAGTGTAATCTGGAAAAAAAATCAATTTTCAAAATAATGCAAGGAAGTTGACAGAGAGGTTTTATCAACTAAACTGCATGTTGCATGATGATACAATTGAGAAATAACACAATATAGAATGTTTGTGGCAAACAGTTTAAAACAATGGTTTGGCCAACCAACTTGATCCATTTGTCTATTCAACATGAAATATTGAACCAGTAATTTTTGTGATTCACAAGGCACTTACAGACCCATGTTTGAAGCAGGATGTAATTATTTCTATTTTATGAGAAGAATAGTTGAGCAACTGAAGTGATCCTCTGAAGAAATATCAAATATATCTGTTAGAAGCCCCCCTGAAACTTATGTTTCTTTTTGAAGATTACCACCCAAAAAACCCTGATCATGCACTGTCATGAAAGGTGGTTTGACTTTAAATTAGGTACTGAAATTGAGGTTTTTCATTCCGGTTGGATTAAACCATTACCATGTTGGTTTATAGCAAGACATTTGTCCTAATTGTGCATCTTAAGAAAATTCCCATGACTGAAGAGAGTTGGACTGTAAAAGGGCATGGGACTAGATGACCATCAAAGCTTCTTTCTGATCCAAGCTATTCTAGGATTCTGATATCTCGATCTCAGTGGTTGCAGTTGCTGACACATGTGGAGCCCACTGCAAAGACTGCATGCTCCGCAAAGTTATGGCACAATGAATTTTTCTTGCCCAGTGTGATTCCAGCTTTATGTGGTGCCCTCAAAATAAAGCATTCTACCCAACATGGTGTGTGGATTTAGTGTTGATCCTAGGGCTGTGTTGTGCTGTGTGTCATGGGAGTATCAGATTAGGAGACAAAGATATAGTCTGATTTTAACAACATCTCCAATGTTTTGTTAAAATGCAGATCAAAGGGAGCCTGAAATAAAGGAGCTGAATGAACAGAAAGTCATTAGTGATTTTTATGGAGCTGTGTCAAATTACAATTGCACTATGTGTGAATGAAAAGGATCTGCTTGGGGTTGTGGACAGAGAGTGAATTAGCACATGGAGCAGTGTTTTTCTTTACAACACTGGATGATTTTCATAGTGCTCAAGAGGATGAATTGAGCAAAGAGCAGTCTCTCTGCTATGTCACATCTTTTTGGCATTCAGCAAACTGGACAATATCTGTTTAAGACAGATGAAGGAGAGATGATTGGAAATTTTGGCTCCCTCAATTTCCATGCACAAAGATCTGCTGAGGTCAGGATATGCACTGGAGAAGACCCAGCCAAAACTGTGCTTGCAGTATCTCATACAGTAAATATCTTAATGCAAGTTAGTCTTGCTGCTGCAGAACATGGAGTATTTAAATAATTTACTTGAGTATACACTTATGTTTTGCATTAGGGAAAGAAGTGCTGTCTTTCTCTTAATCAGTCAAACTGGTGGAGCATGTCCTAGGCAAAGGCTGATTTTTAAAAGGTGACTACCAGTTAGTCTTGCAGTTCATTTGACAGTGTGGTCCACTGCAGGCAGATTTCTGTCTCTGCAGTACTAAATATTATCTTCCAAAAGAAGGTCATTTACATTTATCTCAAGTCTTTATTTCTTTGGTTTCATGCTTCTTTAGACTAATTTGATTAATTTCTGCAGTGTGTCAGGTTAAACTCACTGACAGGAATAATCTGAAAATTTTCAGTGTGGTCTTCATCTCCATGGTCTCACAGAAGACTGCAATTTTCTTCTCAAAAACTTGGCTCTGTAGCATCTGAAACACCCCCCTCCCACTTTAGGCACAGTTTTAGTAAGATTTGATAGATTTCACTGTTGACAAAAAGATGCCAATGGCTAGTTCCAATAATAAAAGAAAGCTTCTATGAGTGTTTCTAAGTGAACTTCTAGTCAAGGTTATATTTAATGCAAGGTCATCATTGCTTGTGGGTTTTTTCTGAGGACTGAGAGGAAAAAAAAATCATTGTTTTGATGATGACCTGAAGAATCAGGGAGCAGTCTCAAGTGATCTGTGACAGCAGAATGACGAAGTATTTAGAAGAAAGTCAATGTCAGTGCTGAACTTGGAACCAGAAAGGTAACTCTTGAAGTTGAAATCTTGTATAAGAAAAAGACAAAACTAAACTCTTTTAAAGCTATCAGGACTGAGCCCTAACAAGGGTTTCCATCATGTTTTGTTAACATTTCTGAGTAACCACAGAAGACAACATATGTTGTGAGGATTTTTAATCCAGTTTTATGAATTTTGGCCTTGTTTGCAGATGCAAAGAAGAATAATAGTAAAAAAAAATAGGACCCATTATACTTTGTAAATGAGAATGTACAAAAGATCCACTTTAGGGTAACTAAAAGGTTCCTGCTGCTCAGTTTGTATGCATGTGTGTCTTTCTGTGTGTGCATGTGTTTCTCTTGGAAAATTATGAGAAAATATTAATGTAATCTAGAGTGCAATTTCTCAGTTTAAACATAAGGTAAATTTTTTTTTACCTTTTTTTTATATATATGTTTATAGGATGAAAAGGTAAGAGATGAAAAACAAGGAGTAGGAAAAAATATCCTCCATTACTAGAAAGTAGAATTTTACATTTTGTTTTTAATCCATATACCACCTCTCACTTCTGTAGCAATAGTTGTTCTTCCTTGCCATTTTTACTGCATTTTAATCTGCAAACACTTTCACTGATGGCCTAAAAACTATTAGGAATTTAAAGTGTAAGATGTGTTGTGTGTACAGCACAGGGATCACAAAATCAAAACCTGTGAAGAAAACAGACACGGCTGAGGTGTTCAGACAGGCCCTTGTTCTTGTGATGGCTCATGAATCTGCGTATTGATGTAGTGTGGTTTCTGTTGAGAATTCAGTTCTGTGTGAATACATGAAAACAATTCTTGTTGCTATTGAGGAGAAATGATGATGTTTTGGAATTAGACTTAACAGGACTGATTTTAAATTTGGCTCTGACAACAGACAGGATATATAACTCTGTATCAGCACAATGTCAAAGTTTCAAGGCAGCGAGCGGGTGAATGCACGTTTGATCACTTCTGATTAATTTCTTGAGAGACTGTTATAGGTAGAGTAGCTAAATGGGCAGGTTTGGGACCTTCCTTATAGTCCTTGATATTCTTTATTTACTATTAAGAAATAAAGCTGATTGTTTATCCTCGAATATAACTGGAGAGATGGAGCTACCCGCGTAGGAAGGTCAGTGGTAGAAGGGGAACCATGATATATTGTACCACTGCCCCAGGGAAGCCACGGAAGAAAGACAGTTAAAAAAGCCACTCAGCACCTTGGTGTCAAAAGACCTTTTGGTTACAAGGAAAATCTGCCCTGTCCTGTACAAAGTTTTTGAACATAAATTAGTTGAAAGTTAGAGATAAATTAAGAAAATATCACAAACAATTGTTAAATGTCTTATGAGTATTATTTTGATCCATTTTGGTTGAATAAATGTTGGTTAGACACCTATTCAATAATTGCATTGGATGCAATTGTGTAATTTGTATAAACATGTTAAACTGAAAAAATCATTACCCTTGTCTCATGCAAGTATCAATTGATATAGTCCTTACCTCTGTCTTCTTTAATTTCATATAGGAAAATATGTGAAAAATATTATCAAGATTTTATTTAGAGCTAACTTTACTTTTATTCTGTGGTAGGGCATATTTTCTTAATGGTCATACTAAACATTTTCTGGTTGTCCCTAGAGTAATCTCTAACTGTCAATCCACCTCTTCTTTCTCAATCAGGACATGGTAATGTTTATTGCTACACCTGTAACCTTTTTTATAAATATACTTTTCAATGCCTGCCTAAATGAATATTGTGTATATAAAACTGGATATTCAGCAAAAAAGGAATTATGAAAATGAGATATTAATTGCAATTTTGCTGTCCATTCATCACAGCTTTTGTTGTGAATAAATTATTATATACAAGATATTTAATTTCGGTGTTTTGAAGGAAAATGTTAATAATTTCATAACTGCCCACAATGAAAAGAAAATAATCTTACAGAAATAACCTTACAGCAACAGCTCTTAAACAAAGTATTTTTATTAACCTATTTATTTTCCTTTCTCATTCCTTTTTAGCACTTCTCAAATTCTGCATAAAAGTTGCTTCAGTCAGTGCAAGCCACTCTTCTCTTTAATGTTCAACAACCAAACTGAAACATCATCTATTCCCTCAACTATGCCTGTTTGCAAATTCCAGCTTTTTATGTCAGCTTTACTTCATCAGCTCATCCATTTGAAGGCCAACAGAGATCACTAGATCACTTAGACTGAGCTAAATATAACCCCAGCAATTGTACCAGCAGTACAATTTCACCTAGTCAAGCTCTGTAGTAAGCCAGATAACTTGTAGTGGGCTCAAGCTTGTCCCAGAACATCTGTCAGTCTTTATTTGAGGATTTCAACAACTGGGGAAATATCATCATTTTACTTGATGTCTCTGATAGTTAATCACCACTGAAATTAAAAAATTGCCTCATTATAAGTTTGAATATGTCTAGCTGCAAGTTCCAGCCATTGATTCTTGTTATGCCTTTCTCCACTAGATGAAATAGCCCACTGGTGTTCAACATTTCTCTCTGTTCTGCATAAAGTGTGCAGTTTTAGGTCAGTGCCAGAATAATACAGTAAGACTCAAAAGATGTCACATTTGAGAACAGTTATGCACTGATGTTTGGATGCTCTCTTTACTATCTAGGTTCTGCAAAATCTACTCACAAAAGAAAACTTGGCTGTACTATTTGGCATCTAGTTAGAAACACCATCGCTGAGAACATAATTATATATTTTTTTAACCTTGCTTTCTAAGGAAAATGGGCTTTGTAAATCATACTGTATCTGTTCCTTTATCTTCTCCCCTCGTTTCCCAGAGCACCTGGGAGCTGACTGAATAATTCCAGCTATATGTGATGGTTCAGTAGAGATCACAAAGCTTTTGTTCTCCTTTAGTTTCTTGTAGAAGGCAGAGGGAGGAGAGAGATTTCTGTTCAGATTGCTGCTGTCCCCCCTGTCCTCACCCACAGAGGAATGGCTGCTGCAGGCTCTTAAACTTGAGCTGATGCCAACCAGCCCATCAGGATCCAAGTGGCTCCATTTTAGATGTGACCAGGAGCAGGATGCCTTCACCACCCAGGAGCTGTGAGAGCGGTTTAAATGATGATGAGGAGAAAGGGTGGTTAGGGCATGGTGGGAGGAAATACTGCAGGAGACAGCAATCTCAAGAGTAAATGCTGGAATTCCTGAACTGGAGCAGCTTGGAAGGGATTAGAGGGTCATAGGAGGTTTCCTGGAGGAACCTATTTTTCTTCAGTTTCTGACTCAGATTGTCGCAACAAGATATATCTGTAAAAAGTTAGTGTGCTAGCTCTGAATGTGTCAGCAAACCCCACAATATATTTGTCAAGATCACAGCAAAATGTCTTTTCGTTGTATTCTGCAGCTTCTTCTTCTAAAAGGAGTTTCAGGTTATTTATATGTGTAGCTTATAGCCATAAGATAAATTTTTGATGTCCACTTGGTATGCAGCATGGTTGGAATGCATTTTTAAAAACTATTTTCAAAGCTTTAATTCTGGTTTTGTAGCAGAAAGAAGATAATTTGCCTTGTGCTGTCATCTTCAGAAACTATTTTTTAGGCCTACAATATAATTTTGCAAATCAAAAAATCAGTTTTCTTGCTCTCTTATTTTTTATCTTTTCTTTTCAATGTCTTTCTGTCAGGCTTATTTTACAGGTTTCCTTCACAACTAAAACATGTGAAAGGAAAATAGCCTTTCAGAGCTGATTAATAAAGGTGATAACTTGGTGGATGAAAATATGTTTAAAATAATTAACTGTGCCATTTACTGGTTGGAATTGTCACAGATTCTTATTAAGAGTTTTCAGTAAAGGGTTAGCCCAAAAGTTTTATTAGGGTATAAATAGGTGACTCTTGAGTTCTTGACAGAAACTTATAATGACCTAATTTTGCTTCCAATTCAAAGCAGTTTTCTTTGCAAAGCCTTCTCTACAGCATACATCTCATACTGAAAAAATGGCTGAAGAATTTTCAGTTTCAGTTTCTTTACTGGGGGACTCACCTTCTGTGGGAAGAGTACACTTCACACTGTCATCTGTTGTGTGTGTAAGAGAAAGCTAAGTAAGTATGGGAATGAGACCTGGACACCTGGCAGAATTGCTGCATTGACTTCAAGAGCAAATCTCATACTTCAGAGTAGTATTCTTGGGGATTCTGAAAAGAGATAATTTCTCAAGTAGGTTTTGGGCTTTCTCTTTCTTTTTCATTCTTTAGGACTCTCATCATTCATGTCACATGTTCTTCAGTCTGATCCCTCAGAAAAACAGTGAACATTTAAAAACTATTTTTCAAAAGACTGTGAAATAAATTTGAAAGGAAAATTCAGATTTGAACATCTACTGTTAAAAGTAATATATTTCTCAAATCCCAAAACCTGTAGACCATTCCTAAAATTTTTAAGGAAACTTGAATAGGAAAAGCAACCCTCTATCCTTAATATTGTGCGTATCCTTACTCAAGCATATTTGAGACATCAGAACACTAAGATGTACAGAAGGTCAGGTGAGAAACATTTTAAACTGGCTTCTATTCCCCTTAATCAGCATTAACTTCAACACCAGCTGCATCAAACTCTGGCTATTACAGACCAATCAAAATATTTTTTTAAATAATCAATAGAAACATTTCTCTTAACTTCATTGGTGCTTGGTTTGGTCCCTAATTCAAGTACCTCCTGATTACAGACTTTCATTGCCACAGCTAACATGAAACAATGTGTCCCACGTTGATCCTCATTATCCAGTTTTCTCAGCCCTTGCAATGAAGAACAAATGGGCTAAACTTCAGTATTGCATTTCTGAAGCAGTCTCTTTTCAACCTGAGAACAACCAAACAATTACACAGTTGTAAATAATACTAAAATTGTCCCTTTATTTTTGCAAACCACTCTGTTATCTTTTTGTGGTGTCTTTAGCTTAGTCAGTACCTGGATTTCAAAAGTACCTAATTCAAGCTTCTTGGATCATTAAAATTTGCATTAAGCTTCTTTGCATCAGTTGCCTCTGATTGCAGCCAAAGGAGTACGGAGGGATAATGGAGCATGGCAGAGCCAGACTACATAATGGCTGATCAAGGAGCTTAGTTTAAAAAGGACATAAAACCTCCAATAAAACAAAGAGGAATTAAAATTTGACAGTACATGAAGTAATACCATTAAGAAGAAAATGAAAGATCAATGAGGAAGACAGTGCTAATATTGATAACAGCAAAAACTATGCTGCAATCCAATTAGTGCCTAATGAAATATGGGACAGAGAGTGGTCAGTTAAACACACCAGTATATAAAGCATTTATAAAGTAGTTGCAAGACTATAGGCAACCAAATGGAAGAATTAACAGGAGGTGTGGACAAGGTGAAATTCAATACAGGATGGACTTACAGAAACAGTCCTGGAAAGCAATGACTGAAATTGAACTATGAATTGTGTGCTGGTCATGAAGAATAAAATGGTGGGTTGCCTATCCTCTTCCATTATCTTTAATTGGCAGTAAAGAACTGGAAGCATTTCCACAGTTAAAACAGAACCCCCCTAAAAAGGCATAGCTGGGGAAAGAATAAAGACTTCTCTTGCAGTAGTGAATGATTGGATCCTGCTGTTGAATGCCACTATCAAACCTGGCTAATTTTTCTGCAGAGACGAATGCTATTAGAAACACTGTCCTTACGAGAAACATTAGGTTCCAAAACACTTATTAGGCAATACATATTATCCCTAATATTAAGGCCTAACACTTCTGGTTCTAAGAAGATTTTTCTTTTTTTCATTAATGAGGTAATGAGGTAATGAGGTAATAAGGTAATAACAGGTAACCATATCTTGGGCCCGCTTTAGTTAACTGATTCATCTACAATCTAACTATAAGCAAAAAGATTTGGATCAACATTCTGCAAGTTGATTGTTCAATTTTGGTGCAAATATAAACATGAGGACTGGTTCTGTCCAGATTTAAATTTCCAGAGGGAAGTTTAAAAAAAAAAGTATGAAAGGACTCAGTATTTGAGTGCACAAGAGGTCCAAGGTTTCCCAAAGTCAAGGGCATTTATACTACTAAGCAACTTTATCGCAGTCAAGGGAAGAGTTTTCAGGGGAGAGATCCAGGGGAATAAGGGAGGATATTAAAAATAATTGGAGCATATTTTGAGACTATTACAGAAGACTGCCAAGTTGTCAATGAACATAGAGATAAGATGAAATCATCAGAAGATGATTCAAAGAAAGGGAAGAAGGGCAGACGAAGGGAAGGAGAGAAGGGAGGATACAGTCTGTAATGAGAAAACATGGATATGTTTGTTGGAGAAGAGTCAATATGGCTCCTACATAGGAGAAATCTGACAGAAATCATAACAGAAATCTGTCAGTTTGAATTAATCACAGGCAATGTGATCAAGCAGAATCTGGGTGACATCTGTCTGTTCTCTGAGTAGTAGCTTGAAAAGATTCTCAAAGAAACTTCAGTGCTACTGGGATTATAGAAATTGTAACTACATAGATAAGTAGCCCATTAAAAATTAAGAACTGGAATTGGTGGCCATCTTTCTCAATGCAGCAAAATGTACAGAGGCACAAAGCTATCTGGGGTATAAAAAATTACAATCTATTGCAGAGTCACAGAAGGGCATTGTGATACTGTCTGACTGACTGAAATAAAATGACAGGTAGAACTCAGCACAGATATATTCAAGCTATGGAGAGAAGAAAATCATGCCTTTTACCTGTTCTGTCTGTCACCATTCAAGAAAGAGATCACAGAACTACAACAGACATTCCTGTTAAAGGTTCTACAGAATCAGCCAAATCCAGCAGATGTGCAGGTCTGGCCAGTAGCAAATTACTGGCACATATAGCTGATCCTGTGACTTACAGCCTTCCCTTCCCTCATCTTTGGTCCTTTCCATAAATATTTTACGCAAATATTTTACACATTCCCATAAACCCTTTCTGGAAACTCATCAGAAACTTCACACAAGTTTCCTGAAGTATTCCCTAACTCTCATGTTTCCATTCCTTATCAGTTTATCAGTTATGCTGCTCAGGGCAATTTTTAAGGCTGTGCCCACGCGGTTCCCTTGATAGCCATCAAACAATCCCCATGATCACCTCTTCCTATTGCAGTGTGTGAGGGAAAGTGTCATTATATTCTTGCATTTGTCGTATACTTTTTCTTCTATATCCCACGCCAATTATTTTAGGAGGCATGACACTGGGATAGAATGACATTTTCTTGGGCCTATTATAGCTAATTTATATAATTCTGTAGAAAATGAAGATTCATTTGGCTAAACTAACAGTGAAAAATACCTCTTGTTAGTAACTTCCAAAGGAATTTATGCATGAAGTTAGCCTCTTAGTAGCCAAAATCAATGTGTAACTGGCATAGATCTTGTCTAGAGTGGCCAGAATACTTTCATATTCAAGACCACTGCAGTTTTGGGTGTGGAATACTTTATTAGTCACTCACCTAGAATATACACATTACTGGGGCCTGGAGAAGGCAGAAAAAAAATAAATATATTTGTTTTCAAAATCCAAAATCACAGAATCATATAACAATTTGGATTGGAACAGACCTTTAAAGGCCATCAAGTCCAATCCCCCTTCAGTGAATAATAGTCAATTCAACTATAAAGCTGTGCAAAGACCAGTTGACCAAAGAAGTAGGATTCATGCTGAATTTCCTTATTAAGTAACCAAGATGAAATCCAAAATTAATCCCTCTTGCAAATTCCTGTTACTGTGTATACAAATATGCTACTTTTGACATACTGTCAAGTGTATCCTTGAACACTCTGTAAACATACTGACTTCCTTCATAGAATTGACGATAGAATTTGGCAATTTTGCTTGGTTCTTGGGCTTTTCCTGATGTTTGATTAGAATGTAAAAGAGTTGTCAACCCAGTGTAAAAAAAAAAAATATTATTCTAAGTACAGCACTTTTAACATGCTGAATTTTAAATTTCATTTGAAGCCTGTAATTTACTGCTAAAATGTCTTTGAAAAACTTCAGTAACATTTAATAATCTGTCATTTTAAGGTAAATTCTTTCAGCAGTCCAGTTCTGAATTGGATTTTCTTTAATTCAGTTGTTCCCTAAAATTCAGTAAAAATAAGCTCATTAATATTTTGATTTAGAAAGAAAGGCAGATTAGTTGTAGTATTTAATGAAGGGTGCTTTTTGTGACAATATAAAGTATCTCTTGTATGTAAACTTTTAACTATAATACTGAATTATTTGCTGACTACCCCTTATTAAAATCAAGTTTTGAGCAATCTGTCACTGAAATGGAACAATATCATCCAAATGTTGATGTTGCCCCAAAAGCCGGATCTTCCTCATAAATTAGCAATAGATTGGACCTCTTTCTGAAATGGAGTTGTTCTCCTGTCAGGACTGGTCAATATGAACAGAACAGAGTCAACAATAACATGATCAGTTCAACAATGGGTTGAAAGCAGCAAAAGCTGATTGCATGCCGTAAGAAACTGGTAATTATAAAGCTGACAGAAAAAAAGCAATAAGAGGAGCTCAAAAGCATCTCACATCGAGCTTTTCTATTGTACCACAAGGAGTTTATAGTAATTTGCAGATGTCATTTTTCATCATAAAACATTTTATGCTTAGAGGCTATTTGAGCCCTTTTATTTTACTGATATTGTGTTTAAAAGAATGTATCACGGAAGCAAAGTGGAATTGGGGCAATAAATGTAGACTTGTAGGAAGATAACTGCAGATATATTCATGTCTACTTTAGTCTCTGCTGCTCCCTGAGATCCTTTTTAGCTTTCAATCAAAGATGCTTCTTTTGTGATATTTGCGCTAAATCAACACAAAGCTTGTACACTGTGCACACTGCAAAGACCCACGTCTGTGTCCACAGGTGTTCACTGTCTGTAGGATATAGAGAAAAACTGTACCTCTAATTTCACATCTAAAACTTGCAGAAAAACATGTATAAAAGAGACTAAGGTATAAAATGAATATTAAAGAGAGTGTCCCTCTCTGGTGGCTGGAGAACAAACTTTCTGGACATCTAATTGAGCGTCTAGCTGGAGTTTGTTTAAAGTGAGATAATACCCTAAAATGCCACACCTTACATAACCATAGGTGCATAACATATTTGAGGATCAGTCATCTTCCAATTGTAATGTTAAACCACTTGAAAGTCATCTGTAGACCTAAGAAATAAACTTTATTCCTAAAAGAATATATGTGACTATTCTCAACATATGTTGCTAAATATTGTGCCAGACACAATAAGGGAATGTCTCTTGCTCTTTTATTCACATATTTTTTTTTATTGCAGGAAGAAAGCTAGTAAAATCACAGCAAAACCTATAATTTTCAGGCAAAAGTGGTGTTTGTTTTCATGTATCCTCAAATCTCAGTGTGATAAGAACATCTCTGCAGAAACCTTTACATCTTTGTGTTGAAGGCAGCTGGGGACATTCCAGATACTCTGAGACTTGAGACTTGCATTAGTGAGAGTAGGCTCCTTTTTGAATGCTAACAGGTTTTTCATGGTAGCTGTCTATGCAATTTATTTAAGATATGTTTCACTGGGAGGAGACACCACTGCCCATTTCCCCCCACTGCATTGGCTCTGTAGGACTTGATCCGGGTTTGGAATTGGGATTGTAATTCTAAAAAACTACATAAAACTTTTTGAGGTAAAGCAAATGAATACTATGTTTCATTATTTTTAAATTAAAATTTAATTGCTATGAGAGCAAGAACATTGTTTAAATGATGGACAGAGCTTGGAAGAAAAAGCAACCCAAAATTACCACCAGACTGATAATTAAAATGGCTACTGATAAGGAGTTTATCATTATTTTGAGAGGTTTTAGTGGATGTCATGAAAATTATAATGGAGCTGTGTCATACTGACAAATGTGAGACGTTGACCTCCACAGAATCTGAGCTTGTGTTTTATTTCACAGCAGTTCATTCTCTTCTCCCAATGTTCCATTTATATTTCTCAACCCCTTGCTGTGATACCTTTCTCACCTTGAATAAAATACAGGGGTTTTCTGCCTGCATTCAGAATACCCCTCTGCATAACAAACCTGCACGCAGCCCTTCTTGTTCCTTTGCACTACAGTAATAGCTTTTTCTCCTTGTTTTAGCTCATACTTTCATCTTTTGATCTTATCTGTTATGTTTAGGATAGAGTTCATTATTAACAATCCCAGACCAAGAGCCTTTAATAGACTTTTGAAGCTTCTTCAAAACACTCACAGAAGTTTAACTCATATATTCTTGTGTTGTCATTTTGTTTTAATTATATTCTGGGGAGAGAGGAGGAGAGGTTGATGCCTATTATGTACTTGCGGTTATTTCTTATTGAAAAGAAAACAAAAAAATCTCTTCAGGAGGGATTACTAAGAATAATTATAATAATGACTGTCTATTTAATAATAAATATCTTTTGTAGTTATGCCATTTTTTTATGCCCTGATGTAAAAGCTTGACATTGCTACACTTTCAGTTCAACATCTTGATTATTTTGGTGTTAATAAAATCCTAATTTTTAGACAAATATTATTAAATATTTTCCTCAAATCTGACTCATATACATCAATTGTCTCTCATTAAAACTGCTACTAAGTAATCCCCACCTTAAGAATAAAACAGGTTTATTCCTTTTGACACCACTCATATAAAAGACCTTTTGAGGCTAACAAAATCTCACCTATGTTTTTCTGTTCATTTCTGATTAGCAAAGCCTATAAAAATCATGCACAACATGGGCGCAGAAACACAAATATTTCATCCAGCAATGACTGTGTATTCTCTACAAAAATGTATCCCCGTCTTTCTCTTCTATGAAACACAAAGGACTGAAGAAGACAAATTATTAGGGGTAGTTCATGTTAATCACCTTACGGAGCATTTCCCACTGGAGTTCCTTAGGAAATCACTAGTTAAATCAATGGGGCTTTTGAAGGTGTAAGTAATTAGTCAGGAGGAGCAAGGACTTTGCAGGTTACACTTTAGCTTCTCTGAAATGATACTGTTTCCTGGTAGCATATCTGAATAATTTCCTCATAGAAAGGTTTCCTTCTTCCAAAAATGTGAAGTCTATCTGTTTTTCTTGAGATGTCATAGTTATTACCCTTCCAATTCCTGTTGATGTTGTTGATTGAATACATACCTGTTGTTCTTCTTAATGGTGGGAGGTTTCTTTGCTTTACAAGACAGATTTGGTTTTCAGAAGCTGCCACTTTGACTCTCTAACTACTTGCAAATCAGCTTTTATTCTGATTTTTATATTCCTCTGAATTTTCAGGTTCTTATTTAATTTCTTTCTGCCTCTGTCTTTTGCATTAAATTTTGGTATCAAGACAATACCTATGTTCAGTGTTCATTAGTATAGTAGCCCTTGAATCTATTCCTGTTTACTGATGAAGACTAATATTGATAAAGAAATTGCTTCATGAAGCACTTGAGCTGAACTTTTCCACTTTGAGTAGGAGGTATGTTATTTATGCAAAATACTGACCTATTTAATTGTTTTGCCTTGTCAGTAACTGCAGCATCTGTTGTTGGCCTGCCTTCAGAGGCCTTTCTCTGTTCAAATTGGGGTTTAGTTCTTCCACTACACACATGGCTCTTATGTGATTAATATGCAAAAGAGCAGGTTTGGTTGCACATCTTGAGTACTGCAAAGAGTATGAAACACGAATATTATCAACACAGAAGTCAGAGTTGAATCTTTAGTCTGAAAATTGAGGTATTTTGGAAGCCGAGATCTGAGTCTTTACTCATTTCATGCAGGAATTGCAGGGTCAGGAGGGGAAGAGGAAATCTTGTTCAGGGAAGAGTCTCAATTTCTCTGGAGAAAAGACTGGGAGGACATCTGAAAACACAACTGCACAACTTAAGCAGTAATTCTGCAGCCATGAAAAATCATGTGGGTGATAAAGCTATAATCTTGCAAAAGGAGGGAAGCAGAGCTTGTGAAAACAGTATGTGGACCCCTGAGGCATTATGTTTTCTCCTGGAGATGTGTGTCCTGTGTCCTGAGAGACATATGCGCCTTGTCCCAGAGAATAGTGTCCAAGAGCTATAATTTCACTTGAGCTATGATGATGAATAGCTACATGATGAAAGAGATGATTTGATAGTGGTTTATTAGCATGCTAATTTGGTCATAAAACATCTGCCAGGTTTTGTACAGCTGCCATAGATGGCAAAAAATGTCTCTAGTTTTGGTATCTTGATACCAAAAGTGCTGTGCTAGCTGCAGGCTTCTCATGGCTTTCTTAACCACCTGGAAAAGGCATTATGAACAGTTTAGCTGTGGGGTTTTTTATAAATGTCATAGTCATAGAATCATAGAATGATTTGGGTTTGCTGAGACCTCAAACGTCGTCTTCTTCCAGCCCCCTTCCCATGGGCAGGGACAATTTCCAGTAGGTATCATTAAAAAATTAGTTCCATCCCTCTATTCAAGAGAACTATAAAAATTAACAAACTCTTTCATAAGAAAATTAATGCAGAAAGGGCACCTTCTGGCCAGGAAGAAACAGTTTCTCAGACAGCTCAAAGTGTTTGGCATTCCATGCACTACAGTACCTCAGAAGCATAGGCAACCTCATGACTAAAGATAATGCTTTATCAAAGAGATCTACTTTATGAACATTTTAATGTATATTTATGACAATAATTTCTATATTTGTTCCATTTTTTTCTTGTCCTGACTAGTTAATTATTTTTCTAAAGTATCTCCTTAACTGGTGCATGTTCTAGTTAGAATTCTCTAAAGAAAATCTTTATTCAGATGTTGCTCAGACACCAAAGCTTATCTGCCTCTGCCTTTGGACTGTGATCTGTCAGCACCAGCACACACTAGAATTGTACCTCATTATTGGAGAACACTTGGTTTTATTGTGATAATGCCTGTCTAATTGCCCTTATCAGGACATGGCATAGAGAATTCCCACTCCACTTGTAACCTGAAGATCTTATTATCCTCTCTCCAGTCAAATGTAATTTTGTTTTCACTGCCTTTCCCAGGTCACATAAATGAGAAAGAAAGTCCCCCTTTTCATTATATTTGATGTTTTGCCCTCTGCTTCTTGAGGCAGACCATATGTGAAAAAAAATTAAACTATCATTAGGCTTGTGGGGAAGCTGCTGAAGAGGATAAAGGATCCTTTTCACCTTCCTATACTTGAAGGAGATTTGTAAGAGAGATAGGGACAGACTTCTTAACAGAGCAGTGATAGAACAAGGGGTAATGTTTTTAAACTAAAGGATGGTAGATTAGGTTTAAGAAAATTTTTTTGTTATCAGGGTGGTGAAACGCTGGAACTTGTTGTCAGAGAGCTAATAGATGCCTGTGTTGGTTCTGGCTGGATTACATTAGTTTTCTTCAGAGTGGCTAAAATGGGGCTGTGTTTTGTACTTTTGCTGAACACAAGGTTTATAATATATAAGGGTTTTTTTAATTGCTGAGCAGGGCTTGCATGAAGCCAAGGCCTTCTCTGCTTTCGTGCAGCCACACTAGCAAGGAAATTGGGGGTGCTTGGGAGACTGGGAAGAGACACAAACAGGACAGGTGACCCAAACTGGCCAAAGGGATATTCCAGAACCATGTGACATCACACTCAGTACATGAAGTAGGGGAAGGAGGAAGTGGGGACATTTGTAGTGATGGCATTTGTCTTCCCAAGTAACCATCACAGGTGATGGGGCCCTGCTCTCCTGGAGATGGCTGAACACTGGCCTGCCCATGAGGAGCACTGAATTAACTCCTTGTTTTGCTTTCCTTTGTAGTTTTTGCTTTCCCTATTAAAATGTCTTTATCTCAGCCCACGAGTTTTCTCTTTTTTACCCTTCCAACTCTCCCTGATTGTGTGGGTGGGGGAGTGAGCAAGAGACTGCTGGCCACAGCAATGTCCCATCCCTGGAAACATTCAGAGTCAGATTGGGTGGTGCTCTGAGCAACTTGATTTAGCGGAAGATGTCCCTGCTCATTGCAGGGGGCTTGGATTAGATCTCTGAACGTCTCTTTCAACACAAACCATTCTGTGATCCTATTACTTCTTTTCTTCACGCCATGTGGAGGGTGGCGTGTCTGACTCCCTGCCTTACTGCCAGGAGCCCCAGCTGCTGCAGGTAGCATTGATTCTTCACAAACAGCACTTCAACCTTTTAGGTCAGTGCTGGCAACATGTTCCAGCTTGAAGAAGGGAGTGCATGGGGAGGCCCTTTGAAACAGAAAGCAAGCTGAAGCTTAACTCTGTGTGAGCATTAAATATCTCTTGATAGAATTTATCACAGTGTTGCCAAAAAGATTGCTTTCCAGAGTAATTTCGAAAGGACTGGGGACACTGAGGAAGGGGTACCTTCAGAAAAAAATTAATTTTCATTTAATTTTCAGCTCTTGTAAACTTCAGCTCATTTAATATATTTGAAGCAACTTCAAATTTTTTTTTCTACAGAGCAAAAGAGAACATGGGATTCATATGGAACAAATTAATTTACATCTTTTACTATTTTGCTTTAGTTGTGGAGGAAAGAAAATATGCTTATTCTTGAGAACGTAGCTCTATCCTATTGTATCCAACTTCCTCTTGCGTGAGGTTGAAATTGGATTCAACAGTAGCAATTGAAAACTATGACATGAATTTGGAAAGAGTCCTGCAATATTACTTTGAAACTTTTAAATACCAACAATTTAGGAGTCATCGAAAGCTAACAATCAAAATTCTTTTTGCCTCATGTAGCCTGTGTTACATTTCTAACATTTTTAAAGATAAAAGATAAAAATATTAATGAACTTGAAAATATTTGAAAAATAACATGACATCAACTTTCTAAATGTCAGCAGAGTGAAGAGAGTGAATTTCTTCCCACTTCTTTGGAAATTTTGGAGGAGAGAATAAAACAGATTAAGGAATGGTGACCCATTGTTCTGTGTACTGAACACATCAGAGGCACACTGTGCGGTATCACAATCCAGAAAGAGGAAAGGAACTGATATGGTTTTGCAGTAAACAGAAATTGTAAAAATGTACAGAAGAGGTGGAATATGTCTTCAATCCAGTGAGATAATTTATGCAGAATTTCATAATGCACATTTTAAAAACTTCTGTATGGAAATCTCAGTCCCAAAAGTAAACATCATCTAATATATCATTTCAAATAGCTATGTGGATTTTTGTCTTTTATGAGGACTATTAGGGGAAAGATCTGCACCTCAGAGGCAAGTGTACATGTTACAGTAAAAATTTAATGCAAGAGGGTGAGACCACTTCAAGACATCAAAAATAAGATGACTGTTTTCAGAACTCTTTTTATAATTTTTTGCCTAGTGAAGCCACCACAGGTAATACATCCACCTGCTCTTTTCCAGCCCTTTCTCTCCAAGACATCTTTTACTCACTGACGTACAGCACAAAGACTTCTTCCAAAAGGGTTTCACATACCATATCTTCTCTTTCAAAGCCAGCATCTCCATTGCAGTTCCTGCATTTCCATCCCCAAATGTTTCTTCTCTGTACTTTTCCTGACCACCTTTTGTTCCCCACCATTGATGCTCCCTCCTCTCTTCTAGGGCAGTGTTCATACCTGGGAGCTGGTCCATGGGTATTTTTCTTTCTCTGATAAAACCTGTCTGTATGGTTTAGAGGTGTTTTTATCCATCAAGGCACCTGTAGTCAGCTGTGGTCAGCAGGGGCCTTGGATAGTGCTGCTTTGTGCTTAGGAGGCACGGAGCTTATGCTGACCTAGAAGAGTTGTAGGTCTGCTCCAGGTAAGCTGGCAGCTGTACTCTGTCATTCTGCTTCAGAGGGCTGGCTGTGATCTAAGAGACAGAGAAAGGATGGGAAATTATTGCCATCCTTCTTTTTTTTTTTTATTAATGCCCACCAACACCTTCCTAAATCAATACTTTTCTAGTGATTTAAGCCTGTAAAGTGTGCGGCTCTTGAAAATTATGGAAGAACAGAGAAATATCATCAAATTTAGCATTTGGCTTCATAGACTCACATAGAGACAGACTTGGATTTAAAAGGTATTTTTCTGAAAACATTGTTTTTTGTATAAATGAACTATTAAATCACTTGAAAGTTAATCAGTCTGATCTTAGCCAGTTATTTATTTTGCAGGGTGATGGCAGAGAGAATTAAGTAGAACCATATATGCCTCTGTAATTGTCATTGATGGTGCTCCTGCTGAAATGTTTGTTTCTGGGCCTATAGAAATCCTAGTTTAAAAGGATGTTGATAAAATTATTTGGAATTAATTACTTCAAATGAAATAGAATTGAAAATTTTGGGAGGGATGTAATATTATGTACAACAGCATCAAACTTTGCTATAGAGGGTGTTTTTCAAAGTTATATTTATTATTCAGAAAAATCAAAGACATAAGACAGGATCAAAGTAGCTGTACTTCAGAATGACACAGAAGGAGGGCAGTGGGAAGAGAATGAAATATTCTGACCTACTTCAAGGCCCCTGAGCTCTCTTTATATTTTGGTTGAACGCATTAACAAAACAATATCACATTTCTAAAACCCAACATATTTTGGGGTAGCTTATATCAGCATTCATACTTGTTGAGACTGTGATTTTCTGGAACTATGTATATATGCAGGGCTGTTATAGTCACCAAAACACAGGATAATTTAGGATGTCAGGGGGTCATCTCTCCAGCCTCGTCTCAAAGCAGGGCTTTGATGTTTTATGAGGTTGCTTTTTCATTCAATTTCTTTAAGGGAGGATCTAAAAGACAAAAGACAAAATTCTGGCCTAATAGTGCTGAAATTGTATCTATATTGATTTATGTCTGTTGTGAATAAGCATGTGGATATGAGATGGTCATGGAAGCATTTTCTTTTGCACTGATGTCTTTATTGCAAGCAGTATTGCTGATTAATTAATTACTGTCAGTGTCAGCCAATATTCAGGAGCCAGTATATAAATCCATACTTACACTGTGATGTCTTGAAAATAATACTGGCTTGTCATTTGCTGACTGTGGACATTATCCCTATTATAGTTGTATTATCTGTAAGCATACTGTTGTTTTTTGTATCTCGCACAAAATAAAAAATGAATTAGTATTTTTCTTCAGAAAAAAAGGGAAAAAAGACTATGTAAATTGCACTAAAATGTGCAGAACTAAGAGAACTTTTCTGTAAGTTTGAACTTCCCTAGGCTTACGGCAAGGATACAATTTCATAGTTGCTTTAAAGAGCTATGAAGAAAACCATCCTTCCTTTTTTAAATTTTCCTGTATGATGCAAATACAAGTCATGCATTATTCTACTTGGGCCCTGTTGATCCTACAGAAATTAGTTTTTCTTTTCAGTCTTGGCTACAGCTTTTCTGATAGGTGATTAAAAAAAAAAAAGGATGAAATTGTTTCATGTGACAAGAGGACAAAAAATATGTATTACAATAGGTGCCTTTGATAAGATCTTGTTTTCTCTGTGCTAACACACATATAATTCCCTTTCCCAGCTTTTCCAACTACAGCTATCAATATTCTCTTTATCTGACCATAATACTTTTCCACCTTGAATCCTTGCATTGATCCTATTGTTTTGTTGCTGACTGCAGGATTCCTAAATTCTATTGAAAGCCTTATTGATAATTTGAATTTTCCACTCTTATCTGAAATCCCTTGTCTTATGTATTTTTTTTTGGATGGGAATCTTCCTTTTATGCAAGGTGCTGACCTGGCTGAGCCATCTGCTCTTCTGTTTCCCTGAAAAACTAGGCATAAAAAGGAGCAGGTGAGAGACTCAATACTTACTTTGGTCTTTCCACTTCTTTTCACAAAGTGCAAGTTCTTTGGCAAGAGATTTGGGTCTGTAATTTGTCATATTTTAAGATCCATTCAAATTTTAATAAAATAAAGAGAGTATATATATATACTTGTATATAGTATATATAATATACTATAGTATATATAGTATACTAAATATATGGTATACTGTTTATATATATATATATATATAGTATATATAGTATATATAATATACTTGTATATAGTATATATAATCCTACAGTTGTTATAGGATTCAAATAGGGCAAAAGTTACTTCAATATTATTTGATTTTAAATCTGGTTTTGTGGTAAACTGTCTCCTTCTCGCTATGGAATATGGAAGGTCTGACAATTCCATTCAGCTATTATGGAAGCAGGAGATTTTGTCTGGAGTATTTTGTTTGGTTGGTTGGGTTTTGGTTTTGGTTTTGGTTTTGTTGGTTTGGTTTGGTTTGGCTTGGCTTGGTTTTTTTAATGGGGAAAATTCAACCTCTTGTCATCAAGTCAAGCATTTTGCACTTTGACTTGTGCCAGCAAGAAATATCTAGGCTGGAGATGCTCTATGTAATTTTTATAAATAATTTTATTTTGTTAATTAAAAAAAAAACCTTATTCATTTTTAGTCATGCCATTGAATGTTGCAAGGGGTTATCATGAAGCTTGAGCCATGTCCTGTTTTGCTTTTTAGGTAAAAGGACAAGGTACTAAGGTCCCAAACTGGGAAGATAAGGTAATAAGAAAATTGTCTGATATAAATATTCCTGGAATAGGAGTTGCTTCTTGTTTAACCAGCTGGCCATGTTTAATGAAATTTCCAGGGTGTTGTCCCTGCAATATTTTCTTGACTCTATTTCTTTGATCAGTCCCTTCCCAAAAAAAGCATACCACTCTGACATTCAACACTGCGATAAAACCCCCCGAACTGGGACATGAACTAATTAAGTCTATTTTCACCTGTTGAAACTGCTGCTTTTTCTTTTATTGGCAATCTTCCAAGCTCAATAATGATTAGTGAATTAGTGTGTAGCAAATATTTGTGATATATAAACTTTCTTCGGCTGTTTCCAAATCTAAAATGAATGCAATCACCAAGAGGCTTGCAACTCCCTAATTAGTTTCTCCAGAATGGCTAATTTGATTTCTGCATCCACAGGCTTGACTGTCAGATATGAAATAGTCAAAGTCACTGAATCCTTGAGCAGATGACCATCCAAGTCTCACCTCACTGCTCGAACTGCCACCATTCTATCTCCATGTCATCAGTGCAGTGCAATGGTTGCACTGTTGCTGCTGTTAACAGCATTTTAGCACTTGCTGTGCCTTGTACTTCACAGCTGTAGGGATTGAGGGAACTGATAAGCATCAGGAACTTCCTCTCAGTGCTCTTTTCATGTCCCCCTTTCTATTTCCTATATTTTTAAAACTTCACCAAAAGTATCACATAGCTCTCAGTATGCTCCTGCTCCTGCTCCAGGTCAGGAGGTTCTTGAATCCTTCACTCCCTTTTCTGTTTTAGCTATCTCCAATGATCCTTCCACAGCTAGCATTTTTCTGTCCTTCCCCTTACCTCCTCCCTCCCTGTATGTACCACTTCAAAAAACTACCTCTGGAAAATCTGCAGGCATCACCAGTCCTCCTTCTGTCCACTTGACATTAAGAATATAGAAAAGTCTAAATTTGAAAGGAGGGTTGGAACTATTTTTTTCAACAATGTTTATGCAGTCTATCTCCCAGTTCCCCTTTTCTATTTGCCTGATGTATAAACATTGCCTCTAATGTTGAAATTTATCAGATGGAATGTTGGAACAGACCAAAGATACTGTTTGGTTTCGGTTTCTTGACCAAGTGAATGTCTTTTCTTCTGATGCTGTGGAGTGAAACATAAAACCAGACTTGATGGGCAAGCCACTTTATTTCGAGAGGAAGTCTGGGCAGAGAAGTTAGAGCAATGAATTATTTGTCATTCAGATTTTAGGCAGATGCCAAAAAAATTATTCTGGTGCTACAGGCTTTTTACTCCACTTTGTATAACTAAGAGTGAGATCTTGCATCTCTGACTTGTTCAGCAGACTTAGGAGCAGCTGTGATACTTTTGCCAAAACTCGTATTTATTTAAGAGGAGCAAAAGCTAACATATTTCTCCTACAAAATTTTTGTAGCATTTTGTTTCTACATCTCTCCTTATGTGAAATTAAAGGCAAAATGTTTTATTGGTGCGTAGGAGATATATTTGACGTACTTCCATATTGTGTGTTATGCATTTCTGTATGACATATAAGAAAATGCAATGCAATCTACAAGTCAAAAATATCCTATTAAGCCTTGAGGCACTTGTGGAGGACACTAAATGACCCTGGTGTACATAAGCACTGTATTTCTGGCCAGGTGACAATGAAAACACCATGTATTTTATGCAGTGACTCATAAGATCTACATAAGTATTTTTTGGATGTGTCCCTACTATACTTTTTTTTGTAGTCATGAAAGGAATTTTTATGTAATGTAAGGAGCACTGAGAGAACTCATTGTCAAGTACCCTCTTTTTTTTTTTCTACTCTTCTTGACTATTTTGTTGTCATTATTAAGAATTTTCATTCCATAACTGGGAAAAATGTATCTACCAGGAATATCAGTAATATGTTGTGGGTCAAGGACATTTTATTCAGTACTACAATACCATGATATCCACTATTTGTTCCTCACCATATAATTTTAAAAAGGGAAGTCCTGAGTATTTTTCTATTAGATTCTTTTTATTTATCATCTAGCACAATTTCCAAGCTTCAAAAAACTTATTTTTTATTAAATAAAAGCAGAGGTTCTTAAAGAATCACATGACTTCAAAGCAAGGACTTAATATAAAATATTTACTTTTTTTCAAGGCTCACTATAAACATACAAGAGGCAGAAATATTTATTTTCCCAGTAAAAGACTTTCTGTTATGGAAAAGGACAAAGAGTTGACCAAAATTAAAATATCTTAGTTTACATTCAGATTACTGAATCAACAGATAATCACAGTAGCTGTAAGTAGATCAGCAATATGAGAGTAACTATGATTTGGTACCCTAATGAGGTTTTGTTATCTTCAAAACTACTCCTATTATATCTTTTAATGCCATTATATCTATGAATAATGCCATTATTCATGATAATAGAATATTGGAATCCTAAAATGGTTTGGGTCGAAAGGGCACCCCCGTGCCATGGGCAGGGACACCTTCTGCTAGACCAGGTTGCTCAGAGCTCCATCCAATCTAGCCTTAAACATTTCAAGGGATGGAGCACACACAGCTTCTCTGGGCAACCTGTTCCAGTGCCTCACCACCCTTACAGTGAATAATTTTTTCCCAATATCTAATCTAAACCCACTCTCTCTCAATTTGAGCCGATTCCCCTTTATCCTGTCACTACATGTTCTTGTAAATAGTCTTGGCCCCTCTTTCCTGTAAGTTCCCTCCAGGCACTGATATCTTTGCTAGGGAAATACCTAAGAGGTGCCATTATCAGTTTGTATGTATGACTGTGCAAAGATATCAAGGCACTTGCTGAGGCCTCTGACAGAATTCAGTGGACATCCTGATGGAATACGGGAGAACTTGACAGAAAAATGTATTTACTGAATGAAGGAGAAGCCTAATTTAGTCCAGTACCCAGGGATGGCCTTTTGATTTCTAGCAGTTTGAAGCCCAAGCAGCTGCTGAACTTCATACATCATGTGGCATTCTTATCTTTAAGGTATTTTTTCTTCCATTAATGTTTCAAAGGTTTTTTGAACCCACATTAACTAGCAGCATCTCCTGCACACATAACTGTGCACTATCAGTAAGAACTTGCCAAGCAGTAACCATATTTCATGCACTTTATTTCTGGTTGTAAAGATGACTATATTAACTTATTCCTTATTCCCTGTGTCACTCATAACTGTTTTATTCTCCTTTATTTTCTCTTTTCCCACACCGAAGAGTCATTGTTGAGTATTTCACTGTTTGTCTCTATATTATCCCTGCTGCCCTTCCTGGTTTAATTTACAATTTTACTATACACATTCTGAGACGCATAGACCAGCGATGCATAGAGTATTCAAGATGTTGTGGGCCTTACACAATCTTAAGATAGTTTTTTACTCATTTCTTCTCAGCTTCCACATCTTGTTTGCACTGCTTAGTCCTGACCAGCACTGAATTGGCATTTTCATCAAAATACTTCATCCACAAGAGTCCATTCTTGAGCTGCACCAGTTAGTGCAGAACCTGTCTTTAGTCTGCAAAATTAAGAATGTTTGTTCAGTATGCACATTATTTATCTATACAGACTACAATACTAGCACAGAAATAGACTTTGGTATTACTTCCCAGCTTCTTTTTATTAAAGGATATATCAATCTTTTTTTCTCATTTATCCTGTTGTATTCTTCTATTTTCTCCTCAACAAGAGGTTGTTTAAGGGGGAAAAGCCAGTGCCATGTGAAACCTTGCAGGTGACAGGTAGGGTGGCATTGTCTCCAGCTGCACTATTACGTATTGCAGAACGACCAAAATCTTACAGGCAGGTCTAATACATGCACACCACAACACAATGCACTCCAGCAACCTACCAAATGTGAGAGGTGTGAAAAAATCGATGTCATTTCCATCCATCGGAATTAACTCTTAAGAGAATCTCATAAAGCATGCAAAACAGGGAATTACCATTTTATTATGAAACAATCACTTCTCTTGCTGATCCTCAAGGGAGAGATAGCAAGCACCTCCAGAAAGACAGACATTAGAAAGCTCCAACTATAAGAGATACTAAAAATCCTAGACTGGAGAGGAATATTAGTCTTAAAGCACATTGTAATCTTCCTCCCTGCTCTTGACAGCCCTTCCATTTACCACTGGTGATAAATACCCGGTCTCACTCTCTTATCTATAGGAGATAATCTCTTTCTCACCTTTTCCTGCTATTGTTCTCTGCTAGTCCTACCCCCTGCATAATACAGTTAACTTTTCCCTTTGGTGGCTGATCCAACATTGTCTAATTAAATTCAAAGCAGTTTTTCTCAGCTTATAAGTGACTTTGAAATTTTTGGTTTCAGGGCCTTTGAAACCCAAAGTTTGTCTATTATTTTCTAAATCGACCAGTAAGTTCAGACCTTTTCCCATGGACGCTTACCACCCTACAGTATTGAAGGCAATCTGTTAATTAGCCTCCTTCCCAATGGTTGATTGCTTCAGAAGGCACTAACCTTCGAGTGCCCCATCTTGAGGCTCCTGTTAATATTCAAAGTAAGGAGCACTGATTGCTAAAAAACCCACAAAGGTCATTACGCAAATCAGTTACTGGTACTAACTAATTGCACTGCATAGTTTCAAGGGTACATGTGGTGTGGGTGTGCGTGTGTGTGCACTTCTTCCTCATGTATTTTAATAAGAAGTAACTTTAAAAGAAACATCCAAACATTCTGTTATTTTTTTGTGTGTCTTAAGATAACATAGTAGTTATTCTGCTTTCACAAGGATTCATCTTAGCTATGGCTGAGTTTTACTTGCCTAAAGGGGCATTTATTTCTGTATGAACGGGATCTTGGCTACATGGATACTCCCTGCAGACTGTGTGACAAAGGTTCTTTTTTTTCAGGGACAAGTATTTATTTTCCTTCTTTTGCTTGATATTTTTTGCATCTTAATGAAACACAGTGTTCAAAACAAACTAATCTTATCTCCAGCACACCTCTCCCTGCTACTAATACTATAGATTAATTTTAGCATACACTATTAGAAGATATGCTCTGAGAACTTGTGTTCCTTAGGATCAGTGCCAGAAGGCAGGAAATGGGCCTCTGAGACATGTTTAACTTCACAGAATTTTCAGTTTTACAAGCTTTGACGGCCTTTTGTTTACATAATTTCACAAAGAAGAAATCCAGCTCAGAGTGACATTTTCTGGCTGGGAATATAGAAATGTTTCCTGTGTAGACTGACATTTCGAAAGCCAAGGAATGGCTCATAAGTATCAGAAGAAATCAGACACTATAGCAAGCTCAAGTAGGAACTCTCCAATGCAGTCTGGTGATAAAACAAATTTAATTTTTAGCCCACACATCAGACTTTAGGACATTATTAGTGCTCAATCTATAACAAAGATAGTTTTCTCCTCCCTTTTCACTCTTCAGATTGGCAGTGCAAAACAAAACCAAGCAATGCCAAAAGCATAGGAGAAAGGGCAGAAAATTGCACAATTGAAAAAGCGCTCAGATAGTAGCAAGAACACTGAGGTGACAAAAACATGGAAAAATAAAAACTAAAGTTTGAGAGTTTTTTTTATAAGTTATCTGGTATTTCTAATAGATTCTGAAAAATTACTACGAAAAATTACTACAAAAATTTAGAAAATGAAGCTCCTCAACATACCTTTTTAGAGAATTTTTAATGCTAAAATAAAGTAAATCCCTATGAAGGAAATAGAGAAATTAGGTCTGAATTAAGGTGCTGATTCACAGAGTGGAAGAGATTGTCTGAAAAGAACAGGCACACTTTTAGGCAGAAACTGGAATCAACTGAATAGTAGACACAGTCTCCTGTCAAGTAAGAAGATAGTGAGTAATCATGTCCTTTGAAATACCAGGGCAAGAATGGATATTGTAAAAGGTTTGCTCAGTAATGTGAAAGAAACAGAGGAGCAGGGATTTGGCAATATGCTGGAAGAAACAGCTTTTTTTTTTTTTTTGCTATTTGAGATATTTGAAAACTCTGGAAATGTCACAAGTGAGCAGGGGATGGCAAATCAGGCCATGTTAGCACTTCAGAACTAAACTGTGCTAACTTAAAATTCATTAACAGTCTACTTTCCCAAAAATAAATTTCTCAACTTTTAGGAATCATTATCATTAGTTATTCACAGCACTGGGTCCTCAATAGTCATATCCAAAATTAGCTGTCAGTTGACAGCACCAAGGGCCTATCTCTTACAGTTAGCCTTGATGACTCACTTAGTGCTCTTAGTTGGTCCTTGGTGGTCTGAGTTGGTGAAACATATCACTGTGGCAGATGTCTCCAAATGCTTTGCTGAACCACACATATGCTGTCACAGGTTTTTTTCTCTGCAGGCGAACAAATCTTTGGCTTAGGAGTGCAAAATAGCTAACTTGTTGCTAGTTACTCAGTGCTGGAAAGAAGCAATGGTTATTAGAGGAAGACAAAAACTTCTTAATCTTGTTAGAGGGAGTGTTTAAGAGAGTAAACATTAAGAAAAGAGTTGCTCCTTGAGATACTACAGACTAGATTTCAACTGAGATTGGTGAGTGAGAAGATGATCTAAATGTCACTAGATTGCCTAGCACAAATACTGTAGGTATATATGTAAAAGAAGGTATATCCAGAATGTGCCACACAGAAATCGCTGATATCCTTTCTGTCAGGCCAGTAACCTGAAAGTCTCAGGACAACTTTCACTGTTCTACCAAGGCATAAAGAGAACAGACTGCCAGGGTCAGTTGTTCTGTCAGGGAAAAGAATAAATGGAGCATGATATAGGTTTTTTTATTTTCAAAGGTTCACTCTTCTGGTGATAAAGTTAAATGCTTCAGTGACTTTAACTTAGAAGATATAAATTATGCATGTATTGATTGTAAAGTAGCTGATATAAGCAGGTTTCAGACATTTGATTTGACTGACCGGCGTCAATGTATATCTGAAAGTGTGCTTGCTGCAAATGCATGTAATTTCTTTTGATCCTCCTTCCTGGAAGCTATTACAGTTATTGGAGCCCCTCATCTGACATTAGCTTTAACTTCTAGTGTTCCAAAAATATCTTTTTTTCCTTGAATGCATAGATTTGCAGAGCAAAAGAATATTTGTAATTATTTTAGTTTATTTGCTTGTTTGAACTGCTTTTTTCTCTTTTCTATATGTTCAAATACTAGTGCATTAAAATAAGCTCATTTGTGCTTCTGTGACATCTAGGAATACCTAGTGGGAAGGTTTCAAGACCTTGCTCATGCTGAATAGTGCTAAAAGACAATAACTCTAGTTCAAAACTATCAACTAGTGAAAGGGTATTTTCACTACAACTCACAGAAGCGCCGAACCTCCTTATTTGTTTTGGATATTAATAAATTTGGGGCTTTTTGAGAGGGATTAAACTGATCTTGTAGGATCAGCTTTGTAGGATTGTAGGATTTATCTTGTGAAATTGTTCCTTGTCTTGTTCTTTTGAAGTTTTTCGATTTTTCATTTCCCTAGATGCCTGTTATCAAATACAACATGAGAAATAGAGAGACATTCCTCATTAAAAGCTCTTTTGCAAATTGAAGAACCCTAATCCTTTCTCTGGACATTCCTGGTAAGCCTTTCTACTCATTCCTCCAGTTCCACTTTATGCCCTTGTTTTATTCAATCATAATGTTTTTGTGAGGTGTCTGCACCAAAGAGATCTACTGAGGAAGAGTGAATCTTTCTGCTTCATTGTCCATTCCTTGCCTAATAATTCCTATCTTTGTTTTTACAGTTTTGATAATAATTTAGCTCACATTTTCAGTTAACCATCTACAAAGACTCCTAGATATTCCTCCAAAGTGGTAAAATTTAATTTGAAACCAATTATGTATATTTATTTAGGGATTTTTTCACTTAATTTTTCATCTTTTGCATTTTCAACACTGAATGAATCTGTAATTTTATTGCCAGTCAGACAGATTTATAAGATCACCAAGCACATCTAATAGACAATTCAAATTTTTATTATCCTAAATTATTGTCTTTTATCAGAAAACTTTCTCATGACCTTATTTCATTCTCTTTCTTCATAGTTTTTAAGGATGTCTTTAAAAATGTAGGCTGCAGAGTGAATCTCCTGGACATCGTCTTGGTAGCTGCCCACAAATACGACAATTTGCAATAAATATATGTGTAGCCTTTATCATCTGTGTTCCTGCCAGTGAAAGAAGCTTTGAGAGATAATTCCTTTCTTATGCCCATGTACCTTCTTAAAGGGAATCTGGGGAAGAACCTTCTTGAAAACAGAAATTGTATGCAGTTGTATACTCCCTGAAGTAACCTTTTTCATGCATTTATGGACTTTATCAGATTTGTGCACTTGAATCCCTGCTCCAAACATTTTATTGTATCCTTTAAAGGCTATAATAGTTACCTATGTACACACATTCAAATATTTTTTACTTATCCTGTTTTTTCAAACTTCAAGCTTGAAATATCCTGTCAGTCACAGGACACCTCTAAAAGTTCATTTTAAAGTCTGATGGTATGTTTGCCACCTTCCATCCTTTGGCACAGGCTGCATATCACAGTTAGCATTTCAGCAATGTAACACTTCAATAACTTCAGAATAGTCTTATCTAAGCATTTTTCTTCCCCAACTTTTCTTCTTCTCATACTTCAGCTGGAGTCTACTTCTCATGTCCACAAAAGTAAGACCTCCAGCATTTCTGGGAAAAAAATAATGATACATTTCTTTTGGTTTTCAATGGTCCTTCCTTCCTTCCTTCCTTCCTTCCTTCCTTCCTTCCTTCCTTCCTTCCTTCCTNCAGGTTCACAAAATTGATGTTCCTTTGTGTTTCTTCCACTACTGGCATTAATCAGCTTCCATACTACCTGCAAACTTTTAACTTGCTATTTGGATTGTCTCAAAGGTAAGAGCCTTGAAATACTCTGTAGTTGGTTGCAATATTTTCAGATTCTTGTTGATTTCTTTAACGCATTAACATTGTGATTGCCAAGAATTTAACTTTAGTAAGCAGCTGCAGGTTCTAACAACACAGCTGTTAAGAATGGTAATTGCTAGAAATTTGAGGTGAAAAGAAATGCTTTCCATCTATTTAAATATAAAGCAAAAGTATGTCAAAATGTTTCAGTGACTCCAAAACCCCACTCCCAATTAATGTGTTTGTCAGTCATTGAACTATTTAAGGCTGTCTAAATTGTTAAAACCAAAAAGATATCGGAAATGGAACTTTTTCAAATCCTCTGTGTTTTCAGATTTAGCAACCTTGTGTCAAATTATATTCTTTCTTCAAACAGTAGTCCTTGGTGGCATGAGCTGTTCTGTTTTTGTGGTGTTCAGATGAGAGGCAATGTCCATGTGACAGCACTTACAAATGCAAACCATGTATTTCAGGTCCACATGGCATTTCTAGAACTTAGGAACATAGTGTCTCAATATTCATTTTTTTTCTCAGACCAACAACATCAGAGAAAAATTTGAATTCTCCCCTAAGGACATGTGTGACTTTTCTTTCAGTAGAAAAGAAAGACTTAGAAACAAATCTGAAGCAAGCCATTGCTTATTTTTTGTCTGCTTTTCATCAAGATCAGATTCTGATTGATTATAAAACCCTCAGCATACATTTGACTTGAAATCCACTCTGGTAAAGAGAAGTTAGTGATTTTTTTTAAATTGTCTTCATGGTGTATTTTTGTTTCAACTACTGCATTTTCTCCTCCTAATCTCATATAACCAAACCTCCTCCAAAGTCACGCATTCATTGCTTGAGTCCTGTAAACCAGTAATTTTGTGCTTTGTGTTGATATGTTTAAAAGTAATGGTGGTGTTTAATACTTGATTCACAGGGCTTGATTAGTATTTCCCAACTTACATCAAACCTCCTTTGTCTATTTTATATTCAGAATTGACTACGTTACTGACTCAAGCCTTACCTGTAGGCGTTAGCTATTCCAGTGGAAACACTGTACTCTGAGAAAGGCCCATTAAAATGAGCATTGTGTAAAATGCTCCAGGTGGCAGCAAACTGGCAAAAGAAAGGATGGCAAGGTATATCAAGAAGGCAGAAAAGTGAAATTTTATTAAATCAGTGGATAAGAGGTCTTGATTACTTTTCTAAAATATTTTTCTAATATTGTAACTCTAATTATAAACTTTCTGTTCACAATGTAAATGGAAAATAATATTACACCTTGACAAATTCTCTGTACTGACTGTCTTTTTTGACTTAAAATTGGAGGGGATGGGGGCAGGAGGGTGTTACTTGTGGCATTTTTCACTAATTATAGCTACTTTTCATTTTTTGTTGAAAATAACTTTTCAATCTCAGATTGAAAGACATGGGGTTTTCAAATCGAGATGCCATGTGTAGATGTTTCTGAGCCACTCAAATTCTCTTCCTTCTTTGAACTTGCCTGGACTAGTGAGGTGGAATCAATAACAGGTAATGGCACAGCAGCAAGAATTTAGTCCATTATGAGAGACCAATCTAAGGGATCCAGAAACAATGGGTTCTTTGAACTTCTTTGAGCAGTGCAGCAGGAAAAACTGATGTAACCTAATTTTAAGGTACCTTGAAATAAATTATTTTGTTTGCCCAACAGAAATATTTAGACATGTTGAAGCAACCTTGGAGTGATATTCTTTGACGGACATATTTGGTTATGCCCAGATGTTTTACCCTTGCAAGTGTTTCAATGAGAAATGAAAAATGCTGTGGGAGGCTTTTTGGAATTACCTTTGATAGTTCTTTTGCTCTACACCTTTGATCACTTGACACAAAAGTTAACAAAACGCCTTATAGAGAGGCAATAAACTTGCAGGAAGAAGTAAGAATGGAATATAAGTACAGATCTGCTTTTTTTAAAAAATTTATAGCGTTTGCATGGATTATTTATTTATGATTAGCTGAATATCAGCATAACTCATACATACTCCAGTGAGCTGAGGGGATGCAGAACACTGTAAGCAAATCCCAGGCAGAAGATAGCTGCACTTCAGAGGTTCCCAGATGGTGTGGGAGGGGATTGGATGAAGCTGAATCCCCAAGAGCTAATACCACCAGACCATGAAAGCTCATCATTCTCACAAGGGTACATCCCATCCCAGGCCTCATGGTGCTTGTGAGAGACGCAGGAGGATCTCTTGAACTACTACTCTTTAGGTACTACTGTCTTTGGCAAGATGAATAATAGGAATTTTATTATTCAATTTGCATATGATGTCACACTCTGACAGAGGTTTGCACAAGGAGTGACAATCCTGTTCTGGGAAGTGCAGGAACTTTATCTGCTTGTTGTGGGAGTTGGTTCTAGACAAGTTCTGTTGGCTGAAAGGTGCTGCAAATTCGTATGTCGTTCTCTTCTCACTGACTTCTGACAGTTTTTTTAATCATGTTAGTCATTACATCCTTACCACATCTTACTCCCATTTTTTTTCTCTAAAAACAAAACCAAAAAAACAAAACCAAAACCAAACCAAACCAAACCAAACCAAACCAAACCAAACCAAACCAAAACAAAACAAAAAACCAAAACCAAAACCAAAACCAAAACCACCAACCAAAAGACAGAAAAACCCAACCACTTCCCCAAAACAAAACAAAAACAGCAACCAAGTGAAATACTTGCATTCCTTTATGTAAAATACTGAACCTCTGAACAAGACAGTAAATATGTTAAGTCCTTATGTCCCTTCCCTGTAAACTGACTGTTCCCCATTTCTGATTATTTTTACATTAATAGAAACCTATTGCTGCATTTTAATTTCTGTAATGATAACAAGACTCAATGTGCTTTTAGCTTCAAACAGAGTCAGATGAGAGTGTTTTCCAAAAACCTTGTACTGGACATAGGAGATATATATATATATATAGAATACAATGCACGATCTGCTGTGTTATCATGTTTGAGTGTCTCTATTAGTTTATGACATTTATTGTAGTGAATATGTTATTACCTCATTCTAAAAATGCTTCTACATATTATATATATTTGGAAACATTTGAGTTCTTCACTTTGGAGAGGTGCCTGGCCAGTGTCAGGGAAATATATTGTCCATTTTATAGCTGGGGAAGGTGAGGAATGCTGGTGCCAGCTCCAGTTGCAGAGTTGAAAGTAGAGAGGATTGGGAGTGTACAAAGAGGAAATGGAGCGCTCTGCATATCAGAAATGAAAGCGAGGCAAAGATCGGTTTGGACCCAGAAAATTTCTTTTTTTATTAAATGGATATGAAGGTCCTAAAGCCTTTTTGTCATATTTGTTTGTGAATGTAGAAAAACTATATGGTGTCATCCTTTGAAAGTTTTTGTTTTAGAAAGAGACTTGTAAGATTTGGTTGTTACAGCAGGTATTTGAAGATTTATACATCCACTGTGATCTTAATAGTGTCATAAATATAGAAATAATAAAATATGCAAATAAATTACTTTTAAACCAATTGAACAGAGTATCCCCTATTTAAAAAGGATTTATGACCCATTTCAACTGTGAGTATGCAAATTAAATGGCTTGGGTTATGAAAAGATATATGTAAGTGATTCCTTCTTGCTTTCTGCAAGCTGACATCTTTAACATCTCTTGGCCAATGTAATTTTTCAGGCTAATATTAAGAGGGTGAAAGGCTTGGCAAACTGACAGCAAGTTTTTGTTTTGTTAGAGTTCATTTTTTTGTAAGCAATGCTAATATTCCTGCTTGACTTCCATTTAAAAACAGGATTTTTCTGTAACAGATTTAGTGTGACAGTTGAGGAAGGAACCTAACAGAAATGATAAAATGCAAACTGGGTTCAATTTAAAATGACAGACAACAGTGTAAGCGGTTCCCACAGTGCACGTGGATCATAAATCTTTAGTTGCAAAAAAACCCATGCCCAGCTTACATGTTCTTTTGTGAGAAGAGAGGACCTGAGAAGTAATACTATAGACTACAGTTCAGAACAGCTTCTTTTAAGGGCAGAAGTGTATTGTAGCAAAGGTCCCTTTGGGGAATTTATAGTTGGGACAGTGTCCATTCTAAAGTAAGGCAGGTCCTCACCATGCAAACAAGAAGAGCTGTACTGTGCCACCATGATTCAGTCCTGAATTTAATATTTGTCTTGGGTCTTTTTTCTGGGCTCTCTCTTTTATAATAAAGAACAGTGAGTCTTGAAATCCAACAACACGTGCTAAACTAATCTATCAAGAAAACAGCCTGCAAATTTAGCCAGTCCTCTTCATGAAGGAGCTGAAATGGGAATCTTTAGGAACAGATTCCTAAAAGCTCTGCACTTTCTTCATGTACTCTGTTCAAGCTTTTTGTTCAAGCTTTGCAGGCTTGGAACAATATGTATAAAAATAATTTCCTATCTTGCTTTTGGATTCTCGATAGTATACCCAACCTCTGCACACAACTTGTTGTCTCAGCCCTCCCTATCACATGCAATTCCTCTGCACCTCTGACTAACTCAGCTTTTCCTGCTGGCAGGGTTGGCTGAAAAGACCCATACACCTACTCTCACACTCCCATCCATACTTAGGCCTGGCAAGAAATGTGAAGTTCTCCAAGAACCATAAGGAGATGCTGAAAGTTGCTTGAGAATGAGATTGTTGCCTTATGGCTTCAGTCAGAACATTTTTTGAGGGGGTGTGGATTGCAAAGGAGGGGTGTGAGCAGTGTCAAAGCTAGACATAGAAATAAAATGGGAAGTAAAAGTCATGCAATACTAATCAGCAATCCATTCAGCTTCATGAAACATCAAGAAGCTAAGTCGAGCATGTTGCCTGAGGGAGCCAGAGGGGGATAGATAATAAAGCACTTCCCAGAGCTGCAAGGGTCTGTGTCTGATTCAGATTGTGAAGCTACAGATTCTGCCTTTAAAATACTTCCTGTTTGTTTTACTCAATGGTTCTGACGATCCCAAAGGCCTCTTAAAACTGAAGAACTGGAAGAGAAGCTAATTGCTTACTGAACAGATGTTGTTCATGCTGGGTTGTGACTTAGATCCCAGCAAATAAAACACCATTCTTCCTGGCATATTCAGGCCCCTGCTCAGTGTGAACAAGAGCAGCAGCACACAGAGGTGATGAGTGCCAGCTGTAATTGTATTTTGTATAAAGCAAATCTTGTATCTGGAGCATACAAACCCTTCCAGTGCAAAATGTATGTTCCTGCAAAGCAGAAAGGAATACATGTATTTAAATGGGGAGGAAGAAAAAGTGTGAAGAGAAAATTTAGATTTATTTCACTTACAGTACAGCAGAACTCCACTGTTAAGTGTAGAGTTCTGTGAGCTTGTATGGAGCATCTTAGTTAACTTCCTTTAGCAGAAAAGCCCTAGGAAGGACTCTAATCTCCTCTCTATATATCTTAATTCCTTTAAATAATGTAATGGCTTTATGCTTGAAAAAAGATGTGTGCAGCTTATTCCCGAGTTATCAGTAGTAGTAATCTTTTTAACAGATGGGAAGTTTTAGCAAGTCCTGAAATAATTACAGGATAAAACCTTCACAATTCAGTATGTGTTTGATTAATTATACAGCTCTGACTAAAATAAAAAACCAAACCAAAATAAAACAAGAAAATTGCTTTTTTCATTACGAGTTTCAATCACAAAGAGAATACATTTGCTGAAATTTCAAATCCTAAAATGTGAATTTTTGGTCCCTGGGGGAAAACGTAATCGTATTACTACTTAAATATTTACACAGATGTTTTTCTCCTGTTCCTAAATAAAGGTACACCATGATGTTCACAGTATATCTAAAAATCTGTAAATATATAGCTTTGGCTATTTAAGTTTAGATGCACGTTTCAGAACATTAGTGATATGGTGTAGCAATGTCCTTGAGATCAAGGATTAGGATGTTTATGTTCTCACCTTCAATCTCCTACTTCACACTTTGGGGTTGCAGCGAATGCAAACTGCCTCCCTTGTGGATAAGAGAAGTTAATCCCTAGTACTTCTGGCTATTCATACATATGATAGATACTTTCTAAAACTGTTATTAAAAATATCTATGCAAGGCTCCAGGTGATGAAGGCATCACACGTGCAGACTTCTCCCAGTCAGTAAACATTATATTTTCACAGTGACTCAGCTCCCTAAGACACAATACCCAGTAAAGCTCATCAAGCTGAGTTGAATTTGGAGCCAAAATATGACACTGGAACTTAGGCCACACTTCCACTGATTTCAAGAGGAAATTTGGTTACTGGTACTTGACATCTAAAACCTGCCTTTGCTTTTGTCCTTACCAATAATGGTAGCAAAATTTTGTTACATTTAATTGCAGATATAAATATGATCAATTATCTCTCTGGTTGCGTGACTGTGCCACCCAATCAGGATAATGATTCTCTACTAGTATTACTGTCTATGATTAATAATGTGTGATTTATTGACCACAAAACAATATACTTCTAAGAATTGCCTTCAGTGACTATTCTGAATTACTTGCATGGTACTCTTTATCACTTTTTTTTTCTCTCCAAATCTTCTATTTACCTTTCATCAGGATCAGGAGCATCAGCGATTTAATTTTTTTCTCTTTCTCAAATGCTATTTAACACAGAAAGAATACAAAATTGAATTTTGAGACTATTTTAAAACACTGGCCTAGTCTCTTTTCCTTTTTTTTTTTTCTTTTGTATTTCTGCAGATATGTTCAGTCTTATGTTTTTGGTGGGGTTTTTTTTGGTGCAGTTTTTTTTTTTAATATAATTTCCAGGGCAAAAAGAACAGATATTGAATTCCTGTACTAAGCTATTATCTTTCAAGATAAATTAAGTGTTGAATTACAGGAATATGAGAAGAGCAGAATAATTAAATGAGGAGAATACATTATACTTCTATGTTTCTCCTCCATGCAGAACAATTATGTGTCCTAAATCACAGGGGACCACAGACACACTAATAAAGGAATAGTTCTTCTCCATTTGCTCCACCATCTATTTGCAGCTATAATAATTTGTACAGGGTACATAGAGGTCTTTATTACACCTACAGGACTATTTTCATCCCAGGCCATTTGAATTGTAGCACTAGTAATGCAAGAAACTTCCTGTTGCTTGATGAGCATTTGTACTCTTGAGAGACACTTAATAAAATTTCTGCTTTTGACTCTGCCTTTTGACATCTCATCTCAGTCTCATCTCAATGACATCAAGGTAAAAGCATGTGGATATTACTACTTTAGTATGCATGTTTTCTACATTGAATAGTCTAAGAGAAAGTACACAGGTTTGGTAAACATTTAACAATTATCTGAAATATTTCTTATATAAAAAATTAGCAAAGAGAACGCAGAAATATGTGAAGGCTTGTAACAGTAACCCCATTGCACAGCCTCAGAGGTCCTAAAGGGTTTTTCATGCATAAAAGTAATGACAAATGGAGCCTCTTCCTTAGTTCTGTCCTTAAATGACACTTAAAGGGCTGAGCTGGGGAACATGGCTGTACTGCTCTCCATCTGTAGTAAGTGGAGAGTTACACTTCCTCTTCCATGCTGATCTATAAGTGGGGTCCCCAAAGCAGCCTGGGTAGAAGATGCTGTTGCCACACTATTTTAAGAACTACAGAGCTTTAAAAAAATTGTCTTAATTTTAATGTTGTCTGCCAGCAAAGGAGTTGAGCCTTACTGACCTAATACTTCCTAAATAAGGCCATTTCCAATATCAGTGAGGTGAGGAAAGCAGTTTCTGATAGGAAGGATCTCATGGAGTCCTGAGACTCAGCTAGCTTCAGTATCTAAATTAAACCATAACCAGTCTCAAACTGAGTAGGTTGATGCATTAATATCCTTCCAGAGCGTGTGAGTGTTGTCACACATGAAAATACATTCAGGTTTTGATGGTACCTTGTTAAGATGGGAGCTAAGTTGCTGCAATCAATTAGTGTGAGTGGTCTTACAACTGATTCACTAATGACTAAACTATGGTAGCACATGCCCATTTTTAGGAAGTCCCATTTTTAGCTGGAGCTAGAGCATGCTAAGTGAACATAGTCATGGACTCAGCCAATGGACACAAATGATTCAAAAATATTGCCACTGCAACTCAGAAATGCTTAATTCTGTTTTTAACTAATCCTTGATCTCTCTTCACCAAAACATTATTCAGATTGATTCTTTCAGCTTGCCTCCAGCTCAAGTTTCTTAATAGCTTTCAGGAGAAGAGGAAAAAAATTACATAATGAGAAGAAATATTTTTTCAGTGGAAGCACATGAAGTAAGAAAGACATCAATCACTGCCACTTTCTCTTCTTTACCTGGGAGTTATTTCTTCACTTGTACATACTTAGAGAGTTGAATGTTGCTGCAGGCAATGTGCTATGTGAGCCCTGATTGTGATGCTCCTCCTATTGACTGTACAGCAACAAACCAAAAGAAAGTCCTTCATCTTGTTCTTTGCTACTCTCATGCTATGGCACATTGTCACCCCTTCGTAAACCATGAAAGAGATCATGGAAGGAGAACAAGGCAAAGTCTTGAAAGAATCTCTTCCTGCTTTCTTGTGTTCAAAGGAAACACAGTTTTTCTTCGAAATAAAGAAATGTAACTGCAGCTCTCTCTAATGCGTCCCTCAGGAGGGGAAGAAGTAGAAACTAAAGCTTTAGATATTATTTTGATTGCAGTTTAAAACAGCTTCAGTGTAATTGGTTCAAGCTATCACTGCAAGAAAACACATACATTAGTCAAATAACATTCTAAACCTGAATCTGCCTAAACTACCTAAACTTATATGTGTGTGCTACTGCCAGGACCCTGCAGCTCATGCTGATGAGACATTTCTGGGGTCAGTAGCAATAGGAGCCAAGGCCCCACAATGTATAAAAGAAGTCCTTAGGGAGTGCTGGTGACAAGTAGTGCTGCAACAAAGGCATGGTGTAGCAGCTTGGGCAGCAGTTCACGTGGAAGAGTGTGCAGGAAGGATGCTGAAACCCTGCCAGCTCAGCCAGAGAGCAATGGCATCCACCCCACAGAAAGCCATGTCCTCTCTGAGCTCTGCATGCTCCCTAAATGACACAGCTGCCCCGGGGCAGCTCCAGGGCCAACCTGCTGACACTCAGGTGTCAGCTGCAGGGCATGCTTAAGGGATCAGGAGAACAAGCAATGCTCTCCTCTATCCTTCCTGTTGCAGGGAATGATGAGAGAAGAAACAGGAAGAGACAGCAGATCAATATCTGACTTTCAGCCTGGTGTCACTGGCAGAATTTAGGGAGGTTTTTTGACTGTGGGTCAGTTTACAGGCCACCAGAGATACTGAATCAGATGGGGTACACCTGTCTCAAAGGTCGTCTAAAGCTGCAGTGCAGTGCCTGAGGCCACATGTGCTCCAGCCTCATTTCACAATGCTAAGGTGTGTAGAGCAGGAGCCATCTATTCTTTCGGACTCTGAGGTGCTACAGTGGGCAAGGTTAACAGGTGGACTGTGGCAAGTGTATTTCTTTCTTGCCAATAAAATATTCCATACCGATAAACCTTGAAGTCATCAGATAATGGAACCAGGAAAAAGATATATCTTCCCATAATCCTCCTCTCTTTCCAGGATGTCCTGGTGTAGCTATAGGATGTTACATATTTGGGATCAAAATTTTGTAGCATAAGAAAAATAGCTCTCCAAATACTCTTTGGGTAGGTGGAAGTGGAGAAGAAGGGGCATTGATCAGCTCACTGCCATTGTATCAAGCTTTTTTGAGATGTTAAAACACTGCATCTGAAATGAAATGAAGAACCTATGGAGACTATTCCTAACAAACCATAAATTTAAAGATTGCCTTTATTGTGTCTTCAGTCTTTAAAGTGTGAACGGATACAGTGTTTTTCAGATTATTTTAAGGTGTGCTGGTCTAATATATATGCTAAATGCTTAAACATATGCTTAAACAGTAGTTTAAGAGATTATTTTTGTCCCATATTTAATCCCTTATGTTTCTGCAACAGCCATTGATGTGATTTGGTTTACTATGTTTGTAGTCAGAACTGGTTTACTTTAGTGAATTACGGATATATTCAGTTTAGTGAATTACAAATATATACAGTTATGGCAAGATAGGATTCCCTGATGTATATTGTCTTGTTTGTCCACTGAGTGTACATTCCTGCTGCCAGAAGACAGAGCTGCAATATGAAAAAAGCACACTCTGTAAATATCCACCTTATATTTATGGTTTTGGGTTTTGATGTTCTCCAGTTAGGAAGTTGTGAAATACTTGACATACGATACCATTTTTATTTCCTATAAAATATGGACGGAATTTTACTGGGAAAGTGAGCTGACCCCAGTGCAGTAAATTTGATTGCACAACTACTAATATATTCTCTATTACTTCAGTCTTGGATGTCTACTGAGCAGAAGCTTTTAAAAACATTGACCATGCAGAATACATGTTACGTTTTTGGTGTGTATGACTGGGAAGAGCATATGGCCTACAAGCTAATTTCCTTAGATCAACTCAGAAGTGACAGGCAATTGCACTAAAGTACTGCCTCCTTCCTGCTGACTAACAGGAGTTCTTGTCTGGTATCTGGTGCCATATATTTGTGTATCTTTATATTCATATTTTATCCACTATATCCTATAAATCCCAAACCAGTATGTCCCTCAAAATAAGTCTTTTCCAAACTCACCTCAAGTTTCCTACTACCCCTTCTCCAAGGGTCAGCAGATGGCCTCTGTATGATATCTGCCAAGAATGTGACAGCAACAAAGCCTGCAGTCAATCTTTAGGATTCTTGGGCTTAAGGTTCCCTGCAGAAAACTGAGTGACTCTCAGTAGTGAAGGAGCCTTTTCCAGTCTCAAGCAATGAGTTAAACAAATGGCTTTAAATTAGCACAACTTTGGCAGAGTTGTAGAAGAGAGTAACACATCCTTCTGTAGAGCTGTCAGAGAGCAGAGAGCAGAGCATCCACATCGCAGGCCAGATCAGTGGCAGGAACAGGATGGTCCTGTGCTGTGAGTGGCTACCAAAAAGAGTTCACTACTGTCTCTAAAAGACTGCTTATAAAGCAGTGCCAGAGGTGGCCTTCAGTGAAGTGGCACAAACTGACTGCACCCACACTCCACTGCAGTGGTTCTGAGTCTCCCCACTGCCTCTGTATCATGCTCCTCTGGCACTATGATCCTATGATGCAATGCTTGTTGCCTGTGTATATATTTTAGTTTGTTTTTTTTTTAAATTCAGAGTCTCTGAAATAATGCTGAAGCGACGTCCAGCCTGTCAGACTAGTTTATGGTGGTTGTTTTCATAGCATGAAACTGGAGGTATTTGGGTTGTGGTGGAGGACTGTGGAGCGATGCAAATCTGTCTTGTCTACGCTGCATTTGCAATGGTCTGTGGCACCCACTGTCCCTTAAACTGGACTCAGGGATTGCTTCACTGTGCTAGTTTTAGTCTAAGCTTCTCCTCTGAGTGACACCCAACACTAAGGCAGGAGTGTGCACTCAGTCAAGCAGTAGGGATGAACAAAGATGCTTCTCCCAGACTCTATTTTATTTAGCTGTATAGTCAGAGGAGTCCAGCTGCTGAGTTGTTCTCCCCTCAGCAAAATCTGCTTCCGGATCTACACAAACCCACCTTAGGGCCACTAGTATCAGTTTTTTCTAGAGATCACACCGGAATTCCTGTGCTCAGCCGCTGATGGCTGTGGTGCACAGGTCCTGCTGACACTGTGTACTCTCTGTTTGCCACTGGCTTGCTGACAGTCTGCAGCTGCTTTAGGTGGTTCTTCATTTTTATTCCAGTTTGGTGATAACAAGAAGTCCACACAAACTGCACTTCACAGAAGTAAGATATATTTGTCACCATTTCCTTCTTCTCAAATAGCCTGTTTCCCCAGAGTAGGGTCATCCTAGTGAGGCAGATTCAAGCATTTGCTTAATGCATAAAGATGCCCTTGCTATTTGTTTCAATTCAGTTTTATTTATATCTTTAAACAGAGTTTTCTATAATAATGCACTGAATGCTGCAAAACCTACATAGCCATGAGAGTACCCTTAGCTTGAGTCAGCTCCTGTGCTCTCCAGCAGATATCTTAAGTGTTTTACTCACCTTCATTCTATCTTCTTATAAGGAGTTTCCTCTTTCTGCCCTTCTTCCTTGTCTGCATGCCTCCAATTCTGTATGCCATACCAACCATTCTTTTAAAAGCGCACACCTCACATTTCCTATGAACACAAATTTCCTCTGATATTAGCATATTTTTGAACAAGGCATCAATTCATCTGAAGACTTTATGAATTCTTGTTGCCTTTTCAAATTAAATGAAAATATTTGCAACATTTTATGATAAGGAGACATGGCATATTCCTGTTTCATCATGATTCAAAGATTTGCAGTATTGTGGTTAGGCCTCTCGGCTCCATGAGGTTTGTTGGGTACTCTGTATAAGTTCTGCTGACAAGTTTTCTTGTACAGCACGTGACTTCTGTGAGAGTTCTTGTGAAATTTGCATTTCTCAAACAAAAAAATTTCATTATCTGCACCCTTAGAATGCCTGCCTAAATTAGCATGGCACCCAAGAAACTAAGCTTGCCAGCTTCTGCTTTCACATTTTTGTTTACCAATAGGTATAGAGATTTTTGTCCCTGGCTTTCAAATTTTTAAGAAGTTGGGAACAAAAGAGAGAAAACAGAGGGAATTCCCCTCTGAGTACATGTAATTTTCCATATAATAGCAGAGGCTTGACATTTTTCATAATCACTGTACCTTGCACAGACATTAAAACTTTGAATGGCCCCATGCAGTGCGAAAAATTATACCCCAGTCTTGCTCCTATGTTCCAAATTTCAGTTAAAACCTTTTATATGGAGCCCATGCAACCCTATCATCAAAGCTGAAAAGGCAAACCCTTCATCACATATTATTTAAAAGAATATTAGAATTTAATTTTCACTAATTCAGAACTCCTTTGTAAATTATTGGTTTAGGGTAAAAAACAGATTTTCCATTAAATCTGGTTTTGTGCAAAATCAAGATCAAAAAGAACGTGATAAAATGCTTTAGAATTTCACATAATTTAGGAATATTTTAGCAGCATCTCTATTGAACAGTCACCTTCTATTATTCTGTATTTCAGGTTCAGGGAGCCCTTCTATTCATGTGTTGACTACTAAAAGTATTATTTATTGTGAATTTTTCATGTTGTAAGTATTATATCTTTGCTATGTTCTTGCTAGCTACTGCAGAATCTTCTGGTGGGAATTTTGGCGTTAGAGGTGAGGAGATTATTTATTTTTCCAGATGAGCTTCTAAAAGAAGTCTGTTGTATTACAATTGATAGCTGTCATAATTAGGCAAATGGGTGGAGAACTTAATTAGTTGTCATTTTCTTAAAGAACATTACTAAAACATGCACATTTGAAAGGACGAAGGCAGCCTTCTAGGAGATTTACTTTCACTAAACGAGAGATTCGAGTAAATAAATTAGTTTTCATTCTTCATGGGCATATTTCTTCTCATCATTTTCATAGTAAGGGCAACATGAAGTCAGCAAAGAGAGACTTGAGAATTGGTAAAGCCAAGAAAATGCTTTTCAGGGATTTTTGAGCCAGAGGCAGACTTTATTAGGTAAATTATAATTAGACTTGTGTGAGTGCTTGAAGCATGCCTGTTTGGTCCCATCCCTTTTCCCTGCCCTGTATGAAAGATGGTCCCTGTCTGTCCCAGCACCCCTAGAGCAACAGTGGGAAAGAGATCATGGCCATCAATTCTGCTTGCCCTAACGGAGGAAGGGTGGGCTACAACTCTGTCTTATATAAGACCAGCTGTGGGATTCAAACTGTCAGACAGTCTTGTCATCCAAAATATGTTGAAGCTGCCACATTCACATCAGCTTTCCCAGTGAGTCAGAGCTTATCTGACATCCCCCACTGACGGTCAGAGTCTGACTTATGGCAGAATGTGTGTTAAAGTCACCATAAAATCCCTTGCAAGTCTTTCACCAGCCATAGTGCCACAGCTGACAGAACAAGCTTTGAATAAGGATTTTTATTTTCAAACTCATATTAATGCCCATGAAACAAGGTCAACAGAAATCACTGCATTTCTAGAAAGAGCACTGCTCATTACCACTAATCACAAAAATGAATCATCTGCAAGCTGCCTGCACTTGCAACTGTCTTGCTTAGCTTATTGGATGGCACAGTGCCTGCTCATGTGTTGTTTAGACGTAGTATAGGGAATAGGTGTCAGAAAAAATGATTTTACCAGGATAATTTAAATAGAACAACAACTGTTATCTTGTTAGCAATAATTTCCCTTTTGGTGACAGAACAAAAAAGCATTACTCTCCCATGAAGCTTTCCAGCCTGCTGGCACCTGCTCCCTGCTGCAGCATCAGGAAGTTTAGTCAGTCAGGCTCCTGGACTGCTGTCTCTGAGATGGGGACCATTCTTGCCAGGGATACCAGAACATCAAGAACATGTTTTCATCTTACTCAAATTGCAATTCTTGATTTGATATCAAAGACTAGGAAAATTTTCTAGCTAGCAGTTTGGGGTTTTCTCCTCTTCTGTCTCTTGCTGGAGCTAATTCTCTCCAAAGCACTTCATCTTTTCACCTGGACAAAATGTTCTGAACTTTTTGCAGTAAAGTTTTTGGATCTTCTGTAAGACCCATCTAGAAGGGGATTTCTAAAGAAGCCTAAGCATAACCATTGCTTCTGGGTTTAACCACTCTGAATCAGTTATGAGGGATACACTGATTGTCTCCTTACAAAGGGGTCAAATAATTGCAGGAATCTGAGTTTAATTAGCTCTTTCTGTCTGTTTTCTTTTTTTTTCTCTATTCAATAAATCAGAACTGTAAACATCAAAAAAACCAAAACAATTCTTGCTCAGCTTCTCATCATAGTGTAACACAGTCCAAACCACTTCTCAGCTCCCACTCAAAATTCAGAAAACAGAGCATCTCACTCAGAGCACCTGCCATCTTGCAGAATAGTGCCATATGTGATTATCTACAAGATTTATGTAGAGATGTAACACAAAACTTAAGACAGAGAGGAATGTTTCCTCTTACTGGGGGCTCTGGTTAGACACTGCGTAAAAATTGTGCAGGTACCTCCATGACCCCTTTTTTTTTGTCTTGCATCTTATTTTAATTATTGAGAAAGCATAAGTCAGAAAACATAAGACTGCAGTAAGGTTAAAAATACTTCAGCAGGGACTTGAATTATTGCAGTGCACTACCACTGCTTTGTTTTTGCCTTCATAATCCAATCATATATCTTGATAATGTCATTTAGTCATTTTAAGCATGCTCTGATTTCAAAACCAAAATGGGGATTTTTATTTTCTGTATCTCAGAAAATATGTTAAAAATATTATTGCAAATTAGTTTCTATTCCAGTTAGCAAATTTTTCTGTAAAGTACTCAGGCATCCAAGTTTGTGATCAAAGCCCATCTAATCGAGTTTTGTAAATTTTTAAAGAAGATCCAGAGAGAGGGCAGTATGTGTTTGTTCCATAAACTGCAGGAGTAAATGTTCTAAACTATATGTATTTAAAGAACTGACTGAAATACAGGCAAATTCATGACATTTTCCTATGAATCATTTAATTTGTTGTCGTTATGTTGGAGAAAAAAAAATACCTACTAGATTTTTTTTAACAGTAGCTGCCACCAAAACTGACTTCTAAGGAGAATTCATTAAAGTTTTTCCTCACATTTATTCTAGAGAAAGTTAAGGAAATAATGATGCTATACTTAGTGGGGATAATAAGAATGAATAGTACTATTCATAATAATCTTCATATCTATCATGCATTATCATATGAAAATAGACATCTAAAATTTTCAGCTACTTTCTTTATTCTCTCTCTCTCCTCTTTGTGCATGGGACACGCCATTGTTTTCAGTTTTTATATCTCAGTTGACTATGATGGCTAGCTAAATACTAGTATAACTAATCTGAAAAATTTTAGAGTCCTGAAAGTCAGATGTATCATCCAACTGATCAACTGGAAATTCTTTGGAGTGAGGTTGTATAACCACAGAAGACTTATTAATTAAAAGAATTTTAAAATAGAATATAGGTGCAGCTTTTGCTGTAGTCCCAAAGCTACAGTAATTTATCAGCTGGAAGAAGTGTTAACAGGGACCTGAGTTGATTGAAATGAACAAGACTTCATATGCATCTTGAAATTTTAGCATAATTCTCTAGTGCTATTCATCTTGGCGACAGAGAAGAACTTTCCTGATGTTCTGCTGCTAATAAATACTATTTAATCCATCTAAATTTATTGCTGGTAGGATACTCTGTTTCTAAATTTAAAGAGCTTAAGCAGATGTCCCAAGCACGAAGGAAAACCTGCTCAAATATTCTCAAATGAGAAGTCCCAAATGTACAGCTACACAGATTCCATAGCTCAGGGAGAGGAAAACAGTACAAATGAGTCTTTGAAAGAATGGAAAAATAACGTGACTCCCGACCTGCAAACAGAGCAATGTTTTTGATTTTGATGACAATTTTAATGATATTTGTGTTAACATTACTTTACTCTGCTTGAGACTTGTCCAGGCTTGACTCCCATAAGCATACAAGAGCACAGGGCTTGTAAGAGAAAGAGAATTAACAAAATGGAAATCTGTAAACTACATCAGTGCCAAATTGAACTGGTAGGTGGCAACATGAATCCAGTCTTGCGTATTACAGAGGAGGTGAGAAAGGCAGCACAGTTTCTTTAATCTCACGCTTTCTCTTCCTGCTCGTAGGAAGATCCCAAGTGGTTTTCTCACAAAAAGACATCAAACTCTTCCCAACTGGTTTCTATTTTTTTTGTGGGGAATGAAGCAAGTGGGAGGAAAGAATACAGCATTGTTCTGCATGGACTGGAATTGTTTCAGAAAAACTGCTTAACCTCATAAAAAATAGAGTCTTTGAGTCTAAAACATTTTGTGGAAATATATCTAGTCTAGAGCCAGAGGTCTCCCAGGGTCTAAAGGAAGGAAATGAATTTTCAGAGGAGGTGAATTATCATCCCAAGAGATAAGGGGCAAGTTCCAGGGGGAAATTTATATGCTTCAGTGCTCAGTGTTACAGTTGTTGGTGGCCTGGTGCCAGTCCCAGGCGTAGAACGGCTTCAGGAGTGGCATTTGCACCCCTGGCTCAGGTACATATGCTTTCCTTGTACTGAATGTAGTGAACACAGGGAGCTGGGGATGCTGAGGAAGTGGGAGCAAGCCACTAAAGTTGCTGGGAAGGCATGTTTCTGAAGGCATGCAATTCTTTAGGACACAGGTGAAGTTTCTCACCTATTTTTCCACTTTTTTTTTTTAATTAGCAAATTTCACCTCCATGAGGATACAAGAAGAGTAGACTTCCTGAGTTAGACTTTATGTAAAATGAAACACTTTCAAACAGATGATCTTCAGCAATTAAAAAAACTACATCTATGTGTTGCATAGTCTTTGGGTGGCCACCAGGTACCCACCTATCCACACTATCACTCCACTTCCTCAACTGGAGAAGGAAGAAATTATTATGAGAGTATCATGACCTGAGCCATCTAAACCCAATACAACCTGCCATGCCAAAACTAATGGAAGAAAGAGAGGGACAGGTTAAAAAAAAAAAGGAACAAAATGAAACAAACAAACAAAAACCTAAACAAATAACAAAAGCAAAGGAAAAAAGACTACAAACAACGTGTCAAAGCTGGGGAGGGCAACAACTATTCATTTGACCATTTGCTCTGACTGGTGAAAGGCTGAGGGCCTGGAAAGGATGAATAGCTGAAGATCTGCCTTCCAACAATAAATTTTCTTGTGTTTCTTCAATCCTTTCCACCAGTTTGCTGTATTCCACTCTGCTGGCGTGGTTGAGGAATGGAAAGGAGGAGGTGAGTCATCAGTGACATGCATAGAAAGTGTGCAGTGAAGAGTGGCTGTGCCACAGAATAGATGCACTCCTCTGTGCTGCCCACACACCAGTGCCCAGCTGCCCACAGCACCCCAGCTCTGCTTTGCTGCCTTAGACAGCTCAGGCAATCACCTGTCTCTCGTGGTGGTTTGGAGTTAGGTGATGGCTGAGGGCACAGCCACAGGGACCAGGACAGCTGGACATACAGGACTGCCTCGCCAAGCAGACACATCCATTGACAACATCTGTCTGAAAATGACCAAGCCAGGTTTGGACAGAGCTTTGAGCAACCTGGTCTAGAGGAAGATGTCCCCACCCATGACAGGGGTCTGAAGAAAGGTGATCTTTAAGATCCTTTTCAACCCAAATCATTCTTTGGTTCTACGACCCTACAAGCACTTCTCACTCTTAAGGTGTCTGTATCAATCAGATCCTTAACTCTGCGATGAGGTGGGGAATGAATGTGTGTTAGGAATTTATTTTCACTTCTGTCAGCAGCTTCTATATCAGCAGTTTGGCATTAGAAATCGAGGTTTAATTGGTGAATAACCTGCCAATCACATTTTACAAATGCACAGGAGGTACTTTTAAATTTTTGCATTCTTGAAACATTTGTGATCTTTTTCACATATCTTTTAGCCTATCTCTCTCTTATTACTTGAATAAAAGAAGTGGGAGGATGAAAAAGAGAACAGCAAGGGCTTGAGAATCTTGTTATAAAGATACAGAACATCATCTGTAGGTGGTGATATAAAAAATTACATGAAATGTTCCTCTCTGTTACTGTATATAGATATGCCTGGTCAAAGTCTGCCACTACAAACACCAGGATATAACCACTTTGCTGAACGTCATTATCTTGCTTTCACCAGCAGCTTCAATTCTAAGTCTGACGTTGAATTCCTTAAGTCTTTCTGAGTGTTTTTGGCTGTCTCAAGAATTAATTTATCAGTCACTGGCTTTTGCAATCACATGCTCATTCCAGCTAAAATTGCACTAGAAAGTTGTTGCCTGAGTTACTTTATATGTACTTTAACTCCTCTCCCTTCAAGTCAGTTGCATGCCACTCTGAATTGTGATCTGGTGTTTGCTTTCAGTGCAGCCACCTGGATGGTTTTGATCTTATTCTACACCCTGGCTTTACAGATCACTGCCAAATTTTTCATCCTGTTTCTCATTTTGGGGAATTTTTGTCCTGTCACACTTCTGGGTTCCAACATTGTCCTGCTTTTTTTTTACCTCACCAGTTTGGTGACATTCTATTTCCAGAAATAGCTTAGTCAGAAGTAAAGACTCAACCCTTCAAACAGCATTTCATCAGGTAAGTATCTGAAAAAATTTACTAAAACATCCTTCAGTGCTGAAATATTCATCTATCAGTTCATATAAAATAAGGTTTTTTCTGACACTTTAGGATTATCCAAGAGAAAATAGGACTGTCTAGAAAGACATTTTTGCAATGAGGTATTGATTTTGAGGAAGTTTTTGCAATAGAAATGTTTATGAGATCCAAGGCAGTCTGGTCACTTCTGATGGAAGATTGGAATAGACATCTGAAATGAAAACCTGGTATTGATCTGAAAAAGACGTCTTCAGTAGGGTGCCATTTTTGAAACCAAAAAGATAACGTATTGTTCCAATGCAAAACACGAGCCCATTTCCAAACCTTAAGTGCTCATAAAATTGCCAGACTGTTAGTTGCTAATGAGTTACAGGTCAAGAGGGACTTGTGGTTATGAAGATTAGATGTTTTTTTACTCATCTTTTTCCTAACAGAATGTTCTCTCTGAAGAGGGGAATCCCTGAATGGCAGGAAGCAGTGGTGTCATCTCTGTCACAGTGTTTACTGCAAATGGCTGATACATCATCCTTGTTCTCAAGACAATGGCACTTTGAAGGCAGTGGAAGATTACTCTATCTACTAAAATCATCCTGAAGTTCAAGGCTGGCTGCAAGCCTGGGCAAACCGCACTGCTCCCCAGAAAAAACAGACTGTTGGGGCATCAGCACAGCACAGGCACTGCTTCTGACTTCTCCCATTTCTGAGCCCTGGGAAGCCAGGCTGGCTGCTGCCACTGCCTCTGCAAATGCAAGGTGTGTGCAAAATAGGCTATCCTTGGAGGAGGATGGGGACACATGGTGGGAGCACACTCTTTCAACAGCACCAGCAATTGCTGTGTCTGCAACCCTGCAAGTGTCTGGAAAGAGCGGGACAAGCTGGATTTCTCAGGCTCTCACATTCTCTCTGGTTCCCCCAGCCTTTCCTGTTCCAGCAGCAGAAGCATCATGGCTTTGTTTTATGTCAATGAAATTCAACTTTCTGTGCCTTCCTAAGAAGCCATTTCCTGAGCCCCAGCTCTGATAAAGACCTAACATCATCATTAGGGACAAAAATAGTGTGGTGGGCTGACCCCAGCTAGCAGCTAAGCCTGCAACCAGTTGTTTGTTCATGCCCTCACAGCAAAAAGGGGGAGAGAATCACAAGGTAAAAGTGTGGAAAACTCATAGGTTGAGATTAAAATTTTGATAAGTGAAGAAAAATAACAAAAACAAAATCAAGTGATGTAAAGGCAATCTCTCACGAGCAGACTGGTGCCCAGCCAGTCTCAGAGCAAGGGCTGCTTCCCTGGGCTGTAATCCTTAGCACAATGCTACAGCAGATGGAACATCTCTTTGGTCAGTTCAGGCCACGTGTCCTGCCTGAACCTCCTCCCAAATACTTGTGCATCCTCAGCCTACAACAGCTAAGCCACCAATGTGCTATCAACACTGCCCTGGAAACAAATCTTGAAACACCTCACCCCATGGGCTGCTTACCGCAAGGTATTTCCATCCCAGCACTCTTAGGAGCAGCACTGGGAATTTTCAGGGAGATATTTATCAAGGCTAGTAAGTAGGGAAAAAAAAAAAAGATAGTTTCGGGTAAAAGCATAAAATGGGGTTAAAATAAAGTTGAAATATTTGGTTTAGATTCATGTTGTTTCAATGTGGTTTTTATTGCATATAGCAATACTGAGTCCCTTCTTTGTTTCAGAATCACAAAACATTTTTGCAAATCTTTTTCCTTTTTAAAGTTAGAATGAACTGAAACATACTTTTGGTAGCAGTTGGGAATTGGACTAGCAAGGACCAAAATTTATGAGCTTAATTTTGTGTTCAAAATATTCATGTTTCTGGGTTTGCAAATATTTATTTTGTTTCCTTTACTGATATGGCAGATATTTTTTTCCTATTTCTTCTATGAAAATATTCTCACTAACGAAGATCCATTTGCTTTTATTTTGCATCCAGTTATCTTCAGTTTTTCTTTATATATTTTTGATCAATATGATGAAACATTTGGAAAACTTTTTTTTTTTTCATTCCTGAGATTTTTTGATGTGTATTTTTCTTGGGGTTTACATCTATCTCCAAAACACTGGAAAATGTACTGTGGACATACATCATAGTAAATGAATGAATAAACTCTTTGCATCAGGCACTTAACATCACAACAACCCACTCACTTGTCTCTTGAAAAATTCCCAAATAACATCATTTACATCATTAATTATTATTTCATTTTCCTTGTAAATGTTTAAGAAGGGTGCTGAAAAAAGAATTCGGACTTTTTTTGCATAAAGGAAAGGGTTTAAAAAATTCCTAAGCCCCCAAGAGACATTAGCCCCTGAATTTGAAGCCTGTGTAGGTGACATTACTCTCAAAGTTCTTTAAAATGTGTTTTAACAGGGGCTCTCTTTGGGGACCATTTTAAGGCAATGAAACCAAGTAAAGCCTTGACAGCAGGTTCACTAAGTATGGATGGGCACATCCCAGGGACGAAGGCAATTCTTTCTGTTTAGTCTATCTTTTGAAGCTCTCTCTTCTTCTAATCTTCTGGCAATACTCTAGCTGTCGCCTTTGAGTAAATCTTGCAAAGATTTTTCCCCGTAGTAGAAATAAAACCTCGTGTTCCTTAGGAGTGGAGAAATGTATGCAGGTAGGTAGCCAGGCAATCTCCCTGGCTGTGCTGTGCCATGCCATAATTGAGGGATGCTGCATGCTCAACAACTGTCAGTACAGCTTCTCCTAGGAGCTTTAAATTGCTCTCTTGAAATCCAGTTGCGAGGGCTCCTTGTCTTCTGTTTGAGTATGCAAGCTGAAACAAGGCACATAGCAGAAGGCAGAGCTAAGCTCAGTCACTCTCAGCTCCAAATCCTGACAGTTATGTAGGGTAGATTTAGTTAAACAGAAATGCCACTTAAGAGAATTTAAAAATTTTGGATTCTTCCAAATACTTAAATGTACCATAAAACTTTGCCTGATTAACCCTCTGTTTTATTCAAGTTCTGGAACCTTATCCCATGTAATTTCATATCTTACCAGGACATTGCTTTGTAGAAATCCCTTGGGGAAAATTCAGCTTCTTATAAGGTCTGTTAGGGTCCTTGGAATTTTTCCTATGTTTTTAAGGACTTCAGCAGAACAGGTATTTTGCCTCTCTTATATGTAATACATAGTTATTCTGAGGATGATTAATCTACTTTGCTGATGAAGTTTCAACTCTCTTACTTTGATAAGCATTAATAGCATATGCTTGTGTTGTTACTAGATATCTAAGAAACTTTTTATTATTTGTCATACAGTACAATCAAGCTACTTTTAGTCATCATGAACAACTGACTTAGCTGTGGAAAAATGTATGCTTCTAAAATTGTGATGGTATGTCATCAGCATAAAAACATGAGGACATTGTACTGAGACATAATGTTTTTCATCCTTTAAAGCAAAGCCAAGCTTTTGGCTATACTACCTATAGCATCTACATTATGGAACAAAGCATGTTTATTTATTAAGTAAATTCGTGCCGTTTAAAGTACCTCTTCAGAATGGCTGTTATGGAAAATGCACTAGAAGAATAAAATGAGCAAAAGGAATCACACTTCTTGTAACAGCACTGGGAGAAGGAATGTAAAAGTAAAAGGTGGCAGTTTCATTTTGGATGACATGCCTGAGAATAGGAACAAATCTGTGTACCCTCTCCTGTTTCTGGAAGTCACTGGTGGCATACACAGCTATGAGACCTAAAAGAGTGCCTCCTCTTTATATTTGATGTAAAGGGCTTCAAAATTACTAGATTCTTGATAAGTGCCGTTTTTCATATGAAAGCACAAAGTTAATCATAATTGCAATTCTAGTGCTGGTGGATTTGCTAAATTTGCTTGAAAAAAACCCAAACAAAACACAATCATTGACTACTGTTTTATTTTCTGACAATGGGCTGTATAAGTAAGTGAAATACTAGTCCTGGTTGTTACCTTCATCATATAAAAAATTATGAACAATTAGCTGGGGTTTTTTTACTCCGGGGTTTTGGGTTTTTTTTGCCCCTCCAGTAAGTGCTTTCCAGAACTTTCCTAACTAGGGAAGATGAGAATTTAAAATGTCTCTGTAAACAAAAATCTTTCTATATGCTGCCTACTACAGATTTATTTTCTTTTCGTTTTTATTCCAACTCTGTTCTTGCACTGTATGATGTTATTCAGTTACCAGTGAGACCTGCAGCATCAATGAAATGGGGTAAACAAAAAAGCCCCAGTCCTGTCCCTACAAAGAAAAAATTTCGTCTGCAGACCATCAGATCTCTGAAGACTGTATAAATATATACAGACTACTCTGGAGCTGTGCTTTTGCATGTACAATACAATTACCACACTAGCTTGTCATGGTAATAACTCACATTTCATTTACTATTACTAGGATTCAATATTTAGACTGTGCCAGTCTTAGTCTGCAGAGGCATTCTGCTAACAAAGGGCAGAACAATACTGCAAAAAAATTTAAAACAAGGGAAAAATAATGAGTTGTCTTATAAATGCAAACGACACCTAGCAAATGGAAGTCTGGAACAATATTAATTTTGTTAGGAATTAAACCAATATTCCCTGTCCAATCCATGTCTCAAACACGGATTTCACTTCAACTATTCTATTTGCCCAAATCACTTGGTATGTCTTGAGAGAAATTTGCTGTACAAATGAATGCTTTATCATATTCTTTTGCATATACCTGTAGGAATTAACATATCTCTTTTAAAATGTCCCTTGCTGTGTCTTCTTTCATAGGTCTCTGCTCAGGCTGGCCAGCCTATGTGGCTGATGTCAGTACTCATGTGCTGTAAGCATAGCTGTGTCCCCACTGCTCCTGCAAAATAGACTTGGGTTTGGGATGACCCCAGGGTTTTAGGCATATCTAGCCAGCAGCTTTATCAGCCTCCAGTCTGCAGGAACACGGGTGTTGCTGATGCTCCTTTTTAAAATCAAAGTCTTCTGTAGTTTGTTCAAGTTAGCATCCTGAGCTTCATGTGGGTTTTCCTTTAATTTTATAATTAATATATGGACAAGCTCTTGCATATTTCAAGCAACATTGTACTAGGCTGACTTTTTTGTCCTTAACAGCTAGATTTATAGGTTCATATTGTAATCATGAAAATTACAACCCACTGACTACAGCTTCACCATCAGCCTAACTCAGTGTTAGATCCTGACTTACTGAAGGCTCCCAAAATTACTTTTTCGAAACTTCTGCAATATAGCAAAGCTCTAGGGGTTTGCAAAGAATTATCAGATCTAAACAAGTGGTAATAGTTTTGAACAGAAATAGAGTACGTTTAGATTAGATATTAGGAAGAAATTCTTCACTGTGGGGATGATAGGCACTGGATCAGGTTGCCCAGAGAAGCTGTGGACACCCCGTTCCTGGAATTGTTCAAGACCAGGTTGGATGGGGTTTTGAGCAACCTGGTCTAGTGGGTGTCCCTGGAAATGGCAGGTGGACTGGAACAAGATAATCCTTATGGTCCCTTCCAACATAAACCATTTTATAATTCTATTATTTAAGTTTTATAAAAGACTTGGAGAAAAATAAAGAGAAAAGTTGCTGTTCAATGTGTAGAAAATTCAGTGTTGGGTGGGTGGGTGTTTTTTTTTTTTGTAATGGAATAGAAGAATATTTTTCAAGATCTCCATTTTTACCTGGAGAATTATGTAAGTTTAACATCTATTAGAAATGGAAAAATGTGATTTCTCTTAAATAAGCTAAGATCCTTTCCATGTAGTTCACAGTTTTCTAACTATTATCATTAATACTATTAATGGAATAAAGGTATAATTCATGGAGTAATATTTTTGGAAATATTATTCGCAGAATAGGAAAAACTGGTGTGCAATTGTTTTTGCTCATTCAAGGAAAAGGGCCTTTCTGATTACATCCAAAACTACGTCACATATTTGCATAATGGTGCATTACATGGCCACATTAGAGACTTGCTGAAAATAACCAGAAGGCAGTGTCTTACTTGCTCTAACATTTGGTTCATTAGCAGGCTTATCATTTTAAGGCTAAGCTAGAGAGATACATGCAAATATTCGCTATTCTTAATTCACTTGCCAAACTATCCTTTTCCCATCTTGTTTAAAATCTGGCAGAGTTGTGCAGGAAAAAAACTAGGGGACTTTCTTGATGGCAAACTGATCATGAGTCAGCAAAGTGTCCTTGCAGCAAAAGCCAAGAGCACCGTGGGCTGCATGAGGAGGGAAGCATTGCCATCAGGTGGAGGAAGGTGATCTCTCCCCTCTACTCTGCACCGGGCTCTCCAGTAAGAGAGAGACATGGACATACTGGAGCAAGTCATTCAAGGGCTGGTAAAATCATGGAGAGTTTGGAGCAGGAGAAGGCTGGGAACCACTGGAACTGTTAAACAATTATGGCACCGTGATAAGATAGAATCGATTTGTTTGGGCACAATACTGGGACATGCCCTCACACTGATGCTTTTTTCTACACCTCTCCTGTCCTTTTTTTTTTTTCATCCTTTTGATATTTCCACAAATAAGATCATATTCACTGAAGCTACCGAGACTAATTGAGTGTGGAGAAAAGTATTTTGACAGAGATGCTCCATGTCCTTTCTTGATTATTGAATCTAAAGAACAGATGATCTCTGGTTCACTTCTCTGGGATTAGAAGCTGCCTTCTTCCAGCAAGGAAAAGCTTTTTTCACGTAGAATATAATATACATTGTGTCTCTACCCTCATAAATTTCCTGATATTCTTCCTAGATTTCAGAAAATCATTTATATACTATACCAAGTATAACCCCTTTTGACTTCTGTTTAACATCATCAGTATTGGTCCTGATGCCAAATTACACAGGCTAGATGTGTCACATTTTTCTCTGGACCTCTTCTTGGGCCCTTCCAGAACCACAATGTATAATATGACTTTCTGACTTGGGAAGGGAGTTTTTTGTTTTTTTATTTTATTTTATTTTATTTTAGTTTAGTTTAGTTTAGTTTAGTTTAGTTTAGTTTTAGTATTGCTAGCTGGATTGGAGCAAAACTGCAATAATGCAGGAGAACAAGCCTTCTGGAAATTGGTAATTTGAGGTCCAGGTTCACTCCCCAGTCTTGTTTTTATTGTCAGCATAGATGTTATCTCAAATAATGAGTATCAGGAAAGGGATTTTTTTTAAAGCAGATCTTTCAATGTTCTTCTGCATTAAAAGGGACTACAGACTTTTCTCACTGCATCTTAAAGGCACTGCAGGTTTGGGAATGACTTGTAACTCTTGTGAGCTTCAGATTAATTTTGTATTCAAGCTGTAAACTGAAACAGTCTCAGGTTGTTTTTTAGCTGCACTCCAGTTGTGCAGGTAGAACATGGATGTTGACTGCTGTTTGCAATTAAAAATGTTTTTTAATCATTTATCAAGACATGTTTCATAATGGAGTATACATAAGAATGCAGAGATATAATTTATGATAAATTAGTTATGTCTGAATAAAAGTTTCAATGTCAAAAAAAGTAAAACAGATCTAAGTTCAAAATTAGTGACTGGAGCTATGTGTAATTTAAAGGATACTGACAGTACTTATTCCAGCTGAATTTGATTTTCCTCTCAAATTGCTCCACTGAGTTTATAGATTGACTTTCTACCAAAAACTGAAACTGTGTCCACACATCTTACTTTATAGATTTTCCTTTCAAATTGTTGTTTCTGGGCAGATTTAGTTGTTGAGTGTCTGATGGACAGGTTTTGCTTCTGGTGTTTTTGGGGTTTTTAAAGTATTTTTCATTTCCTTTTTAACATTTTGAAAAATTATGAGACATACTTTGATAAAAAAAGAAGAAATTACATATTAGACAAGACTGATTTAAATAAAAAGGGATGGAAAAATAAGCATTTATCTAGTACACCTAACTAAACTAGGTGTACTAGATAAGTACTAGAGAACTATGTGCTTTATCATGTTGATTAGTAGTTTCAGAATTCAGATGAAAGAAATTAAGAAATCTCATAGTTTATATTTACAATGAAAGCTTTATTTTGAAACACAAAGGACTAAAATTTGCAGTTGTCTTAGTCATGCCTTCAAAATGAGTATATCGCTCGTTTAGTATTTTGATTTGATCACATGCTTATATTTTGATATTCCTGGCTTGAAACTCTGCTGTTGGAACAGTAGTTCAGCCTGTGCCTTCCTACCAATAAACTGATCCTTGTATTGCACATTGGGTAGTTATAACTGTGATCACCTCATTACACTGTGTTAGTAGTAGCTTCTTTTCTTGCAAAGAGACATACTTTCTCCCTCTGTAGTTTCAGTAAGACTGGAGTGGAAAGCTCAGACTGTGGAGACTCAGCATGGCTGTCCAAATACTGGACTTGAAGATGTTTCTCTTTTGCTTAGAGCTCTGTCAAGCAGTCAAGACATCTACAGCAAAATCACATCCCAGACTTCTGTTGTTGCATAAAGGGGTTGAGTTCAGATAAGAGTAAGGGAATAACAGACAAGAAAAAGTGATAAGAATTCTACAGGCTTTAATTTCCTTTCAACTTTTTTTTCTTGTCCAAACTGTTGCTAAATTTAAAATTCATTAAAATCCAACCTAGAGCAAGGGACCCATAGGTCTGCCTACATTGTATTGCTTGAGTCTTCAAAAACTGATCTGGAACAAACACTCTAATAAAGAAGCATAATTTATATTGTCAGGAGAAGGATCAAGAATACGTGTAATGAAGACAGGTCCAACCCTTGTACAGCTCTTGTGGAAAAAAAGGATACCAAAATTCTAGTCATTCTAGAGTTTTTTCAAAATATTCAAAAGGATATTTACTTTAGAAAGAGATAGGGGGGAAATCAGGGAGACATTTCAGACTCTGTTGGTTACTGCACTCCCCCAGAGACTGTCTCTGACAAGTTAGGCGTTCTCTGCCAGTATGGCTATAACCCAACAATTTAAACACAGCCACAAAGTCCTGACTGTCTGGCTCTTCAAGATCTATGCAGCTCTAGTTGCCAGTGTTTAGGAAAGCTGAATTCAAACCAAGATAGGTATAGAGGCAGGCTATTGTGATACTTGTGTAAATAGGGAGTCTAAAAAAAAATAGTAGAAGAGTTTGAATTATTCAACCAATGAAACAAAGACCTGAACAGATATGCTTATCATCTGTCAACACACTGAGAAGGACAGATAAACACCAGGGAAGGAAAAGAGCTACCTAAGGACAGTTTTGCTACTAGTACATATATATGTTTTAATGAGCCATGAATAGATTTAAGTGGGAAGTTCAACTGACATTCCTAATTAACAGAGAATAGTAATACAAAAAAAACCCCTTTCACTTTGAGAAGCTGGGAAAAAAATAAAGCATTTTAGAGTGGAGTTTGATCAGTATATGAAAGGGATTATGCAATGTAGTTGCCTGCAAATCCGTCTTTAGGCACCGGCAACAGTAAGCAGTTACTTAGCTTATCAGATTTATTTACAGGGGTTAGGGAGAACAAAATTTGGCTCCAGACCTAAGTACTTAATGCATACTGTCTTGGCTTTTGGCTTTTTATACCCTTAAATACTACAAGCTTCCTGACAAGCAGAGGCAACAAGCTCATGCCTTAAATACCTATCACTGGTTTTGTTCTCAGAGGTGTCTGACAAGGCCTCCAGGGTGGGCCAGTATCATATCACAGCATCTCATCATATCATCAGAGTAGACCCCAGGCTTCTCTTCCCTCACTGCCGTGATTTCAGCACACAACTCAAAACTGTGTGCTCAGTCATGCTGCTGCAGACCTCAGAGGGGTCTGTTGAGATCAATGGCTACTTAAGTCTGCTCAAAAGGAGCTGTGTGCATGCATGCATGCATCTCTCCTTCAGCCTCCTTCTGTGTTGTCTCTGTGCTGATGAGACAACTCTTCACTTCTCCAGCAGAAGAGGATAATCAGCCTGAGTGACACAATCATGGGATCCAGAGAGGGCCAACTTGAGCTGTAGCTGGCAGTATGCACACCCACAAGCGACAGTCTCATTGTGAAACTGGATCATATTAATCTGGCAAAATAGATTGCTGACAAAGATTGAAGATATTCCTGTCCCCATTCCAGATCATGTCTATTTTCCATTACTTCAACCCAGTCTCATGCTAGCTAGAAACTCAGGCATCATCTCAAGGAGCATGCCACCATCATGTCTTGATTGCACAGGATGTTCCTCCAGCCATTGATTTCCAAATAGTTTGGAAGAAAATTAATTCCCTGTGAATTTCTCTTCTCCTATAGAATGAATTTAAACCTATTTTGTATTATTTTGTTTTTTAGGCAAATTCCCTAACAATACTGAAGTATTCCAATATGAAGTGCCTTGAGGGGAAGCCGTGTGAGGAGCAGCTGAGGGCACTTTGTCTGTTCAGCCTGGAGGAGACTGAAGGGAGACCTCACTGCAGGTACAACTTCCTCAGAAGGGGAAGAGGAGGGGCAGGCACTGATCTCTGCTCTGTGGGGACAGTGACAGGACACAAGGGAATGGCCTGAAGTTGTCAGGGAAGGTTTAGGACGAATATTAGAAAAAGATTCTTGGTGGTTGGGCACTGGAACAGCTCCCCAGGGAAGTGATCACAGCACCAAGCCTGACAGAGCTCAAGAAGTGTTTGGACAATGCTCTCAGGCACAGGGTGTGAATCTTGGGGATGGTCCTGTACAGGGCTAGGAGCTGGACTCCAATGATCTGTGTGGTCCTGTCCAACTCAGAATATTGTCCTGTCCAATATCCTGTGATTCTGTAATATGGCAATATTTGAAATGTGAGTAGAATAGTAAAGAGTGTAGTAGTAACAGAATACAGAGTAGTTAAGAGTGCTTCTTCTGGTAGAAAAACTTGCTCCTTGGTCATTAGCTCTTGGTCACATGCTGTCAGTTTATACTGACCTGCCTGTTGGGCAGCTGCACAGTGAGTCAAGCTGGGGTCTGAGCAGGGCTAGAAAGAACGTGGGAAAATGTGAATGCATTTGCTGAGCTGTTTCACTATGTGACTGCACAAAACTGGTGTAGGAACAAGTGAAGGAAGGAATAATAGCTGCTTAAACAAGAAAGAATTAGTTGTTAAGCTCAGCTTGAGGTGTAACTGAACTGTTCGGTATGAAAATTATCTGGGGGCTGAGAGAGAAGTAGAACAGTAGACAGTCTGCAGAAAAATCCTTATTTATGGGGAAAAGGGCATGATAGAGGCTAGTTAAGTTGGCAGCAAATGGAGCAAAAGGGTGCTGTGAAGGGTGAGTAAAGAAAATGCTTAAGAAAGATTAAATTATCGCCAGAAAATAGGATACATCAGTATACACAATATTTATGACACAGATAAATTATTATCCACCTAGAAAATAGAATGAAAAAGTAGCAACTGAAAGATGCCTTGAGGATTCCAGATACAGCTACTGTGAGTAGGAATTGGGTAGTACCTCGTGTATGGGTAATTGGCCTCAATGCATTTCCAGAGAAGTACATTTACTGTTAATCATATAAAAAATGTCTCTGGCATTCAATTTTATCTATTTCATCATCTGCCTGAGAATTATTTACAAAGTACAGGCTGGTATTTCATGCAGAAACTGAAGATGACAGGCATTTTCAGTACCAGGCTTGGCATAAGCAAGATACATTTCTTTAAAATATTTATTCAAGAAGCCAGGGAACAGTTATCAGATTCACTGTCCCTTAAAAATAACAATTCTGTGAATATTACTTAAAATCATCCTTTATAAAACAGTCACTTCTTTTGGGTAAACAGTTCTGTGAGACTAACTGCATGTAATTCACCAGTAGATACATAATTATAACTATACATCCCACAGTGACTTCATTTGTGGTAAATGTCATGCAGGAAATGAACAAAGAAATAGAATTATATTAAAAATGAAGTGTAACTACAGTGTCTTAAAATCAGTTTCTCAAATCATGACTCTCTGGCCTGTACATTACAGGAGTTTGACAGTCCAGGTTATAACTTGGAAAATTATTTCTATGCCTCTGTTTTATGTAAATTACATCCTCTCCTGGGCTCAGTAGTTTTGGCACATTTTATCACCCTGAGTAGGTTGGAGTTTGTTAGTTTTGCCTGCTTAAACTAAGGCTGGAGGTTTTTATGAGCACTCCAGTGGTACATTAGGCTTATTTTTTCCTGCTTGTTTTAAAACGACTTTTCATAACAAAGAGAGTAGTGCAATAGGTCTCTTGTAGCTGCAAGGGCTCCTCAGGACTAGAATGTCTTATCAAATAGTTTCTGAAAATCTGGTACATTCTCGAGCAAAGAAGCGGCATGAACCAGCACCCTATCTAAGCACCTAGTTGTTTAAACTATTTAGAGGCATTAACCAGTAGGTGCACTGGATTTTCATCCATACCACACATTTTGGCTTTGAACTGTGGAGAATGCTTTAAATATATACATCTTAAGGTAATCAACACTTCAGACAGGAAATACGTTAAGCTAGGTAGCCAGGTCCTAGAGAGCAGTCCGTTTAGAAGTAGTGTTAGGCTTGTGGGGCTACATTTTTGGAAGTGATTTGTAGCCTAGGAATAATAGGGAAAGCCTAAGAAAACACAAGTTAGAAGTTAAAATGAAGGACTTAATACTTTTAAAGTGTTAAGTTATTAATTTGCAAGTCCTTCTTTACCAATCTTCCCAGAGAGAAGCAGTTTTGGAGCTGTACTGCAGCAGACATTACAGAGCTAAGAACTCTTAATAAATATGTAAAAGAGTGAGGGATGTGCTGTACCAAGAATGGAACAGTTTACGTACCCTTCCACTAAATCTGGTAGGGATGAAGTTTGACAGCTTTGTAGAAGTGTAAGAACTACCTGATAATGTGGCAACACCTCCAGCAGTAAATAAAACAGGCCAAGGGCTGGTCTCTGTCTGGGGGCCACCTGGCACAGCATATCCACAGGAGTGAGTTCTCTTACATCCCTAAACAAGGAGGCAATATCCATACCACCTTCAGGATGTGGTCATCTGCTCACTGGAAACCTAAGATACCACCTAGAAAAAATGCCACCTGGCCTAGGGCAAAGTCATAAAGCATGATAGCAAATTAATGGTGGGAACAACTACATGCCAGCACACTGACAGATCCCCTGGCCCTGATGGTTTATCAGTACAGGCTTAACCAGAGACTACAGTGGAGAAGATGCCTAGAAACCATAGAATTACAGACAGCAAAGAGGGCATCTGAGGCAGTAGATATATTTAGGTTTGGGTTGGATAAGACTTTTCCTCACCGAGCTTCATAGGGTTGGGCATAGGTTTAAGATTTGGTAAAAAAAGCAGGGTTCAAATCTCAGATGGTGTTCAAGAAACCTTAGAAAAGTAAGTAAGCTCCAAGTGTCCAAGGACATATTTTCCTTTTTAATGGGAAAGATTGATTTTGTGAAGTGTTAATGACATTTAAAGTGAGAGATGACTGCTGCATTTTCTTTCTTGGCTCCTACTGTATATCTGCTGAGATATATGGTATATAATTGTCAAATACCTTCTAAAAGCAAGGTGATAAACAAATATATGTGAATCACCAACCCACAAGCAATCTATCAACAGGATAGTGATGTACTGGATCATTTTTCAAATCCTACTATATTTTACAGGCATCAAATATTCATGACAGCTTAAAGGTAAAAAAGGTTTGTCCAAAGCTGTGGCGAATTTCAAATGTGTCTTTTCCTTCAAAGGTTGTCTTTTCAATTTTCATTTAACATCCTTATTATAATATCACTGTACATTAATGTAAATTATTACATAGTCTGTGGAAAGACCTTTCTATAAATGGAATCTTGAAATCTATTCTCCAAAAAAAAATGATGTAGTTTAGTGGAAGTGAGTTAGAGGTGATTGTTTGCTCATATGATGTTCCTAAAGAATTTGATCCGACTTTGGAATAGATTATGAATATTCTGCATGAAATACTTAAGAGCAAATCTAAGAAATGTTAACTTATTTTTACAGTAGCCAACATTAGTTTGTATTTACAGTTCTACAGATCATACTGAACTGCATTACAAAGTTGTTACCAGGGCAGAGTTCAAAGGCAGATATTTTAGGAAAGGCAAAAGCACTCTGTGGTCACAGAACAAGAAATAAATCTCTAGTCCTTTAATTAAAAAAAAAAAAAGAAAAAGAGAGGGAGAGATCAGAACACCTAAAGATTTTGTATTTACCTACAATTTTATATGTTTAAAACTTAGCTGGTCAAAATTAAATCTGAAAGTGGGATGAATTTCTGTAACAGACCAAATGTTGAACTTGACATGATGCTGAAGTTGGTACTTGTGCATTATGCCAGAATGAAATCCAGACTGCTGTGTTTGACTACCCAAACAAAAGTTGTGTCTGAAAGATGGTCATTCAGACTTCTTTGCACTGCCCCAGAGATAAATTCTATTGCTTTCACTGAATTACTGCCTTATAAGAAAAGTTCAGATGTCTTCTAGTGCTGAATACCTTAGTGGTTCTAATATACATCTACTAAAAATCATGATCATCAATGAATTTCATATAGCTTCCAAAAAAGAGCCTGTTCTGTTATCTGGATCAATTCTAAATGTGATTGATGGGTAGAAATAAATATCCCAGCATATTCACCTCCTCATGAGCATGAGCTATGAGTTGTTTATCGAACAAGCTTCTTTGTGTTGCTGCACTTCAGCTATTGAGGAGGACAACACTACTCAAATTGGCACAGCATCTGTTGGGTTGTGCAAAACCCTACATACTTTTATTTTTGTCATAGAGCTGCCAGAAAAAAAAAAAGTTGATTTTATTTGCATATAAAAACCTGACAAGTGTGGTTTCAGGAAGTGGTCATGTTTTTAGTGTTGATTTATATCCTTCTGCCTGTGTGAACTGTTGTGAGTGTGAACAGGTTACTGAAGACATCTAAATTAAAAATACTTATCNGGTCATGTCTTCTAGGATAAAACACTCTGTTCTGTTTTGCCTCAGAGGGAAGCTGGCACATTTTTGGTACCTTTTCTACAGAACCTTCCAGCAACACTTCATTCAGTCATCCAAAGAGTGGGAGTGAGGTCACCTCTGCAAGCAGAGGGAAAACTCCTGGGAGATATTTTAGGAGCACATACCTGTTTGGTATGTTTGGTATGTTTGGCCTGCTCACCAGCTGTCCGGCACACGTAAGAGAGTGCAAGGCAGGTGGTACATTTTAACTTATAAATTGGGCTGAGCAGCTACAGCACATTCTGAAATTTGACTTCATCACAAACCTTTTATAACTAACAAGTGCTTCAAATATCTTGAGTGTGGAAAGAAACAGTTTATTTCTAGACTATTTAATTTCTTTCTGCTTACTGTACTTTTACTGTAATTGGTTGTATCTAGTGAATGAGATTGTTTTAGCAATATTTTATTTCAAATTTATCTCTAAAATAAATAATTCAATTCAGTTTGCTAAGTTTGGGTTGTTTCCAACAGACAGTTTGGAAAGATACAGTAAGATTTGTAAGTAGCAGTTTCCAGCTATGAAAAATTACTGATTTATAGAATGCTATCTTTACATTTTGCCAGGTATATGTATTGAATTGTTATCAACATTACAGAATTAAAGATTTTAAAAAATATATTATTTTAAGATCAATGCTATCTAAGAATGCAGAACACTTACTTGTTTTCCAAAGCACTAAAGAATTTGTAAAACTGTCACTGGAAGGCAGAATGCAAGCTTTGCTTCATACACACCTTTATTTCTTTATGAATAAAGGCAATTCTTAAATTTACTTTTAAGAGAAATTTAGTAGTAACAGTTTCTCATGTGCGTTATTCAAAATAGTTTTATTCCTAACATGTAAGCAAGCTCATTATTTGGAAACATATATAGCATGCATTTCATTTGGTACAAAGTCTGGTGGCATTCCAGTATTCCAGAATGGAAGGCGATTCCTTTCTCAACTGTTATAGACTGAGTTTTACAGATGGTTTCCTCTCCAAAAAACATGTTGAAGTCCCTCAGTCACCCTGAATCACTTGTTTGTCAGGCCAGTAGTCTCCCTTTCCATCACTGCTAAGGGTCATCATGTGACACAGGAATGCTCCAAGTGTTAATCTGCAAGTCTGATTCGCTCAGTCTATATTTGATTTCAGTCTTGGTGTGGTTTTACCATGTTGAATCTCCTCACTCTCTTGGTGTCACAGGAATGACTCCCAAATCACACCAGATTATGCCAGTAAATTTAAAAAAAGTTCAGCCAGCATCTTCTCACAGTGAACATGTTGTGTACCCAGGATTAATCTAGTATAACCCTCTTTTCATTTACCAGAATGGCCTGATTATTACTGTGTCTTTTTCATACATGTACATGTGTGAGACATGTAACAGTCAGTGCTGGAGTTAATTTTTCTATCAATTTCTTAATCCCACTTCTTTTCCATTATTATTCCTATAACACTTGCAAACTGCTAACCTGTAAACATTGTTGTCATCTCTTTAATCTTTCTTGTACAATAGTAATACTTCTTGAATCATTGAGATTTATCTGATGTTCTAGGATTCATTATAAATCAACATCAGAGGTCTTTTCATACTACTGGATAGTTCAACACTTTCAGGGATTCAGGGCCAGTTCTTTAATGTCGATCTTCAGAAGATGTTTCTCTCTGTTCTTGACAGAAAATATTCTATCATTCTCAGTTGGAGAAGAATTTAATACAGGGGTTTGGGTCACCATTAAAAGTCTGAACAAGCATCAAAAGTAGGCATAAGGATTGAATCTGTCTGTGAAGCTGATTGTAGCAGGTTCTGCTTCGGATGCAGCAGATTGGCTTCTGCCAACCTCTTGGACTGAATGGGTGGAGACTGTCCAGGAGCCTGAGTCGTGCTTTCTTCCACAAATGCTCCATACAAGAGAGTGCCACCAGACATTCTTTCTCTTCTGCATGTCTCTTAGAGCCAGATGTCTGCTGTTCTCTAGGAGTCTCAGTCTGTTTTCTATAGTCAGGTTCATTTTTCTGTCCCTGGAACGTCTGTACAGCAGTTACATGGAGAAAAAGCAAGAGGAAGTAGCAGTATAAATACATTTCAAAGTTATGACTTAATAGACCTAATAAAGACCTGATGGGATGATTCATCTAGCAGGAACATTAATATAAACAGTGGAATTTGTTCAGGGCATGTAGACAGAGAGAAGGACGTAGGAGTTACCTTATATGTTAATGTATACGCAGGCTTCTCTTGCTCTGAGGTTAATAATAAAGAGGCTCAAAAGCTGTCTCACAATTTCTGAGTACAATTTAAAGGACAAAAAGTGTTCTTTCCTGATGGGAGCCAATAGTCAGACAGCTATCAAGGAAATCACATGATGAGCCATTTGTAAGCAGAATTATCCAAGCTCCAGCACTCAGCATACTTTGATTTCAAAAATCTGCACATTGGGGAAGGAATACAGCTGCCCTCAGGCAGTTGGCTAATTTTTGAAAAGTTTTAGTGGAAATTTTCTATGTAGAATTTGGAAAATGCAAAGAGATATGACATTTTCCAAATATGATCCTCCTAATTTGGTGGAACCTAAAGGAAAAAGCAACAGTTAAAAGCTACTCGGCAGTTCTTGAGCAACGATGAAGCAGCAGAATTCATGACAAACAGGAAGAGATGCAATGTGCTTCAGCAGAGCAGATTATAGGAATTCAGAGAACTAGCAAGTGAGATCCTGTGGGAGACAATTCTGGGAGTAGTGCAGTAGGCAGATTTCTAAAGGAACTATGTTAAATGCAAGTTTATGCAAAACTATGCAAAAGAAAACTATGCAAAATTGCAAGTTATGACAGTGCGGAGGAAGGGAAGGAGCTGTAGATCACTCATCAAGGAAAAGAATTTAAAGAAAGATGAATGGATGAACATGTGAGATCAAAGAGAGAAAATTAAAAGCAAAGAGTGAAACCATGTGGTGCATAGGTGATGCATGCTTCTCAGCATGCTGGTGCACCAACAGCAGAGGAAGCTAAAGAAAGACTTAGCCCACTTCTCTGCAGAGTGAAGGACGTTTGCAAACAATGCCTGGAAAGCTGATAGATTCAGCTCCTTCTTTGTTTCACTCAAAAGGTCAGTTTTAAGCAGATGGTATAATGACAAAAAGGGCAAGAACTAAAAAGGGGAAATAAAACACTTGAAGTTATGCAAGCAAATGAGCTATTTTGTGATCAGCCGGTCCAAAATGTTACTCTGAAAATGCAGAAGAGAGAAGGTGCCTATCTTTAAAAAGAAATAGAAGAGTGGGGTTAAAATTATAACACATGGAGTTAATTTCAATTCCTGTAGAAATAGCGGAAAAAATATACTGGTTATGAACATTTAGAAAATAGTATATAAAGAGAAAGGACTGGTCAATAAAATCCACGTCAAGCCAAAATAAACTTAATCTGTCATAGGATAATGCTTCATGTGGCTTCATAAAAACATTGGATATCACATCTTGATTTTAGTGAGTCTCTGGACACTGTCTCCTAAAACACTCTTGTAAGTGAGCTGGGAACATATGGTCTGGATGAAAAGGCTGCAAAGGAAAGAAGTCAAACTACAGCAATATATTGAGTGGGTTTTTTCAGGAATAATCTGTGCTTGCTCCAGAATTAGTTGATATTTTCTTCAATGACTTGGCTGATGGAAAAGTGTGGGTGCCTTTATATTTGCAAACGATACCTAGTTAGGAGGAAATGCAGGTAGCAGATTAAAACTCAAAACACTCATGACAATTTAGAGAAGAGATGTGAGGCAAATCAGGAGGTAATTCAACAGGAAAAAATCTGTGGTCTGTACTTGCACAACAATAGCTATCTATCCAAGCACTGGACAAGAGTCCTCATGTGGCTGCGTGTTTTTTTTTTTTTTCAGAAAAGGAGTGAGGAACTCATAGAAAATAATGAGATGAGCATGAATTGGTAAAACATGCTTCTCAAAAAAACCACTTGCCATCTGCATTGTGGTGGTAATCTTGGAAGAAAAGAAATCAGTTTTCCTGGGCTCCATGACTGCCTTGGTTTGACCCCTCCTCCTTTGCAGTTTGGTGCTGGGCATTGGTGAGATCCTGTGATGCCTCAGACTGCAGATATCCTCATGAGCAACCTGTGCACTATCTCTTTTTGTTTCTCATCTAATAAGTCCTGAACTTTTTAAATTTAGAACTGTCAGTTCTTTGGAAAACATAGTATTCCAATACGTATGCAGTAGTTTGGTCCTGCCTAGGAGTGGTAGCATCCTGTAATTGTCCTACTGAGTAGCAATGTCATTAGTGTGTATTACAAAGAGGGCCTTAGAACTGGATTCAGATTTGCTGAAAAGCAAATAGCCTTTTTTTAAAAGTGTATAATTTCACTATTAGAACTACTTAAAACTTTTCTTAAGGAGTTAACTCTTTTTTTTTTTCTGTTTAAGGTTTGTCCTTGAGTAGTTTACCATCACATTCCAATAGATATATTCATTATACAGACCACCCATTAAGTAGTTTCTGGAAGCAGATTTTGGTTGAAAGTCCATTTCCAGACATTCCAATCCCCAAAATGACTCCATGGCTGAATGTTATTTTCAGGGGAGGGTGAGACAATTAAAAATAGTGTCACGGTGCAGTTCAGTAACAGATAGCTGAGTGTCACTGGGGCAGATTGCTCCAAACTCCAGCAAAGCCTTTCACTCTGAAAATATGAGAAATTTTGAACTATGCTGCCACTGCCATTCCCTATCTAAATCATAGTAACAGAAGTGAAATCAGCCTTCAGAGTATTGCTGATATCTGGAGCGTTATTGGTCCACACCAGGTTGGAGCATGTTCCATTTGTGAACTATAATGTACAATAAATGTTTTCAGGGAAGTTTTGAAGGTATTTCTGACTTCAGAATAATTTTGGATTTCCTTTCTTTCTCTCAAAAAGATGGTTGAGTTGCAGCACAGCTAAACAAGTTCATCTCAAAAGGGGAAATATGAAAGTGCTATAATGGGAGACAGCACTTCTGCTTATGACCAAGTCACTGTATAATGCATTACCTTATCCACCCCCAACCTTAAAAGTCAGAAATGGATTTAGCTTCTAAGTTCTAACAAAATAGGGCCTTAAAAATGGATTTAACATTAATAAATCACATTAAATCCTCCATTTCAAGTCCTCAAGACAATGTGACGTCTTTGGGAAAAAAACATATATTTGATAAGAAAATGGAGAAATATATTGTCTAGCAGACTACTCTAAATTTGTCTGATTATTATCATTTTAAATCTGGAAGCATTTGGAAGTTGCTTAAGAGGTTGGGATGTTAAATTAATCAGAGATGACAGATTGGTGGGCAGATGAGAACAAGCGCTATCATGAATTGGTGTCATGTGACCCTGAAATTTAAGGTACTGTCAAATTGTGCTGTTAGTATATCTAAAATACATTTATAAACAAGAATTTCCAAAGGAAGCAGATGTTTTAACACCATTTTCTTCCCGATTTTGAAGTTTTCTTTTAGAAGAAAACATTCAGTAACTTTATTAAAGACTTTGAGGAAATCTATACATTTTTCACAACTGTGAAAATCTGTTTATTGCTTCAGCAGGTGTTCAAAAGCAGCACATCCACCAAAACCTTCATGACCTCCAAAAGTCTGCAACCTGCCAGGCTGGTCCTCTGAGATGAAGTCCACATAATGAACCTGCCACCAAGGGCCAGCATAGCCATTTGTGCAATGGGCTCGAATCTTCCACTTTTATTTTTTTTTCCCCAATGTGTTTCTGAACATTTTTCAAACTAGAAGAATAGTTAATAAATGGATGTGGTGTATGGGACTGAACTAACCTGCTGAAGGAAAAAAGCTACACTGAGATATTTTTACATTTTGAAACAGCTTGCAAATAGCCAAACCAAATAAGAAGTAATATGTTAGATAAAGATTAATAAGAACTTGAGTTCCACATTTTATTAAATAGGCAAACATAATCGTTTTGTTCTCTGGTTTAGGAGGACAGATGGAATGTAAAACAGATCAGGTGAAGAAGGCTCAAACACAAATCTGTAACAATACCTTAAAAGTCAGATTCTAACCTGTAAGTATGAGCCATGTGATATAAATCAGTGATAGCTGTGTGGCATATTTGAGCTAGATACTGGATATAAAATAGCAATCAAATGTCTGGAGAGCAGCTGCTTGCCTATCTATAAGACATCTGGCTTTTTTCCTCAATTCAGGAAGAACTTGCTGCTACAGCCAACTGTTGTGTTTCAGAGACCTGTTTTATTTTCCAGCATAAAATGTAAGTGTAATGTGACACAAAGCAATTTTCCCTTTTAAATTGCTTTGAATATTTAGGTTCCTTCTGTGTGGATTTGTACTGCATAAACCTCTGCTTCTTTTGCCACCCTTTCCTGCTGCCCTTCCTATATACCCCAATCTACTAGTCAGGCACGATCATTACAATTGGCATAAGTTCCCTGTCTTTAAAAGGCCTGCTACTTTGTCTTAATGATGTTTTTATTATTTAACACAGGGAAAGATCAGGTTAAATGTTCCTTTATGAGACAAATGCAGCTTCCTGGATGCTGTGGAGTCAGGAGGCTGCAGCTATTCTTGCGTGCACTGCACTGTCCGTCAGTGCTGTCTCCCGGTGCCCCTTACAGCCTCCAGCTGTAGAGCAGTTTCCTTTATGTCTTTGCTGATTTCTCTCCCTCCAGAGGAATGCTAAATTGTCTAGAAAAACAACACAGAGGTATTCTTTCTATGAGACACATGATACAACAAAACTATAGTTTAATAGCTGCAATCTTTATTTTTCAAGGAACAGAAAATTTGATTTACTTTTTAATATGAGGTAAATGGAATTAATTTCTGTCCCTGTGAAAACCACTGAGCAAGATAGAAAGTCAAAAGGCCTTCCACTTCTATCTTCTACTTTCCTTTTCTTGTTTTCAAATGTTTCCTGAAGCACCCACTGACAGAAAATGAAGCTGAACCTGAAGATCACTCTGTGCGCCTTGTTTGTTCCAGGGTGGCTGGTGAATATATAGGTAAACTTTTCTTGTGAATTTTGAGGAGCTATCTGAGGTCTAATCTGGAATTCTATTTATCCATGTAGAAAGAAAAACAGTTTTTTTGGGGGTTAATCTTTTCCCTTGTTTCCTTGTTTCCTTGCTTCCTTCATTCCTTCTGAAAAAGCAGTGGGAACTCATCCATTGATGATTTTTTTTTTACCTAAAGACATGATCCTTAATATGGCCTTTTACACTTGCTGTCAACCTCTGGTTTATAACCTATGATTTAACTACAACACTGATAAACACACTGTACTCTTACAAAGAAGAACCTTGAGGGCAATCCATAGAACATGAACCAAATTCTCTTTTAGCATTGCTAAAATGAGGATCTTAGAAAATTCACTCCTAAATTATCGCTTTAAATTTCCCATTAAGTTATAATAGCAAATGAATTCAGAGAATAACAGATTATATAAGGAGTTACTCAACTATGTTATGTTAGCCTATAAGCATTCCTTTAGAGTGAGAGAGAAGCTGTAGCTGTAGAAGAAAAAGTTTCTCCTATCACAGCATTTGGTCTGAAGCCTGTTTATTTTGGAAACTTTCTCCTTGATTGTGGTGCAGTGGGAGGAGTTTTCACAGTGGGCAATTAATTTTAATCAAAATCATCATCCATTTTAGCTTAAAAAAATGTGTGTTCAAGTAGGCTTGAAGGAAGAGTGTTTGTCCTTTAAAAATACATAATCTGATTTGGCAGGGCACATTTGTGGTGTCTCTGTGGTAGATTTTCTATTAAATTTATTTAAATACTCATACTCCCATCCCTGAGAAAATAAGCTACATGAGTTGGTTTGAGACCTTCATTAGAGGCTACTCCAAAGCATATTTTATATGAAAAATGGCTTTGCTGCTGAGAATGATTGGTATGTCAAGAATTTCATTTCAGCCAACATTTTTGTTATTAGAAGAAGCTCCTGTTGTCTACAGAGGGGTTTTGTTCAGAAAGATATAATGCAAGATACGAAAAAAGCATCCTTCCAGTATTCTTATCTACTATGCAATACTTCTATTGTAAGCATAGATAATAACAATTCTAATATTTTTTTCATTTCCTCGGGTGCTGCTTCTTACTCACATCTTATAATGGTACTCCTGATTTTACTGCTGTTTCTCTGGGAGCTAGAAAAATAATCAAAGAGCTTGTTTTTCAGTGTGTTTACTGAAACCTTAGAACTGCCTTAAAGGTGATCTTTTAAATCCCTTTTACCTTTTTGTGTTTCCCGTGTAAAATACAATGACTATCACATTAAAACATGTTTTTCTTATTGTTTTCTTCGTCATTAAATCTTGACAGGCCCATATCTCTTCCATTTCCTTTTGGAAGAGCACCAGTTTCTGAAGAGTGGAAGGAGGGAGGATTCAAGTAGGTCACAGGCTTTGGTGACATAACTATCCAGTCCTTTCAAACTATCCCAACAGCCAGATCATCCACAGATTGGAAGGAAAATGAGAATCCAATTAAAGCCAAAATAAACAGACTGATACTTTATTCAGTAGGTTTCTGTGGTTTCTGTTGTGTTTTGTTCTTGTTTATATCCTGTCCCACCCTCGCCCTTCTGGAAACTTTATTATCTTTTTTGTACACTGATAAGCAAATTTTAAAATTCTCTCAAATCAGTACAGCTCTGTGGTGATCAACTCTATAGGGCTATATATAGGTTTCTCTGGATAGCAGAAACAAATTTCTCTGCACCTTTGAAGACATCTACCATATTTTATTACTACTGTGACTATTTTTACAAAACCCTTGTTTCCTGAGCAGCAACCACATTCCCAGAGACTGTTGGCATATGCCAGCAGCAGATAAAGTTAACACAACTGAAACAACTAAGGAATGGAAGTAATGCACTGGATGGTGCTTGCTCTCTTCATTTCTATTTTTGGTTGGTTTTTTAAAGTGTCCTACCCCATCCTGACAAAAACAAACACAACCTGACTAAAACAGAAAATGAAAGTGTGTGATGCTTGCTGGGAGATAAAACACCTGATCATTTTATGTTGCTGCTGACAATGGGCTGACAAGGTAATGGTCATCACAAATTCATCACAGCCATTGGAAGGGAAGCATCACACTTCCTCACCTGATCTCATGAGCTCTCAAGATCTACTGTGAAACCATTACGTGGTAGCCAACAGCAACAACTGGTTTTCTTAATGCATTTTTTGTCCTTGTCTAGTGTAGAATGTACAAAGTACAGTCCAGTCAATAGCAGCCAAAATACCTGGAGCATCTTGAAACCCAGCACTTGTTTGGGCAAGGTTAGACAAGGTATCCTAGAAGCAAAGGATACAAAACAATGATGAAAGGAGAAGCTGGGATAACAGTGTCTGCTCCCAGGTCAATGTTAAACACAGCAGGCAAGGGCACAGAGACCAACTAGAAATATTCTACACACCAGCTGACTGAGCTGGATACTTTGTCCTTAAGGGTGTCCGGGAGTATGTTTTGAATATTCCTCTACCCTATCTCTAACCACCAGGATCCTGTAATTTCCAACCACTTCCCTGCTTGCCTGTTGCTGAGTGTCAACAGTAGGTACAGTTGGCAAACACAGAAGCTGAAGCATTTAAAGGATGTGTCATATTTTGCTGGAAGTTATTATAATTTGTGGTTGAACTTGATTACTTAAAAGTCATCTCACTTCTGTGCATAATCAGTTTTTTTTGCTCCCAATTTTACTTAAACAATTGTCAAACTAAAATAATTAAGGAGGAATTATACATGGGGAAAGAAATTGTTTTCATGTACCAAAGACCACAGAATTATTAAGCAGCTGAGGTTGGAAGGGTCCTCTGGAGTTCATCAGGTCCAATCCCCTCTCAAGCAGGTTCACAGAGCAGGTTGCCCAGTACCATGACCAGATGGCTTTTGAATATCTCCAAGGATGGAGACTCTAAAACCTCTCTGGGCAGCTTGTGCCAGTGATCAGTCACTCTCACAGTGTAAAAAGGGTTTCCTTTTTTTAGATGAAATCTCCTATTGCAGTTTGTACCCATTGCCTCTTGTCCTGTCAATTAAAGATACTGTAATGCTCTGCAGTGAATTGAGTAGATGGAAGCTAATCCATATATTTCATTGTAATGGCCAACTGAAGTATGTAGTGATGCCTAAAGATGAGAGTCTCTGTCAAAATCATTGGCTCGTTTCTGAGAAATAAATGAAATTGCATGATGAAACCTCCTCAGCAGTGTCATCCTCTCATAGATGCAGGTTTGGTGCTGGACACATCTTTAATTTGAAAACTGTAAACTATTACATTCAGTCAACTTGACAAGCATCATTCTTCCAACATTTAGTCTTCAAACCTACAAATCTAAGCCGCAAGTACCCCATAAATCTTCAAAAGTGAGCAGTAGGTAGGACCTGCTTCTTTTAATTCTCTTTCTACCTTTGCTAAGCTGCTGTCCTTTACTTTTCTGCTACAGCTACTTAATCTTCCTCTGTAGCATTACTAGTTGCCCAGATTTAACTATAATGATTATTCATCTTTTTTTTTGCTCTCTTGAACAGTGAAAAATGATAGCCATGTCACGATGATGCAGCACTAACTCCAGACACCAACCCTTTTGATGCTGTGGCTGAGTGACTGCAGGTAGAATGCAGGTGGGGGCATGGGTGACATGGGAGGCCCAGGATGCCTGCCTGGGCTGGCAGGGGCTGATGCCCACAGCAATGGGGAGTGGCTGCTTCTCCCTTGTTGGTACTCCTGTCTAATGCATCTGGGTGCCTGGACAGCGGTGAAACCAGACCATGTCACTCTCCTATCCTCCACCTCCTCTGACTCTCCGTTGGAGGATGCTGCAAGTTTCTGAAAGGATGTTGACCTAAGGATAAGAAAATACACACAGTCCCAGTCTGCACACTATCAGGGACCTGAAAAATTTTGCAATCCTGGATTAAGGGAGGTCTACCCTATTCTCCCTCTCTGTACTCATCCTTGTCTTACAAGGAGCTGGAAAGCTCCTCAGAGCCATGGATAAATGAAACTCCTCATCACCTACCTTCTCTGAGTGAAACTTGCCATAAAGTTTCTGATTCATGAACCCATTGGCTGCTTTTGCTTTGTGATGTCTTTTATTGGAAAACTTTAGAGCCTTTCCTTTTGCATAGCAATTGCATAAGCCTAAATTTTTAAAGAAAAGATCCCCCCTGCCAGGCTTTTCCATACAGACCAGGTCCTCAAGGGTAAGGACTCACCTTTCAATATCTTTCACCCCAATTTCTATTTTCCTTTTTAGTCATGTTTTTCCAGTTGGATAGAGCAACTTGCTACCTGACAGCAAAATTGCTTTTTTTACCCCATAAGGTGAGAGTCTCTTGCCATTCCCTTTTGTTTCATGCTCTTTATTTAGTGACAAGAGGTAGGTTAGGGACCCTGACATGAGTAATTCAAAGCTATTTTTGGAAAATCTGCTGAAGATAGAAAATAGGCAGGCTATTTTGTTCTTCTTTTATGAATCCAGACCAGAAATTACTTTCTTATATGAGAAAGCACTGTAGTGGAACTGAAGTCACTTAGAATATAGTCATACCATGTGGAACTTTCCTCCCCTTTGTTAAAGAAGGGTATTCAATAAATAGCATAAGGTAGGTAAAATAACCAAAAATGATGAGGCCGGGCTATAACACTTTCTTGGAAATCTAAGGCACAGCACAGTGATTTGCCCTAATTGCTGATGCACTTTTATCATTCTTACTCATTTTTATGCTATTCCAATTTTATCTGGGGGTTCCAACCAAGGTTAGGGTTTCAAAACCTTTTATATACAAAACATATAAAATAAGATTGTCCCTTCTCACTCATTGCAAGTTCACTTGGGAGTTAAACACGGCACTGACATTAATGATAATATCACAGAAAGATGTTCACAGTGGTTCTTATAACCAATCCCTATCATAGCACTCAGCAGTCTTAAATTTAGTGGAAGAAGTCGGCTCCAAAGAATAAACAGTCTTTATCCAAGTCTATCACTGCACTAAATTAACCAAGGCTCCTGTCTTTAAATACAGAGGTCTTGGCCTGCTTTCTTTGGCAAGATACTGCCATGAGTAATATGGAGTTAAAAATATAGAATTCAAAGAAATACATCAACAAAATTAATTGAAATATAAGAGTTTCATTTCACCAAAACTGATAAACCTTTCTATCTTTATGCTTTTATGTAAAGAGGGGTTTCTCAAGATAAGTTATTTGATATTATTGAGATGGCGTTAGGAAGATAATAATTGCCTTTTTAGGGAAGAAAAGGAATAAAGTTAATTTAGGTAGACTAAATTTGTTCTCATCTTTTACCCTTGCAGTCCTGCTTCTTTGAAGCCAAAGCAATAAAAATCTATGTGCAAAAAGAAAGGAAAAATTCCTGCAAAGCAAGAAGATGTAGCCCTACTTTTCTAATGTCTCAGAGAGAATAACTGAATTGAAAAAATTCTCAGGCTACCTCTAAGCAGCCAGCATAGATGTTAGAAGTGCTTTAATTGTGTTAGCATAGTACTCCCCCAGGTCTGTTCTCCTGTCTGAGCAATACTATAAGCCCAGGGAAAGCACCTTATTAACACAACTGCACTTCTCTCAGGCGGAGCCAGCCTGTTCACATTTAGCTGATATCTTACAAAATCCAGGCTTTCACTGACTTTGACTTGCTGTTGGAGAAGAAGTGTAGAGAAGCACAGACACTGGTGGATTTTGGCATAGGGTGTGAAAAACAAATTTCATGAACAAGCAGGCTGGTTGCAGTCTGGGTGGTAATGAGAATCTGTTGCAAGGGTCCTTCCAGCAGCACCTTCAACTGTATCAGGAGACACTCCCCAAAGTGCTGTTCTGCTCTTACAGTCAGCTGAACCATGGTCCAGCATGACTGCTCCAGCCTGGGCATGATCCATCACTGAGTACCTTAAACTAAATAAGAAACATATCCTAGATATTCTATCTACACAATCATTTCAAAGCTGAAGGAATACTTTCTACTGACTATTTTCAAGTATCTTATTTTGTACAGTTTGATCAATTCTGCAGCAAGAACCACCCAGAGAGTCTTTGGGATGGCCAGATGCTTCACACAGGATATTAATCTGCACACTGAAGATGTGTGCACACTAAGAAAACAATTAATACAAATGGCTGCTACCATCTCAGTATTTTAGCCATCAGTTTGCCTCTTGATGCTCTCATACTACTCTTAGTTTCAACATGTCTTACCCAAAATACATCTTGGTTCTACAGGCACTGCCAGAAGTGAGTGGGGTTTTTCATATGGCTTTAGAAAAACAATTTTTCTTAAAAATATGTTTTTAAATCCCAAGTTTGGATAGTACTGCATACAGTCTTTAACTTCTATTGAGTATGACAATTTTATGTAGGAAACTGTGCTATAATCTGCCTATGACAATAAAACCCAGCCTCTGCTTAACAGAATTTACTGTTCCTTATTCTGACTTCTGTGTGATAGAAGTGATCTATCCATTTGAACATGAATATTTGGTTCAGAAAGTATTTTAGTTTTAGTGGTATTTAGAAGTCAAACCAGGAAGTTGGAAAATGGATCTGAACATTTCCTTTCCTTTATCAACAAGGTTATCTTGTTCAAAAATTGGTTGCCTGTCCACTTGCACTGTTTCACTTGCTCTTGAGTCAGAAGGAATCTGGTCAGCTGCTAAATTTTCATTTCCTGTTACTTCTGGCTTCTCAAAACTATTTAAATTCAGATATTTACTTCTTTGCTTTGATATGGATTGATTATGTCTTCATTGTGTCAACATTTGGAGGAGAATTTTTTTTTCTTACCAATTTGGTTGATACATATTTGATGCAAGCATTTTGACTATCCACAGCAGAACACCCGCATTACATTAAAAAGGCTTCTGAAATGCTGAAGTTCTTCAAAGTATGCAAATATACTGTTAGGTGCTCTTTCCCATATCCCATATCCCTCTACCTAGGGCATACTTTGAAATGACACATGTCATTTCAAAGAAAGCACATTAGCATAACTAACTGTGTAGTCTGAATGCCAAATGTAAATCACACACTGAATCACAGGATGGGTGAGGCTGGAAAGACCCCTAGAGGTCACCTGGTCCAACATCCCTGCTCAAGCAGGGTGTCCCAGAGCACCTTACTCAGAATTGTGTCCAGATGGTTTTTGAATGTCTCCAGAGAAGGAGACCCCACAACTTCTCTGAGCAACTTGTTCCAGTGCTCAGTCACCTACACAGTAAAGTTCTTCTTCACGGGGTGGAACTTCCCGTGTTCCAGTTTCTACCCATACATAGTCTCTCGCTCTTCTTGCTGGAGCCACTGAGAAGAACCTGGCTACATTCTCTTGGCACCCTCCCTTCAAGTACTCACATACATTGATAAGATCCCCTCTCAGTCTTCTCCTCTTCAGGATAAAAATATATGGAGTGCTTAATGAACTTGCATATCATATCATTAATGTTACTTTTCTTCTTCTCTTGATTTACTGTGGCCTTGTCCTGGAAAAATAAGATGGTTGCAGTCTCCAAATAACCAGCATTTTGGTTGAGAAGTCCCAGCTGGATCGTCCCTAGTCTTTTCATTTATTCTGTCACATGACAGTAGATGTGGTTGGTATCCAGCTGATTAAAATTACCTTTACTTATATAGTGAACCAATCAGTACCTCTATTTAATGTAGAGAACTGTCATTAAAGAATATTAACTATACAATACACCTATGCAAAATTTCAGAAGATAATGTACCTCCTGCCACTTTGGAAAATGAGAAGAAAATACAATACTTCTGTTACCACTGTTTTACTAACCTATATCAGTAAAGTTACTTAGCAGTTTTGTATGGTAGAAGTAAGACAAGAACAGATACACAGAAGAGATTTATTTGTAGCTGCCTTTCAAATGTAATCCTAGACCAAAGGGGTGAAATTTACTAGTCAAAATTATATTTAGCATCATTTTAAGACATCCTTCCTACTTCCTTGTTCCAGAAAGTCAGAAGACTCACACAGGTCCTATATTATCTGGTAAATTATGTGCAGGTGTCTCAGATATTCCAGGATGTCTAAAAGGCCATTTAAAGGCCTATGAATTCAACTCCAAGTGCTCCTTGTATTCTTGGTATTATACTACAACATAATTAAATTTTAGTTGAAAGTTAACATCATTGATTATATTTTCATTTTGTCTCCATTTCCACATATTTTGTTATTTTTAACTTCTTGAGATACAATAATTAGGGAAGAAATTAATGTGTATACTGCTGAGGCAGAAGAGGCTGCTGTATAAAGCCCACAAAACCAGAGCAGAATACTGGCAGCACTTTGAACAGACCATGCATGTCTAGCCTTCTGCAGTAGTTATTCTTGAACTTTGTTTTGTTCAACAAACTTCAAACACCAGGATATGTTTGAAAAACCTATTCCAAAGTTTTTCAGGAAGTCTTAAACATTTTTAATCATACCCTTTTGTATTTCCTTCCTTGAGCTCCTTGTCTTTTTTCCCAGGCAGGTAAATGAGGGCATAAGACCTTACTTGTTCATGGTCTACCCAGTCTACTGACTTGGACTCACTTTCTTTACAAAATGGCATTGATACCAAGCAGTGAAGTCTTAACAATAACCTCCAAGACTTCTGTCCACACATCCAAATAAGCAAGCAGTTACCTTTCTTGGCTTGCCCAGAGTGTATCAGTGTTTGGAGGAAGAGGTTATCACCAGCTGCTCAGAATTTCTTTAACTCGCTATCACTGCTGAGCAGCTTCCTGTGGTTCTTGAGGAAGTATGAAATGAGGCATCTATATGCATTATCCACTCTTTCTTCAGAGCACCACAAATTAGCCAGGAAAGGCCAATATCAAATAATCTGGGGAACTTAGCAGAACACCAAGAGTAAAAACAATTATCTGACCCAAAGTAATCATTAAGAAGTTTGATAAATGAAGAATGTGTTACCTTGAATCAATTTCAACACTCTTTTCTGTAGACACAATTTTAGGTGGTAGTACTGAGTTCATCTAGTCCCAAAATAATGATTTTCAAATTAATTTCAGTTATTTGTTTTTGAGGTTTTGCACAAACTGCCAAGGAAAGAGCACTTTCCTGCAGGATTTTTTAGTTGCATCTGACATGTGGATAAGCTCTGCTGTGTGCAAGTCCTGCATATAAATTAACAATCACATTTAACAGCAGTGGAGTGAGATAGGACCTTTTAAAAAGGTATATTTATTTTATCAGCAAAATATTATCTCAATTGTCAATAAGGTCACAATTTTTACCATAAAATTTATCTATGATCTATTTTTCTCATACTTTTTGTGGCAGCAAGTTGAAATAACATTTTTTCTATACAGCCAAGATGGATGCATTTTGAAAAGAAACAAGGCTAAAAGCACTAATCTTTCACCAAAAGCTTGTTTCTGTTTTATTGACATTTTTTTCCCTCCCAGATAATCAAAGATGAAAGAAGAGTGCTGGAACTCACAAACGAAAATGCATTTGGGCTTGTCCAGGAGAACAAACTCACAGCTGTGGTTCCAAGGTTGGATCATTTGGCACATGCTGTCGATATGGTCAAAGAATGTGGAGCGATCCTGAGCTTGGTGTTGGCTTGTTCAGAGCACCCTTACACAAAGCCTGCACATCTGCAGTTACCATTGTGTCTTCTGGCACCACCTCACTCATCTGTGTGCCACATGGACAAGATGTGACAGCCCAGCTATCAGAGTGGTGGGGAAGTGCAAAGGTGTGGCTGGAACACAGGCTTGACACGCTGGAGAGAAGAATTGTCCATGGTTCTTGTCTTCTTCATGAGGCTCAGGAGAAAAAAACAGGCAGAGAGTGCAGGTAGCCTGAGTTAGCACAGACCAAGGAACGAATGACAAGACATGAATTTGCCTTTCAGCACATGCATGGTTTGGGCAGGCAATTCAGCCTTCCTGAACATCACCCTGCTAAGCACATAGCAAATCAAAAGCATGCCCCAGGATATGCATGCAGCAATTGCAAAAGAGTGAATAAAGGGGCTACATTTATATTTCTTCTTTGTTGTACAATTTCTTCTCTTCTATGTTGCACAGTTCTGTACTTTACAAGCTGTCCCTTTCTATGGGAATCTTATTTTCAGTTCATAAAAGCACTACATGAGCAAGCAGTAGGCACAGTTAAATATGTAAATCTATTTAAATTTGAATAACATTGTAGAACATCAAAGAAAATATTTCATGAGTAAAGTTTGTCATGGTTTAAAATAGGAAAATCACTCTACATTAAGATTTCCAGTTTGATTGTTTTTCTTTCAATCATTAGAACACACATGAGTTTTTCAACTTGTACAGCAGTCTTAAAATTAATGTGTTATGAAAGTAAAATTATTTTGCTGCACTTTGCATTCTTTTCTTCTTATCCAAGAGCCTTCTGACAGCCACCTAATACCAGCTAGATTTTCAAGTGTCCCTTCTCCTTATTGCAGATAATTGGAAGCATCTGCTCCATTGTTAAAATGTGCACTCCTGTGCTTACAGCTGAAAACTGTGATCTCAGCATATCCAAACATCTCTTCATCTTCCCAGCTTCAATATAATTTTCTGGTTCTGATCATGTCCTGGAGTAAGGAGTTGGTTATTCTAAGTAGTTATTCCTTGATTTATGTCAATTTGAAGAAATTGCAGAACTGCTGTAATTTTCAAGTCAATTGTTCCTCCTCACACCACCTGTGAACTAAAAAGGATGTGCTTTCTAAAAGATATTCAGTGCCTGATGCTCAGTTGTTGGTTTCTTGGCCATTCCTGAAATTTTTTAAGTTTTGCATCTTGGCTGATACACCATCAGCAGTTCTGTGGTACAGAAGCAGCTGAGTATTGGAAGCTATCAGTGTGGGCATGCTGTTCCCTTCAGTTTGTGAAGATCCTCTCAGGCTGACTGCCCTACATACAATCCAAGAAAAAGAGATTTTTGCACATTGAAAGGACCTGGCAGGTTTATCTCTGTCACTTCTTTTTCCAGCTCTTGCTGGTTACAAGGGCCAAGAGCCCGACTACAGGGACTGTCTCAATGAGTGTGTTCAGCTTGTGACAGGTTTACTAAGAGTGATAAAGAATGGAATAAGGCCTGCAAATCTTCAGCAGAGGTTTGTATTCCTGTCTCTGGAGGAGACTTCTTTTGCCTCTACACAGTAGTTCCTGTCCAGAAAAGTTCAGATACAGAACATATGAGTTGCTGGTGCAGGACAGCATTGTGGAAAGCACTGTTAAAAGAACTTGGACACTAGTGTAGCTCTTCCTTTCCTACATTTGATAAGTATTATAGACATTCTAACAGATTTCAACATCCCCCAAGAAATAGATATCTGAAGTCTAACTTGCTAATGCATTTTTTTACATTGAGAATCATTAAGATTCTTAATTGGTGTCTACAAGCAAATTAGGTGTCCAGTGTCCCATACAAAACCAGTCTCCTAGAAAACCAACTGGTCTAGTAAGTGACTCCACTCAGGCTGAGGTAGATTCTCACACCCTGGGCTCTCCCTACTGACTGAAGAGAGCTCAGACATCTGTGTCTGAAATAGTAACACCCATAACTAGATGGCTGGGATGGGTTGTCTTCAATTTGCAAACTGAAGAATTCCCTGAATCTCCTGTTGTCATTGCACTGAAAGAGATATGCTTTTTTAGGAGTTAATACTGCTGCATATGAGTGCTTGGGATACTCTTGTCAAAAGTAGGGGACACTGTGGGATCTCTTAATCCTTCTTCCCATTGCTGGTCACTCACTTACGAAGAAAAGATTAAAATGCCTTTCTCTTTCTCTTTCCCATGATCCTGTTACAGAACATAACCCTTTCTACCATCCTCTCTTTCTCTTTAAATCACCATCATTTTGAATCTGCTAGCATGTAGGGAGCTGTTTTCCCTAGTCTGCTTAATGACTTCTGTGTTTCAAATAGCAGTTTAAAGGTTGAGTGTAAACAGTGATATGGTAGCCTGCACCCCAACCAGACCCTTTCTGGCAAGTATCCAAGCTTGGCTTCCCATCCCTCTACAAGCTTGGAAGTCCCCACTACTTCCCCCACAGCTTTTGTGCTATCTATCACTCTTTAACTTTCTCTTTCAGCTTAAACACTTCCACCATTATTTTCATAAGTACCACAACACTTTGAATCCAACACACCTTAGAGGCCTTCCCCTGTAGCCAGCATTTGCTGACACAATTTTTCATTTTCTTGAAAATAATGTGACCTCTTTTGTGAACTTCTTCCTGCAAAGAACATTTCTGCAAAACAAGATTTCTTAGAAGCTTCAGCCTGCTGACAGATTTTATCAAGTAGCTTTCTTTCTTGGATACTTTCGTAAACAGTCATGCTGGGCAAGGCTGGCTCATTGATTGCTGTACACAACCAAAAACTGCACAATTCATGTAAATCAGGCAAGACAAAATGCTTTCTGGTGAGAAAGGGTATGCCTACACAAGCAGATGGCTGCAGGTGCAGTACATGTCCAGTCTGAAAGCTTTGATACATTCTGCTTCTTAGAAAGGCCTGACATCATATGAATTTGGTTATCTGATGTCCACTAAAACAAGGAGTCTCTGTCAAAAGAAACTACATCAGTCTATACAATGAAAAGAAAACTACATTCATCTATCAGTTTTATTTCATTTTCCTTTTGTATTACCTAGCTGTGCTGCTGTCCATCTCCAGCTCTTCCTTTTCTTCTGGATATGAAATAAATTTTTCTATTCTGAATTTTCTCTGCTATTTGATGCACTTTTTTTGACAAAAAGCCTAGGGAGGTTGAGCAGCCACTTTTCTGAGAAGTAGGCTAGTAGTTTTTTAAGGTACTTTAAACTTCGATGCACCAGACTTTCTAATAGCCTCTGCAATTTAAATGTAGATGTGGATAAGACGTGGTTAAGCCACCAGGCTGATGGAGACCCGGTATCAAATCAGGTTCAAAGGTGATTAAAAAAATAAAATTTAAGACTTAGAAGGCCCAGAATTGCAGTCTTTACCTATCCCCAAGCCTGCTAATCACTCCCAGTTTCTTTTTTCACAGCTTGACTTCACTAATGGTTGGCAATACCAGACCACTGGTCTCAGTTTGAAGAAAATGTCAGCTTAACCCAAGCAGAGTGTTTAATAGCTAAGTGGCTTTTCTTGAGTAACAACCCACACTTGTAAATTAATCATTCTGCAACAGTCTCACTCTAGGCTAACTCCACGCACCAATTTAACTCATTTTCCATGTTCTGAATGTGGAAACATTAAATCTAGGTCAATATTTTCAGTAAATTCAATAAATTATTCACTGAGTCAATTATTTTCTCGAGATATTTTGTACCACAAATTTTCTACCTGATGCCACAGAACCATTTTAGCATTCAAGGAAAGAAACCATTCTTATCTGCAAAGGAACTGTGCAGTCATGCATCCTAATTCAGGATTTAACATCACTAGGTATAGCATAGCAGGAGAGAAGCAAATTTCACCCCACCACACACTTGATTATCTTCAGACTGAGATGCACTTGTGTCTATATCTGCTTATTCATGAAGTCAAGAAGGTGAAAATCCTCAATTAATGCAATAAAAATTGTATATTCCAAGAAGCAAGTCATTAAGCGATTTGTCTGACATTGGCTGGAAAGTGTAATATAGCTTCAGATCACTTGCCTGACCCTGTAAACCAAAATGTACTCATGATTTAACAAATCCTGGTTTTTTTGCTTATCTCCATTTTGATTTTTACAGTTTATATGTAGTATTAGTAAAATCACACTGAAGCAAAATTTGGAAGCCAAAAGAAGTAAAAAAGGGATAATAATCTCCTGTATTCTTTACAGAGGCTTCTGACAGAAGTGAATTGCAAGAAAAAGTTGAATGAAAGATATGGACATTCACACGCAAAGGTTCTGAAAATAAGGGCTGGGCAGATGAAAGAAGGACAAAAATGCAGGCAAGACACAAAGAGATGGTTTGCAGGGAGCACTGGCAATCCTGCTAGAATGTGGAAACGTGGATTTAGACACACTGTCATAAAAAATTCACCAAGCTCAACCATAGTCAATCCAAAGGAAATTAAAATTAAAAGGAATTCTTCCAGTTTCCAATTAAAAGGAAATCTTCCAGTGAAATCCTGTCAAAACTGACATGCTCAACATTCTACTCCTTACAAAGCCAACCCCAGCTGTACTGGTTATGAATGGCCTGAAGTGAGATACTGCCGTGGAAGTTTCTGTCGTGTTGGCCAAATGATGCTCATCGGCTGTGGCAGGTGGTGAGGAAACTGGCAAAGGCATCCCAGTGTGTCTGTCAAACTCACCTTCCCTTCTCCCTTAGGGGTTCCTTTTACTTTTCATCACCGTCACAGCCATGCTCCAAAACAGGTCCTCTTCCTCAGCTGCACTCTCAGAGAAAGCTCAAGAGTGCCACACATTGCAGGACCACACAGTCACAACCTTCGCTCCCACCCACTTCCAAAAATTAAACCTTTCTCCCTCTCCGCAGCCTTGACCCGATAATTGTGCTGGTGGGAGGAATAAACTGTTAGTGCTGCTCCACTGAATTTAGATTTTAAATGTTCAGCATGCCATTCATTAAAGCTGTAATTATTAATGGGTAGTTTTTTAAAAGGCATTGGTGTCACACTTTTTGGGGTTTTTTCCACAGCTTTAATCTCATGACTAAGAAACTGCCAGAAAGAAGAGAGACTCTTTTCACAGTGGAAAGCATTTGGATGTGTTTAAGTGGAATTTTTTATCTTCAAGATGAGCAAACAATTCCAAAGAGCTTTGCTTTTAAGGGGTTTTCCAGTCATATTGACTAATGTACAGAGGAGAAAGGTCAAGTAACAACTATTTCCAAATAAAATTAGATTCTGCTGAAATCAGAATCCATGACTTTCTTAGCCCTGAGCCTTTTTCCCCAAGCCATTCACTATCAGAGGTTATCTAATTATATAATATTTTACACAATAAATGCAAGCATTGTGCTTTTTTGGCATATTTTATATCTCTATTAGAAGAAGCCAATTAGACCATATTTTTCATGTGCAGGATGAATATACACCTATATATGTACCCAGATACTTGGTGTCGAATGTTAGGGTGATTAACAGTGGTTCAATGTACAATTAGATATTTTGGATTTGAATGTCACTGGTAACAACACTAATAGTGTACAAGGTTTTCCATTAACCCACTGAGATTTTGGGACAGTGAACCATTAACTCAAAGGTATTTCCCTTCTGAGGATCTAAGACCATACACAGATCCTAGCGTGGCCTCATTCTTGACTGTCACCCAAGTGCTTTTCTGATGCATACATTCATCTCTGAAAGAAGTCAGCAGATGCATCATGTACCAATTCTTCCTGAAGCATGGACACATCATGAGCCACATGGCAAATACTTAATAGGATTTCAAGTACATTTGCAAAGCAGTCTGTTAAAAGCAGTTTGTTGCATTTAAATGGCATAAAAGGTTGAGTTTATTCTAAGCTCTATATGACATTTGGAATTTAACACAAAAGAAGAGGCACAAACTAGAAGATAGTTCTGGTACCTATTTTTAGCTGGAAGCCCTTAACACATTGAAGCTTACATGACAGTGCCATTTCCTGTTGCAGGACACTCCCTTCAATAATGAGAGAGAGATTGGGAAAGCCAAAGATGAGAAATTAAATTCCTGAAACACTTCTTTTGGAGAGCAGGACAGGAAGTGGTGAGAACAGACATTTATTTTTATACTGACTGTCTCGGTTCTAGGGAAATGAGAAAACGCAGTGTGAGTTGTATTCGCAAGCAGTGAGTCATTGATTCACTTTGTTGATAAAAGTATGGAAAAAGTATCCCTCAAGAAGGAAACAAACTGTTGAATCTGGAGCTTTACTGGCAGCAGGGGCAAAATTCTTTTTCTGCAGCTCTGTTGTTGCACCTGTCCACATGAAACACTGTAAAAATTATGAATTTAAATACATAATGGAAAAAACATCATCAAGGAATGACAGCTAATCAGTTCTATTTCCCCTATAGCCCTTTTTATTTTATCTTTGTGATGCCTGATTTACTGTTTTTACTAATGGCAGTACACAATATTCCAGTTTCACAGTCATTCTACTGAGTGCTGAAAATATTTGCTGAATAAGTTATCTTTTAGAAAAACATATAAAGCTATAGGCACAGTTCCCCAATGGCATAAATTGCATGTAAAGATGCCTCTTATGTGTTTTTTCTTGCCATTACTTGAATCCCCTACAGCTCCTTACAACCCTAATGTAGTGCTTCCTACCCAAGAAGCTCAGCTGCAGACCTGCTGATTGACAATTTTATGGGCAAAAGAAGAAACATCAGGATGCAGCCTTCTGCCTGTAATCTGCCATGAGTGAGTTTGCACCAAGGAGACCTGGTAAGGGAGACGCACTGCTGCAGCTGGTGTTTGCCAGAGAACCAAGGAAAGGAGAGTGTCAAACTGCACTGATGACCTCTTGGAACCTGGGTCTATCCTTCCTCCTATGGGACTGAAATGTGGCTCTGTCACCACAGCCTGGGGTCCCACTAATGTTTCACCAACCTCATTTACACCCTTGAAATCCAGAACATGCCATTAGATTATCCATTTTGAACCTCCTCAGGGGTTTGAACCAAGAGGCAAAAAAACCCCTTGGCTTCTGCCCCGCCTCAGGCTAACTTGGGTGGTATTTTTCTGCATCATTTCAGAGCTGTCTAAGCAATTCAGGACTCAGAATTTCACATGGGGTTTATTTCTTCCTCAAAAAATGTTTACTATTGATGTTGAAGCCTTCCTTTACCACACAATAGAGAAAAAGTAGCTAGAAATAAAGAGAAAAACACATCCCAGAGACACAGAGAGAGAGAGAAGGAGCAGAGAAGGGAAGGGAATTATCAATATAATCAGCGCTGCAGAGATGGAGCTGTTCCAAGCCTATATCAGGGCAATTGGTCATTCAGCTTGAATTTGGATTTGTCAGGAGCACAGAGCCTAACCCATCATTCACTGAGAATACATTGTTCCTCCTCCATTGACTTCATTTTTAGAAAAGTCAGCATTTTCCATAAGAAAACTTTTACAGATTCTCTAGGGTATTGAAGAATACCAGCCTTGCCAAAAGAGAAGCCTTAGATTTCTCGTTATTCCCAGGCTCTGACTCCTCAGAGTGCCATCTTTCATCTTTCAAATAATTTTCTTGTCAGAATGTGACTTTTTGAGTAGGGTTTTTTCCCCTTCTGTCCAGTTGCTTTTACATTTTTATCCTTCATATTGAAGGAAAAAGTTTTATCTCGGATCAGCACAGGTCTCTTTATGTTTTGCTTTCTATTTCAGCAGCGTGTTGTATTTAATAGGAGACATTTCCAAAAAGGCTGAGGGTCAGACTTTCAAGTTTGCACTTAAGGGCTGCATGTATCTGAACTGAACATCCACTCAGACAGCCATAAAGGCTCCTTTCAGCAGACTGAGCATGGCCAGGCAACATAATGCTGCCTTGCAAATTCCCAAAGAAAATCCTTGTGAGTGGAGCAGCCATTTGAGACTCAAATTCAGGATTTCTGTGCCAGAGTCTGGACAATATGATCATGCCCCTGCCACAGCAATTCAGGTCAGCATTGCACTGACACCATGGCATTGTCCCTTGCAGGTGGGGAGCTTATGTCCTGGCTTAAGGCTAGCACGGAAGGGGCGCTTTACCTTTGAGCTTCCTGCATGTTTTGAAAGAATGGGACTTTTGTAACAAAGCTCACATTTTAATCTCTCATTCTGGTCTTGAAGGTTGCATGGCACCTGTGGTCTTTAAACACTACCTGATCAGCATTTTAGGCACAACCTTTCTTAGACATGACTGGAGTATCTGTTAAGGTCAGTGTGCTTCACCAGCAGCCTAACTCAAAATTCCCAGTTGTTGGGACAGTTGTTGGATACTTTTATTATTATTTTGATTAAGACTGAAAGTGAAAATTTCTACTGGCATGCCAGAATCAAACTCATCACTTGTAAAGTAAACAGAGATTTTGAGTCCCAAGCAATCAAATGAAGTTCTCCTCTGGGAAGTTTTCTTTGCCATTTCCTGAAAAATATGCCATGTATCTTGTATGTTTTGCAGTGGACTCCTGTCCACGACAGATTTGTTATCGCATGTTCTCAATTTTTCTGCATTTCTGCTGCTATCCACGTAAAATGATCAACTTACTTTGCACAATGTATTCACAAATAAAAGCAAAACCTATGCATCTTATAAATCATCTGACATTCCAACAGCGTGCTGTTTTCTGACTTCAGATGACTCATTGTCATATTCATTTGTTAGCTTGTTCATCTATTAAATGTAACATGCTCTATGACAAGTGACCCATTTAATTTTCAATTCTAATTATGCCTTTTTGGACCCTCCTAGTTCAATTTTCCTAGTCTTAGTGCCAAAGGTTAATGTCTTAAAATTAGATACCTAAACAGAAGTGGGACATAGGCACTGCTAAATGAGTAAAGCAATTATAATTGTGCAGCTTTAAGCATTTCTTCTACTAACTTTCTATAAATAAAACTTTCCTCAAAGGTTTCAGCACAGATCAATTCTGAGCTAATACTAACTATAAAAGTTATTGTCAAATTCAACTAATTCTGGAGTTATGAGTAAGAAGACAATTACCATGGAATTCTATAGAAATGCAAATTTTTAGATATTTTGTTCAAGTTAGAATACCTGACTCAGGTATTCTACACATACAGACACAGAACATAAGCACAAAGAACATATTTATATCATATATTCTTGCTGATTAGTACATCTTGAATAGCACATATTGATGAAATGTGATCATGTATGCTATTACAAAACACTTTAATAGCGTTCAAGACTGTTGGTGTTTGGCAAACTCTATAATTGCTTTAATGTTTTATAGTAATAGTATTGCATTGATTTCTTTTTGGTATTTCTCTCTTCATTATCAGTCTTGTGGATCTACTGCAGCTTCTTCACTACTTGTGTCCAGCAGATTTCAAGATCTGTACGCCCTTCTTCTCATTCTACGCATTTGGTTTTCAGCTCTTCCACCTCTCTCCCAAGGCCAGTGTAAACAAACAATTCCGGAGGCCATGGAGGCTGTGTAAAATGTCTGAATGACAAAGTAATGAACACTCTTTGTGACTGGAGTCAGCACAAGTGTTTATTGCTAAGCAACAAAGACTGATGTCAATGAGTTTTGCCAAATGCAGATGGTGAGTAGGTTTGTTGAAAAAATGAAATCACTCTAACATAACTCTTTACAGCAGATACTAATATAATAGAAATAAAATGCATTTAACTGGTTGGAGAGAAGCTCTCCACAGAGAGGGATGAGGTTAATTTAATAATACCTTCTGATGGCTCAGCCTGTGTATTATGGAGCTGCTCGTATGTGAAAATATTCCTAACCTATCTCAGCAAGATTAAGGAAGGAAAAACATCTGCAAAGCTTTCCTGAAGTGCCTGCCATCTCCGAAGTTGTGGTTCAGAATGCTGTTGTAAACAAAGGAAGGACACAATACACTGTGCCTGGCTGCCAGAGAGGTGGTGTTTGGAATATGCAAATACAACATTACTGGACACTTCAGACTCTTACAGTGTAAACAACTTTTAGTCCTGTTCAGCAAATACCTTTGTCTTGTCTCTCTGAACAACTCGCCAGGTGTGACTGGTGAGCTGAGATTGATGATTATGTCACTGTAAAGCTGAATCTCTTCCCTGAGGGGAATGTCCATCAAATCCCTTTTATCCTTGTTTGAGACCAGATCTTTTACAGTGGAGAACACACTCATTTATCTGCTGTGAGCACTTTCATGAAAACACAGTAATCTTTACACACATCCTTTAGGCAGAACTCAATGTCAAAATCACATACAATTTTCCTTCTTCCCACAGACAGTGCACAAAAGCAGAACGTGAAACTGAATAGGTGTTAGCACTTAAAGAATATGCAGGTCATTCTGTGCTGGTTCAGCCAAACTGCTAAAATAATTTACTATAACTCACCCCTGGTGCAAACTGCACCAGAAAGCAGTTACTCCCTTCCCTGGAAATCCACATACCTTGCTCAGCCTCCCAGAACCTGCTTGAACTCAGCTTGGAAGATCAGTTCTGCTGCCCAGATGCCAGTCATGCTCTGTATAAAGAGACCCAATGTTCAGCCTAGAATTTCTGCTAATTCCCTAAACTGGATGGTACAGAAAGACAGGCACATTCCCATGTTCTCAGCCTCCACAGCGAGTGAGTCACCCTTGCTGGCCTGCATCAATCCTTACGTTGCTGCACAGCCTGGAATAGTAGCCTGTAGTAGGAAAAGTACACACAGCAGTGTGGTGATGGCAATAAAGTAAACACACACAAAACCAGCCCTACTTCTTGTTGAAGAAAGTGGCTTAATTTGCTTCAAAGTAAAGATGTTGCACCTCAGGCAACTCATTAAACAAGTCTCTTGTGTCTGAATGAAAAATGTAACGCGCATGAAAATTACTATCTTAACTTGAGTGAAAGAAAGATCAGCCAGAGCTCATGCGGGAGTCAGCTCGGAAAAATTATTTTACCTGAAGCTATTTTTATTTCTTTTAGCTGTGTTAGACAACCAGTTGAATTGTACTGTACAGTTACAACAGAAATACATGAGTGGCTGATTAGAACTAGGTAAATTCACCTAAAAAAGACATTAATCCATTTTGAACACTGATTGCGTTTGGAAAAGATTTTTGGAAATGCTGTAATTTTTGTCACTTGCTTTACTGTTTTTATGTATTTAAGTGTTTTGGGCTTTTTCAGGGATTTGGTATTCAAGGTCAGTTGCTCTGCTTGCAAATGTTCATAGGCTGGAGAGAATAAGTGATATTTCAGGACTTGAGTTATTAAAAAATGGTTCACTTTTGCACACTACTGAACATTTGACCACATGGTAGGCTTCTGGTGTCTCATCAGGCAAGCAAAAATGGTGAAGTGGTGAAAGCGGCAGTGACAAATGCATACCAACTCAATCTCTGAATTGATTTCTTGGTTTTCAGAGGCTTTAAAGATATGTTCAGGAATACTGAATCATTCAAATATTCGGGCTATTGTGAGATATATCAGTTGAGCAATGGAAATTTAATTTAATTTCATCCCTTTAATCAAAAATTTCTTTATTAATTTGTTTGGACTGGGGGGAAAACCCCCATTTTTTCAAACAGTCCTAGCCACTGTGCTTTTTCTCTTGATCACCAGGCATGTACACAAAGCCACAAAATTCCGTTTTCTCTATCTCTAATGCACTGCTGAAGTATCTAGCACTCATGTCATTTAGCCTTAAAAGCTATTAATGCACTTGTTAAAGATGAAAAGTGAAATATGAAATCTTGTCAAGCCTACTGGAAGCTGTAGTTAGTCTTTTTTAATAAATGTTTTTCAGAAACTCAGTTTTGTCTACGATAAATGCACTTTTTCAAGTACAGCACCATAGATTTAGTATTGAAAAAAAATCTATTTACAGCTGCTGAATTCTGAACTTTTTATTTAACTGCAGAACATCCAGAGCACAAAGTCAGCATAAACTTTCCAAGCCCATCAAAGTTGTTTGCCCTCGAACTGATCAGACCACCTGTAGATGTGAGAGGACACTGCCTTTTCCATGTCCATCCTGCTGAGCCTGGCAACAAGGGCTTGAATCAGTGCCAAAATATGACAGCGGGTATTAAACATTTAGCATTGTGGGCTTGGATGCTGAGTTCCCACATGCCACCCAAGTCCCTAGACCGTAGAGTGTCCTTTGACCCAACAAATAGGTGCTGGCTGTTCATGAGTAATGCAGTGACTCCACCAAAGCTCTGGAGACCCCCAGGGCCCAGCCACCACCAACCCTGTGTGTCTGCATTTGGCAGGGGTAGGGGCATGTGCTCACCCTGAAACAGGCATGAGCCTCGACTTCCTAAACCCCAGACAGTTTCTGCAGCCATAGGGCTCCTTGAAATGGCTTCTCACCCAGTATTCCCAAAGCAGTCTCTGGTTTCATCTCTCTGTCACTGTGAGAGGGCTGCAAGCCAAAGGGATGCTCAGTATGGGACAAGCCCTTTGAAGCTAAGGACTTAGTTGTCACACAGGGTGCCCCATAATGTCCCACTGACTGTAGTAGTTTTCTAAAACAGGTTTACTGAAGTAAGTGCAGAGTATTTTAAGCTAGCTTTTTTTTCCCAGGCACATTCTCCTATAATTTGAAGCCTGTATCTCATGCATATTGGTTGTAAGGTTGTTATCAAAGGACCTTAACAGCTTTATGGAATATAGAAATTTGCTGTCATTGTGCTCTGAATTCTGAAAAAAAATGGACCTCATTTCAGCTTTTTAAAAGGCAAACCCTGCAGTCCTTGGGAATAACTTGAAATTTAAATTACTATACCATTATTATTATTGTTACTACTATTATTATTACTACTACTACTACTATATTAAATAGACTTCAGAAATCAAGATGTAAGTCGAGATGAATAACCAGCTTCAATTTACTAACTTTCCAAACTTAACACACACAAAAAAATACAAGGTCTTTTTAATTGCAACTACCCATAGGATTAGTTGCAGTTTGAACTACACTATAGATCAGGCTACTCCTGTCTAATCAGGTCCCTTTGTATTTGTGTGGTAATATTGTCCCACAGCTAATGATGTCTCAGCAGACACTACAGCTCTCTTTCAACCAAAAGCAAACATTGCAAAGGCCATTTGAAAATCAAATCTTCCCCTCAGTGCAAATGAGAGTCTGGAAAATACCACTAAGTACAGAAAGTAAATGCAAGGAAAGAGTTTTGTAAGGAATATATTTCTTAAGTGTTAATTGAGAACAATGTTGGTATATTATAGTACCCTTAAAATAATCTAATATATTAAAAGACATTTAAATATTATGAGCTATTAAAGCCCTGACAGTGATTTGGTGTAAGTATCTTTTGGCTGCCAGCCAGTATTGTTGAAAAGCTGCAAAATTATCCTGTTCTGGTGGGAAGATGGAAAAGTTTGAAAGCTTTTTTTTTTTTTTTTTTTTTTTTTTTTTTTTTTTTAATGTGTCTTACCCCCTGTAACATTAATTAGGGCCTGCTATACAAACTGTAGGGTTGCAAAACATGAATACATCTTCCTTGGAGAAAACAGAGAAGATGATTTGAGAATAAAGCTGTTAGCTGCTCCTGACTGTGGCCCCAGAAGCCTTCTGGTGAATCTGACTTTAAAATTCAAACTTTCAGCTATGTCAGGATGTATCAAATGAAGTGCATTTATTTGGCTCCTTGGATGTGGTGTATATTGAAATGTCTGGTAACTCACTAACAAATTCATATCTTGTCTTTTTAGAGAGATGCAGGAAAATAACGGGCCTCAAAGGAACTACCTTTCAGAACAAACGTTCTCTTGTTGTTTACTTAGAGAAGGAAACAAGGAAAATTAAGTAAAAGCAGATGGCATTTTATGTCAGAAAACCATCTCACAGAATCATGTCATCTAAAAACTCAATAACTCAGTTACGTGTCTGCTACAGAATTTATGTTTGCTTTTAGGCCCACGAGATCCTGTACCTATTGCTGTGAAAGGTTTGAGGGAAATGAAGTCAGGATGTCACACAAAAATGGGAGGTATTTAATAATCTGTCACAACAAATATTTCCCACCATTTCTTATTGAAATCTTGCTTGGCAGAGATCTAAAGATCCTCTTTGACACTCAAGTCAACTTCTGAAGGAAATAAAATACCATAAACAGAGAAGGATGGCAGTATTGATCTTTATGGTGATGAAAATTAGGATACCGAAATGCCAGATATACTCAAATGCCAAAATTTTGATTGACTTTTAAAAACTTATTCTAGGGCTTAAAAACTTTTTAATTCAATCACATAAAAAGGTCAACAGAATTTAGCTGCTCTTTAAAAAAAAAGGGACAAAAACTGTCAATGGGTCTTTTATATCTCCCCAAGATTCAGCCTTTTAAAATATGCACCTTGTTTAATAATTAGACATCTATATCATACTTTTATATGTTGTTTGTATGCTGACAGGCACAGTTGGGTTTAAAGTTAATCTGTGTGTGTGTGTGTGTGTGTGTGCGCACGATTTTTCTGTGTGTCTTCCCTACTTTTTCAGCACGCAGAACTTGGTCCCTCTGAGGGTGGGACACAGGTCTACCCTTGATGCAAGAAGAGAGAGAGGAGGCACATTTCCCACTGCTGCAGGAAGGAGGTCCCATGAAATCGCCACCAGCCATTCCCTGGTCCAGCAACCAGCTGGATTTGCAAAGCTTCAGGACAGATGAAAGGGCAAGATGGGCTGTGGGTCTTTAACTAATCTGGCACTGCCTGCTTTGCCCATAGTTGGAGTGGTCCCTGCTAGCAAATGGGGACTCCAGGTACCTTGCTACATGGTTCTGCTAGTTCTTGCAGAAATTGCATCAGTACTTCGTGAAGAACAAAGATAACTAATCTATTGTTGTACTACTTACATTGCAGTAGCTGGGAAGACCATGATCCAGAAGTGATGGTAAGTTTTTATCCAAAAGCAGCATATCTGAAGAGTGATGTACTAGGGTGCAGTTTGTTCAGAAAAGATCTACTTTTTCCATTGACATTAGAAAAAAAAAATCTGGAGGAAAAAAGCCCAGAATCTTAATACTCTTTTAATAATCTGAACTTTGGTATGACAATAGAACAGCACATAGATGATGGTACAAATCTCTTAATAATGTCACAAAACTACAAGCACAAAAAACCCCCAAGCAACTCTATTAACAATAAGCACTACTCACTGCAATAGTTTCAGTAACACATTTACTGAATTGCATGCCAGCTAACTTTGAAAAACATCTCCATATGAGATGAGAATAAGACATGGCATGCTGTACACTTTTTATACCAAAAAGAGAGGACTAGCTGCTTCTGTGCTTGCCTGAAACTGTCTCAGCTAACAAAATGCAGTAATATTGGTTTCTGAGACTGGTTATGGCTTACATAATGAAATAAAGTTATTTCTGAATTTCCCACTCTGTTTGTGGTGTCACAATAGCTAGTTATCTGCCTTCACAGAGTCACTGGAATATCAAAACCTCTGAAGTCCATCATTACTCTCTATCCTTCTTGGAAGTAGCTGCAGTGGGAGATTGCCACACATAGTTAGCAAGAAGGTTGTTGGGATCACATCACCCCAAAGTGATTAATCACCATTGTGTCTGCTTTCAGTCAAGACCCATTTATCATGGTTAGATATTTGTATTGGACATTTTGGACATATACGTAATACTAGAGAATATAAAGTAAGTTTACAATAATTTCACCCTATAAGAGCCAAAAAGGGAGGAGGAATAGAAAGAGCTTTATAGAAGTTATTAATTAGCTAGTCAAGGACTTTGTTCTAGCAAGAGACATTTGCATCTCCAAGGAGCTAAAGTAAAAATATTTTAATTGAGAAGAATGATCAGATGGTTTCTTTGATAATGAAGCAAAAGAATAAGTTTCAGGAAGATTAGATTTATCTGGGCTCCCTAGAAGGTTTCAGAGGAGAAATTTCTTATAAGAGACAAAACTTTGTCCAAAGGGAGTGAAAATACAAATATACACCACAGGACTAGCTCAGCCCTCAGGGTATGCTGAAGGCCTGCTCTGCTGAATATGCCCTGACCATGTTCCAGCTCTCTTTTGGGAGACCTAAGCACCACTCTGGTCCCCTTGGGAGTTGTGGGGATGTCCCCTTAGGCTCAGAGAGATTAGGTTGCTTCTGAGGGCAGTAGAGAAAAGGTCACAAAAAAGACAATAGCATCACAGCTATTTGAGCATTTGCATGTTTAGGACCATGTAAAACCACCAGATTTATGCCTCTCCTGAGAAAAGATAGTTTGTGGCATAGAAAATACTGTTGGTGTGAGAAAAAGCCTACTTCCTGAGCAGCAGTCACCAGCCCCATTCTTCCTATCTCCCAGGAGCAGGAGCAGGAGCAGCAGCATGCCCAAACCCCAGAGCTGTCTTGCTACCACTGCTCAGGCTCCATCTGACTTCCACAGTGGAAGAAACCAGGCTCCACTCACTCAGCCTTAGGATGTCAAAATTAACATCTGCCTACTCCACTAATGAGCCTTGAGCTGGTGATTGAAAATGCATTGGCATCCCTAGTTTCTCATTAAAAAGGCTGCTTTTGCAGATATTAAATGCTTTATGTAGCTCTTGTCTGAATTTCCTTCAGTTCTGCATCGTGCTTTCGATCTGCAGCCAGTCTTCCAGTAGCAGCATCACTAATTCTGCAGACAGGGTCCTTACTGCCCCTCTGCCCATATAAGCAAGGAGACTTTGCCTTCATCTTAAAAGAGTATTAATCCCTTTTTGTTTGGATTCAGGCAGGGCAATTATGCTTATTTTGAAAATTTATTAATATATCAGTTTCTTAAGTGCCACCTCAATGTGTGTATGGATGTGTCCTATTTAAAATGTCTTTTGTATTTGTTTTGTTCTGGTGAGGTTAATGCTGCCAATCCCTTGTACCAGAAAGACAAAGAAGCAGCTCGCAAAGGGAAGACCAAAGCACTGCAAAGGCTTAGCAGCTTCAAAGTGGGGCTGGCTGGCTCTACAACATATATACCTGTCACAGAGGTTGTTGCAAAGTCCATGAGTATAACATCTCAGCCACTGCAGTGCTGCTTGCTAACTACAGTGTGATCCAGAACTGCATCCCATCTAAATAAAAACGCAACCATTTCTAGTGGGGGCAAGAATACAAACTGTGTCAGGAATCCTCTTTATTTGTAGTCGTACCAATAGTTAAGAGATAACATACCAGGAGGCAGATCTTGAGAATATGGTTCTTAGGGTTAAGATCAATAAAGCATGTACATGGCAAATAGTGCTGTCTGTGGAGATCTTTGTATCAGCTTCAATGCTTTCTCTGAGAGCTGAGAGGTGCTCCAGAATATCTCAGGAGTCAAAAGCAGAGAAAAGGCAACAAAGCAGGGGGGAGGACAGAGATGGTTAAAAGCAATTAGGAACCTTCCTGCTATTCAGAAACTTGACAAAACTTTCTTGGAGCACAGCAAAACTCCCAGTAGGAACTGCTCTTTTCTAGCTGGGAATGGATTTCTGAAAAGTTGAATAGCTCTGTAAAGCTGGCTGCACAAGGTCAGAGGAATAAGAGGTATCTCTAAGGAGGCCCCTGATGTTCTGTCTTATCTTTACGTACTGTACTTTGTGCTCAGGCAGTGTCTTCCCAAAACACCACATGACAACCCCAGAAAAGCAGCTCTGAAGACTATAGGAAGGACGTGCTATTGGAGTTCTACTGACACATGCTGAATTCAGCATCTGCAGATAGCTTTTTTTTTATCCCCTCCAGCTAATTATCCATGAATTCTAAATTTAATCATCATCAGATATTTTCCTATTTTGATTAGCTCTCCTTCAAAATAATTTAAATTAAAAGTGAACCTAAAAATGTACCCTTGGGACCTGAGCAGGTGTCCTCCTACAGAAATGGTTTAAGAATAACCTACCTTGGTGATTTATGCTGACCCAGATGACTTTATGCTGAAATAGGCACTTACATTGTCTGTTCTGGCATCTTGACTTTAGGGAAGTCAACTTTTCCTGAGGGCAGTACCTCCTACAGTGCTTCAAAAAGATCCCCAGGAGAGATGCCTCACTGAGTGCTCTGACACAAGACATAGCCTTTTCACAATCAGCCACTGCTTAAGTGAAAGTCAGTTAAAAAAAAATCAAGTCAATAAAAAACTCTGAAAGGTCTTGTGTCTAGATCCTGAAACACAGGACCTGAAGGCCAGAGGCATACATAAGATTGGACAACCCAGTAATTCAAATCTGTACTTGTAAAATATTTGGACTGAAAGGCAGGTTCCTCAAAATCAGTATTTTAATCCCTTGAAATCTGGTTTATAGCTGTACTGTCTTTGTTAGGGATGCTTTAAATATTATCAATTCATGCTATAAACTTGGTTTGTTACAATGAAAGCAGACATGCTCTTCTTTAAATCAGAAACAGGATTTGGCCATTTATATCTCTACAGACATAATTCTATGCATGAAATTGGTTATCAAATGGGTAACATTGACTTAGGATGCCAGTTGTTCTTTGTGGTTGGGTCATGTATCATATGGAGGTTGATGTCCAGTTTCCAATTCACTTGACTGCTCTTCCTTATGCACTTGCAGCACATTTGGAAGTCAGACAGGGCCAGACTGTGTTTAGAAATAGTGGTGAAGAAGGTGTCCGAGGAACCCTGCTCTCACCCCGCTAACAGTCAAACAAAGCAGCAGTCCAGGTTGCAGTCCTCCACAGTGACAGGACAAGAATAGGCACCATGCGATGCCCTTTTCATCTTTCTTGAGTCCCCAGATGCTGTGGCTCAGATGATCATGCTGCAGATCTGTGTTGCCCACCCCAGCAGGTGCAGCTGGCAGGCAATGCAAGTCATCCCCGAAGAGAAAGCATAACAATATGTTCACCTCCTTGGTAGGCAGAGGCTGCAGGAGGAACACTACCTCTAAGCACAGGCTAGTGCTGATGAGCCACGAAGCTGTAGGTCTCCATAGCTGTGGTGATAATTTCTAAGGGTTTCACAAATCAATATTTAAGAAAAGCAGACTTGTTGTAAACTCAGTAAACACAAACCTGAAAAATGGTAGCATCTCCACTCAAAAAAAACCAAACAAAACCCAACAAAAAAACCCATCACTGAGAATCACTGAGCTAGGACTCCTCTCAGAGCAGAAAAGCATTTCATTCTTTCATGACTTCAATTCAAAAAGAAGAAAAGGTATTGCGACATTCCTGACACTATTGAACTTTCTGAACAAGTGATCAATACAATTTCAGACAGCTTCCCTGCCAATATGATGCCCCTGGGAAAGGAGAAAGAACTACTGTTCCCACAGGCCTTTGACCCTACACTGAAGTTCAGGAGCACAAGGGCTGAGTCTGCTTTTCCCATTCCCAGACTGTGCCCCAGCACAAGATGTGCGCTGCTCCTCTGTAATCCCTCTGGCTCTCTGCAGGGGAGAGGTGAGCGTGCTATCAGGGAGCAAAGGGAAGCATGGCCAGTTTGCAGCCTTTGCTTGCAGCCTCATGGAGCAGAGAGGCCTTGCAGATACTGCTGACCCATCTCTGTCAGTATAGGAAAGTGGCAGGGACTGCAAAAGGTTCTGTCCATGCAGAACAGCGCTGTCATTGCAGATACCCAAACAACAGCAGTATTGCAGCACAGCTCTGCTGCTGTTTGAAGTTCCATGCCTTTGGCACTACGGTAATCATCACCCATCATTGAGGCCACATCTAGAAGATGTCACTGATGAAATGATATGACAGAACTCGAGAGATTAAACATTTATTTAAAGAATGTTTCGTTTTGAAGCCACTCTGTGTAGATGACAGCACATATGGATATAAGGTAGACAGTTTCTTGAGGAACGAAGCAGACTTTTGGTAGCCTCACTATCAGGTACATTAGAGCAGTATCTAAGATCTCCATTTAAGAAACATACATGCAACATTGCCAAACAAGCATATGTGCAACAGAGATAGGACAGATTAAAATATGTGTTGTTGCCTCTAATGCTTTTACCTCTTTCATTTTAGGGAAACTCACTCTTTACTCCAACATTTTCATCACTACTGCACCATTATTTTTCAGTGCTGTCTACAATATCTAGATGAGATTCCTCTTCCATACAAATTAATTTGTGCCTTTTGTATTCCTTTCAAAATCCTTTTGAGACAACCTCTAATCATTTTCTTGATCAAATAGCAAACCTGGTGCTTAACCCACCCTATTACTGTCTTCTTCTTAGCAGCAGAATATTCTCACTTGATGTCTATAACTTAATCTTCACACAGTTAACCTTCTCTCTCTCCAATTGCTCCCGTAGCAGAGCTCTGAAGGTGCTTATTCATCTTCTCCATGACCCGCACTCAGCAGAAACTTTGCAGCCTTACTCCCTCCATGCTTTTTGCCCATAAATAAGCCATACTGGTAAATAAAAAATCATCTATCATTTTTAGGTCAGTGACCAACAGATTTATTACCCATCCATAGATGTCTTTCACTTAACTTAAGCTAAGCTAATAGTCTGCTGCACTGACATTTCCTCTCAGTACTCTGACTTAAGACTTTAAGATTTAGTGCAAAATGTTCAAAGCCAAATCCTGTCTTTCTTCCCATTACCTTTAGCCTTACAACTGGAAAATACCACAAAGACTTATGATTGTGAATAATCTTAGATGTGACCTCCTTATCCATGTCTACCTTTCAATTCTCACGGCATAACACTTCTTCACAGCAGAAACTTACAACCACATCACTCACTCTCTCATTACTTGCTTCCCACAATATTCGTTTCTCTGGCTTTGACAAATAACATCTTGCCTTGCTTCTAGCCTGTCAGCAGCAAAGTTAGTTTTCTTAGCTCATTGTTTTGACTGTACCATTCTTCTCCTTGTATTCTGTAACAACAAACATAAGCTGCTCAGAGTGGTTTGAAGGCTTTGTGACTGATCTATCCTCTCCCATTTACTGTATTACCACATTTAAAGGCCACATGCATGTAATCAACCTTCCCACTGATTCTCGCCCCTCCCCTACATCTAAATAAATCAATTTAAGTTACCCATTGGTAACTGCAGCCAGATTGCTGGCAGCCAAACTTCAAAGCCCAGCTTGCTTCCTTGGTCTTTTTGGCAGGCTGAAGTGTGGAACCACCTTTTCCACCTGAACTACAAGCCACTTGATATGAGACTGCCAAAGACTTGATATCGCCAAGCCAAAGGCTGTAATGAGGATGATTAATGAATGATAGGAATGCCTCAGTAGATCAGTCATAGTACAATTTGCTGACCTCAAAAAACCCCAACAAAACAACCCCAACCTCAAACCACGTATATTCTTACAATTTCCAGCTATGTTCATTAGCACAAATTAGTTTCAGTCATTAGAATTCCACTCCCCTCCACTAGCTATCAGTTTTCAATATTTCCCATGGTTTTAGCACACAGTATCTTTCCACTGATACAAATCAAGCCTCCCATTGACTCAGCAGGAACAGCAGTTTCTCTAGGTGGCAATCCTAAAACCAAATGGTGAATGCAAACATGAGACAAAAAGCTAAAATAATGTTATTATTAGGTGTAAAAAATATAAGAAAAGCAAGAGTTCAGCTGAAACAGTTATTTATTAAAAGGTATGGTTTAGAACAAATTTGAAGGAAAGATTTAATTTAAGGACTGTATAAAGCTAGAAAGAAAGGACTGGCTAGGGCTAAATGCAATCAGAGAGATCAGAAAAAAAGTAAACTGTAGGTACAGTTTAAAAAAACCAACAAAATTATGTAAGCCACCTGTTGTTTGCACCTACTCAGGGTTTGACTCATGGGCAGAGGTACATTTGGGCAAGTATTAGTCTTTCCTCTCTGTATCACACTCTTCTAAAAATAAATTCTTCACTACAGGCTTTTTTTCTTTCATAGATCTTCTATAGTAGTTTTTGAGGGAAGTGTAGTTTCTAGAAAAAGCAGAGCTTTCAGTTGGTAGCACCAAAATAAGATGCTCTATTCACTAACAAATATTTCCTTTTTGGTTTATGTGTGTGTCTGCAGTCTGACTGCAATATGTTGTTGTCCAAGTAATTATTTTAAGATGACATCCTGAATGATTTTTAAACTGTCAGTTATTCTTTCCTCGTTACCAAAAGATAGAATATATCTTCTTTTTTATTTCTTTTAACCCTCATAATCTGCACAAATTGTAACTAGCATCACTCTTCTATCAATGAAAAGGTGAGGTCCTCTTGACTTCCTTCTGTGACTCCAGGTTCAGGAGCTCTGCTCTTTCCAGGAATGCACACTGTGCACCCAGCTGAAAACAGACATGTGGCCATGCAAGTTTTGCAATCAGGGGGATCTAAGTGTGATTCTGGCTCAACACTGTGACATCATTGCTCACTGGAAAACTGGCACACCAGATCAACATCTCAGCCGATGGCCCTTTGACCTTATACTGTTTTGGCCCTTAAAATCTCCACTTGAAATTTGGTCCTCAGCTGGGGTAATCTCTGTGATAATGTACAGAAGAGGACTAGACATGTCAAAAGATTTTGAAGTCATAATCAATAAAATGCAGAAGAGAAAGAAGACATACAAAGACTGACATGATGATTTAGAGTATTCTCAGAGGTAAGAGAGAGAGATTGGTGTGCAGTTAACCCCAAATGCACCATTGCCCCAAAGCCACAGGTTACTGTCAAGTCTGGTCTCAGTTAAAAGCCATTAAGGAGCCTACCAGTCATACTTCCAGCTTTTTACTGCTGGTCAGAGAATTTCACTAGACATCACTGGTCTCAAGAAAAATTTTTTCCTCTCCTAAATCTTGTGACAAATTGCCAAAGAATCTCTAGAGGGATTTATCCTACTGCTCTTTAGATAAGAGAAACATAATGTACTGTGTAACTCAGCAATTTTTAAAGATGCCCAATGCCACAGTTTTCAGATTTGTAACCAGCCAGAGCAAGGAATCCTTTGCTATATGTCAGAGAACTAGCCAGGTTTATTTATTGACATGATTACTGATTAAAACATAATTAGGAAACATAGGATTTCAGTCATGAAATAAAGTCACAAAGGATAAAATTACAGTGCCATCATTAAAATTACATTTAAAAGATGTTCTCCCTAAGTGAATTCAACAGCAGCTATGTTGTGCCCCATTTTCTCTTAGGTTTAATTGAAAACTTACCCACTGCTATCGAGTTAAGATGGGATGATTTTGTCATGATGGCTCTTGTACACGCCACAGACCTTCTTTCCACACTCACATCCACTTACTTGCACATGAAGAGCACAGGACAAAGGCAGAGAATCCCTTTCTGACTCATCTCAAAGCAGAATCTCTCATCTCTGGAAGAAGGTTTTCCTCCTCTTTGTTTGTGAGTGATGCCACACAACACTGAGGAACAAGGAATTACTTTACTCTTTCCCCACCTTTTCTCCCAAAGCTTCCATGAAGATTTTCACTGTATATCTCAATTAGCACATTCAGCATGTGTGTTCAATAACCATTTAAAAACACATATGTAAGCCAGTGCAGGGAGGAAATATTTATAGATACTACTCATTTTTAGGTGTATTAGTCTTATTCTAAATGAATAAAAGTAGATAATAGTTTGAGTAACACAGATCCAGCTTCACTCTATAAGTTGCATGGATTTTCTTCTACCATATCAATTGTATTTGTATTGCTACAAATAGTACAGTACAGTACAAATAGTACAGTATGATGGTTAATATACACATATATAAGAAAAGCAAGAATTGATGGATGATAAGGCTTCCTTCTTTAGATTAGTCTGTTCAATAGGAGTACTCCCAGCAGACTCATGATTTACTAGTGGTTTAGTCCAGCAGAGAAGTCCCATTGAACTTTCTTTTCTTACTGTCTAGACCAAGCAAAGAACTGCAGCAGCTCAACACCCAAAGGAGAGAAGCATTTCCAAAGCTAGAGGGAACAGATAAGAGCTTTGTCAGGAAGAACAAGGCAGCCAGGACTCTTTCCTGGCTGAGTTGAGAATTAACCAACTGCTGGAAATGACGAGCATTTGCCTAGGTCAGAGTTAGACCTGACTGCAGAGTCCAGGTCTGTGTCCAGAATACAAAAAAAAAAAAGTGGGATCTGACACTTTTGGAGTTTGCCAAAAGGCAAGTGGATACCAGCCCACAGCAGGGATAGTTATGAGTCTCCTGTCTGAAACATGCAGGGTAAAAAAGAGTGCTAAAACTAATCAAAGGGACTGATAAGCGTGGAGTTATTTACTGGCACTCTGCACATATTCACTTATTTCATTCTGTTGCCTAATGTTGACACATATACAAGAAAATATTTCTGCTAAAATTAATTTGACTTTTACAGTTTAAAATGTAACTCTTTAATGGCAACACATTTTATCCCTCCCTCTGACATTCCTCAAAATCAGGCTCCTGGGATACTTTAGGGATGGTTTTCGAGCCTGTAACAAAGTTTTGTAGCATCCATCAAGGTAGCGGAGAGCATGCACAAACCCTGGGAATTCTGAGGAGCACTCACACCTGAGATCAGGGGTATTGGTATGGAGTTGCAAGCTAGGGGACTAGTGGACTGCTCTGCCTAGTATTGAAGTCAGGCTGAACTTTCCATCACTTTCTGCATTAAAGATGGATATTTCTGCACAGGTTTGGGTTCTGATATCTCCTGTATTTTGCTGTTTCTCAGTCAGATTGTAGGCAAATCACCAGCTACTCTCAGAATAATTTTGCACTGTATCCTGAAACATGGAAAAAGGTAGCTCACAGAAGAGAAACTTGCTTTGAGGTACTGAGAAAAGGGATGTGAGTTCTGAACCTTTAGATCTGGCCTACAACAGGCCAGAAAACAACATCATCTGATTGAAAATCTCTGCTGTCATCTTAAATCACATCTTCTGGAACTGTGGGTGGGGTGGGAGGCTGCAACTCATAATTTTTGTTTCTGAAACACTAAGGGCCAAATCATGTGAGTACTCTGATGAATTCATGCTCCTTTGGAAAACATCTCTCCTAGAACTGACACAAACATGTTCTTTAAAGTAGAGGATGACAATAACGTTTATTTTACCAAAAGAAGATTGTTATCATTGGCTTCCTTAACAGAGGAGATGTAAGGCACAGAGTTACCCAGGAACACTTAGCAGGTCAAAAACAACCCATGCTTCTTGTTTCCATGTCTAGTTGACAGTCCCTCTTGGGCAGCAAACTGCTGCAGGGCCTCCACAGCGTGGGGCAGTGCCCAGGAGATGGGTGCTCTGGTGGCTGATATGGCCTTGGTGCAAGGGAAGAGCACTGCAAAATACAGCTTGGGCACCCACTGCAGCTAGCTAAGGCTTGGGTCCCCTTGGGAAGGTGAAGAGTAGCAACACACAGGGCACAGAAGAAAAAATATTTTCCTGGAGTAGGAGGTCTCAGCAGTATGAGGAGAGGTTGCCTCACACTGAATTTGAACATTTCAAAGGAAAAATGAAATTCATTTAATATCTTCTTACATGCAGTGAGGATGGGAAAATGAGCTGTTAGGCTGCTCATCGAGGTCAAGCAACACAGAAGTACTTACCTATCTATTGTTTCTTTTGATCATAACATTCTGAAGTGTCCAGACACTCAAACACAAGGCTTGTTTGTACCAAACATCAGCTGTCCTTCAGACAAGCCCTGCACCCTGCCTCTGCCAGATCCTGACTAAATGAAGGAAAAAGCATTTTTCTCTACCTTCCTTATTCCTGGGCTGCTTGCCAAGTCCTATTCCAAATCCTCGTGGCTCTCTCTCGAGAAATGGGAGCTGGTTGTGCCTCTTCCCCAAAAGCAGCAGGAGCCATCTCGGGCACTCCCGCTGACACAAGATGCTGCTGTGGCAGTGCCCTCAGTCCCAGCCCTGCCCCTGCCAGCATCTCACAGGCCCTTCCCAGCCTGGTGTGGGGCTGCCTGGCTCTGTGGACCAGCTCCTTAACTCCATTAGCCCTAGAGAATCTTGCCAACCCCTCCACGGTGTGTAACGTGCAGCCCAAGAGCAGCTGACTGACTGGAGGCTGTGGCTGCTTTCACCCCTAAACGCCCAGAGCTTTCTGGACAGAGGACTGACTGATTTACAGATGTAATATCACTGTCTACTGGCAGCCAGGGGTCTAAAATCCATCCCAAATAGTGATGCTTGGTCACTAATGGAGCCCAGGATCCCTCAGTCAAAGGGAGTGGTATATCCTCCACTGCCTCCAGCAGCCTTTCATGCAGTACATGAAAGTAAAATTGCAGTAATTTCATATATTAAAGGAAATAAATACACGCCAACATGAACTCTACAGCAGTGCTGAACAATTTTACTTTTTTACTAATACAGTGGGTTTGAAAATATGAAGTTTTGAGCTAAATGAGACTTTTAGCCCTGTAACTTTTCTTTGGGAGTTAGGAAGCATTCATGTTGATACATGCAGGTCCCTCAAATAAAGAACTGCTGCCACATTCAGGGAATCTTTTAGAGAATATATGATTTTCTTTGCCAGTATCAATACTCCTCTGTGTTTCCTTTCTTATAATTTTCAGTTTCATAAGTCATTTTTCAGGAATACATAAGACATTTGGAAAGGGAAGGACACAAATCTTGGATTTGAAAAAAGTAGCTTCAAAAACTTCAACCTTTCAAACAACTGAAAAGAACAGTTAGGATTAGTTTAAAAGCATTACAAATCTCCCCTTTTTTTTTTTTTTCCACAGAACTCTCTGCAGCCATATAAACCCCAGTGCTGCTCCTCTACTTATGAACAGCTGCTTCATTAAACACCAGGGGAAACACTGCATCATTCTTTCTACTGTCTTTTTAATATCAGGTCTGAATTCTTATAAGCAGGAGTATTGTCTCCAGCTAATTCAAGAATTTAACCCACATATATTACTCAGGCAAAAATCACATATGTAGAGGAAGTTGAAAGAATGTGAAGAACCTCTTTCTTTCAAAAGAACTAGTAACCGTGCAGCTTGGAAAAAGGCTGGAGGAATCCCTTTAGGATGTTACCCTAAGCCTGATTAAAGGAACTCAATTATATCTGCTGACAAACCACTCAGAATATTTTGTGAACTGTAACTGAAGTGTGACTGAAACTTGTCATTCAGGCAGAAATCAATTCACTGTTGCTACGGCAAAATGTAAAACTGCCAGTATAGTAACTTTTATTTAATTGAAATAAATAACTTCAATTTTAAAGACCAGACGGGCAAGGGTGTTGACATCCAACTTCTTTCTGTGGAAGTTGAGTTACAGTAATGCCAATTTATGAACTAGTGAGAAGGTCTGTGATTTAATTAAAAACAGAAGAGATAAAATCCTTCCCTCATAAATGAAAGCTAATGCCCTCCAATTGTGTATAGCTGAGTTAAGAATACAGAGGAGCATGTGCAAGCCTTCTTTCCTTACAATACCCTGGAGTCTCCAGTTCTGGGAAATTGCACAATGACTACTTTTTTTTTAGTATTTCATTCTTGTGTATGTGTAGAGATCCACTTAATAATCTAGAGTATGAGGAACTGGGCCCTGGATTTTCAAAGCACTCTTCCCAGCTCCAGAAACCTCATCGCTGGATGCCCACCCCGCAAAACCTAAGGTTGATGCTTCCTTTGAATGCAATCATTATTGTACCATCCAGCATCCATTTTTTGGCTGCAACTTTACATATATTAGAGCAGTAATGGCTGGGAAATTGTCAGAATAGTCGTGTCTTCATTCCTCTCCACCTAATGCAGAAGCAGGGCAGGATGGGCGGGGGAATCAGAACTCATCAGTACAACTCAAGAGAAGAAAAGCATCAGAAATACTTCCTTCCTTGGGATCTTCAGACCCAGTGGAATCAGACCAAGCAGAAGTGCATTTAGAGATGTGTTGTTTCCTATAATAAGGATTGTACTCTGGATGTGCTTTCCCTTGCCATGCTGTTGAGTTGTCCTTGCATGGTACAAAGAGAAGCCTCAAGTACCATCTCAGCTATCTTGGCAGCTGGAATATGAGACTCCTTGTGTTCAAATGAGGCTTCAGATACACCCTGAAGACACTCTCTGTTTTCCTGAATATTTTCTATTCTACTATATAATTTCTGAGGCAGGTTTGACCTTCTTGCAGCATGCAGGATACAGGACACACAATTTACAAGTTGAACCAATGTTGTCTTCTGCCTTGTTTTCTATATGTAATCTTTCGTTTCTCTTTTGACTGCAGTTGTTTTCACAGAGGAGTGTTCCTACCATGTCTAAAAAAAAAGTCTTTGTGATTTCATTGTGCATTCATAAGTGGAATTTTCTTTCCCCATATAACATTATTTTGCCCTTCTCAGCATCACTTGCTGTGGATACACACACATTTAGAGAGCTTGAGAATTCTTTCTCAGGCCTGGACTTCTCTTGCCTCTCAGGTCCATTCCCAGACTGATAAGCTGATTATGGTTTCAGTTAGGGAGGGACTCTCCCAAGATGATAATATGGTCAAAACAGAATAGAATCTGATGAAAAACAGAATGGAATTCATGATAAAGATTAACACCTGGTGTTTTTCCATGGGACACATCCTGAGGGATGGTCTCATGGATGTTTCTCCCAATTGTCCAATGAGCTACTGTCCTGGTTTAGCTCCACGTAATATGCTTTAAATACGGGCTGTCTGTTCAATAAAGTTGGCCTTTTTTCCCTAAAGAGGTCCATGTGTGTTGCTGTCCTTTCTCTCTCTCTCTCTCTCTCGCTCTCTTTTTTTTTGGCACAGTAACCACAACTTGCCTTTGTTCACTGATTTTCCAAGCCTCTCTAGTGAAAAATGTTGAATATTCTATGTGTCATATACATCTGTGGGACTTGGCTGTTGTCCAAGAGGAGGACAGTGTGTCTCCCGAAGGTTCCTGTGAGGCGCCAGATCACACACTTGAGATCATCTCTTGCTCTTTTTTGAAAGCAACAAAGTTATTGGTTTCTTGTTTCAGCTGCATGCAAATACACTGCTCAGAAATCTATTTAAATGAGTATTAAGAGGAATAATAACGTATAAGAAGTATATTAATGTGAGTACATTACCCAGGCACCAGTACTGACCAGTGCCTTACTGGCAATCTCATAAGAAACTAATGGTGACTCCTTCTAAAATTTTAGCCAAAGAACAAGTATATATATACGAAAAAGACTGATCAGCTTCTCATGATGACTCCTTCAATCACCTTGTCCATTAGTGTGGATCAAAGTATAGAACCTTGTACAGAGGCACTACAGATCTAGCTGTCTGATATAAAGGATCTAAACCTGGGAGATGAAAAATCTGGTTCTTACCTGACACAAAAAGACCATTATTCTTCAAGGCCCCAAAACAGAGAATCGCTCTGAAATACTCATTTGTGAGCTGCTGAAGACTGCTTAGTGGCTATCTAAATAATCACACTTTGCCTATGGTGTCTATGCATTCGTTCAACATGAAGACTTCACAAGAGATTTTTTTTTTTTATGCTCTTGCTACATTTTGGTAGGTAGTTTCTGACACCATAATTAGTTCAAATTAAACGAGATATTTAATCTTCTGACATCTGGAACAGTGGCTGCCAGCTATTTTCCTTCTATTCTTTTCCTGAAAGAAAGAAAATGTCAGGTTGCACGGTAAAAAGCTTATCTGCAAGCTCAAAAAGGAGTGTAGGGACAATGACAGGTGAGGCAAGCCAAATAATATCCTCCCTCAGCTCCTCCCAGAACCATCATGGAGGTGCCAATGGGCCATCAAAGACCCATCTCCACAAGCCCAGAAGAGCACAGAGGCACAGTGGCAGGTGGTTCTAGAGGACACAAGCTCCTGTGTCCAGGCATAAAACCCATAACAAGGAGTCAACCAGAGGCACTTTTAGGACTGGAGGAGATTATTCCCTGTGGATATGGGATGCATTATGAGAGAAAATGGAAGAGCATTTGGGGATGAGATTTAGAATTCGATGTTTGGTGGAGAAACCAAGGCCGAGGAATGGGAGTGATCAAGACCATTTGCAGAAGAAACAAGTTTAGGAAAAAATGACATGATGAGTGATAAAAGGATAAAAGGGGCTGGCCCTGTGTAAAGGAGGGCTGTTTAGTATCAATTGCCTGGACATACCCCGTGTCTCTATCTTGTGTGCATAAATGTGGTTGCAGGTCTGAAAGCCAGTAACTGCAGTGGGCTCGTGGCTGGGAGGTGCTGCGTGCCTGCAGTGCAAAAACTGGCGAGGGCAACATGAGTGTGATCACTTGCAAAGATTAAGTCAGAGTAGCCAGAGAGTGGGTGAGGTGCCCTGGGAGCTGGGTGCACGCATGTGTGTGTGTGGTACTGTGACATCCCTACTGGGTGTGTGTGCAATGACCTGTACCAGCAGCTGCACTGGGGCTACAGCACTGGGAACTCTTAAGTCCAGGTGGAAAAAAATGGACACTAGGATCTGGTATTTGAGCCCAGCTGCTAGAGGGATCTACCTTATACACATACATATATGTAGATATATATAAATAATTATTACTGGACCTCCAACCTGATTAGCCAGAGAGGAGAGGACCATGAAGCCATTGGGGCTGTTTGTGTTGGTGTGAGCACTGAGTGCCTCTGGCTGATATGTGTGGCCTGCAATGACTGTATGTCTGTGTGTGTGTTTAGCACACATATCCATGTCTGCATGTGGCTGTGGAAACATGCTCAGCCTCTCTACTGATTGGACCTGGGGCATGGAGCTGTGTAGCCTCACCTCCGCAAGGCTGCTGGATTTGGCTCCCCTAACACTGTTCTCCCAGTAGCCTGATCCATGGCCATGCAGCTCCTGTGTCAGAGCTGCCCTGAGCCAGGGCCTTGCAGACCCAGGGGAGAGAGAGCCCGTGGGACATCCAGGGAATGCACGTTCCCTCACCATCTCTCACCTACACATCACTCCTTTGAGCCTTTCCAGTCCCAATTAAATGCAGTGTTTTGGCATGATCCTTGTGAACCAGTGAGACCCATCCCAATATGAACTTAGCACTGCCCAAACACCTGGCTGTTCTCTACATCTGCACTGGTTTATGGTCCAGCTGCCATCATATCTGCATCTTCCAAATCCACCTTAGATTCTTCTAGGAACTGAGTTCAGGGAAAAACAGCCTCGTTCTGTTGAGAGGAACAAGGAGTCTTGTTTGCTTTTGCACTAATTCTCTTAAATGTACTTATCCCAATATTCCTTTTGAAAATACTATTTCTCATCTTTTCAGAGGCTAGATATTAGAAGGCTGAGTCCAAATGAGATTTATGTTCTAACCACAACATACAGGTATGAAAGGGCATGAATTGAAATTTTAAATCTACAGGAAAAAGACTGGATGAGCTTGGGAAGTGTATGCCTTAATATAAAAGTGGACATGAATGTATTAAAAAATGTTAATTTGAACATATTTGGGAATATAAAGATTTTGAGAAATGGTGTTACACAAGTAGTCTTATGAAAGTGGTACCCATGAGGTATCTGGATGAAGGAAAATTCTAATTTATTTTTCACTTTTCTGAATTCTGGAAATATATTTATTAATTTTGCCCCATTCAGCCCTAAACATATTCCTGAAATCTCATGTAGCACCATTAATGCTTAAAATTTCCAGATCTTGCTTTTTCCTGTTGTTCTTATTTTTGCCTTGGTTCTGCATAAGGAAAGAAATACAAAAAAGGGGTTGTTTTACATAATTACCCCCTGATCATCTTTCCTATTTTTCTATGGCCATTCAGCCTAAAGGATAGAACACATGATTACTCAGTGAAAGCCCTGAAGCCATGAACTCCATCTGTTTGTAGTCTTCAAAGTATTATTTGTATAAAGACAATAAAAAAATCTTGTTCCTTTATAAGCATGACTGCAAGTAGTTTGATCTCTGAAAAAAACAACAAAGATTTTCTTTCTCCAGCTCTTGAAAATGACTCAGTACAAGATTTTGATCTCTATATTGTAAATTTGATATCCTGTCGATGTCCTCCTCATCTCATCTATTGAGCTGCTTGTTGTATTACATCTTTCAAGCTTAACACGTGATTGATTAAAAAGCCTCATTTTCTGCTTGCTTTTCTATATGATTATTCTGTGCTTAAATGTTTCAAGCTCATTATCAGCCAGACACACCACTATCAGAAAGTTAAACTACTTCTGTGTTTTAGGTACTAACTGCTGGACTGTAAAAAACTTAATATGAACCACTAATCATTTTGTACTGACACAGAGGGGTGTTTAAGGATATGCCTCAAATATGTTTGCTTCCTCTAATGACAAAAATATAAGCAACACATAAAATGGAGTTAGCATGTACTTCACTCCATAAATGCACACCTGTAATTTTCTTACATGCCTCTGGGCACGGTTCTTCTTTCTGCAACTGCCTGCTCACCTGTCTGCTGGGATCACGAGATGTTGGAGTAGTAACCTTGGTTTTTCTCCTTACACCCTGGTCAAGGCTTGAAGATTTTGGATGACTTCCTCAAAGTCTTTCTTTGCTCCAGCCTCTCTTTGGTGGAGAAACCTGTTCTTCAATCTCTGCTACTTTTCAATTTGAATGGAATTTTACTATTTGCCCTCAGAATTTCTCTCAGCCACATTGCTCAACCTGATTTGCTGCTACAAACCACAAATGCTTGTTCTCCAGTGTTACTACTTGCCATTTTCACTTTGCTTCCAGAAAGAATAGCTTTAGACTGATTTGGATTTTCATGTAAAAGTGCTTACTTCTGACAATATCCAGTCCTTTCAGACCAAGAGAGCACAGCATTTTAAAATCAGAAAGCACTTGGAGTGCTCTCCTGATAGAATGCAGAGTGGCTTTTTGCAGGCAGGGGCAATGGAGGGTGGAAATCAGCTACTCCAAATGGAGTTGTACTCTACATGGCCCTGATGGAAGCTGAAGGCTAGGCCATCTTCCTCAAATGCTTTGGCAGGCAATATGATGTAAACATCCATTTAGTCGAGATTCTTTTTATCACATGGAGACTTGGCACATTAGTCAAGGCATTTTCTTCTTCCTATTCATGCAAAAAAGGCAGAACTTTGTTTGTTGGCAGAACTTTGTTGGCTGCTGCATGGCTATATGAAGGTTAATTGCAAGGGATTTCCCCTCTTGATTCCTATATTCGGCATCTGTGTTTTATTAATTGAAAAAGTGAGAAATGCCTCTTAAATAAAACTGTGGAATACTAAGAAAATAGTGCAGCTATGGGGCTGCAAACACCTGCTCCCACAATAGTGCAGCTATGGGGCTGCAAACACCTGCTCCCACAATCACAACTACTGTTGAAGTGTCACGTGTCTGACAGCACTTGGAGTCAGCAACACTGTCACACACACATCCCTTACCATGAAAGGTAGGGAACACAAGGTCTGCAAGTGTGTGTTCAACTTCAAACCTCAGTGCCCAGTAGAGATTTATATCAAAAGCATCATTTGTGTCTGAACCCAAGGCAAGAAATAGATAAAAGAAAGACATGCTGCCTCTGTAATGAAAGACTGGAACAGCATGGGCTTAGGCACCTTTGGAGTTTACCTGCAGAGTCATGAAGAGGCTCCCGTGAGAAAACACCCAGAGGCAGGATTCACTGAGCCATTTCCACAGGAATACAGACAGAGGTTGGACAGAAAGGACAGCCTCTCCTACTAAAACTTTCAGATGCTCCATCCTCCCAGAGGCAGGGTGCAGTAACCAGGCACAGCAAGGGAGTGAAGAAGCAGGACAGCAACATTCTCAGACCTCTTCAGAGAGAGTCAAAACTTTACCACCACATCCCTGAGCATCTTTTAAAACCTAGGTTCAACCAGGACACACTCTGCTAGTCACAGAGATGCTAAGCTCACACGGGACACTCTTCCCACCCTAAAACACTCTATGTGAATCTTGGAACACAAGATTTACATATTTATACTTTCCGGCACTGAGCAATGTTTGCCCTACATTTCTTCTCTTTCACTGCGAACAGACACGTGTCCTCACTCTGCCCATCCCCCTGTGTGAATGGTTTTCTGAAGCAGATGCTGCTGCTCCAGTAGCACAAGGCCTTTAGCTACCAGGTATCTCAGCAGGGCTCGAGCCAGCCTCTTCTCCTCTGTTTCCAAGTCACTCAGGGCAGCTTCCACACTTACTGTCTTCCCAAGAGCGAGCATGGCTTCCTAACTGTTCACTTGTGCAGAAAGTTCAGAGCTTCAGCATAAACTTAGAAGGATATTTTCTTGATGAATCAGCTCCTCAGCAAAATCCTCACATCACAAGAGGGAGCTGGGAGCATTTGCTGCCTATTGTTGAAGATGAAGGTATACTCCAACAGTGGGAGGAACTCTTAGTCCAACTCCTGAACATCCCTGTTCTCTAAGCCCCCTAACGTTGTAAAACTGACAGAAAACTCAACTCTCTGGAAATGCGGAGAATACTCACTTTAAATCTCATTTTCCACACATGTAAGAAGCCTAGTGAGAAAGAAGCTGGGGTAAACAAAACTCATTCTACAAGATCAAAAAATGACAAATGAGAATTGGTTAAGCGTTGTTTTATGGTATCTTCCCTGCTTTTTTTCACACCATATATGCAAAAACTCCCACAAATTTAAAATTATTATAGGCATTTCAAACAAATAAAATAACATTTTAGAAAACTCCTCTTAACCTCATTTGTCTTTAATAATTTAAGAGGGTACTTTCTAGAACCATAGTATAGTAGCTCTCCTTTTAGAGGTATGCAATTTCAAGGCAATTTTTAAAATTTCTTCAAATTACTGAAAATGTCTATTTTCCACTGCTTCAATTTGTATCTTACAGACTTCCTCCTGCCTATGACCAGGAGAAGCACAAAGGGTCATGCACTTTCTTTACTATCCAGTTAAGTAAGTCCTTATTACTTGAATAACTCTCTGAAGAATAGCAGGCAGATAAATCATGTAAGATTTTTCCAGTCTTTTAACAGCCGCCATTTAGAATACATACACACAGCTTTAAATGAACATTGATTACAGTATCCACCAGATGCTGAAGTAAGTTTTGTTTGCTTTTAAAGGAGTAGGAAAAATATTTGTGATAAAAACCTAAACATTTTTTCTGACATTACATGAAAATAGTAAGAATTATACCTAACAGAACTGCTACAATGAAAGTAAAGCTGCCTGTTAAAAAACTGACAACCAATTGAAGCTTGTAATTTCAACCTTCATCAATTGCTTTTTTGAGTGACTCATCAAATCAGTGTTACCTAAAAAGTCAATACTGAGAAAGAGGGTAAACCAATAAATACTCCTTTCAGTCACACAATTGCTACCACTCTCGAGAACACAGTCAAGCGTTTTATTGTTTATACTCATTTTCACACATAAGAGGAACAATCGATGCAGTTCCACCACAGCAGGTGGACCATATCCTGAAACTCTGCTGAATACGCATAGACCTGTCTTAAGGTCCAATCAGGAGAAAAAAATAAAGAAAAAAGAAAAAAACAAAACAAAAGAAGAAAAAACTAAAAAACATAGGGGGAAGTAGGAAGGCAAGAAATTTCACTAACATCAGTTAATCCATGATTCATGGGTATTTATTTTGCAGGTGAAATAGCTCTTCTGAAAGACCAAACTGCTTCACTTCTTTACAAAATACACTAAATAATGTTAAGTACTTAGAGAATTCTAAATTTCACGGTGGTTCATGCGGTAAGGGTGTGCAACCGACACAAAATGGAAAACATGATTACAGCATCAAACTGCTACTTCTATTCCCAGCTGGTTTGTGGAAAAGGTCATTGGACTTCTTGATTTCTGCTCTTATGGAGTAAAAGCAAGAAGTATTTCCTTTCTAAAGGCAACTATGAGGACAGACTACAGATATGCAGTGCAGTTGAACAGGTCTACAACTCTTGTTCCTAGAGCATTTGCATTTACTATTGTTTTGAAATACAAATATAAAACTTTTGCACACTGTCACTTCTCACACATGTTCAGCTGAAGGAGTCATTTACAGAATTTACTGTGATGCTCCTATTTTAAACGTGAGTTTTTCTCCTCTTGGCCTCATGGGTGAAGGGAGCAACTCTTTCCACTGAAAGAAAGAAATTACAGATGTGCAGAAGTACAACTATGCTACCAACACAGACAGAGACAACTGTGCTCTTGTGCACACCCTTACAACCGGCCGGAGAACAAATTAAGAAGTTAAGCCTGCAAAATAAATGGAGTTTACTCTCAAACTTTTTTTCTTCATTCCAGATGAATTAGAGACCTTGATTCGAGGCTGCCCTCTTTTTTTTTTTTTTTTTTTTTTTTTTTTCAACTGATCTGCGTGCCTATTGGAACAGCATCTCTGCCAGAGTCATTACACTGAAACGCAGAGCTGAGCAGTTTGGTGGCAGAATGTATTGACGTTTTTGCAGCATCATGAGTCTGGCAACTGGGCTTGGGGAAGTTTCAAGCAGTGGGTCTTTACAATAGCAACTTGATTCTGCAGACAAAAAGCAAAAGATTGGCAGAATTATTAAAGTATCACAATAAAGGCATGTATGCATTCCGCAGAACGTGGCGCTGAGTTTAGCGATGAGCTGGTAGCCACTGGCGTCAAGAGGCGCGGAAAGGCAAAGCCCTTCCGTGTGTGAAGAGACACCGAGGTGTCGAGTCTCCCACAGTGGCTAAGGAGCAGCTTTCCCTTCGGGACGCCAGCTCGCAGCCGGCTCCGCTCCCGCAGGAGCAGCCGGAGCCGAGGAGACCAGAAAGAAATAAGGCTGGACTTTGTCAGCAGCCTTCATCTGGGGCCTAAACTACCTCCCTTCCTCGACAAAAAAAAGAAAAAAAAAACAAAAAAACCCCAAAAAACAAAACAAAACAAAAAAAACCCAAACACACCAATAAAAACATCATGCCGCTGGTTCCGGGGCTCCATGGAGTACCTCCCAAGGGGGCTGCACGCCCAGCGGGGCCCGCAGCTGCCGGCGGGGCCGGGAGGCGGCACCCGGGACGGCGCCGCGGGCGGGGACCAGCCCGGCCCCGGCGCTCTCCGGGGAGCTCGGCTGCGGGCTCGGAAAGCAAGTGCCGTTTAGCACTAATTGGCCGGAACACGGGCATTAGCATACGAAATGGCGGCAGATTGGTTTAATAGGTGGAATAAAAAGCAGATTGCCGTAAGTCACTCCCTGCGAGCTGGGGGGGGCTTTGAGGAGAGGGGGGCACACTCGACGCGCGCACACACAGATTGTAAATGTCAGGAGCGCGCAGCATCCCCAGCGCTCGCCGCCACTCGCGAAGGGTCTAAACACCAGCTCTTTAAGGGGCCGCACGCCCCCCTGCCCCATTCCCAGCCCCCCGCCTCCCCCCGAGCACCGCAGCTCTCCGGGCAGGGCGGGGTGCGCGGACCTACCTGTGGCGCCGGGCGCGGGCGTGCATGGGGGATGCCGCGGGGAACACATCGCATTCAACATTTCAGCCTGTGCATCGGAAACGTATGAGTTTGTGGAAAGCTTGTTTGAAGTCTTCGTTTGACATAGTATAGATGACGGGGTTGATGAGGGAGTTGAGATATCCAAGCCACGTGAAAAAGTCAAAGATGGCCATGTGGAACCAGCAAGCGTCCTTGCAAATAGGCATCACCAAGCTGATGATGAAAAAGGGCAGCCAACACACGATGAAGGCTCCTAAAATAATCCCTAAAGTCTTTGTAGCTTTCCGCTCTCTAGCGGCCGTCAGCTTCTTTTTCTCCAGCAGGGCGTCCGAGACCTTCACCTTCACCTGGTTCATGTACACGGGGGAGCCCGTTTCGCTGGATCCCTCGGGAGCCTTGGAGTTTATGGACGTAACGGAGGAGGTCGATCCCGGGGAGTCTGTAATTAACTGTGCCCTCGTTAGTCTTTTACCTGCTTTCTTTGGCGTCTGCTTCAAAATCCGCGACCTGGCTTCCACGTAGATCCTCCCGTAGAGGGCTATCAGCAGCAGAGTGGGGAAGTAGAAGGCTCCTACTGTGGAGTACACGGTGTACAGGACGTGGTCCGTGTTCACCACACAGTTAGATACTTCCTCGGCCTTCGCCTGCCGCCAAAACAAAGGGGGCATAGAGATGCAGATGGAGAAGATCCATACCAGTGCGATCATGCCCGCTGCCCGCTTGGGAGTCCGTTTCGTGGAGTACTCGACGGCGTCGGTGATCGCCCAGTAGCGGTCCAGGGCGATGACACAGAGGTGCAGGATGGACGCCGTGCAACAGGTGATATCCGAGGACAGCCAGATATCGCAGACGATCTGACCCAGCGTCCACTTGCCGGTCACAGTGTACATGGTGCTGATGGGCATGACAAGGATGGAGACGAGGAGGTCGGTGACGGCCAACGAGGCGATCAGATAGTTGGCCGGCGTGTGGAGTTTCCTCGTCTGGTAGACCGTGGCGATGACAAAGGCGTTGGAAAGCACCGTGGCCAGGGTGACCAGCGCCAGGACGACGGCGAGCACGATCTTCCCGGAGAGGGGGGTGGCATCTTGGTAAATCACTTCCTCGGCGCTACAGTTTCGGTAAGAGTCGTTGGCGGAGCCCAACTGCGCCCGGCAGGGGCCGGCCGGCTCCATCCCTCCGCGGCCGCCGCCCCCGCAGACGGCGGGGCTCGGCGCGGCGCGGCGGGGCCGCTACCCCGGCAGGACCCCGTCGGCGCCGGGGGAGGGCTGCAGCATCGCCGCGCCGGCACCACCTCCCGCCAGCCCGCCCGCCCTTCCGGNGTCCGCGGGAGGCAGGGGGGGAGACCACCTCCCATTGCGCCCCGCCGCGGGCCATGCTGTCGAGGCCCGGCCTCCGCCCAGCACCGGCAGCCGCGGGCAGGGGCCGGTGTGAGTGAGCGGCGAGCAGCCGCCGCCCCTTATATAGAGGGCGGCGCGGCGCGGCTCCGCCGGCACCGAGCAACCGGTGCCGCTCTCGGGCGGGCTGCCCGCCCGCCTGCCCGCGGAGGAGGAGCCGCCGACCGCCTCCCTCGGCCCTCCCTCCCGCACCCACCAGCCGCCCGACGGGGAGGGGGGATTCGGCCGCTCCGGCCCCGCGCACCGCCCCACCGCCGGCCCCCCGCCCCTGCCCCTGCAGGCGTCGGGAGGAGCCCGAACTCGTCTCACGCCCAGGCGGGGAGCAGCCCCTCCCCTTCCAGCCCGACGAGGATGCCACGGTACGGGCGGCTGCAGGTGTTCCTTGGTCCTGCTGTTGTTCCCATCGTATCTCGCACCGTGCCCGCTACGCAGTGAGGCTGGGCGATGCCAGGCTCCCCAGGGAGCCCGGCGGGGCCGGGGGGTACTGCCCGCCTCCACGTCCCTCGCGGCGTTACAAGTGCCGCTCGGTGCCGGCGCTGGGCGTGCGGGAAGGGCCGGGGCGACCGGGACGGTGCGGGACGGGGGCGCAGCCGGAGCGGGCCGGCACCTCGGCACCGCCCGCCCCGACCGCCGGGCGAGGGGCTGCGCAGCGCGGCGAGCCCCGCTGCAGTCGAGGTGCGCGGCCCCCCGGATCTCATCGCCTGCTTTACACTTGTAGTAATCCCGTGTCTTCCGGGCTCAGGCTTTCTTACTCATTTTTTTTTCCTTCCTTTTATATTTTTCCCTTTATTTTTCTGGTGTGCTTGGAGGGGCACGCCCGCGGTTGAGCAGCCTTGATGTGCCCCACAGGCTTCTCCAGCGCTCGGCAGGCGGGGAGCACGCGTTTGTCCAGGTCCACAGCTCCTGCCAGCTTTTGTTCTCAGCAGCCGCAGGAAAGTTTTGCACACAAAGGCAGTGCTAGCTTGCTTTTTGCTGGATCAGGATAATTCCAAACGCGGTGAAATGTCTATGCTCCAGCCCGATTAAATCTCCCGAAGATACCACAACAAATTCAGTTAAGAGGAGACAAGCGTTTTCAGTCTGCACGCATGTATGTGCACATCTCCACGTGCTGCTACGTGCCTAAGTTCCCAGTAAACTCTCAGCACTTCCCTCTTGGACATCTCCTCCTGGCTGTTTCCCTCTGTGATGGAAAGGCAAACAGTTTCCCTGCGGTCCTGTCCTTTCTGGGCTATGCTCAGCACCATACAGGGACAGGCACTGCAGTGTTCTGCCTGGGACATCGAGCTCATGGACAGGGTGAGAAACCACTGCGCCCTGTTGGTCACCCTTGAGCAGGAGGGACTGGCTCACCTGAGAGGACGCAGCTCAAGAAAGCACCACAAGAGGAGGCTGGAGAGGATCCAGTGTGACCCAGAGGAGCTAGAAACTCTAGGAAGAGAAGCATTGAACTGAAGAAGAGTCAGGACTGCACAGCAGTGTGGGGCAGTCCTGCAGGGACAGCCCCTTCCTCCCTGCTTCGGCACAGGGCAGCACGCCCTGATCTTGAGATGTGCTAAGGCCCACAAGTCTCCCGAGATCAGAAAAACAGTGGTGGTGCTTGAGATTTTGTAAAATCTATCCCAGATCTTTAGTTAGACTCTCAATAAATGAGGTGGGGGAAGATTGCCTTGAATTAAAGAAAGTGTGGCAGTCAAAGTTTGCCAGAATTCACTGAACTGACAGGAAGATAAAAGGTCAATGAGGCTTTCTGTTTTCCCGAAAGGTTATGGGGATAGGGTTTGGTTAATTTTCATGTTTTTATTTTGTGGTGCCTCCTTGTGTTCAAGCAGGCACAACCTCCTTTTGGTGCCTGATAATTGGTTGGAGCCTCTAGACTTTACTGCATTAAAAAGAATAATACAGAGCTGGCTGCATTCTTCTGATCTCTTTGATAGGCAGAGATTTTATAATCCTGGCTTCTAATACAGTGTGATATTGCTTTCACTTCTGCTCAGCATTTCTGGCTTAATTTAGTTGTGCTTAAGTTGGCAACTGCCCTCAAGCCTCTGTAGCTCCACATTCTTCCCAAATAGGGCTACATATCTGAGAGGAATTTAAATTTAAAACACCAATAATAACAAGAGGAAAACCTAGCCCTTCATTCAATTTTGGAACAGCTTGCCTCTTGTGCAAAGCTCCTTCTGATAAAATTATAGAGCTTCCAAGGGCAATGTTCTAGCCCTAGCCACTGTCATCAGCCATGGTGTATAGTGTAGACAAGTATTATGCGAATGGATAATGAGTTCTGGCCACCCTACTAATGTCACTGTTTATCCTCATTCTAAAATATTTGTGTTCTGTGCACAGATTTTGCTGTTGCCCTTCTCCATTAATTCTGGGTCATTATTTATCAGTAATCATTGTTCATTGCTTCCCTCTTTGTCTTGCCAAGAAGATGATTTTTTTTCCTCCCTCATTTGTTTGCTTCCATTGTGCTTGCTGGTTTTTCACTCATTTCTGTAGCACTGCTGCAAGTGCTCAGCAAAATGTTCACCCAGCACGTGACAGGTCTAGCTGTAGTGACCTCAGCTCACCTGAATTCCTATAGGGACCACCTGATCTTCTAGGGCAGGCTCAGTAAGTATTCCCCATGCTTCTCTGTGAGGCTTCAGACTTGGGTTATGAACAGCTGCAGGAAGAAAGTAAAGCCAGCTTCCTAACAGTGGTCCATGTCATGGTGCTGCATGTCACTGCTGGAGGAGCATGCAGAAAACATGTCCCCACCCAGGCACTGGAACTGCTGCTTTCTTCAGGCTGTGCATGCTGGCTCCAAGGATTTGTGTCACAACAAGGGGTTTTAAAAGACTGGTCTTCCTCTCTGCTCTGCCAGGCTGCACTTAGCCCTCTGTCACAACTGGACTCCCAAGGGCCACGGCTTGATGAAAGCACCAGATTCTACCTAGATCATCAATAAGCAATGGAGTCTTGGAGTGCCAGTCAGACACATATTGTGAATCATATGTATTATCACATGAACGATCATATCTCACTGCTGTGCTGTTGTCCAGAAGCTTGCATTTCATTGTTTATTTTCTCCTCTCCTAACTGGATCTGAAAAGATGCTTATGAGAAGAGATCTTATTTCCTGAAGCTTTTGGCTTCTGTGCAGAGGCAGGCATAAAATTAATTTCTTTCTGCTGGCATGAGACTGTTAATACCTCTTATATCCAGATTTTGATATACTAAAATACCCAAATATAGAAACTGCAATGAAAACTGAGCCTATTATTGGTTTATTGCTTCACAGACTGCCCATGTATGGCATAAATATCTTATAAATAAATTAAAGAGAGAAGAAAGACACATAGAAACAAACCTAAGTACAGAAAGGAAAAGTCCTCATCGTACAGTCAGATCTGTCCTAGCCACAGATAATGTTGTGTGGGTTTTGGATTTTGCATCTTTTAGGTATATTTGAACACGGGGCTCTGTGCACGATACAAACTTCACCTCTGCTCTTGACTCAGGTGGTAAGTTGTGTGTAATGGCATCTGTAGCCTCCTGCACTGTGATGAGATTCATACTCATATTTTAAATAATTAAATTCTGAGTCCTTCTGTTAGCAAAGATAACCTCCGCTATCAACACGGCGGTATTTTGTTGAGTTTGCCAGTAGGCAAATAACACTAATGTCTGTGTGAAATTTCTCAACGTTAACTTTGAAATACAGTTAAGGCCATTTAAATGCCATCACTTTTAAGTCACTAGTCAAAATAAAATCACCCAGCTTGAGTTACGGAAATTTAATTATAAGGAACAGCTGGGCCTAGTTTTGATTTTTACTCTAAGGACCCAGGCAAAGAAACAAGCACATGGGCTCAGAAGCCACAAATGCACACTGAGTTTCTCAACCCATACTGGTCAGGCACATTTGCTAAAAAATGCGCTGATGCCCTCCAAAGATCATTCAATAACCATGAGTAGGCAACTGAGGTCAAGCGAAAACAGCCCCTCCAGTCCTCCCTTACAGTGCCTATAGCAGCTAATCTCCATTCATTGCACTGATCCTCACTCCATTTCATGGAGTTCATGGAGGTAGAAGTTGAGGTTGGTGTCTGTTCCTCATTCATCTACAAGGAATTTGATTTTTAATGATGTTCCTGGAGATACTCCACAGGAAACCACTTCAATCCTGCCCCATCTCCTCTCCTTGAACACTGGCCATAATTTTCCTGCTTTGATACAAATCAGAAGAATTGACTGCTTGTGTGAAAAGGGCTGTGGTTTCTGTCTGAGGCTGCTGGAGCCTTTAATTCACACTAAAATCAGTGCAAATGCCTGTTTTGGTGTCAGAGGATCTGGCTCAATGATCATCTCTCCAGTTCAAGCTGTCTCCAGTTATATATCTGAAGGGATTTTAACCTACCTGCTATAATATGGGTAGATTATAACCTTCTATAAAATGCATGCATATCCATTGGGGAATGATATGTGGAAAATAGCCATGACAGTATGACATAAAGGTACAGCTGTCTAGGAATAAAAGTCAATGGCATAACCTTTAGCACCTGTTCAGCATTAAGGGAAAGTACAATGCATTTAGACTTTGTAGGAATTCAGATGAAAAAAGGTCTCAGTTTCTCATCTGCCCAGGTCTGGCAGAAGATAAATTCTTCACTTTCAGGTATGGACCTATATCAGTTTTAAAGCGTTGTCCCACTTCAGTATGTTCCAGTCATTCTGTCTGATTCAGAAAATGGAATCTCTAAAGGTCTCATTTCAGGATCCAGAGTTGATTTCAAAGGGGTCCCAAATATCAAGTTTTCAGAAATGAAACACTGAACACTTCTTGTTTTTAAAAAAAAAAAAAGTCTGCACACATTTGAAAGCAACAAGCTACTAAAGCATAAAGCTTGATGGAAACTTGTGAAATGCAGTGAATCACTGCAAAGAAGTAAAACTGCTGAAAATTAAGAATCAAATCTTTTCCTTGTGAAATTATCATGTCAGCATTGATTTAAGGGGAGCTACAAAGATTCCTTCCTATTAGAGATCTGCTTCTTCTGCATGGCTAATTAATATTTATCTAGGAAAGAAGGTAACATATGCTAAGCCCACTGCCACTATTTATAAGCATGCTCTAGTCTTTGTTCCCGGAGGTAATCAGAAGCTAGGAGCTTTTGCTGGCATGCAGATTTGCACTGCTAATTTAATAAAATGCATCATCCATTAATTTAAGTCCTTTTAGGATGTTTACTAGTTGACAGTTTCTTTTGCAGTATGAGACTTAATTGCAAAATTTAGTTGTCTGTTCTGCTTAGCAAGAGGCTTAGAGAGAGATGCTTCTCAGAACCTGCTGAAATTCAGGAACAGAAGCAGTTTTGAAGGCCACAGAGGTCTTGTAGGCCTACTTTCATCAGCAGATTAGTGTAGCAAGACTAAGGCAGTAGTGAATGATCATAGCATCATCCAAATATCAGAGCTTTGCAAGGTCAAGAGGCCCTTTGAGAGATTCAGGGTATGTACAACTATTCTCAGCAGCACTTTGCAAGGTAGAGCACAGCAGAAGATCTCATTCTGGTCACAAGGGTGTAAACCAATTAAATCCAATATAATCTGATCTTGGAGAGAGGCTGTTAAGAAACTGATGGTCTGCATGTTGCAAAGTGTAAAATTAGTGAGTGAATCTACTAAAAAATAATTGAGTCAGCAAAGGCCATCAGCATCCAGCAGTGCTCTATGGATAGCTCTTTAGGGAAGAAAACAAAGGCCCAGAAGAGGTAGGTAAATAAAATTGTGTCACTTGAGGCTTCTTCCAAACACAAGGCATACATGCATCCCACTGCTTGGAAGCAGAATGTGTCTCATTTGGCTTTTCTCAAAGTAACCAACAGAACTACAGAGCCAGATAAGCAGCCTGGATCATAATTGTCCCAGTTGTAAATATTTTCATATTTCTTTTCTTATTTCCCAATCTTTTCATTACCCAAAGAATGTTTAACTAACCATCCTAACAGAAGCTGTGAAAGTGCATGTCTTTATGTCTTGTGTTTAAGGTTATTTATTGGGGAAGGGAATACTTAACTGTAAAAGATAGATGTGATCTTTATCGTATTTAGAAGGGTATGTCTTAATTCTCATTACAGGAAGAAATCAGTCTTAAAGGATTCAGATCTCAGGTAGAACATGCCCATAAAGAGGTTTTGAGATGATCTGAAAAATACCTTGGCTTCTAGATGTAGCCTTTTAAATGTTAGTGGATTTTTAAAAAGTTGAGATGTGGACTTATTTGCCAGATGGTCATGTCTGTGTTTGTGGAAGCAGAGTCAGATAATTTTATTTTGTAGCTTTTAAACTAGTTGTGAATTTCATAGGTTTCTCTTTCTTTCCTTAGGCAAATCCTGCTATGTCCCTTCCCCAGTTCTTACTCTCTATAGTTCCATCTATGCACTCCAGGAGCTCTGCAAAGGTACATCCTGGGTGCACAGTTCACCTCTTTTGAGAGCAAACCAAGGCTTCCAAACATAAGCAATCTTCTTCTTACCAACTACTATAAAAATACGCATCTATTATTAAAACAAAATAAAAAACTGAAACAAATAACCAAAAAAAAAAAAAAGCAATCTGAAGCTCACTCTTGTTTTTCTTACTACTTTCAAATATTTCTGGACTTGGCCCAGATCTGTCCTCGCATCCCCATTAAAGTTCATGACTTTTCATCCTAGTGATGAACTTTCTCCCCCTCATTTCAAAACTGCTTTAGTGCCTTCTCCATATCTTGCTCCTGCAGCTTGGCACACATCTGCATGAGAGCCTGACCTTCTGTGCCCTCACTCTGCTCCACTACTGTCCTTGGGAAGGAGGAGGGAGAATATCCTTGCATGTCCCCTCAAGACCCACAGACTCTGTCACGTTTAAAACAGAGCCCTAAATCTTGGGGGATTTCTACACTCCAAAACCATAAACCCCCATCTATGAGTCTAGAAAATACTCAGGTGAAGTTCTCTCATTGCCCAAGTTGCCCCTGCTTAAGAGCAGCTCGAAGCTAGAGAGGTTTAGTTGCTAAAACTGCCATCCTGGTTTCTATAATGTTTCAGCTATGTTTTTCTGATCTTGGAAGTTGCATTATACCTATCTAAATGCTACCACACAATTTCATAGCCTGCTGTTGTGGCCATGACCCTCTTGTCTCTTCATCCCTTCTTCGTGCATCCTTTTGCTTATCTCATTCTTCCATTAATACCTCACTAACAAGCAAATTTTCTTTACATGACTTTCAAAGCCTTTGATAGTTAATCTATTTCTCATCACATATTCAGGTTAATTACTGCCTCCCACTAGCCTCTGATGCTGGCCCCTCCCAGAGTATTATTCAATTTCAGTCAGACATCTTCATGCCCTCCCAGGTTTGAGACAAGTTTCCTGTAGCAGGTACAGATATCCTCATTATAAAGAATAAAAATCCTCCCTTGCTGTGATGCCAACAAAACACACTTTACAAGAGCTGTTGATTAAACTATGACTGCTACCTATTATTCTTCCTGGTAGTATTTTGTTTGCTGATGTTTTCCCACCTGTGTGCCTCTGCTAGTGCTAATCTTAGACTGCAATTCTTTTGAGCAGAGACATTACATTTGCTACTATGAAAATAGCTTTGAGGGTCCTGATTCTACACTTTGAGTGGCATGGAATAAACTCTTTGTCAATAGTAGCTATTAATATATTCTCTTGTGTTGTTTTTAATCTGTACAGTTCAGAAATCATTGTCAAGATCTAAGCTGGGCAGGGGAGAGAAAATAAAATGAAAGCCTCGTGGGTTGAGATAAGGGCAGGGAGAGATCACTCAAGCAGTTACTGTCATGGGCAAAACAGACTCAACTTGAGGATATTAGTTTAATTTATTACTAATCAAATCAGAGTGGGGTAATGAGAAAATAAACCCAAATTTAAAAAACCTCCCCACCACCTCTCGCTTCTTCCTGGGCTCAACTTCACTTTTGATTTCTCCACCTCCTCCCCCCAGGCATCTTGGGGGGATGGGGAATGAGGTTGGCGGTCTGTTCATCACACATTGCCTCTGCTGCTGCTTCCTCCTCAGGGGAGAACTCACACTCTTCCCCCGCTCAGCGTGGCATCCCTCCCGTGGGAGACAGTCCTCTGTGAACTTCTCCAGCGTGAGTCCTTCCTATGGGATGCAATTTGTGACAAACTGTTCCAGCATGGATCCCTTCTGCAGGGTGCAGTCCTTCCTTCAGGCACACCCTTCTCCAGCATGGGTCCCTCACAAGGTCACAAGTCCATCAAACCTGCTCCAGTGTGGGCTTCTCTCCGTGGGTCCATGGGTTCATCCAGGAGCTGGCTCCAGCACAGGCTTCCCATGGAGTCCCAGCCTCCTTCAGCTGCACCCACCTGCTCCAGTGTGGGGTGCTCCAGGGGCTGCAGGTGGATATTTGCTCCAGTGTGGACTTTCATGTGTTGCAATCTTTACTCTGGCACCTGGAGCACCTCCGGCCCCTCCACCTTCACCTTCACTGATGTTGCTTAATGTAGAGCTGTTTCACATATTCTCTCACTCTGCTCTTCTGCTACAGTTGCTGATACAAAGGGTTTTTTCTCCCTTCTTGAGTACATTATCTATCCCAGTGGCACTCACACCATCCCTGATGGGCTCAGCCTTGGCCAACAGAGGATCTGTCTTGGAGCTGGCTGGCACTGGCTCTGCTGGACACAGGATAAGCTTTAACAGTTTTTCACAGAAGCCTCCCCGCTACCAAAGCTTTGCCATGCAAACCAAACACAGCAACAAATGGCTGATCCACATAAACTGACATGATCAGCACAGTGGACAGTTCAAAATAAGATCAACCAGAACCTACAAAATAGAAAGGTTCCTCATTTTCTGTTTGAGAAAAGCAGTTTTGCTGTATGTTTTGTTACATTTTAAAGATAAGAACTGTCCCTTGTTTACCTTATGCAAGTAGCGAGAAATAAACAAAAGAGCAGACTATTAAAATGTAATGTGCACCTGGTTGTTTGCTTCTATTGCAGCTCTGAATTCTGAGCTATAGAGATAAAAGGGGAAAAACACCCAAACCTACTAGAAATTATGTTCTTCAAGACTGGGGTTTTGAGAAGTAGAAAACATAATTACCCTTTCCCTTCTGCATCTGCTTCTTACCTGCCCTAAAAGATTAAGTTCTCCAAAGTCTCCCCCAAAGGATAATATTTTACTTAAAGTTTGATTATAGGAATTGGGGGTTTAATCTTAAGTGAATCTGTGTAACTTCTGCCTAACGTGCATACATTTAATATAAAACACCTGGACATGGCAGACAGGACTTCTATTATCAGTGACTTTCCAGGCCTCTTCCTCTCTCCTTTCACTGTACTGCAAATATTGGCATTTATTGTTGGAAATGTTTTTTATTGGGGTACATTTCTTGCCTCAGCAGACTTTCTTACTGGCTTAGTACTATATATAACATTAGGAATTAATTTACTCCTGTCTTCTGCTGTGCTGCCCTATCAATGACCTTTGGACCAGTGGTGACAAACCCAGTAATGTAGATTGCTCTTTTACATGATTCTGAATATAAATCTGATAAAACCTCAGCAGTGCTCCCACTTCCTACATCTCACATTTACATTTACACTTTGTAAATTCCTGAGAAAAAGAATTTTTAGTTCCATGTTCTGAGAGAGACCTGCAAGAGTTCAGTAGTTCCCTTTTAAAAAAAAAAGCATTTTGGTAGCATTGTTCAGTCTTTGACATTTCGACTGCCAGTAAGTACGCAAAGTCCTTTGAGACATCATCCTCCGAGGAGCCATGAAACATGGGTCAGCCAGTTGTTGACAGCCTAATATTATTTGGCTGAAACAGTATGAGGAAAGCTATTCCTGGAAGCCGATCATTGTGTGCACTCCCTTTCTTGGATTCCTTTCATGAAAATTATTAGAGCAAGTTTAGATGTCCTCCTTTCCTTAATGAAGGGAGTGCGTTAAATTTGTTTTGGAGATCTTTAGCATAAAATCATCTGCTGTCTTCCCACTCCCTTTTCTGTACTCAATTCTCCTTTCATTTAAAAGGGTTAGACTGCTGCTTATCAAGGATCATTTGGGCTGAAAAAGATCATCGAGTCTACCTGTTAACTGTTTTCAACCCCTCTGGCATTCCCTCATGTATCAGCAATTTCCAGTTGATTGCCAGTCAAATTTCCTAAATGCCAGAGAAATAAAGAAACAAGTTACTTGGATGTCTAATCATAAGCATGTTTAATATGACCTTGAGACAGGAGGACTTGATGAAATGGTTCTAATGCTCTTTTGTCAAAGTCTATATATTTGGGTATATTTGAAGCTAAAGGGCACACTTTTACTTTTTGTAATTCTAAGAACACTTGGTGGGCACAGCCAGATGAAGAAAAGGAACAGAGAAATTTGAGGATATTTATCAAACAGTTTCAGATAATTTCAGTCTTTGCATGTTGATAATAGTAGCTTATGCAAGCAGTACCTTTACTAAATTATACAATATTCAGATGGAGGTGATTTGCAAATAGATGTGTCTCTGTAGGAAAAGTTTTGTGTGGGTTACTCCAAAAGCCAGAAATGTGAAAATATAGAAAGCTAACAGCAAATGATCTCAGGGATCAAAACCAAATCTTGACGAAATAAGGACTAAACCCCGCTGTCATTTAAGCAATGTAACTATGTACATTTACAATTAAATTCCACCCACACTACTTACATACTGGGTAGCATTTTTTGACTATTTGTAACTTGCTAAAGAATTTGAGCATCCACCTATTGCAGGAAGAAAAAAATAACATATTTTTAAAGACCCAAGAAGTTTTAGAGATCTCTACCAATAACTACAGGCCACACAGTTTTACCAGCCAGTACTCTGATTCAAGAATTTGTGACTGAAGCAAGAATCAGGTCATAGAGGAGGAAGGCAAGCAATATATTTTATCAGCCCAGCTGAGATAGCAGGACAAAAAAACAGAAAAGTCCTCAGGGACACAAGAAGTCTTCAGCAGGTCACATATTCTGACCCATCCCAATTCATTCTATTCCACTAGTGAAATGCTGGTAAAAAGCTGGTAAAAATTTCCATCTTCTTTTTAGCATCAACTGGTATGCCTTAAGTGTCCAACAGTTGGTCCTTCCATGCTTCTGTCTGTTAAATTAGAGTACTTGGTATCAAATGACTTCTGCCAGTATATTCTTTACAGCCTTCAACCAGCCTGCAATGAAAGTTCATTTTTAACCTATTTCTACTGGTTAAACAGACTTGCTGTCTATAAGTCTTTGTGATCTCATGCCTCTATTTTCTGATATTTGACTTCTCAGTCTCATTAGTTCTTCCTACACCATTCTCCTAAGGTGTTTCTCTTATGTTACTTGAAGTTAGTGTAAGAAGACTGACAGATACAGATGGATATCAGATATATGGTATGCACACATATCCTTATATATATTGATAGATAATAAAATTATATATCTGATAAAAGATGTAAACATATATGTGTGATATATATGAATATATGTGAAAGGCAGTCACAAAAAAGAAGGGAAAAACCTATTGTTCATTATTATGATGATTAGTATAAGAACTCATATAAAATCAGAGCTGCACATTTTATTTTAAAATATACGTATATAGCCTAGCTGCTCACTAGTAAATTGCAGATGTATTCTATCATTATATAAACTAATCCATGGAAGCAAGGTAGGGGACAGTTTCAAAGGGAAGCTGCATCTATCTTTGCTGCATTGGCAAGGCAAAGCCACAGGATGACCTGACCCAGTGCTGGCACTGTTGTGCTCCCCAGAGGATGTCAGGCTGGATGACTTCCAGAGGATCCTACTCCTGCCAGCATTTCTATGCTTCTTTGCACTAATGCAGAAGGATTTCTGGACACAGCCACGAGGGATTAATAAATAGTGATGACTGAATTTGGAAAGATAGCTTTAGTTATCAAGGCAGTGAAGACATAGACCTGCCCTTTTAAGCATTGTATATAAACGGGAGCAGGGAGAATCACCATATGTATTAAAATCCCAGCAGAATTTGGATCCTGCTTTGTCATGCCACTGGCCACCACATGTTAACAAAATAAGGGTGACCTGATTTTGGAAGTGTGCTGTTTGGCTTTCAGCATGAATTCCTGTAAAAACACAGGAATTAGAGAAAATAGGGGTTGGACTAATGAAGTAAGAAATATGAAGGATTGCTGGGAATGTGGAAGAGCCCAGCAGAAACATTAACAGACAGCATGAATGGAAACAGCAAGCTATTCACCCATTCAAGTGCAGTTACAGGAGGGTACAATGTGCTGGAAAGCAAAATTGATGGAATAAAACAAATCTGGTTAGGTTACTAATCAAGGCAAAGTTTTGCCTTAGCATGTATGAAAGCAAAGTGTTACAATTCTGCTATTATTTTTTTTGTTCTATTAGTTATGCAATACAATTTGATAAAGATTCCTATTGTGCTAGGCAAGCCCCATGGATCCTATGATCTTCATAAGAATTTTCATTTATCAGGAATATTCTGTGCCATTTTTTCTATTTTTTTTTCATGCTAATAGAGTATTCATATGACAGTACAGCTCTTACATATCTAAGAATTTAATAAAAGGTTTAATTGCAAAGGCATTTTTCTAAAATGCAGAAGGATATTTATTTGCTCCTCAAATAGCCATGAGGCAAGTTAAATTAAGAGGTTTATAGTGTAAGATTTATACTGGGTTTAAAGGATACCTGGCCACTTCAGCAGAAGTGGGTTTGGAATAAGCAAAATTATGAAGTAAAGAATTGCTTCATTTGTTGCAGACAAGTCAGAAATTCGAGGCTTTGGGAAGCTTGGAAATTAGCTTGAAGTAACGTTTGGGTTCAGCTTCTGTCTGATAACCACCTCTCTGATGGGTGATGTGGCTGTATGGTGCAAAGTGCATTTTTGTGATGTGGGAATCTCAGCGAAGTCCCAAACCTGTTCACCCTGTCTGGCTCCTCATTAGTGAGAATGAAAGACTCACAATCTCTCTGTAAGAGGGATATGGGGGTCAACATCCAGCCAGCAATGCGTGCAGAGAGCCTGGTCTGTGCTGGGGTAGGGCACAGGACTTGGTGCTGCACATGGCAGAATCTTTGCTGCAGCAGCAAAAAACAGGGAGGCTGCCTTAGTCTGGTTGCCTCTGCAACTAAGTATTTGTGGCAGACATTAGATTTTCCCTATAAAAATGTCTCTCTTGTTGGAATGATATAAAGACTCCTAATGTAAATGAGACTCAACCCACATTGCACACTACACTAATGCTGACTTGTTCCAAAAGGAAGCACTGCTATTCAACACTGTGTTAATGAATGGTGAGATGTATTCATTTTGAAGTGGGGAAAGGATGCCAAAGCAATCGATTAGGAAACAAGGAAAATTAAAAAGACATATTTCTTATAAAGCAATGTTAAATAGGGGCAGTAGGCTTTGGCTGCAGCTCTACAAAATTCAGATTTGCTCCTCATTAAGGAAAAAAATATAGGCTTTATTTGTTGACACCTAAGTTGGTACCAGAAGTGTCATTTAATAAATCATAATTAAGTTTTCTTAGATGTAAACTAGAAGGGAAAACAAAACTGCTGAACCTCAATAGCGTGGGCCATGGAAACCTGATATTTTACCCTGCAAATTCTCAAGATTTTGTTCTGTTTGGCAGTTGTCATTCTGTCATTCTGTTCTCAGTTGCTTTTGCAATGCAAGTTGCAAATTCCAGCTTTATTTTTATTTAGTGTAATACTTTCATATGGCAATGGCAGTCAGAGTCAGAACTATGCCTGTATGACCAGCCAAAAGTAGGAAGTCATAGTGGACCACACTTGAGATTTATGTAGCTGATAATAACACAGTTACTTGTGAAACAGTGAATGGAAATAAAGGCATTTCTTACTATGGTGACAAGGTGATAAGGCAGTGATGTCTTTGAGAACCTGGATATTTCTAATGATTTGAAATAGTCAGAAAGTATTTCAAACCTTTGAAATAATCTAAAAAATCTGAATTCCTCATGTAAGAGAAATTGTAGATATCATTGCTTTTCTTAATCAAACAATTAATTTATTTCTTTTGAATCTTTTATTACGGAAAAGGAACTGAGATGATTCAGATGTCTGTTGTTTTGTCAGTATGGGCTACTTTGGGATCCTTCTCTCTCAGAACAGCAAATTGAGCAGATTTCTTTCTATGTGGTTAGGAACTTCTACAATTCTGCACTCTCCTTCATTTCCTCTATTTAAGCATGTACTGTTTTGCTGAAAACTCCTCCTTCCTTTAGCCGTCTCACCAACAGCTTCTTCCAGGCTACAATTTCCTTGTTTCCCCTTTCAGCTATGGCTTTGATTTTTTTTCTTCCTCATTGGATTTTTTGCAGTCACATTATTGCTTTCAGGAGAAGTCTCCTTGGCACATGCCTAGGGTGTTCTTGAACTTTGCATCCTCTCATGTCATTGCGTCATTTTTCTCCCTGTTCTTCCATCTGCACATTCAGAAATCAATCAGCACCAATTAGCCACTAGATCTACAGGGGTTCAGAGCTGCAGTTTTGAAAGAAAAATTGTGGAGGAGTTCAGACTTCAAAGGGGGTCTCATTCTGTTGGATCAATTTGGACTGAGAACATTGGAGTAAGTTACCATTCACTGAAATGAATGCTTCCACCAGTCAATAGCTGAATAACTCAAACCTTGCATGACACATTCCATTTCCAACCAGTAAAATGCCTACTTTGACCTCTCTGGAAAGAGCTAAATGGTATCAGCAAAGGCAAGGGAAGGCTGTTAATTTTATTATCATCATTGCTGCCAAATAAAGCACTGGAGAAATATAAAGGTTTGTGTTCACAATCTGGCACATTCAAATAATGCAGATGCTATCACAGAAAATTATTTAAATGTCTAATCAGCCTATTGACCCAAAATAATAAGATATTAATCCAAGAAATCTTTGGGGTCACATTGATTTGTTTAATAGTAGATGCATTTCATATAATCACAGCAAGCAAACAGAATTGATTTAGAGCTGCTATTTATGGAGATCAGCTCACTGGGACCTGTAACCATTCAGTCTCCTGGAGGACTGTCTCACTACAAACTTCTGTGATTACTTACCCTGTTTGTGGCACCAAGAGATTCGTACCACTCTGCTTTTCTGGTAAACTTTATGATCCTGCTTCTTTGCTTACTGCCAGCAGATCATAAAAGAGTTTCTTATTGTGGGAAGTCCACCTTAAATAAGGAGAAATCAAAATTCAAGAGGTGAGGGAACTTAGGAAAGCAAATTTTGACAAGAGTGGATGTTTGAGGAGATGAAAGCAGACCACTAGAGCATGTTGCTCTTAGCACATACCTCTAATGCTTAGGAGCTCACACATCACTAATAACAGACATATTTAAAAAGCAATGCAAACCTCTAAGTGCTTTGTTCTCTTGGATAATTTTGGAGGTTTCTTGAAAGTTTTGAAAATGGACTTGTCATTAAAACAAATATGAAATACAGAATTTTATAAACAAAAGAAAAGATGTGTCTGGTATACTGCATTATGTTGCCTTTGAAATCCAGCCATAGGGGAGATATTGTAATGGGATCTACTACTTGTCTAGCTTGGGAAAAGGATAATGAGCACTTTAAGTGCATGTTTAAGTTGTATGCTACACCAGAACTGCTAAAACGTCCAGTAGAAGCATTTAAAAAATACATTCTTTGAACTGCAGTTTGCAAAAACAACAGTTGGTGGCACTTTGAAACAATTTTTATTTCTAAATGCATTTGCTTATTTTAGGTGTGTACAAGACTACATTAAAATATTAAATCACCAGTCTACAGTGATTCAGATTACAATAATGATACAGAACCTATCAGCTGTCTCTGCACAGAGCACAGACAGCTTGCTTAAACTGAATCTGAAGATCTACATTTGTAAAAACAAGGGAAGGTGTTCAGGGAGATTAATTCTTCCTAAAAAGAGTCATAGAGAAACTACCAGAAGACAAACAATGGCAAATGGAAAACAGGAAGTCACTGCAAACAGCATGGCTTGCCCTGGTCTGCAGAGACACCATGGCCTGAAGCAGTATCACATGTTTCTGTGGGCAGATTACTCTCACTGAATTTACATTTTTTTGCCATGGCATTGATGTGCACGGTATGTAATGTGTATAGATTTCTGTTTTAACCAGCAGCCACTAGGTAAATAGGCATTTCCCAGGGTTTTAATCCGCAAGCAATGTGAGGATGAAGAGTAGAGAAAGACTGCCATAGCCATTCCAGAAGAATCGAGCATTTATCCATGGTGATGCTATCAAGCAAGTGAAATCACACCACCTGCACTGGAACTGCAACACGTTTGGTATCACAGAGGAAACCTGGGCATTACTGGAGAAAACTGATGGTTTGAAAGATATTCTCTCTCTGTTATCGCACACATTGTCTGAATAAGTGATATTTATAGTAGTTGACAAGCAAAACATCTTTCCTTGGAGATTGTATACAAGCCTTTCTTTCACAGGCCAGTTTCTTTTGAGCCATTCCAATTCCAGAAGGGACACATCACCAGTTGGTCACAAAAAAAAGCCCTGAATACCAGGATGACTTGCTGCATTAGCTGTGGCCATTTGTTTAAAGGACAGAAAGACCAGGCTACAGCTGGTACTTGGCAATCTTTATAGCTTGGCCAAAGGCATTTCAATGCCTTCTGTTTTGTCTCTAATTCTTGCATATTGGAAATGAGAAGTCTCTGTCAACAGAGGGTAAGAAATCTGGAACCACTGCTGTTGCAAATGATTCTTGTTTGCCATCTTGGCCCTGAATATGTTGGTCTTGACAGCATAATCCATAAGTGGTTCTTAGCTTACTAAATGACATATTTTCCAGTTATTAGTAGTTCTTTATATTGGCCAGTTTGGGTTCTGTGGCAAAATGTTTTGCTCAGCTTCTGACGTGTTGCTTGATACATTTACAAATGTGGTCTTTCCTGGGAATGTTTTGCTTCTTTCCCATTTGATTACATGGGGCTGTTTCTGCCGAGGGGAGAGCTTGCAATCTCCAGTATGCTAAGGCAAACCTTGTTGTGAACAGTAACACTGCCTGGCATTCTAAATTTTCTGTAATGTTCTGCTAGATTGGGTGTAAGTGTGAGCTAAATGCTGATTTGAAGTGTTTGCTTTCATATACTTCCATGTTCTTCAGCTTTTGCAATGTTCTTGCTTCATCTGTGTTCACGTGGTGCTTAGGCAGCCCAGCAATGCCTACAAGTTTTGTGCCTTAGTAACTTCCTGAATCCTTGATACCCCCACACTCCCCTACCTGCAGCTGTATACTTCTTTCAGTCTGAGAACATAGCTCTGCTTCAGTTCGAGATAATGTTTTGAGGCTTTTTAAAACAGTTCTCTCCAGTGCCTAATTCAGGAATCTGTACCTGGACCAAAAAAGGGTTCTTTGCTGATGCTAATGTGCTGATGCTAATGTGCTGATGCTGTTCTCTTATATGCCTGATCTTTGCTTGCAGAGGGCTCAGGAATCTTTGTTTAGGTATTCTGTACACCTGCATGCATAGCTGCTCAATTTTCACACAGTGCTGCTTTCAGTTCATGTATGGATGCAGAAATACCTATTTCCTGACTTTTGCCTGCAGATAACTTATGACCCAGTCTTTATCTTGGCTGCTACCCAAGGTAGTAATTTTGGGCTCAGCAGTAACTATCCTTCCATTACATTTCTGACCTGCAGGCTTGATTGTTTTTATTATGCAAGATATAATTCTTTTGGTCACATTCTCTCTTTAAGCAGCTGTATCAGTTGTACAACTGTGTAGCTGTTATTAATACTGGCTCTGAAGTGCCTGTAGATGTAAATCAGTGTCCCCTCCAGGGACTTCTGTCATTATATTAAATGAACTGGATCACGTTCCTCCTCCTTTATCCCTTCTTTCTCTTTGTCCTTTCTTCTTGTTCCTTCCTCCCTAGGCCAGGTGCCAAAAATGCTGGAGAGGCAGTAGCTCAGCTATCAGCTTAAATTGTCAAACTGGCATCCACCTCTTACATTTCAGGGAGCACTGTGATTGAAATTCCTTTTATTTTAGGCAGTGGTAGTATTTTAAACTCACAACTATCTCAAGAATTGGCGATAACACTGAACTGCTTTGCTGTGAAGGGGTGGTTACAGACCAAGTGAGGAAATGTTTGCATAAATACTATGTAGGCAGATTCCCACCTAGAAAAAGCTGCTGTTTCTGCCAAAATATTCAGAATCTCTCTGGCATCCACCACAAGACAATTGTCAGACTTCATTGGTTTAATCAGGAAAGGCTTTTGCTTTCATTTGGTGCCAACATATTTCCCTGACAGTGATGTGAGAGGTGACCAGATGTGTTTGCTGACCATGGAGATGCCTACGCAGGGAATTTCTTTCCTTCTTCTTCAGCAGAGGTGAGTAGAAGTCTGCAGTAACTCCCAAGGAGGATGGGTTGACAGTGTGCTCAGTTTTTATGACCTCTCCAGGCTGCATGGGCTGGCATTAATGCTTAAGCATTGCAGGTGACAGAATGCCTGAGTCTGGGCTTTGCTCTGGAGCCAGAGCTCTGGAATGAGAACCCTGTGTCCCAGCTGGGGAGGCTCAGCTTGAACTATGCTTTATGCCACATGTCTCTCTTTTTATCAACAAGGCTAAAAAAATCAGGGATTTCAGGGACATAGCAGTCCCAAATTCCTGTTTAACATTTTGTTAACTAGGTGACAGGTAAACTCTGACTCTTCATTTACTAAACCAGTGAAACTTTTTTAACTTGCTGCACACTTTTGTTTTGTCAGGCATTAGGAGGGAATAGCAGGGGAGAGGAGGGAATATAGATTCCAGCATTTCTATTGAACCTGGCTGTGCTTGTTCAAGGCTAACTTCCAGATGTGAATGTTTAAACTGTGGGTCTGCAGTGGAGGGATATGCTTGGTTTGTGCTTGTTCTAAAGGTGGAGTATTATAAAGAAATTAGGACTCCAGTGACACATGCTTCAGTCCTTAGAATGTTTTCCTTTTTCAATTGTTATCAACTAATCAAGAATATTCAGAAGCCTAGGGATGAGGCTAAAAGGGGAATGCTGACTGGACACAAAGATGGGACTGGTTTGCCTCAGATAACCTAAGCAATGATTTGCAGCCAGAGTTATTGGCAAGGAGAACAATGAGGCACAGTGTTATCTGTTAAAGCTAAGGGGAGTGTTCTCTGAAGGCTGACTGTGGTGTTGCTGACCTTAACAAAGAAGGTCTTCTTATACCATATAAGTGTATAAATTGAATCGGACAACAAAAAGTGAAATGTGATCTCTTTTGGTTTATTAATCGGGAATTGCTGCACAGCATGTTTCATAAGCAGTGTAGCAAGTGTCACAAAACACTCTGTATGAGAGGGAACATAGAATTATCCTTTGGCAGATGGAGCTATTGGGCAACTGAGCATTTCTCATGTAGGCAACCCTTTGTACCGAGCCAGAATTGATTGGTTTGTTTGGTTTCAGTGTGACAAGATTTTCTCAACATTCACATTTTTTGCAGAACTGATACTTACTTTCTCAGCCAACTCATTAACTGCTGTGCTCTCTGTCTGAAAATACCTATTTAAACTCTTTGTTGCACCCTCCCAGCAGCCTATTCTAATGCATAACTCCCTGCCCAGGTGATACCAGAGATATTTAACTTTTGCAGATCCTAGAATGAAATACAGAGTTCTTTTTCCATTTTATCATGAATTCAGCTGCCAAGGCCAGCATCTTTATCACCCTACTTTAGCATGCATGAATGCTAAATCCATTATTTATAGGCAAATTTCTGACAATAACTATTTGTATGTCTTTGGTGGAAATTCGCCTATGTGCTCCCTCAGAAATAGACTGGCATTATATAACTTCACCTAACCAGCTATAATACTATCAGCACATGTATGCAGTGCAGCTCAAAAAGAAATTAAAACATTTTTATGGAACGTTTATTTTCTAGTACTAGCACATGTTACAGTTGTGAGTCTGAAAGTATTAACAGCTGGCTTATGAGGTGATATGTTTTCATCACTTACTGCTTGGGATCCAGTCTTAATTGTCTGTTAATATCAAGAAGACAAGCCACTAATGATGTGCGTGTAAAACAACACAAAGAAATAGTAGCTGATTCCTTTAGGTGCTCATACATTAAAAAAACTAGAACAGCTTCTTCCAAAACAGAGAACTATGTATGGAATGTGTAGACCTAGCCTTAGAAAATATGCTCACAGGTCCTGTTGTCTCATCTGCAAAGGATTTCCTACCTGGGAGAGCATGGCCCTGTCACTGAGGGCTGCTCACGAGTAAAGCGCTGAGTGATATCCAGTTGTCTCTTGTCTATCTAAAACCCAAACAAGCAAGCAAACAAGTTATTTGGATAGAAGAAGGCTCTTAAAAACCCAACTAAATAAATAAAAAACCCACACACATATGAACAGCACTATGAATTCTTTTAACCCTGTTGAGCCCAAAAGGTCAACAAAAATAAAACCACAAAAGCTTCTGATGTCTGAAAAAGCACAGGTTTTTGCAGCCACTGACAGATTTTTCATTTCACTTGTCTCACCTGGGTGAGACAGTCACTCAAAAATGGGATCAATGACTTTCATCAATACCTTACCCAATATTGTGAGAGGTCATCTATCATTGTCTCCCAGCACTAGGGCAATCTACAAATAGACATTCCTTCTGTTGGAGTCATGCCCGGAGGGTTTTAGCAGGAAGGGAATACCTCTCTGTTGGTTAAGCACAAAATAAAAAAAAAGTCCACACTTACTGCTGGAACAGGAACAAGGTATGACAGTAGTAAAACACAGGCACCAAAGGCTTGAGAGGAAGGGGTGAGTGAACATAGGCAGAGAAATGGCAGAGTCTTTGAGTTGCTGTTCCCTGGGGCTGAGAAATGGCTGTAAGGGGAGCAGCTCATGAGAAGACCAAAACTGTTTCCAGCACCTAAAGCAATTAGTAGATTTTTCGGAGGAGCTGGTGTCTGAATATTTCTGAAAATATCCTCATAACATGACTGTGGGACAAGCTCCTGACTGCTACTGAAAACATGGCTTTTGCTTAGCTGTTGACATGGAAGATAAAGCCACCCAAAAGACTCTGTTTTGGTCTGGCTGTTCACAGTGTGAGTCAGTGCATGTTCCTCCTTTGTGTCCAATACCAGATCCTGTTGTGTCCTAAATGTGGGAATTACTAATGTCATCAAAGGTTAACAGCTAAAGAAATAGTTTCATTTGTAAGTAGCCCCAGCTGAAAAGCTGTTAGTCATATCCCAGGAGAGCTTGCCAGCTTGCATTTTAGAGGATGCAAGGAAATGTTATTGCCTAGTATTTGTTTTCTATCACTGTGTAATGAGAATGGGTGTCTTGGAAGAGGCATAAATTTATTATAGTCCATATATACAGGAAATTCTGATCTTTGATCAAGTTATTGAATTGACTTACATGCCAAGGGAAAACAAAGTGTTTGCAAATGAAGATAAAAAATGAAATGAAATTGAGATTCACAGGATGGGATGGATTTCAGAGCTGGGAAATCGTAACTTAAACATTTCATCCTCAATATTATATTAATAATCATAATTGCTTTAAATATAGCATATCTGGCATAGTGGTATTGTTGGTTTGCTTTAGGAGCACATTTAATTTCTTAATTGTCTCCTGACCAACATTTTCAGTTAAGTCAATATGAGAACATAATCAGAAAGAAATCTAAAATAGTATAATCCCTTTCATCAAATGCCATGAAATGTTTATTATCTATACTACGTGCAAGTATATTTATCTGACTGTCACCAGGATGCAGATGCACCACAAGATAGATAATGAAATTGATTGAGTTGCTTTGTCTCCAAATTCCTCTTTAAACATTTCTTCTCTTATGGAGAAATCTTCTGTGATGGTACCATTATCAAAGTTCAGAATATATGGCAATGAATTATTGACCCTTCTTGATCATCCTGAATATTGAAATATAGCTCATAGGGCATACAGGTGCTCAAATTTCTTCAACTGGCATGAGATATTGCCAAAGCAACACTGACTCCTCGGCACAGACTGCAAGAATTTTATCTTTCTTTACATTCATTGAGGGTAAATAAAGCTGTGACATTGCAAATAAGGAATTGTGGCAAGTCCATCAGCTGAATCCTTGGCTCACAGGCATAACTATATTCTAACAATTATATAAGCTGAGCTGGACTTATTTCTGCTGAAAAGTTACAAAAAAAATAGATGCAAAAGAAAGCAGATAATGGAAATATACTTTATACTTACTCTTTTAGGTCAGTGTAAATGTGAATATGTGATAGCAAATGGACTGTGAATGTTTATCTTAGATTCTTAAATATGTTCTATTCATAAGTATGTTATACGTATAAGTGAGTTATTGTTGTGCTAGGAAATTCTGTAAGAATCTTTTGTTAAATTGTTTAAATTAGTCTATCAGTTAAGCGCTGTTAAAACCTCTAAGCCTAAACTGTTGGTCAAGTCCTGGGCTAAGTTTAGAAAGGGGGTCCACTCTGAACCTTATGATTCAACAGGAGAGTCTCCCTTATTCCTTTTCATCCTTACCCTTTTTCTATCCCCAGCCTCCACATAAATCATTTTAGGTTGATTTTATGTTTAAACTTATTGATTTTAGTGTGATTTTTCTCTGTGTGCTTTAACCATGTGTAAGTAATAGAGTGAACTTTGCCAATGAACTCTGTCATACTTTCCCTTTCATATTAAACCTGTTCTTGCTGATACCTTTGCCAGGGATTCTTCGAGCAACTCAAAACACTCACTCACAACAGTCCTGAAACACCACATGGTTTTTCAAAATAGAAGCTCTTCACAATACAACTAGTAAAGTCCTTTCAGGATAAATGAATGGAAGACTGAGTCTACATACCAGTCCAAATCCAAGATGCCAACTCAAGTTAACATTGTTAATCACTTGTCAGTATGCTTCTACTAAAACATGAGGGTCAATTTTAAAAGTAGGAATCCAGTTGTCTCCAATACTGAGTAAATAATCCCAAATTGATGTTTGAATAAGTCAGCAACTTTAAAAAGAAAATTATTAAGTACTTCCAGATATAGAAAGTCATTATGTACCATAAATTTAAATTGCTTAAGAAAATCTGCAACAAATATAATACTTTTAAGAGAATCTTTCACCATTGCACCAACATGTTGTCCAAGAGGATTTTCTTTGACGAAGTTAGAGGTAAGAACTTTTTATTTAATCATGAAAAATTTATTGCAATGTTAACTACAAAGAGCCCACTCCTACTCCATAACCATTAAAATGCAGGAAGTCACCTATTCAATAATGCAGAATTGTTGTGTATTAAAAATTTAAATCTATAAATATTAATAGAACACAGGTCAGTCTCTTAACGAACAGAGGTAGTTGTACACACAGCTATTGTTGTAAGCCTTAAGGGGTGTACATTAGTTATAACAGAGAAAACAGACATGTTAAAAAGCAGTTGTCCAAAAAAAAGAAGTTTTGTTCCTTTTTTCAGATGAAAGACAAGGACAATAAATCCTATACTAATCCTGGTGGCTGTGCTTGTCTTTTGGGAAGATAAAGTTCTTATTTCAATCTAACAAGTTGGAGTCAGCTTTACAAAGGCATGGCATAAAGGTGTTTATAAGTAACAGCAACCAAAGTCACCTTCTGCAGCCTTGCTCCTTTACAACACTTGGACTGTATCAAGAGGTCAGAAACATGATATTGCTTTTTAAGGGACTGAAAAGACCTAGACAGCACATGCTAAATGTATCCAACACCAACAGAGAACTCATTGCCATGAAGAAAACCCCCAGGTTATCACAGTCTGGATATTTATAACCCCCAGGAATGGGTAAGCTGAGTGGGTTGTGAGAGAGCTTTCCATATTGCCTATCAGCATAAAGCAAACTTGAAGTATTGGAAAGCTACACCTAGCTCATAGCAGTGAATCCTGTTAGATGTAGTTAGCTCTTGTAGCAGATATTTATGGCCCTTCCCAGCCTAAACCAAACTGACATCTCTCAAGTACTGTCCAGCTCAGCCAGGGTAGCTAGTTAGCAACACACACTGAGTGCTTGTAGTAATTATGTCAAGATGGACACAACTGGCATCATCACCAGTCCTTTATTAAAAACTTTTCATGCCTTCTCTTAGGCAACTTCACACAGCACTAACTCCTTTCCTCACAGGCAGCTCCACACAGTTCTGACTCCTTCTCCCCTCTCTGCAAGTTTCCTTCTGCATGACTGGCTAACCCAAGCTATCCCTTTCCCAGCTACCTAACCCCATCTGTCCCTCACACAACATCTTCTTACCTTGTCTGTCCCTTGCACAAGCACATATCCCTTCCTCCTTACAGCACAACCAGCAGCCTCTATCCCAAACTGCAGAAAACTCTGGAGCTCAAGCTACAACTCCAACTGCAATTTACTCTAGACTAGCTAACCCACTCTTTTATAACACCCAACCTCACTGGGCAAGGCTGTTTTCACTCCTCAGCAATCAGTACAGCTGTAATTCATTAAGGAAAATTGCCTTCTGCACTATCCCTACAAACTATCTTCCTATATCTTCCCACAAGTGCTGGCCTGCATGAAAGGCATGGACATGCCCTGACAGCAGAGCAGAGCTTGGACAGCATGCACAGCTCAGGTCTGTCCAGGCTGTGTCTGCAGAAACCTGTTTCCTTCTTTACTTGCAGCTCTCAGTCACTCTAGGAAACCACTGGAAAAGGCCATGTTCTTACACAGCCTTATCTGTGTTTGCCACCCTGGTGACACTGTGTAATGCTGCAAATGCAGGAAGACACAGATGTCTGCTGCCTGCAGCTGGAGGGTGAGGTGTGGGTGGCTGAGTGTCCTCTGCAGCTCCTGGGGACAGGTCTGCTCTTTGAGGTCAGAGGTGCTGGGAATCTTACCAAGCTGCTGTGCCCATGGCTGTGCATGGTGCTTTGCTCTCAATATTGACTCTCCCCTGAGGTAACAGTGACCTTGAGCCTGCCTGCAGCTGGGATTAGAAGCATGTGAAGGTGCCCTGCAATGTACACTGGAATGGGCTGCTGAAAGGGGTCAGCATCCCATGCTCTTCTTTGACAACCTTTCCCATTGCTCCTGTCAGAAAGAGAAATAATGAATAGACAGACCACTGCTCTGTCCAAGGAGGGCATCTTTCATGTTCCCATTTCCATCTCTTGCCTGATCAAAGATATCCCTCCCCAGTTTTCTAAGAATGCAAATGCAAAAATAGAAGCTTTTTTTATTTTTTACAGGCTGTCAGTTCTTCCTCCTGTCCCCCTCAGGTAGAGCAGTAAGAAAGTGCAGGCTAGAGCATAGGAATAATTCTTCAACACACTACAGGGACAGCCGATCTTCTCACATGCTTTGTCCTTTGGCACCACATCAGGAAAGCACATCTGTTTTCACCATTTCTCACAATGACAGTGTTGAACACTTCACACTGCTCTCTCTGCAGGGTGCTCCTTCAGCCCTGCTCTCTGAGAGCACCTGAGGCCAGAGGACCCATGCCATGGCTTCTCTGCTTCAAAGTATGATTTAATATTAGGCTTAATTCACTTTTAGACTAATGGCAGTCATAAATAGTATCACAAGACCAGTGGAATGAGGAAAATACAAATTTGGTGGCGACAACACTTCAGTTAATGAAATGCTTTGAATAAGAAATGGTGTCTTAAAATAGAATGTTTGTTAGGCAATCTGGGTCTGTTTATAAATACTGTATTTAGTTGACTCTGAATGTGAAAAGCAATTTCCTAACTGTGTGTTTGTCCTAAACTTCTTCATCTGCATTTCTAAGGGCTCTTGCTATGCTACTTTGTTGAATGCTCCCTGCTTTTAATGATGTGACAGCTCTGCAAAAGATTGATGACTGCTATTAATATATAGGAGAACATACAGGTCCCATCTGTATATCTGACTGTTTCAGAATAGAAATGGAATAGATTTGGCCACATAGAAATAAAATAGATCTGCTGCAGTTACTGCCAGATCTCCATTCTCCTGAAATTTTGTCCCTCTTAGGATGACTATTTCTATCCCAATGTGACATTTATCCCATTTCTGATTCCAATTTTTTGAACTCTGTAACACCAAAGCCAAATATGGCACGTGAGTTGTTCTAACTTAGACATCAGCAGGAGAAAGAGTTCAGGATATAGCTGTAGTTAATAATTTTGAAGTACAAGGTTAAGTAGTGTAAGGTTATAGAGGAAGAGATCAGCAAAGCACTTTGTATTGATTTGGTACAGAAAAGCCAACTGTATTCATTTGTAACCAGCATCTGTGGAATAAAAGATATAAAAGCAGCATAAAAACCTGCTCTTTTGTATGTTTTACCCTGGATTGCTCCCAGGACTTCTCAGTTTGTTCCACTTCACTATTCCTTTTCACACACTCACGTTCATACCATCTCATGTAACTGTGCTTGATTAACGCTACTGCCATTCTTTATTTCATCATCTCTTTAATTTACTAGGTTTTCTGTTCTTTCAGCAAGTAATTGGATCCTGTCTTTTTTTTTTGTCAATTTACAGTATTATCTTTCAGACACACTGAACCTGGTTGTTCCTTATGCCTAGTTTCTTGACCTCGTTTTCTTTATTTTTTTCTTCCTTCTTCTCTTCATGACACATTGTGGTTTTTAGATATTAATAGATATATTTGTCATATGTCTAATTTTGGACAGTTATCATTAATAAATCCAGCTTTATCATTCTGTGTGCACTCACACAAAGAGTGTGGGCATGGAAGCAGGAAGGATGTGGCTTTTCATTTATGGGTGCTGCTTTATAGACAGATATTTCCCTATCTCTGGAAAGCAGACAGATATGTTTAGTGTTGGCTCCCTAGAGAGACTGAGAGTATTATCTGGGGAACCAAATTGCCTGCTAGCAAAACCAGTGGGATTGCTCCAGGAAAAAATGCAACCTGGTGTCTGTGTGGTATTTCAAAAGTTCACATTTTTGCATTCTGAGCATTAGTCCTTTCAGAAGAATACAGGGTATCTAACAATTACCAGTCTATCAGTCTGTTGGGGCTTGTTGATGGCTTCAGTGATGAAAGTACAAAACTTGTGATGCATCTGAGGAGTTTTATTATTTTGTCTCTTATAGGAGTTTTTGCTTAATTGAACTATATTGTCCTTTAGCTAAAGGCAGCTTTCTGAGTGTATGCCCACACCAAAACACCACCTGACACAAACTGAGTAGAGAGATAGGCTCAGTCTCCAAATCTATGTGGAGTTGTTAGTGTTGGCCACCCATTGTATTGACAATTTTGTGTGGCTTTTGCTTCTGAGCCAGCATGGCATCTCCTCAGTATCTGTCCTGTCTTTGCAGGGTAATAGGGCATGGCTGCCTTGGGTTTAAGAAGCTCCAAGTTGTGTATTTCACTGGAAATCTTCATTTAAAAAAATCTGGATTTACAGTGACAAAAGGAAGCAAAACCAACAAATTATTATATAGGGCTTTAAATACCATGACATTTTATTTGGAAGACAAGAGAAGACATGCTTACCTATGTGGCCTAGATACAGAGGCATAAATGCTGAAACTTTTGCATTTGAGCATGTATCACAGCAACGAAGTGGAAATTCTGTGTGGGGAATATCAGTAGGTTTACTGTATAATAGATTTTATTTAAAATATATCTGCAGTCCTCCATAGCATTCACAGTGATTTACAGGATTCCATTTATATGCTTTTTACAATTTACACTATTTGTTGTAAGCATGGAAAGTTGACTGGAAACTATTAACACCTATTTATCAGAGTATTTTGTGCAGAAGTCAGATGGTAGTTAATGCTAATGCTTTTGGAGGAGATTTGTATTTATGTACATAGCTATTCCTCAAGCAATATTCAGAGTTGATTCAAAAAACAAGAGAGAGAAGTGATTTCTTCTCTTTGTCATTTACCATGAACAGAAAAGTTGATTGCATAATATGCAGCTACCAAGGCATATTTGACCATCACTGCTGATAATAAATGAGAAGGAGAACAAAAAAATCCAGGTTGCCATCCATCTGCAAAGGCATTTTCTAAATTGTTAAATATAAAGCCATTTAACCAATTTTGGCATTAGATAAAAGTCCCAGGGAGAAAAAAAAAAGTAATGTAAAGCACGATAAAACAAGATTGTTCTTTCCCTTCAATATCTGAAAGTAACATTCCAGCGATAGATATATATACTGTCAGACAGAGGTAAAACTTTAAAAAATACCTCATGCAGATTCTCAAGTACATTTATTTCTTAATGCTTTGGACAGAGACAAAGTGGTATTAGACTTCAATAAGTCAAACATTACAGTTTTGTCATGTCATATATACAATATGGTATTTGAGTTTTTCAAAATATTATCAATTTACAATTAGAGAAACTTTTACAATTAGATGGTGGATTGACTTAGCCTGTGAATGTATACTCTCGCAACAATGCTGATCTTCAACGCAATAATTGGCTAGATATTAGATCAGCAAATAGGGATCCATGTCCATGGAACATGCTTTGTGTATGTGTGTGTGCGTGTGTGCCACGCATGCACATGTTATATAACTTAGTTTCTTCAAATTGTACATTAGCTGCTGTTCTCAGAGGCACTATATCAGACTGCCTGATTAAGGATCCAAGAAGTTTTCCATTACAGAAGTGATCTATACTCTTGCTTTCTCAGGGGGAAATCCAAACTGTGGTACACAATGGTACAAGCAACTATATTTTGTGCTGGCTTCTAGAACAGGCTGGATCATAGCTTTACTAAGCAGGCACTGCTTGTTCTAGAATATAGCTGGAATATAATTTGTTATTTAGCTGTGTGGGACTAACACCAAGTTGTGCTTCCTGGGCTTACTGAAAAACATACATGTAAGAGAGTTTAGTTCAACCAGATGCGATACTGTCCTCATTGCCCAGCTCTTCTCTCAGCTGTACTGCTCATATCACAGTATGACAACTGTTAGCATGGTCTGACAGAATCTGTGCCACTGCTGTAAATGCTTTGTTTTTCTGTGTATTTCAAAATTGTGTATTGAGAAATTTAATGGATAAGTGTATATTAGATTTTATGCCTGCCGATCATATAATTTTGTATCTTCAACTCAGCTACAAATACACTTAAAATTTTCTGTATTTTACTACAGATTAAAATGTCATTGGGAATAATTCTACCATTGTCTCAATTAGCTGAACGTATTCCTGTTAGTCAGTTAAATAACTCTCTTATTGTGTAAATAAAAATCGGCATACATTAATTCATTTTTTTTTAATTTGAGGAGGTATTACCATGAATAAAACCCCTCGGGAACACATCTCCCTGCTGTTGTGTTCATGATTCTTTAATTTCAATGACTTCTTATCTCAAAATTCAGGACAAAAGGGCTTGACTGAAGACATTTTAAGCTGCTAGAAAGTCTAACCAATTTCAAAATTCTTACAAGTGGCCTTGCTAGTCACCTCTAATATTGTCACAGATTCATAGAAAATCAGAGCAGAAAAGTCCTTCATGGGGTCATTTAGTCATTTAAAGAGAATCAGGAGCTGTCACTGAGCTCAGTGACAGCAAATCACATCTTAGGAAATATAGTTCCTGGTGCTGAAAAATTACTCATTATAAATAAATTTTTAGAGGGGTTGCATTTTTTGTTCTACAGGAAGAGATATTCCTCATTTTTCATTTTTTACACTTCCTCTACTACACAGTGGATGCAATGTTTTTCCAGATGCCAGGTTCTTCCAGTCAAAACTACTTTTCCCTTCTAGCCAGCTGTAATCTTTCAGGCTACCCCAGGGTCACAGCAGAGCTCTGCTTCTTAGAGCATTCTGTTAACTCCCCCAAGTATAGTACAGTCTGTAAACATCCCATTTTGCTCACGTTTATGCCTGAGTGAGGAGCCCATCCACTTAACAGATGTGCTAATGAGGGGGAAAAAATGAAACTATATTGACCACTTGTCGTGGTTTGACTGGCTAAATCCCAGGCACCCACAAAAGCCATTCACTCACCCTCCCCTGTTACAGCTGGGCAGAGGAAAGAAAATTTCATGAAGGGTTCATGAGTTGAGATAAGGACTGGGAGAAAACACTCCAAGGGGAAAACAGGCTCAACTTAGAGGTACAAAGTGAGTTTATTATTAACAGAGTCAGAAGAGGATAATGAGAATTAAAATAAGCCCTTAAAAACAACTTTTTTCCCCTCAAACCCTCCCTCCTTCCTGCCAATAGCACAGGGAGAGAGGGGATGTGAGTTCTGGCCAAGATGTTCTTCCACAGCTCTGGGAGAGGAGTCCTTCCCCTGCGAGGCCATGGGGTCCCTCCCACAGGAGACAGCTCTCCATGAATTTGTCCAGTGTGGGTCCAACCTCACGAGCAGCAATCCTCCCAAAAGGGGCTGCAGGTGGATTTCTGCATCCCCCGTGGATCCCCATGGGCTGAGGGTGGATCTCTGCATCCCCTGTGGATCCCCATGGGCTGTGAATGGATCTCTGCATCCCCATGGATCCCCATGGGCTGAGGGTGGATCTCTGCATCCCCTGTGGATCCCCATGGGCTGTGAGTGGATCTCTGCATCCCCTGTGGATCCCCATGGGCTGCAGGGGCACAGCTGCCTCACCATGGTCTGCACCACAGGGTGCAGAGGAATCTCAGCTCTGGTGCCTGGAGCACCTCCTCTCCTCCTGCACTGACCTTGGTGTGTCCATGTTGTTTCCCTCATATGCTCTCATCTCCTCCTCTTTGACTGGAATTAAAACTACGCCACTACTTTTGTTTTGATTTCCTTCTTAAATATGTTATCACAGAGGCATTACCAACCTCTCTCATTGTCCAGCAGCATGTCCATCCTCAGAGCCAACAGGGATTGGCTCTGCTGGATGTGGTGGAAGCTCCCAGCAGCTTCTCACAGAAGCCACCTCTGTGGCCCTTGCTACCAAAAACCAGGCCGTGCAAAATCAACACAGCAGTGAAAAAAAAATGGCAGCTTTGAGTGCTTAGTGATTCCTCTTGAGCTGTTTTCTGTGTAATTTCTTCAGAGAACAAAAATTTTGTTCTGTGCTGAACAATCTACCTTGGAGTTTAGACTTACCATAAAGCAGATTTGCTTTCAAGTGTATTCTGTCACTCATTTAGGTCCCTCTTGCCATTCCGCTGACATGTTTAACTGCCTCTAAAGTATCCTTGCAAACTCTTTTGAAGATTTGAAGATTTTTGAAGCCTATACTCTGCTTATTGCACTGTTATTTCTTGCTCTGGGGTGCAACTGGTGCTTGTTGCTTTGAACTTCTTTGGCTTTGTAAAATTCTACCTATCCTTTCAGGCTGGGAGAGAATCAAACATTGAGACCATTCTATAGTGTGCTAGGACACCTTGTTCAGGCATGCAGAAGTCTGTGAAAATCCATATTAATACATAATTTAGAAACTTCTGGTTGCTAATCCTAACTCAAGGTGGTAAATGGTTCCTTACTGGAACAGAAACCAGAAACTCTTCCATGGAAAAAGCTCAACTCAGAGTACAAGACATGATGTATGGCAGTGCTGCTCTGATCTTACAAATTTTTTTTGCCCAGCATTGGTGGCAGTTCCTCTGCTTGTTCTGGATTTATTGCTAGCCGTGACTCCATCAGAACAGCTGTGCTAGTAGCTGCTAATTGTACGCTGGCTTCATGTCATTGGGGTTTGATGGACATTATACACCAAAGCCTCTCACACCTCATTTTCCAATCTGACTGAAGTCCCACAGCTAAGACCAGATGGAATAGATTTTGTATCCTCTGCATTAAATTTTATAGTTTATCTGTAGAAATTCTGGATGATGTGTAATTAGCTGCAGCACTCTCCTTTTGCTGCAAAGTTCACCTTGTGTGTAAGACTCCCTGCATTGCCATGAGCGATGTTGGCTACCATTTAGTTACTATTTCTTCTAGCATTCTTCGTTACACTTTCAGCTTAATCTTGTACGTGATCCACCAAATTCAGGAGTTTATCAGTACATGATATCTGCCTTAAGGAAAAATATAGAAAACACTATTATTATTATTATTATTAATTATTATTATTATTATCTAAATGATAAATATGCATTGTTTGGTGATACATCAGAAAAGCCACATACAAATTTCAGCTACAATAATGGTCAGAGGGCTGAAGCACCTCTCCTATGCCTGCTCTAAAGGGACACCTTACTGCAGCCCTCCAGTACCTAAAGGGGAACTACAAAGAAGCTGGAAAGGGACTTTTCACAAGGACATGGAGTGATAGAACGAGGAGGAATGGCTTTAAACTGAAAGAGGGCAAATTTAGATTAGCTATTAGAAAGAAATTTTACTTTGAAGGTGGAGAGGCACTGGTACAGGTTGCCCAGAGAAATTGTGGGTGCCCCCTCCCTGGATCTGTTCAAGGCAAGGTGGGATGGGGCTTTGAGCAACATGGTCTAGTGGAAGGCATCCCCTGCACATGGCAGGGAGTTTGGAAACTACATGATTTTTAAGGTTTCTTCCAACCCAAACCATTTTATGATTCTGTGATTCTAATTTACTGTTTCAGGGTTGTATAGCGCTGAGGATAAAAAGTATATTTGGCTTGTGATAAATCTTTTGACACAGTCATCTAGAGCTCATAGATTTTTGACTTATGCTACATTTGTTGACATTGTTCCTGGCTTCTAAATAATTTACTTTTGTTCCCAAATACAGCCTTATTTGAAGTATATAGTTGAATGAAAATGTAACTATGTGCAGTTAGAGCCTGTTAACTGATCACATTCCTTTGGGAAAGGATAACTAGCATTTTATCACTGAAAATTTTAAGGAAATACCTGAGTAAGCATTTAGCAGTAGAAAAATGCCACTTTCATTAGTGCATGGAGTGAAAGGATTTGGGAGGTTTGGGTTATTTTTAGAGAGGGGTAAGCCAGGTGCTGCTGCATATAATGGTTGCCTGGTAACACATCTAGGATTACAAGATAGCAGGGTCATTGATATAGGCTTATTTCATCAGTAAAAGAGAAAAAGGAAAAAAAACCCAAACCCACACCAGCAAAATGTTCCTTGGCAAGTAGTGTTTTTCAGTGCTTTGTGAGCAATTCAGTAATACCAAGCTTTCAGAAATATATGCTCTAGAAATGAAAGACCAGAATAGAGGCTTGTTAGTCATTGCTTTTGTTGTATCAATAAGAAACCCAGTTTTGCCTTTGGGCTTGGATTAGGTTTATTTTCATTTGCCTTGCATGTCAGTTTACAAATACTCAAGAAGCTTTACATGATTCTCTGCATGCCGTTCTACTTTAATAAATATTTGTTGATATTTGTATTGTAATATCTTTGGAGCTGATCCTAAGAGGATAACTGGTACTGAAAGCAAAAATCATTTAATAAGATCACTCATGTTTTCAGCTATTACCTCTCATCGTTAAGAGTGGCAGATTAGGTTCTATATAGCTGTAGACTGGTGAGCTTTTGTACAGATGTGTATTTAAAGCTATATTTAGGTATTCAGTTGCTGAAAAAATACCCTAGTTTGCACAGTCATTGAGTACTTACAATGAACATTGTTTGTCATGGGCATTTTTTATACTCATAATGCCTTGATTTGGGCAGCATTCAACAATTTTAGCATCAAAATATGCTTTAAATTGTTGGTTAGCAAATATAGTTGTCACTGCCATATTTCTTTTTCCACTATTTTTTTTTCTCTGAAGATGTCCTACCTTTCTGCCAAAAACACTTCTCCAGCCAAACTGGGAACAGCTACACAAGTTACTTTGCAAGTGGCTTCTCAGAGGCACAAACTCTTTCTTTGAAGTCTTTCAGCTTTCCCAAAATCTTTTATTCCAGTCAGGGCTGGGAACTCATCCGACATCATAACTTGTTTGTTGCTGTTTCTTTAAAGCTCTGGTGTAAACAGAAATCAATAATGACTGATGATGAGACACACTGGCTCATGAGTTTCTTGTGCAGTAATATTAATATTCCTGGGGTTTGCATACATGGACTCAGCCTGTGACCTCGCAGCTGTGACCTGTGCTGAAGCACAGCACAATGAATCATAAAGGACCTTGTCACAGATTTGGCAGGGGGAGGGAGGGATTCTCTTTTGCTGCCTTCTGGACTCTTTTCATAAGGAACTGAGGGACAGTCACACTGGGGAGTATTATCCTCTAGAGCAACATACTCAAATAGCCAGAAGACTCAGCCTGCAAAAGGAAGGGTATTTTGTCCCAGGCATAGGCCCTATAATTCTTCTCATTTCAGGAGGGTGTAGGAGTGTGTGTGAAGAGTCATATTTTTGTTTCCTGATCTATTCTCTAATTCTATAAATACTTGTGTATTCATAGAATCATTTAGGTTGGTAAAGACCTCCAAGATCATCAAACACCATCATGTGAACTAAACTAATAGCCCCAAGTGTCATGTCCAGGCACTTACTGAACACGTTCAGGAATGGTGACTCCACCACTTCCCTGGGCAGTCCATTCCAATGCTTGGCCACTGTTTCAGGAAATAAATTCCTCCTTATGTTCAACCTGAACCTCCCCTGGCATAGCTTGAGGCCATTTCCTCTTGTCCTGTCACTGGCTGCCTAGAGAAGTGACCAACCCCCACCTGGCTACAGCCTCCTTTCAGGTAGCTGGAGAGAGTGATAAGGTCTCTCCTGAGCCTCCTTTCTTCCAGGCTAAACAACCTCAGCTCCCTCAGTAGCTCCTCAAAGGATTTCTGTTCCAGACCTTTTACCAGCTCCATTGCCCTTCTCTGGACATACTCCAGAGTGTCAATGTCTTTCTTGAAGTGAGAGGCCCAAGTACAATCACTGCCCTGGTTCTGCTTTCACCATATTTTTTTATACAATCCAGGATGCCACTGGCCTTCTTGGCCACCTGGGAATTCACTGGCTCATGTTAAGCCACTGTCTATCAGCACCCCCAGGTCCTTTTCCACCAGGCAGCTTTCCAGGCACTCTGTCCCCAGCCTGTAGTGCTGCAGGGGATTGTTGTGACCCAAGTGCAGGAACCTGAAGGACTTAAATCTCATACTGTGGGCTCCAGACCATGAATCCAGACTGTCTACATCCCTCTGCAGAGGCTTCCTGCCCTCCAGCAGATCAACACTCCCACTCAACTTGGTGTCATCTGCAAACTCACTGCAGGTGTGCTCAATCCTGTCATCCAGATCATTGATAATGACATTAAACAGGTGTGGCCCCAATAGTGAGCCTTTGGGAACCCCAATAGTGACCAACCGCCAGCTGGATGTAGCTCCTTTCGCCACCACTCTCTGGGCCCAGCCATCCAGGTAGTTTTTAACCCATCAAAGAGTGTACCTGTCCAAGCCATGGGCTGCCAGCTGCTCTGTGACAATACTGTGGGACCCAGTATCAAAGGCTTTACTGAAGCCCAGGTAGACAACATCCACAGTCTTTCCCTCATCCACTAGGCAGGTCACCAGATGATAAAAGGAGATCAGGTAGGTCAAACAACACCTTCCTTTCCAGGGTTCATTGAGTCCACTGGAAGATTTTTATATCAGTACTTTGCCATGTCTGCTAGGAACAATTTCAATATCATATATGGAATGTAAATACAGATTCTTGTGAAAATAATAAAATAGGAGAATCAGTGATTTGAGTTATTTTCTAACATCCCATTCTTACTTCTCTTTCTTCTCTTGAAGTGGTGACCTGCATTCTCCCTGAGAAGCAGGACTCCCACTCACCCTTTCTTCACAAGACAAATCTTCATCCCTTCACACCACTCATGTTCATACCATGTTTTGATCAGTATGAAATTGCAGGTTTTGATTGACAATATTTTCTCAGTATGAACAGACAAATGAAAGTTCTGCCTTCATTACAAAAATGGAGCAATAAAACCATTGCTTCATCCAGGTATTGTTATTCCATCAGTCCAGGTTTTCTCTGTTAGAAGCTTTGTAGTTTGTAATTTTGGCTTCTGCTAACAAAAGTCTTTACTTTTAAAATTTGCTTTGTTGCTTTTTTTCTAACCAACATTCTTTAAGGTCTTGTTCCAAATACTATTTCATAATTAAAATAAATTGGAGAATCTCTTCCCTTTTTTTTATCTTTTTTTATCTTTTTAAAGATAAAAAAAATCTTTATTTTTCCACAGAAAACAAAAATAAAAAGAAGGCTTTTCTCTTGAGTATTCAAGTTCTTTTAATTACTGTCTCATATTTTATTTAGGTTTTTTTTTGTTGTTGTTGTTGTCGTTGCTCAAAGTAATTTTGCTTGCCGACAGTTAGAGATAGGTGTTGTGCAATAAACACTGGGAGAAACCTCAGCAAAATTGTTTCCATGGTGTTTAGTCAGATCTGCATAACTGTTGCTTAGTGAGGAAAATAAGACAAGAGTACTCAAAAGCAGAAAAACAGGGGTCACTTGAAGTTCTGGGTTTCAAACTGACCGCACCTTCCATCCAGCCTGCTGAGGTGGTGTGCCACAGCATGGATGGGGTATTGTACCAAAGTGAATTTGTTCAAAATTCTCAGTCTGAATGACAGATTATTATATTATTCTGTTTCCTTTTTACTTTGATACTTAGGAAGAATAAAATATGCTGAAAGCATGATTTATGAAGAAGTAGATCTAAAGAACTCCCTCCTTCAAAGCACACCTTTCTTCTCTCAGCTCACTGTGGCATGCAGCAGGATTTCATGCCTGAAAAAGCATCCCGGAGCCTCTTTGGTGCTGCTCCGAAGCTGCAGAGTCACACAGAAGATGGAGGCTGGGTACTGCTTGTCCTGGAGCTGCAGCTCAGAGAGTCACAGTTGAAACTAGTGAAATGTACTGCAATTCCTTAAAGCTAGAAATACTATTTCTTGCTTCTTCTCCTCAAGGGAAAAAGGTAAGAGGGAAGTCTCTCTGCAGAGTAATCTGTATGTAAGGCAGGTTCACTATACGAGAGCTAAAATTTTGGGGTTTTTTTGGATGAACTTGCAACCTGGACATCAGGCTGTACTTATATAGGGTAACCTTGTATGTAGGAGTTCCCACAAAACAAACTGGACCTTCCCTCAGAAATTAAGACAGAACTTTCCCTCTCAAAAACAAACAAACAAACAAACAAAAAGCCACAAACAACATAATACCTCACAAGGAGAAGAGAAAGATAAATATGACAGATCAGAGGCTTTTCCCCATGTTTATGTGGGGCCATACAATCACTGATTCCACCTGGGAGCTTTCAAAGTATGTGGCTCACCCTTGTCCGCACGTCCCTTGCAGATCTTGCTCACAAAGACAAATGCCTGCACCATGTCAGTGGGGCAGTTGAGTCAAAGGACAGGGGATGGACAGCTCAATTCTGTTCTGTCCCATGTTCCAGTGGGAATAAATGAGTATGTTTTGGTGGCTTGCAGCAAAGGGTTTCTTATGGGCACACTTGTTTCTGCCTGTTTATCCACTATCACTAAGCAGAGCACATCCATCAACAGTGCCCAAAGTTTTACACAGTCCTGGATCTCCCCAGGCTCTTCCCCACGTAGCTGTGGTTTTATCTATTGCATTACACTTTGCATTATCAGTCCCTGTTAACTCCATCTTCTGTATATACAGTCTTTCATTTCACTGTCAAGCTAGTAAAAAAATCTTTTATGTGTTAAGCCAACTTTTGTCCACAAGCGCTCCATTAAATCCATCAAATCTATTTTGGTCTTATTTCTGCCATCAACTCTGCCACATTTTGTGCCAGCTCAGACCAGTAACTAAATTATTAAAGCTGGGAGCCCAACTCAGATAATATGGGCACTTTCTGAGCAGCATAGGACAAAGGTTAACAGCAGACTGAGCAATGGAAAATGAAGCACAGAAGGGATGCAGCATAAAGATGTTTTGTAGCCAGTCCTAGAATTAATGTACTTACTATATTTTCAATGTCATTTATACCACCTTCCTCCCAGTTAATTTTGTAATCTAAATCTGAGGATTCAGGCTGGGAGGAAAACTCTTCTGGAAAAAGGGAGACTATTTTAAATATTTGAGAATTGAAGTAGAAATAGGGAACATGCAGAGAGGGAAGGCTTGAAAATTTGGTCTGGGGAAAGGAATGTGTTTCATTTTACTTTTCTTGCACTATAAAATGAGTGTGAAATGAACAAGATTAAGCAGTATTAGTTTAGAATTATCTCAAAGTTCTACCCAAATACAGCTGGGTTTGTTTTCAGAAGCAGCTTCATTTTCCATTGAAGAATTATATGATGCCAGAAAATAGGAACTAAAGCCTGGATTTCCTCCTCCTAAATTACGGAGTTAAGTGTCAAGATACCATACTAGAGCAAGAAAACAACTTTCAGCCACGGGTGTGCCTTTCCAGCTCACGGCATCCAGAGTAGGGATCCTAACCCCCCATGCCTTCTCCCAGACCTCTTGTATTTGATTTATTCCCCCTGATGTGAGGAATATGACCATCTGTACAAAAAGAACTCACCTCATCCTGACCTTTGTAAACAAGAATGAGTCGAGTGAAAGAAACATTGAGGGTTTTTATTTTAATGGGCAAGCATGAGGGTAAACTAAACTGAAGTGTCTTGGAAGAAATAAGGTTTTAGGGAGAGAGGTTAAAGAGGAAATCAGGCCTGTGAGTTTCTTGGAGAGTTTGTCAGCTAATCACTCTGTATGGAATGCTGGCGGAGACACAACCCAGGGCAGGAAAGTGTGTACGCCAGTACTGGAAAGCTCATGCAGGATCTAGAAAGATCTAGCTCAAATATACAAGATCAGCTCTGTGTAAAAAAGTGGCAGAGTGCAACCTTTCATGATTATCTCTTAGTTCCCTGCCATCATTGATCTGCATGGTCCATATTTGATTTCTTCACCTTCTTCACCTTCAGGGAATCTCCCAAATAGGCAGCTATTTCATAAGGAAATCCTAATGGCGACTTGTATTTCATACTTAATGCTGCTCTGCATGGTGCCTACTACTTTAGGGACAATGAGTAAGAAGACAAAATGCACCATCTTTGTAAAAAAATTTTGGTTTCCTTACGAGACTGTATTTAATATTTATAGATCGTCACATTGTTTTATTTGTTTACAAAACATATTTCTCCTCCACAATATGTGTCAGAAGCATGAAAAGGAAAAGCACACTTATTTGTGAGATTAAATTCCTTTTATCTTCCTCACCACCAATCTTCACTTGGATAAGACAATGTAGGTTAGGAAGTCTCTGTAAAGAATAGAGTTCCAGTTCTCAACTTTCTTAGTGCAGAATTCTGAGTCTCTTTCTAATCTTTCTTATTACTCCCATCTGTACCCTTAGAATAATTGTATTTTGAGATAGGATAACCTAGGGACAGTATTCCTAGCACAACAGACATAGTTCGATTTATAATGGGTTTACAATATTTTTTTTCTTCATACCAGCTTTTTGTAGCCTAATATTTACTTTCTGATTCTCATCTCTGTTATGCAGTCATCCTTAGAGAGCTGTGATTAGTAATTTACGACTGCATCCAGAGTTATTGTTGCATTTAATTTCTTATGAGTTCATTGACTTTCTAGTGAGTTACCCCACTACACTATTTCCCCCATTGGTCCTAGTTTGGACTGGGTTTTTTGACCTACATAGTTTTGCTATCTTGTTTATCACCCTCCCCAGAACTGCTACACATAGACAACCATACAAACCTTATGTATATTTTTGTTGCACCTCAGCAGTCACCTTTTTTAAACAGTTTTCAGTCCATATCAACAAATTTCCTCTCACCTTGATCCTTCTGAATTTTATTATCAATGTGAGGAGTAACATGAAAGGCAGTTTGAAAATCTCAATAAATAACATCAACTATTTTTCCTTCTCTTATAAATATTTTCCTGGCTTTTTGAAAGGCTGTTAAATCGGTAAGAGGAGTCTCCCTTCTAGTGTATCTGCCCTTACTGAGGCATGTGGTCATGAAGCTTCAAAGGACATATATTATCTCCATAACCAATTCACAAAGTACAAATTCATAGCATCATAGAAAGCCTTCAGTTGGAAGGGACCTTAAAGATCATGTAGTTCCAACCCCCCACCATGGGCGGAGATGTCACCCACTAGATCAGGTGGAATTATTCTAATAGAAATAAATATTTATGACATACATTGTATTTGAGTAAGAATAAATGCTTTTGAAAATTTAATGCTTTTGATTTATTTCTCATTAGAAAGCAGCATAAAATACAGGCATTGTGGAAACTTACTGCATTCAGAGGATAAGTTTCCCCTCTGTGAGTCATTTGTGCATTCATTAAAAGGGATGCCACATGGTGTTGTGTTGATCTTTAAAACAAGATAGCCATAAGGGAGAACTCAGTACTACTAATTCTTTCAGTTACAGCAACCTTGTAAGAAAAATACTCTTAACATTTAGCAAAGATTTTCTTTGCGACCCCCTCAGTTGTTACATAGGCCTCTTATTTTTCTTCACTTATTGAAGAACATGTTAAAGCACACTGGCATGTATAAAGTGCTTGACTCTCTGCTTTAGTGTTGATTTAGAAAAAATGTCATTAATGACTATAAACCATCGGTTTGAACAGTCTTAAAGACTGGCAGAATGGATTATCAGACTAAACAAAAATCAAATTGCTAAGTAGGAAATTAAAACATTAGATCGCAATTTGCCTACAGTTAACCTCTATAATACTAGGTCATTTTTATAAGGAGAAACAAATGCCCATATTCTTTGTTTAACTGGTCAAAATGTGTCACCCCAGTATACTGAGGCAAAATTTTCCATATTTCAATTACCAGAACGTCTTATTACAAAGAGGCCTACTCCATCTCATTCTAATCAATGAATAATTTTTCTGCGCATCGTTTCCTTTTCTTTCAAATGTGACAAGCTTTCCTAAGCTTTGGAAAAGTCCTGGAGGACCCAGAGTGAAGTCTTTGAGAGGGTGATCCAACCCATCTTGAGATAAGCATGAGGACAAATAATGTGCATTGCCTTTGGGAAGCACCTTTCTCCTCACTGACTGTGGAAAATAAGCAAAACATCTACATTGTGCAGTGCTGCACAGATATCCGAGCTTGGTCTTAAAACCAGAAGCATAATGGCCATTCCACCCTCATGGGATAGTCATTCTGAAAAAGCACCAATGTGTCTGACCACAGGATCTCAGTGTGCACCTCTGCTTGACATTCAGAACAGCCTGGAGAGTTTTCCGTGGCAATACACTGAAAAGGCTCAGGTGGATGTCAGATGCAGATGGCAAATCCAGGCTCAGAAGTAGCCAGGAATGTGACTGTATTTTGTCTTTGACATTACCCACAGAAACAGGAGGGTGTCACATAAAGGCTGAGATGATAAGGTAATGCGAGAAAGCCTAAAGAGAACCTTCTGACTTCAGAATTATTAAAATGGAATAAAAAAGAGAATAAAATTTCTCTAGCAATTTAAGGATTTTGAGGTTTTAACTGATTATAAAGACATTTTTAAGACGTGGTTTCATTTCCCTCTTTTATTATTGAAATCCTTTTCATTTCAATGTGTAGATTTTCTTTGTGTATATAGAAAGACAATTTAAATGAACTTTCATTTTTCATTCTAACAGAGAAAACCAGATTGGCATGGTGGAACAACACTAGAAGAAAAATCTAGTAAAGAACATGACTTTTACTAAGCCCAGACTGCTACTTATTTATCAATTCTATTGTCATAATGGATTTCTTGATAGAATTAGGTGAAACAAAAGTGGAAGCTTCTCTAATCTATCCCCATATGCCATTTTACTCAATTACAACATTCTTGCCTGGAGCACAGGTTAGTTGTTTGCTCAAGCTGATCATAGATACTGGATTTATTCTAAACATGACTAATGCTTTTAACCAGATGGCTGTATAGATAGCTCTTTTTCAATTTTTTTTCAGTATTTGTTTCCCGGGTCTCTTGTTTATATTTATCATGAAATTTTATCACCATATGACCATTTTTTATACCTTTAATTACTTGGACTTGGTACACAACATTTTCTTTTTGAATGACTCCACAAAACAGTGAAATAACCAAATTGTTGCAATTCATGGTAATTTTCATACTTTAATGTCTTTTGCCATAATCCATTTAAAAGTAACTCTGGTACCTTATTCAACTAATGCTACATGCTCTGAGAAAATCCAGAGATATTCTCAGAAAACACAAAAGGTTTGTCCATTCATTGAGCAAAATATTGATGAGACTGAGTTCTCAATCTATCACATTCCTAATTTTAGATATGCAAATCTCATCATCAGATGGCAAAAGTAAGTGATCTTGTTCCTATATATTTTTCATCTATAATGGAAATCTGTGTGAATGAGCACTAGATTTTGCAAATAATTTTGGTGACTGCACAAATATGTTCCCAGTTTGGGAGTCTATTTTCAACTCAGATATTTAAATTTACTTATGTGAATAATGTCATGGAAACTTTACTTTTTTTTTAAATTTAAACATACTGCATGCAGAATGTCTCACTAAGGATGTCTACATACAACAGTATTGGCACTAGTCTGTGCTCTGAACAGGAATTACAGATAATTGCTGAGGTAATCTACAAAAGAAAGAAAACATTTTTCATATATGTAACCAATTTCTTCAGAAAAAAAATCATCTTTTATTGTAATAAAGTAGCCTGAACTGAACCTAGACACTACTGATCCAAGATATCTTCCTGGATGCTGCATGTGGCAAGTCTTTACTGCAGGGAGACCTCTCTGTCTCTGGGTCTTTAGTTCAGTGCCTCCTTCCATGAACAGAATATTGGTGCTCATCAATGCTCTCATCACCTCCAAGCTGCCAGCATGGACACCAGATAAATCTACATTATTTTTCTTGTTCAGACAATTTTCTTTGTTTTGAATAAGATTGAAACTTACTTCCCCTTTGGAGTGGAAAGCTCTTAAACCTTTCCCTTAATTTGCTGCTATAAAAGTAGTACCCACCAAAAAGTCAAAATGTATTGTGCTCATGTAAAAGCTTAAATAAAGTCTTCAGATTTCTAAAAGACTTTTCTATCTGAAGAGTTTCTTAGAGGAAAAAACACTCGTACACATTAAAAACTAATTAATATTGGCAATGGAGTCACAAAGAGGAAACAAAATTTCTCTCATAGTAAAAAAAAAGATACTTTTCTACTCATTAAATCAGAAAGCTATCGTCTTGCCAAGCAGTATAGTTCTGTGGTACAAATACCAGATTCTAAAACCATATATAAACAGATTGTGGGACATGTTCTGGACAGCTTGTTCTCAGATAGCCTGTAATGTGATGTGCCTTTCAACTGAGTGGTGGACTCAGGTTGTGTCTCCAGAGGCTTGGGAGATGGCCACTGGCCCAAGGGCAAGAAAAAATGTGTCTCTGGGAGGCAGAGACATGGCAAAAAGGGAGGAACTGTGGCCCACAGAGATAGTACTGGAATGAATATGCAGTAGAGTAGCCCAACTTCTGCTGTGGCAGAGAAACTCTTCAGAGAACGAGTTGGCTGTAAATCAAACCCTGCTGGGATTGCAGCAGCCAAGCAGAGAAGCAAGAATTTGCCCGTGAGTATATGATAGATGGAACAGATTTGCTTATACACAATTTTATTTCTGTTCTATTTAGTTATACTTAGTATTATCTCTTTAAAAGGCTTCTAATTTTAGTTTATATTTTAATAAAATCTGGCTTTGAGTTGAAAGAGATTTTTGGTCTTCTGGTCTTCACCATAAGGCAAGGGTCTCAGAGACATGCATCTCAGAGATTCACCTGTCTCTCCTCTCACTCCACTGCACACACATCCTTTGCTTAACAGTGTGCAGCATTTGAATTTATCATAATTGACAGCAAATTAGTACTTACATCCTCTGAAAATGCCAGGGTTTCAAAACTTGTGCTGTGTTAGGTGGAAGAAATGTTGACACTTTTTTACACAGCTTCCCATTATTTTGTTTTGTCATTCTAAGCTAAACAACATTTCTGGACATTTTCATGTACTGGGTTCACTGTGAGTTTAAGTGAAGCTTTTAGTTTCATCTTCCTCTAATTTACTCTGGATTTTGATCTGCTGCACTGACTCCTGAAGAGCTGTGCCTCCACTCTACTTTAACTCAATTGTAACAGTAAGTTTTTGAAGTGAAACTTAACCATCTCGGTTTTGTGTAATGAAGATCCCATAGTAATTATTTAATCACCCAGTGGCAAGCTGAAGTATTTCAACATCTGCTTTTGGGTTTGAGTTTGTCGTTTCATTGGGTTTTAGTTTTGAAAAACTCCCAATAAAGTCTATATGTAATTTATAAAAATGTTTAGCTTAATTTAAGAAGTTCCAAAGGAAGAAACTCCTCAAGTTATGCAATAGTTACTATATATATATTTTTTNATTAAACTAGGAACATGGGAATGTTATTAGGTAACTTATGAAGTCCATGCCTTTCAAAATCGACAGTATTCTTTTCAATAGCTTTCTAAAACCAGAGATCTACTTCCATTTCTGGAAAAACTGTGCTGATTTTGGACTCTGACGTCCTGCTTCTCTGTTGGACTTCTTCCACCTTATCTCCTCCTTCACAGCATTTCTTTTCTTCCCCACTAGGTTTGTGTGGCTGTTTCCACTCTACCCCACAAGTACCACAAATACGAGTTCTTGAGAACTGGACAGGGTCATCCACAAAGGCTCCTTGGTACTGTGGGAAAGGCACAGATAATTGTGGGTCATCACATTTTGTTACTTGCTTATTTATTTGTAGCTTAAGATCTTGATTATGTAGTCTGAATTGATTCAAAGTGAGCTAATGGTCAAACTCATTTCGGCCAGGCAGTTGAGATGATTTGTAATTCATGTTCAAATTTAGCCAGAGTCAAACATTTAAGGGAGCTATGGCTGGGATGTTAACAGGTTCCTAACCTAAAGTACATGTGAATATTTTTACTATCCGTTCTTTTTTCTTTTTTCTTTTCTTTTTTTTCTTTTCTTTTTTCTTTTCTTTTCTTTTCTTTTCTTTTCTTTTCTTTTCTTTTCTTTTCTTTTCTTTTCTTTTCTTTTCTTTTCTTTTCTTTTNACTCTGGATTTTGATCTGCTGCACTGACTCCTGAAGAGCTGTGCCTCCACTCTACTTTAACTCAATTGTAACAGTAAGTTTTTGAAGTGAAACTTAACCATCTCGGTTTTGTGTAATGAAGATCCCATAGTAATTATTTAATCACCCAGTGGCAAGCTGAAGTATTTCAACATCTGCTTTTGGGTTTGAGTTTGTCGTTTCATTGGGTTTTAGTTTTGAAAAACTCCCAATAAAGTCTATATGTAATTTATAAAAATGTTTAGCTTAATTTAAGAAGTTCCAAAGGAAGAAACTCCTCAAGTTATGCAATAGTTACTATATATATATTTTTTTTTTATCCTGGCATTATGGGGCACTATTGTTGGGATTCATTTATTTTTTCTCCCAAAAAGTTGCTTTCCTAGTTTGGATTTAGTCTTACACCATCCAGAAACTTGGGAAAATTCTCCAGACATTTTAAGAAAGTGATTTTTGCTCACAGAAATACTCCTCCCTCTTCTCTCTCTCTACCCCTCTCTCCCTCCCCCCCGCCC